>OZ008370.1:99276364-100476364 GCA_963931995.1 Phaonia tiefii | reverse complement strand
TACGAACATAACAATGTATGTATGTACATGTGGCTGTTGCTTTGCATTCTCTTTGTTTTTTGTAGGTATAAAATAAAAAGTATTAGCAAGAAAATAATGACACTTGTCTTTTAATATTTTAAAGTGTTATTAAGTATTAATATTATTTAAATGAAACGTCATCATACACGCAAAGAAAAAACTCGTTCCTCCCAAACGAAATCTCATAACTGAAGTTCGTTTGGGGACTGTAGTTGGGAGAAACGAACTTCTGTTAAGCCATACATGTCATTTCGTTTGGAAGAAACGAAAAATGTTTGCAGCAAACGAGTTATGAAAAACATAAGCTGAAAAAGACGTTTGCGAGAAACGAAAAACGGTTCCGCCAACTGTTTCCTCGGTTACAGCAACCGAGTTGTAGTTGATCCTAACTAAAAAAACGTTTGCGAGAACTGAAAAACGTTTGCAGTAAGCGAGTTATGAAAAATTAAAGCTGAAAAAACGTTTGTGATAAACGAAAAACGGTTCCACCAACTGTTCTTTCGGTTACAGCAACCGAGTTGTAGTTACAGCAACCGAGTTGTATTTGTAGTTACTCTACTCAGTACAGCATTACTTGTACATTAAAATTTATATTTATGGTTTCCATAAGCTCTTTTTTGTGTAAATTTCCAACTTTTATGATTTTGGTTTTACCCATAAAGTTTGTTTTAAAAAAAGTTGGAAGTTTTGTCTATCTTTTCAGTGTCTACTAACACGTCCGTCTTGCCTTGCATTCAAATAACAACTAAAAGCGCAGCAAACTACAACGCGTCAGTTGTTCATCCAAACTACATTGACAAGGCAAAAGTCTTTTATGTGTATGCGTGAGTGTGTATGTCAAACGAGTGGACAGAATGAGAGAATGAGAAAAATTGACGTTCTTCGTAATCTGTGCTCTCATTAGAAAAATGGCTAATTTCAGTTATCGCAAACGGTTTTTAACTTGCGACAAATGTAATTTTGTACGCGTTTAATGCAAACGAGATATCGTTTGTAACAACATGATACACATTTGCGATATATGGGTTTATTTGGGAGAACTACATAAACGGTTGCGATTAATAAATTAATACAAATCAATCAAAGTATTGTTGTGGCAACCGAGCAATAAACGTTTTTTTTCTTTGCGTGTATGATTGAATGCCATTTTAAATTCTTTATATTAACTTCACCTGGCTGTATGCATGTATTTATGTACATATGCCGAAAAAACTTTGGATTGATTTTTAACCCTTTTCCCGTAATCCATCGAGCTGATACTTCGCAGGCAAACTAATGGCGACGACAAAAATGAACTATCAAAAATATTTAAATCACAAATTAAACATCCATTATTTCTGCCCCTGTTAATGGTATTTGAACATAATTGGGTATGTTGGTTAGGTGTACATATTCTTAGATCTGCTGCAAATTTGAGCGGGATTAGACAAAGGAGCGTGGTCATATATAATGAATTTATAGTCAACAAGCTATGTTTTCTACGGGTTGGTTTTTTATTATTGTGAAAGGTAAGTCAAATAAAATGTGGGTGCGGAGCACTCTCAGAGCAAAGAGAATAATGACGTATTATACGTACATACATATATAAAAATTAGATAGCAACAGAGCAACGACAATTTTGTGAACTTGTGTAGCGTATGTAAGAACACAACAATGTATGTATGTTCATGTGTCTGTTTCTTTACATTCTCTTTGTTTTTTGTGGGAATAAAACAAAAAGTATTAAGCAAGAAAGTAATGACACACGTGCTTGCACTTGTCTTTAATTAATTGTAAGTATTAATATTATTTAAATGTAACGTCATCATATGATTGAACGCTGTTTTTTATTTTCCAATGTAACATTTAGAAATGTGTTCATAGAAATCGAAGAAGTACCGTGTAGCAAAAAGATGTTAATACATCGCCCGTGAGTTCGAACACTCATTGGATTTTTTTTGTTTGTTTCGCAGATTTTGTACTTTAGCCCATCAACACAAACAATAAAATATGTGAATCTTATTTTTTGAAAGAACTTAAAACCAAGCTCAAAAACTGTACAAAGAAAAATGTATTCAATCCAAAATAAATTCATATTTCAAGCAATAACAATTTTTTAATTTCTGTTCTGTTGAACCTTTTTTGTAAATATGAATAATTTTTTAATATTATTTATTTTTACATTTTAACTTATTTCATAATAAAATAAAGTTTCGAGTTTAAAACATTTTGTACTGTAGTACGGACAATTCAGTAATCCGGACAAAGGTCAAAAAATATATCTGGTCGGATTAGAGAGGTTATACTGTAAAAGGTTTTTGTATAGAAAAATAAAAAAAAAAACTTGAAAATTTATTGATGGAAAATTGGGCAATATCTATAAAATTATGGTAAAAATTTGACGTATAATATTCATATAAAATTTTGGAAGAATTTCCTGAAAGTTATGCTAAAAAGCATTCAGCATCATGTTTGAGAAAAATCGTGCAGAAGATGGAAAAAATATGCTAAAAAATCATTAATTATGTCAAACTGGCTACACTGTGGCCAACAAACGTCGGAGCTTAAAAGCCTACCTCATATAAACAACAGAAGCTAACGGTAAATATCTTCACATTGCGCATACCAAACTATAGCATACCAACCGAAATATGCGACTACTTACCCAGTTACTCCTTAACATGGTGATTAACTGCAACCATTGGCATAACAGAGCTGCCCGATTTACTACAAGTTTATATAATACTGATATTTTACAATTTTGCTTATACACACAATATTGCCCACTTGCCCAGCTCAATATATACAAATATGTAAACACTACACGAAGGGCAGGAAAGAAACTGCAACGCGAAAACAATTTGTAACTCACTCTTTCAAAAACGTCCGGTAACTTTTCTTGAAGCTTTATCTTATTTGTTCTCTTCAAACGTGATTTGTTTCTCTTTTAAATCAGATACGCACACGGAGTTTTGTTGTAGAGTGAAATGCAAAACAACACGGCCGATGTTATTCGCGAATACCGATCAAACTTCGGTTTAACGTTTTTAAACGACAATTAATTTATGTTATTCTTCAATAACTTATTAGCCCGTATCAAATTTTTGATCTTACGTATTTTTCATTAAATTTCACGGATTTTAAACGGTTTAAAACATTAGTTTTAGGAAACATTTGCAAATTACGCGCACTTTGCCCCAAACTTTAAATTAGACTGAAAGGAATAGCAAAACTACCGTTTGATAAAGAAATGAAGCCGGAAAGAATTGAAACTAGAAGAGACAAAAAACCAAAAACTGTTTGAGAGTTCGAGAGAGAGAAAAACAGAGATAGATCATACAAGGGCTGCCAGATCCCACTATTTACGTTATTTTGAGGATTTTGTGATCAAAATAAGTTTTGTGAGGTTTTGACGTTTTTGGTCCCCAACAACTATTATATTTTCCAAATAAAGAAAGTCAAGAATGAAGAAATTGCAATCAGTATACGATGTGATAGCGCAATAACAACAAGTCACAATACGATGGTGATATATTGAACATTTGCTTTTAACTCCATGAAGCGTAATCGTTTTGAGAAATGAAAAAGAAGTTGACAGATGCAAAATGGTTAACTGTTATTCGAGAAATCGTTGGCTATGTCAACATTTTCATTTGATGAATGTGAATGAAGCAGTGTATACTTAAAGAGAACGATTTGGAGAAAATATTTAGACAGGTCTCTTAGATTTCTCTAATTTTTTGATTTTCCTTAGTAAAAAATGCCATCAAGGTTGTATTCGGATTGAAACAAAGCAAGTACCAATAGAAACTTTTATTTCGTCTTCTTTTTCAAATGCTTAATCGTGGGTGTAGTAAAGTTGGGTAGTTCATGAACTACCTATTTCATTTAGGGTGACCAGACATCGGTGGTGCAATGGCTAGTGTGCGCGACTCTTGTACATGAGAACGTGGGTTCGATCGCTGCTCAGACCACCTTACATTTCTTTCTACGGTGGTCACCTCGCTTAGTGATGGCGACACTATCGAGTACTTAGCCATGAAAATGCTTCTCAAATACCGTTCGGAACTGGTGTAAAACTGTAGGTCCCTATCAGTGTGTATAAAACTAGAAAGCGCACATCTCACTGATTGTGAGAAGCTCTCCCCAATCCCTTCATGGGATGATAAAGGACACCATTTATAGACATCACCCTCATGAACATTTATAGACATCACCCTCAGACCACCTTACATTTCTTTCTACGACGGTCACCTCGCTTAGTGATGGCGACACTATCGAGTACTTAGCCATGAAAATGCTTCTCAAAATACCGTTCGGAACCGGTGTAAAACTGTAGGTCCCTATCAGTGAGTATAAAACTAGAAAGCGCACATCTCACTGATTGTGAGAAGCTCTCCCCAATCCCTTCATGGGATGTTAAAGGACACCATTTATAGACATCACCCTCATGAATAATGCACATGTTCGATACCGCGAGTATGTTCGTGATTGGTATGTCCGGGCACCTTAAATGAACGAGTTCGAGAACTAGTGAACGAGTTCGACACAGATCTACAACATTCGTAGTTGTATGAAAGAAAGTAAGTTGGATATGTATCAATAATGTCGGTTAAATTATGGAGTACATACATACTTGTTACAACCCAAGTACAAGTGTTGGAGGTTTTCGTGATGCCACAAGTACAAGTGTACGCGAGTATGGTAATTGTAAATATGTATGTACATGGGTATCCTTTTTTCCGAGTACTCGAAGTTATTCTCTGATAGACATTTTAGCGACTTTTTTTAATGGAAAAAGTTTGTATCCATGTATCCATTAGTTAAAACCTTCTTTGGAGGTGAATTTTTCTGATTGGAGCCATCGTTTCCGAGTTTTGTTGTTTAACCGAGTTTTGCTGTTTAAAAGTTACAAACACCCAAAAATCAGTTATTTTGTTCAATTCGACGCTCCGAGATATAGACATTTGTTCTAATTTTTTCAATATTTCCGATCAAAACTTATGGGTACCCTTGGGGCTAAATAATAACTCTATTTTCCATTACCATTTTACATTTTCAAGCTTCGAATTCGTGCGCAATTTTCGGTTTACATCATCATAACAACTTGTTAACTTTAACACTGACATCATTTTCTATCATTCAAGGGCTGAATCAATGTATAATTTTTAGCGCATATAAATTAATTCAATTTATAACGCGAAAATGTTAAACCCTTGCTACAGTCCTCGTACTGCACAGCCGTATTAAGAGTGAAGGTATTTTTTATTTATACATATTTGTTCACTCCTGAGTTATTTTCTAAATTTTGTTGTCTGAGAGAATATTACGCGCCCACAGTGATGGATAAAATAATATAAGCCCCGTAGTAAAAAAATAAGTTTTAATTCTCCAAGAAGAATATAAAAATATAATTAAGAATATAAAAATGTATTCAAAGACTAATTGGAAAGACTAATGCCGTTTGTATTTAAGGTCACAAATAACAATATTTGAAATACAATATTTCGAGTCAATTTCCCCAATTTGAAATGTTCTCATTTTGTATTAGCTTCAAAATTTGTAAATCAAAAATTGTATTGTCAATGCGTAGCTAGTACGTCTAACGAAATCGATTAGGGCTATCAAAATCGCTGGTGCGGAACTAGTTTCCTTTATTGCTGTGTATTTTAGACACATTGCTCTTCTACACATGTATACAAATGTACACAAATTCCACCTGTTCTCTAACGAGAACAATTACTACTGTATCTTATTGGTGTGACTAAAAGCAATCGATCGCTCATTTAATAACGAAAGCAATTAGCAGTTCACCACTTGCAAATAAATGTAAGTGTTATATTTATTTTATTGATTTTTATCTTTTCAAAAGCGTTGAAATGGCGAAACGATTGTGTAAACATTCAACGTGACCAGATAGGTCGATGTTTCATAAATATATGATATTAAAATTTAAAAATGTATACTTTATGCTGCACTAGAAGTATAATACTTCGTTCCAGTGACTTAATATTGTTGCTAGTATATTAATTATCGACCTTATTCTATTTGGCGTCGTCAACATCGTCGTCAATTTTGACGTTTATTCCGAAACATTACGCTTTTTACGCCAGGGTTCGTACCAGCTGAGTGTCGGACCAAAAGCAGGTAGAGACTAGTAGAAAATAAATATAAAACAAACTGGTTTGAAACCCCGTATTCAATCCTTCCAAACCGCAAAATTATAAATGTGTTGAGATATTTCTCCACATAATTTTCATTACTTGAAAATAACTTCTGATTTTGTTGAAAAATGTAGGTTTCCATTACTTTCAATTTATGCCTGCCTATACCACATTTAAATTTGATCAATAGTTTCGGAGTTATGAAAAAAAAGGAACAAACCAATATTTTTCACAAGAACTCAATCACTATTTTTTACTTATTTTTATATTCTAAGAATCATAAACAAATCATTCGTATATTTTCTAATGACTTTTCCCAAGAATAGGAAATAGGATTTTGCCAAATTCATGTCACTTTTGTTACTTTGTGCAACATTTTCGATCTAATATTTTGTAATAACATCGGTTATGGACTAACAAGTTTTTAGGATAGATTGAATTCAAATAAAAACAATAAATACTCACGATTAACATTCACTTAATTGTGAA
Source organism: Phaonia tiefii (assembly GCA_963931995.1). Lineage (NCBI taxonomy): Eukaryota > Metazoa > Arthropoda > Insecta > Diptera > Muscidae > Phaonia > Phaonia tiefii. The sequence continues at coordinate 100,469,711 of OZ008370.1, read as the reverse complement.
TAAAAGCAAATAGTGCTCATTGCCTTCCGGAGCCACGTCGTTTTATTCATAAAATATGTCGAGTTATGATAAAGTAATAGAATTAAACACTTTCCCCTATTCGATTTTTCATGATTTTTTACAACCTAAAACAAAAATAAAACATTAAAGAAAAAATAGTTGTTTGTTACAATTTTTATGATAACTCCGAAATCATTGATCAAGTTAAAAAGTGGTATAGGCATAAGTTGAAGGTAATGTAAACTTAAATTTGTCAGATTTGTTTCAGTTAAATTTGGGCCAGTAATTTTCGAGATATGATAAATTGTGTTGAAAATTAAAAAAAAAATTATCGCATCAAAATCTGCTAAAACGCCCTTATGTCAATATCTCGGAAGCGGAGCTTCTAATCGAAAAAATATCTAACTTTTAAGGGTTTCTCATAAAATGGTTTTCAGAAATAGGCTATTTTCTTTTTTTTTGTCGATTTTAATTGGACCACTTCATGAAAACCCCTTAGAAGCCCGGAAAATTCATTTTTTTTTTGATTGAACGCTCCGTTTCCGAAATATAGATATAAGGGAATTTTAGCGATTTGTTTAAGAAAAGTGATGCCGTATTAAAAACATCCATTCTCTGTTGGAGGTAAACAAATTTCATATTTTTGTGATGGGACGGACGCACCGTATGCAAGTTATAGTCGCTCTGTATTTCTGCAATTTTCTTATTTTGGCGATTTAAAAAAAAACCATACGAATTGAACCACTTATGGAAAACCCTTAGAACTCGTAAAAATTACTAATTTTTTTACAATTCAGCGCTCGCTTTCGAGATATACCTATGTACCCACACAATACGAACCCTGGTTAAGTATAAATAATAAAATTTTTTTTATATTGAAGTATAAAATATACAATTTTAATCAAAAACTATTGTTCTAGTTTATTTTCAATAAAATTCATAGTGGGATATGGCATCAACAAATGGTTGTGACAGCCATTAAATTCGAGTAATTAGTTGTGTATGCCAATATATTATTTGGCACAACCGAATTAGTTTTTAAATTTTTCGTTGATCCAACAAATAGAATCCACACCAGCATGGTAGAAATATTATCTATTAGGTAGTTGCATTAAAAATTCTGTGGTTAAGCTGTCAAAATTAGCTGAATAATGAAAAACACTATGTACACAAAATGTGAAAAATTTAATTAGCTTGTCGTACTTGACACAGTCTATGCTATAAAGTGCATCTTGATTGAAATTCGTTGAATTTTATTCACAAAGAGAAAAAACAAAATCAAATTTGACAGCTTGCCCACGGAAAATATGAGAAAACCACAGATCAGCTGGGATGACGCGTTTACCTGATAAATAATTTTAATTAAAAAAATAGTACAGTCTCTAGTCCGGACACTCGCTAGTCCGGACTATCAAGTAGTCCGGACAGCTCAATATTTCGGACAGTTTACAAATTTTACCTCTGTAGTGAGGACATCAGTTTGTTTTGATGAGGCGCGGGTACAGCCTAAATTCACAAAGTGAATGACTGCGATCACACAAATTGTCCGACTGCGCTCACACAGATTGTCCGACAGCGATCACACATTGTTTGCCGTTAAACTCCTCCGAAACGGCTGGACCGATTTGTATGAAATTTTGTGTGCATATCGGGTAGGTCTCAGAATCGGCCAACATCTAGTTTTCATACCCCTAAATGATAAGGGTGACCCACCCCTATATAGAAAAAAGATTTGTCCGACTGCGAAACACAGATTGTCAGACTGCGAAAAAAACACACACTGATGTAGCGGCAGTGAATAGTTGTAGTGTATACGTGCGAAGCCATAGAGTAAATATGGGTAGAGAAAATCTTTCACTCACCAAATTTCTGACATTTGTCCTCGTGTGATGTATACGTTTGAAGTTGAAAAGAATTGCTTTACTAATACCAGATAGAGGCAATGGTTCAAAACAACGAACAAAATAACAACAACGGCATTTCGTTTTGTGTGTTAAAATTAATGTGTTAAATACAACACAAATGTATTCTAACAATAACAGTCAATAAAAAAGTTTAAAACACATTTAAATTTCACAGTTTTTCACCAATATGGCATGAAAAATTAAAGCAAGAAGTTATTGTAATTCCACCTGGTGTATATCACTTTTCGTCAAACATCTCTCTATCACACCGACCGCATCACGAAGAGTGTGAAAGGAAACGTCAGATGAGACAAATGGCGGCTCTACTACAAATTTACTCTATGTGCGAAGCACTCTCAGAGCAAGGAGAATAATGCCGTGCTATACGTATATAAAACATAGAGAAATACTTAAGAGTGTCCATTACTCTCTTCATGACGACGAGGTAGTAGGCCATTTCATAGAGTTTTATTTGCTGCTGTATTTTACCAATTTTACACTTTCGTTGAACAGAAGAAATTAAAGGGAATGCGTATTTTTGTTCAATCCAAACAACATAAAACATAATTTAGCTGTCATTAGTATCAATAAACACTATTTACAATTAGTTCCTGTCTTCTTTGCTCTCTCATTCTCCATCATCGGCCTAGTACCTTTTGGATCAGCAATGTCTTAGAATCCCCCTGTATAAAAATGAGATAGAAAGAGAGCAACGAAAATTGTCAACTTGTGTAGCGTATGTACGAACATAACAATGTATGTAAGTATGTACATGTGGCTGTTGCTTTGCATTCTCTTTTTTTTTGGTAGGTATAAAATAAAAAGTATTAGCAAGAAAATAATGACACTTGTCTTTAAATATTTTAAAGTGTTATTAAGTATTAATATTATTTAAATGAAACGTCATCATACACGCGAAGAAAAAACTCGTTCCTCACAAATGAAATCTCAGATAACTGAAGTTCGTTTGGGGACTGTAGTTGGGAGAAATGAACTTCTGTTAAGCCATACATGTCATTTCGTTTGGAAGAAACGAACAATGTTTGCAGTAAACGAGTTATGAAAAACATAAACTGAAAAAACCTTTGCGAGAAACGAAAAAGGGTTCCGCCAACTGTTTCCTCGGTTACAGCAACCGAGTTGTAGTTACAACAACCGAGTTGTATTTGTAGTTACTCTGATCTAGTTGATCCTAACTAAAAAAACGTTTGAGAGAACTGAAAAACGTTTGAAGTAAGCGAGTTATGAAAAATTAAAGCTGAAAAAACGTTTGTGATAAACGAAAAACGATTACACCAACTGTTCTTTTGGTTACAGCAACCGAGTTGTATTTGTAGTTACTCTACTCAGTACAGCATTACTTGTACATTAAAATTTATATTTATGGTTTCCATAAGCTCTTTTTTGTGTAAATTTCCAACTTTTATGATTTTGGTTTTACCCATAAAGTTTGTTTTAAAAAAAGTTGGAATTTTTGTCTATCTTTTCAGTGTCTAGTAACACGTCCGTCTCGCCTTGCATTCAAATAACAACTAAAAGCGCAGCAAACTACAACGCGTCAGTTGCTCATCCAAGCTATATTGACAAGGCAAAAGTCTTTTATGTGTATGCGTGAGTGTGTATGTCAAACGAGTGGACAGAATGAGAGAATGAGAAAAATTGACGTTCTTCGTAATCTGTGCTCTCATTAGAAAAATGGCTAATTTCAGTTATCGCAAACGGTTTTTAACTTGCGACAAATGTAATTTTGTACGCGTTTAATGCAAACGAGATATCGTTTGTAACAACATGATACACATTTGCGATATATGAGTTTATTTGGGAGAACTACATAAACGGTTGCGATTAATAAATTAATACAAATCAATCAAAGTATTGTTGTGGCAACCGAGCAATAAACGTTTTTTTTCTTTGCGTGTATGATTGAATGCCTTTTTCAATTCTTTATATTAACTTCACCTGGCTGTATGCATGTATTTATGTACATATGCCGAAAAAACTTTGGATTGATTTTTAACCCTTTTCCCGTAATCCATCGAGCTGATACTTCGCAGGCAAACTAATGGCGACGACAAAAATGAACTATCAAAAATATTTAAATCACAAATTAAACATCCATTATTTCTGCCCCTGTTAACGGTATGTATTTGAACAAAATTGGGTATGTTGGTTAGGTGTACATATTCTTAGATCTGCTGCAAATTTGAGCGGGATTAGACAAAGGAGCGTGGTCATATATAATGAATTTATAGTCAACAAGCTATGTTTTTTACGGGTTGGTTTTTTATTATTGTGAAAGGTAAGTCAAATAAAATGTGGGTGCGGAGCACTCTCAGAGCAAAGAGAATAATGACGTATTATACGTACATATATAAAAATTAGATAGCAACAGAGCAACGGCAATTTTGTGAACTTGTGTAGCGTACGTAAGAACATAACAATGTATGTATGTTCATGTGTCTGTTGCTTTCCATTCTCTTTGTTTTTTGTGGGAATAAAACAAAAAGTATTAAGCAAGAAAGTAATGACACACGTGCTTGCATATGATTGAACGCTGTTTTTTATTTTCCAATGTAACATTTAGAAATGTGTTCATAGAAATCGAAGAAGTACCGTGTAGCAAAAAGGTGTTAATACATCGCCCGTGAGTTCGAACACTCATTGGATTTTTTTTGGTTGTTTCGCAGCTTTTCGTCACCTAAAATGCCCAAAGACGTAACCCTCATTATCAAAATTTTACAGGAGAAGCAAAAAAGCATCCAAAGTATTTCAGTTTTAAACGCGTTCATTCCACAGCTTACCTTAGGAACTTGGAAGTCTACTATTTTGCACATATATATTTTAGCGAGGAGTATTATGTTCAATCAAAAGAACAGTTTTTATTTTTTTAGGGTTACGCCTTTGGGCATTTCAGGTGACGTTTTGTACTTTAGCCCATCAACACAAACAATATAATATGTGAATCTTATTTTTTGAAAGAACTTAAAACCAAGCTCAAAAACTGTACAAAGAAAAATGTATTCAATCCAAAATAAATTCATATTTCAAGCAATAACAATTTTTTAATTTCTGTTCCGTTGAACCTTTTTTGTAAATATAAATAATTTTTTAATATTATTTCTTTTTACATTTCGCTTTTTAATTAACTTATTTCATAATAAAATAAAGTTTTCGAGGACAATTCAGTAATCCGGACAAAGGTCAAAAAATATATCTGGTCGGATTAGAGAGGTTATACTGTAAAAGGTTTTTGTATAGAAAAATAAAAAAAAACTTGAAAATTTATTGATGGAAAATTGGGCAATATCTATAAAATTATGCAAAAAATTTGACGAATAATATTCACATAAAATTTTTGAAGAATTTCCTGAAAGTTATGCTAAAAAGCATTCTACATCATGTTTCAGAAAAACTGGCTACACTGTGGCCAACAAACGTCGGAGCTTAAAAGCCTACCTCATATAAACAACAGAAGCTAACGGTAAATATCTTCACATTGCGCATACCAAACTATAGCATACCAACCGAAATATGCGACTACTTACCCAGCTACTCCTTAACATGGTGATTAACTGCAACCATTGGCATAACAGAGCTGCCCGATTTACTACAAGTTTATATAATACTAATATTTTACAATTTTGCTTATACACACAATATTGCCCACTTGCCCAGCTCAATATATACAAATATGTAAACACAAGAATTAAGCACTACACGAAGGGCAGGAAAGAAACTGCAACGCGAAAACAATTTGTAACTCACTCTTTCAAAAACGTCCGGTAACTTTTCTTCAAACGTGATTTGTTTCTCTTTTAAATCAGATACGCACACGGAGTTTTGTTGTAGACTGAAATGCAAAACAACACGGCCGATGTTATTCGCGAATACCGATCAAACTTCGGTTTAACGTTTTTAAACGACAATTAATTTATGTTATTCTTCAATAACTTATTAGCCCGTATCAAATTGTTTGATCTTAAGTATTTTTTATTTAATTTCACCGATTTTAAACGGTTTAAAACATTAGTTTTAGGAAACATTTGCAAATTACGCGCACTTTGCCCCAAACTTTAAATTAGACTGAAAGGAATAGCAAAACTACCGTTTGATAAAGAAATGAAACCGGAAAGAATTGAAACTAGAAGAGGCAAAAAACCAAAAACTGTTTGAGAGTTCGAGAGAGAGAAAAACAGAGATAGATCATACAAGGGCTGCCAGAAGCTGCCATAAAAACATTCCAAAAAAAGTTCAATTTGCAAAATAAAGTGCTAAAACTGAAACAATCAAAAATTGTAGTACTGCTTCATCCTCACCCATAGGGAAGCGGTATATATCACTTGATACGTAAAAAATTGTAACGCATAGAAGAAGTTTAGGGACTTTTGAGCCGTGCCCGTCTGTATGTATAAGTGGCAACAGGGTAACTGGCGTAAGCCTTTAACGACCACAATGAAATTTTGTCATTGCCTATTATTTAACCAAACTTAGTTTGGGATTGAAAATGGGTGTTCCGATCAGAGTTTCAAATTTCTGGCTAATTTTCATTGCTAAACTGATTTACTGATTGTGACTGCGAAAATGATCCGAACACACCGACATGAAACCGCACACACAACAAATGATTTTCTCTGCAACGTCGGCGGTTTGGTTTGGAAGGAGCAATCGACATCGTTGTCCAAATTGTGATCGATTGTCTCATCGTAATTGGATATCTCAGGTACCAGTAGCGCGGGGAATTGATTACACCATATTCCCAACATGCTCTTCACATCTGCAATGAGATTTCCGTAATTGTCTTTGCAAAAAGGTGATTTTGACTTTTTGAAAGAATTTTCGTGCTTTGTTCTTCCTTCTGTGCGTCTCAATTTTCTCACTCTCGCGCTTTGTGCACTGCAGCTTCTTACGCCTAAAGAAATGGTTTACCTCCTTTCTTTTTCCCCTATAGTCGCAGCTCGCGTTACAATTGATTGAAGCATTGCCATACGTGCAGATTTCTTTTCATCATTCGCTATTCCACAGTCTTCATCGTATCAAGGTTTGTTGCGAAGCTGTTTTTCAAAACCAAGTACGGTTGCTGCGGTAGTTTTTATAGAGTCGGAAATGGGTTTCCACTGCCCTTCAGGATCGTCAAAAGTTGCGAGAGTTTCCTGGAGTAGACCCTGGCTACAGCTGGTAATTGCAGCTTTCCTATGTCTAGCTATCTCAGCGTCCGGTTTCGTACGATTTTCGCGCTACTTAATCTTGTGGGAACCTTTTCTACTACCAGGAGTGATCAGAATCGCTGTTAGCTCCTGTGATCACTCGTACGTCCAATACACTAGATGAGTGCCTACCATCAATTACCACGGGATCAATTTGAATCTTCGGTCTTTGATCAGGGGATACCCAGTAGCCTTCTCTTTATTCTGGAATCTTGAGTCTTGTTTTTTGCTGTCTTGAGTCTTGTTTTTTCTGTCTCAAACCGTTGTCCGAACTGTCAGCATGTAGACTGAAGTTGATTAATCAGCAATGTTGTACTTAACTTGAGAAAACTGGCAGTGACCATACAAAAGCTGGGCGATTACCCAAGTTAGTCTCTTTAATGAAAGCTGTTTCCGTTTTTTAAATTTATTAAAATAGTTAAACGGTTGAACCAGGGAGGTTCTATGGCACAGCTGATCGAAAAGGTTCTAGGGAAATGATGTAGAATGGGAGACCATAGAAGACCATGCAGATTACAGACCATGCACCAAACTAAGTTTAAAAGCGTTTGATTGATACTAATCACAGCTGAATTATGTTTGCATCGAACGAAAATACGCATTCCCTTTTAATTCTGTCCATATTATGCCAACCAACGAGTAAATTACAAAAGCAACTTTAGTATTGCTCTGCCAATGCCATATTCGACATCTATATATTTCATAATTCCTGGTTGAAAATAAGCATTATTTCAGAGTTCAATTTCGGAAAACAGCCATACATTATAGAAATAATGCAATTTATCGGAAAAAAATGCAAAAAATTAAGCAAATAACATCAAAAGTTAGCAAAAATTTCCCAAAAAAGTGCTAAAAAGCATTTAGCATGTTTTCCCAGAAAAAAAGTGCAGAAGCAAAAAAAAAGGAAGCTAGAATTGCACTTAAAGTGCTAAACTGGCAACACTGCTGCCAGATCCCACTATTTACGTTATTTTGAGGATTTTTGTGATCAAAATAAGTGTTGTGAGGTTTTGTCGTTTTTCGTCCCCAACAACTATTATATTTTCCAAATAAAGAAAGTCAAGAATGAAGAAATTGAAATCAGTATACGATGTGATAGCGCAATAACAACAAGTCACAATACGATGGGGATATATTGAACATTTGCTTTAAACTCCATGAAGCGTAATCGTTTTGAGAAATGAAAAAGAAGTTGACAGATGCAAAACTGTTAACTGTTATTCGAGAAATCGTTGGCTATGTCAACATTTTCATTTGACGAATGTGAATGAAGCAGTGTAAACTTAAAGAGAACGATTTTGAGAAAATATTTAGACAGGTCTCTTAGATTTCTCTAATTTTCAGATTTTCCTTAGTAAAAAATGCCATCAAGGTTGTATTCGGATTGAAACAAAGCAAGTACTAATAGAAACTTTTATTTCGTCTTCTTTTTTCAAATGCTTAATCGTGAGTGTACCGGAACTGGTTCAACCAGTGAGCGTAAAGCTAGAAAGCGCACAGTTCATTGATTGTGTGAAGCTCCCCTTGTGCCTTCAAGAAATGGAATGGGAATATAGTTATTTATTTCAGTTAGTTCAGTTCCAGTCCATCGATTTTCGCATCTCTCGTATATATTTTTTTGAGTGTTTGAAGAGTTGTTAACATTTTGGAAAGCTGGAAAAAGTTTTTAGGAATGGTCAGACTTTTTTTTACAAAATTTGGAAGCGTAGTAAAATTACTTCAGACAGTGATGCAAGATGTATTTAGGTCTACAAAACATAACCGTGAATTTCTCTTGAACAATTTGTAGTCTCATATTGTTGAGATCATTAAATTTAAATCAAAAACGTTTGGATCTTTTGCCCTTATACATAGTTGTTTATTGATATTTCACAGGCCGTCAAACATAAACGATATACGTGCACATATAAACGATCCGTTGCATTTGTGATTTGGTTCAATACAAAAAAACGTCTTCTTTCTTGCTTGCATACAGTGTTGCCATATATTTTTTGGAAAAAACTTTATTTCTGAAAAAAACTTGTTTTTGCAAAAAAACATTTTTTTTAAAAAGTGCTAAAATCTTAAAAAAACAAATAAGTGTATTTTTAAATTCAATTTTATTAACACGTTTAAAAACATAACATAAACATTTTTCTATAATACTATAGATAAAACAAAAAACATATTTTTCACTTCAACGTTTTACATTTAAGGACCTTACACAAATTAATTAAATTCACATTTCGAGATCATAAAAATAATAACATAAAATAAATAAAAATATAATAATATAAATAAAATAAATATTCGCTCTACGTTGGCTGTGGATACAGGTACACACAAAATTGCATAAACTAATTTTTGTAAATTAGGAAAAACTTTAGATCCATCACAACGTTCAACTTTAAATATGACCTCCCAAAATATACAAAACAAACTGGTTTGAAATCCCGTATTCAATCCTTCCAAACCGCAAAATTGTAAATGTGTTGAGATATTTCTCCACATAATTTATCATTTCTTGAAAATAACTTCTGATTTTGTTGAAAAATTTAAATTTCCATTACTTTCAATTTATGCCTGCCTATACCACATTTAAATTTGATCAATAGTTTCGGAGTTATGAAAAAAAAGGAACAAACCAATATTTTTCACAAGAACTCAATCACTATTTTTTACTTATTTTTTTATTCTAAGAATCATAAACTAAACATTCATATATTTTCTAATGACTTTTCCGAAGAATATGAAATAGGATTTTGCCAAATTCATGTCACTTTTGTTACTTTGTGCAACATTTTCGATCTAATATTTTGTAATAACATCGGTTATGGACTAACAAATTTTTAGGATAGATTGAATTCAAATAAAAACAATAAATACTCACGATTAACATTCACTTAATTGTGAATAAAAGCAAAAAGTGTTCATTGCCTTCCCGAGCCACGTCGTTTTATGCATAAAATATGTCGATTTATGATAAAGTAATAGAATTAAACACTTTCCCCTATTCGATTTTTCATGATTTTTTACAACCTAAATAAAAATAAAACATTGAAGAGAAAATAGTTGTTTGTTACAATTTTTATGATAACTTCGAAATCATTGATCAAGTTAAAAAGTGGTATAGGCATAAGTTGAAGGTAATGTAAACTTAAATTTGTCAGATTTGTTTCAGTTAAATTTGGGCCAGTAATTTTCGAGATATGATAAATTGTGTTGAAAATTAAAAAAAAAATTATCGCGTCAAAAACTGCTAAAACGCCCTTATGTCAATATCTCGGAAACGGAGCTTCTAATCGAAAAAAGTATCTAACTTTTAAGGGTTTCTCATAAAATGGTTTTCAGAAATAGGCTATTTTCTTTTTTTGTCGATTTTAATTGGACCACTTCATGAAAACCCCTTAGAAGCCCGGAAAATTCATTTTTTTTTTGATTGAACGCTCCGTTTCCGAAATATAGATATAAGGGAATTTTAGCGATTTGTTTAAGAAAAGTGATGCCGTATTAAAAACATCCATTCTCTGTTGGAGGTAAACAAATTTCATATTTTTGTGATGGGACGGACGCACCGTATGCAAGTTATAGTCGCTCTGTATTTCTGCAATTTTCTTAGTTTGGCGATTTAAAAAAATCCATACGAATTGAACCACTTATGGAAAACCCTTAGAACTCGTAAAAATTACTAATTTTTTTCAATTCAGCGCTCGCTTCCGAGATATACCTATGTAGGAATTTTTTCTACCCTTTTCATATTTGCGATCAAACATGAGGACGGGTTAACCAAGGAAATCCCTTACCCACAAAATACGAACCCTGGTTAAGTATAAACAATAACATTTTTTTTATATTGAAGTATAAAATATACAATTTTAATCAAAAACTATTGTTCTAGTTTATTTTCAATAAAATTCATAGTGGGATATGGCATCAACAAATGGTTGTGACAGCCATTAAATTCGAGTAATTAGTTGTGTATGCCAATATATTATTTGGCACAACCGAATTAGTTTTTAAAGTTTTCGTTGATCCAACAAATAGAATCCACACCACTACAGGATAATTTGACCAAAACTGAATTACAAATTAATTGATATGCACAACATTTGGTGATACGGAACACAATTATTGGTAATCACTTCTGAATAATATGATAGTCCAGAGAACCGCCAAATTTTAGTTGGCTGTAATTATAGCTGTCACATCGAATCTCTTCTCTGTGTGTACAAAACTTCATCTTCGCAAATTTATAATACATTTAGTTTTGTCATATATTGTTAGCAAATTAGCATAGTAGAAATATTATCTATTAGGTAGTTGCATTAAAAATTCTGTGGTTAAGCTGTCAAAATTAGCTGAATAATGAAAAACACTATGTACACAAAATGTGAAAAATTTAATTAGCTTGTCGTACTTGACACAGTCTATGCTATAAAGTGCATCTTGATTGAAATTCGTTGAATTTTATTCACAAAGAGAAAAAACAAAATCAAATTTGACAGCTTGCCCACGGAAAATATGAGAAAACCACAGATCAGCTGGGATGACGCGTTTACCTGATAAATAATTTTAATAAAAAAATAGTACAGTCTCTAGTCCGGACACTCGCTAGTCCGGACTATCAAGTAGTCCGGACAGCTCAATGTTTCGGACAGTTTTCAAATTTTACCTCTGTAGTGCGGACATCAGTTTGTTTTTGATGTGTTAACATCTATAGGCGCGGGTACAGCCTAAATTCACAAAGTGAATGACTGCGAGCACACAAATTGTCCGACTGCGCTCACACAGATTGTCCGACAGCGATCACACATTGTTTGCCGTTAAACTCCTCCGAAACGGCTGGACCGATTTGTATGAAATTTTGTGTGCATATCGGGTAGGTCTCAGAATCGGGCAACATCTATTTTTCATACCCCTAAATGATAAGGGTGACCCACCCCTATATAGAAAAAAGATTTGTCCGACTGCGAAACACAGATTGTCAGACTTCGAAAAAAACACCCACTGATGTAGCGGCAGTGAATAGTTGTAGTGTATACGTGCGAAGCACTCTCAGAGCAAGGAGAATAATGCCGTGCTATACGTATATAAAAACATAGAGAAATACTTAAGAGTTTCCATTACTCTCTTCGATGCCTCTTCATGACGACGAGGTAGTAGGCCATTTCATAGCGTTTTATTTGCTGCTGTATTTTACCAATTTTACACTTTCGTTGGACATAAAACGGACAGAAATTAAAGGGAATGCGTATTTTTGTTCAATCCAAACAATATAAAACATAATTTAGCTGTCATTAGTATCAATAAACACTATTTAAAATTAGTTCCTGTCATCTTTGCTCTCTCATTCTCCATCATCGGCCTAGTACCTTTTCGATCAGCTGTGTCTTAGAATCCCCCTGTATAAAAAACTGAGATAGAAAGAGAGCAACGAAAATTGTCAACTTGTGTAGCGTATATACGAACATAGCAATGTATGTATGTACATGTGGCTGTTGCTTTGCATTCTCTTTGTTTTTTGTAGGTATAAAATAAAATAAAAAAAGACACTTGTCTTTTAATATTTTAAAGTGTTATTAAGTATTAATATTATTTAAATGAAACGTCATCATACACGCAAAGAAAAAACTCGTTCCTCCCAAACGAAATCTCAGATAACTGAAGTTCGTTTGGGGACTGTAGTTGGGAGAAACGAACTACTGTTAAGCCATACATGTCATTTCGTTTGGAAGAAACGAAAAATGTTGGCAGCAAACGAGTTATGAAAAACATAAGCTGAAAAAAACGTTTGCGAGAAACGAAAAACGGTTCCGCAAACTGTTTCCTCGGTTACAGCAACCGAGTTGTAGTTGATCCTAACTAAAAAAACGTTTGCGAGAACTGAAAAACGTTTGCAGTAAGCGAGTTATGAAAAATTAAAGCTGAAAAAACGTTTGTGATAAACGAAAAACGGTTCCACCAACTGTTCTTTCGGTTACAGGTACCGAGTTGTAGTTACAACAACCGAGTTGTATTTGTAGTTACTGTACTCAGTACAGCATTACTTGTACATTAAAATTTATATTTATGGTTTCCATAAGCTCGTTTTTGTGTAAATTTCCAACTTTTATGATTTTGGTTTTACCCATAAAGTTTGTTTTAAAAAAAGTTGGAATTTTTGTCTATCTTTTCAGTGTCTACTAACACGTCCGTCTCGCCTTGCATTCAAATAACAACTAAAAGCGCAGCAAACTACAATGCGTCAGTTGTTCATCCAAGCTATATTGACAAGGCAAAAGTCTTTTATGTGTATGCGTGAGTGTGTATGTCAAACGAGTGGACAGAATGAGAGAATGAGAAAAATTGACGTTCTTCGTAATCTGTGCTCTCATTAGAAAAATGGCTAATTTCAGTTATCGCAAACGGTTTTTATCTTGCGACAAATGTAATTTTGTACGCGTTTAATGCAAACGAGATATCGTTTGTAACAACATGATACACATTTGCGATATATGAGTTTATTTGGGAGAACTACATAAACGGTTGCGATTAATAAATTAATACAAATCAATCAAAGTATTGTTGTGGCAACCGAGCAATAAACGTTTTTTTCTTTGCGTGTATGATTGAATGCCATTCTAAATTCTTTATATTAACTTCACCTGGCTGTATGCATGTATTTATGTACATATGCCGAAAAAACTTTGGATTGATTTTTAACCCTTTTCCCGTAATCCAATCGAGCTGATACTTCGCAGGCAAACTAATGGCGACGACAAAAATGAACTATCAAAAATATTTAAATCACAAATTAAACATCCATTATTTCTGCTCCTGTTAACGGTATGTATTTGAACAAAATTGGGTATGTTGGTTAGGTGTACATATTCTTAGATCTGCTGCAAATTTGAGCGGGATTAGACAAAGGAGCGTGGTCATATATAATGAATTTATAGTCAACAAGCTATGTTTTTTACGGGTTGGTTTTTTATTATTGTGAAAGGTAAGTCAAATAAAATGTGGGTGCGGAGCACTCTCAGAGCAAAGAGAATAATGACGTATTATACGTACATATATAAAAGTGAGATAGCAACAGCGCAACGGCAATTTTGTGAACTTGTGTAGCGTATGTAAGAACATAACAATGTATGTATGTTCATGTGTCTGTTTCTTTCCATTCTCTTTGTTTTTTGTGGGAATAAAACAAAAAGTATTAAGCAAGAAAGTAATGACACACGTGCTTGCACTTATCTTTAATTAATTGTAAGTATTAATATTATTTAAATGTAACGTCATCATATGATTGAACGCTGTTTTTTATTTTCCAATGTAACATTTAGAAATGTGTTCATAGAAATCAAAGAAGTAGCGCGTAGCAAAAAGGTGTTAACACATCGCTCGTGAGTTCCAACACTCATTGGATTTTTTGTTTGTTTCGCAGATTTTGTACTTTAGCCCATCAACACAAACAATAAAATATGTGAATCTTATTTTTTGAAAGAACTTAAAACCAAGCTCAAAAACTGTACAAAGAAAAATGTATTCAATCCAAAATAAATTCATATTTCAAGCAATAACAATTTTTTAATTTCTGTTCTGTTGAACCTTTTTTGTAAATATGAATAATTTTTTAATATTATTTATTTTTACATTTCGCTTTTTAATTACTTTCGAGTTTAAAACATTTTGTACTGTAGTCCGGACAATTCAGTAATCCGGACAAAGGTCAAAAAATATATCTGTGCGGATTAGAGAGGTTATACTGTAAATGGTTTTTGTATAGAAAAATAAAAAAAAAACTTGGAAATTTATTGATGGAAAATTGGGCAATATCTATAAAATTATGGTAAAAATTTGACGAATAATATTCATATAAAATTTTTGAAGAATTTCCTGAATGTTATGCTAAAAAGCATTCTGCATCATGTTTCAGAAAAATCGTGCTGAAGATGAAAAAAATATGCTAAAAAATCATTAATTATGTCAAACTGGCTACACTGTGGCCAACAAACGTCGGAGCTTAAAACCCTACCTCATATAAACAACAGAAGCTAACGGTAAATATCTACACATTGCGCATACCAAACTATAGCATACCAACCGAAATATGCGACTACTTACCCAGCTACTCCTTAACATGGTGATTAACTGCAACCATTGGCATAACAGAGCTGCCCGATTTACTACAAGTTTATATAATACTAATATTTTACAATTTTGCTTATACACACAATATTGCCCACTTGCCCAGCTCAATATATACAAATATGTAAACACAAGAATTAAGCACTACACGAAGGGCAGGAAAGAAACTGCAACGCGAAAACAATTTGTAACTCACTCTTTCAAAAACGTCCGGTAACTTTTCTTCAAACGTGATTTGTTTCTCTTTTAAATCAGATACGCACACGGAGTTTTGTTGTAGACTGAAATGCAAAACAACACGGCCGATGTTATTCGCGAATACCGATCAAACTTCGGTTTAACGTTTTTAAACGACAATTAATTTATGTTATTCTTCAATAACTTATTAGCCCGTATCAAATTGTTTGATCTTAAATTTCACGGATTTTAAACGGTTTAAAACATTAGTTTTAGGAAACATTGGCAAATTACGCGCACTTTGCCCCAAACTTTAAATTAGACTGAAAGGAATAGCAAAACTACCGTTTGATAAAGAAATGAAACCGGAAAGAATTGAAACTAGAAGAGACAAAAAACCAAAAACTGTTTGAGAGTTCGAGAGAGAGAAAAACAGAGATAGATCATACAAGGGCTGCCAGACAGTGTTAAAAACATTCCAAAAAAAGTGCAATTTGCAAAATAAAGGGCTAAAACTGAAACAATCAAAAATTGTAGTACTGCTTCATCCTCACCCATAGGGAAGCGGTATATATCACTAGAAGAAGTTTAGGGACTTTTGAGCCGTGCCCGTCTGTATGTATAAGTGGCAACAGGGTAACTGGCGTAAGCCTTTAACGACCACAATGCAATTTTGTCATTGCCTATTATTTAACCAAACTTAGTTTGGGATTGAAAATGGGTGTTCCGATCAGAGTTTCAAATTTCTGGCTAATTTTCATTGCTAAACTGATTTACTGATTGTGACTGCGAAAATGATCCGAACACACCGACATGAAACCGCACACACAACACACTTTTATTGATCGTTGGAATTTAAATTAAATACATCCTATTTTCTAATCAGGTCGTAAGGAGGATATTTAAAATTACAGTTCCGTTGCAAAATTTACGACAATTTTAGAGATATTTGAGAACATTGTAAATAGAAAATTATATTTTGCCACAAAGTTTTTTATTAAAACTAAAGAACTAGGTATGGATAAGTAAAGCCCACTATTTCAAACTTTGCAGTCTTTTGCGGATTTCTGTATTTTAGCTTTGCAGCTGATCATCAAATTTCCTAAGGCATTTGATAAAATCTCACATTAACAGCCAAAGTCACGATCTCGAAAGAAAACCTAAGCGAACGAAAGCCAGTCACTCACTTTTGTTCGTATCCCTGGCTTTAAATGTTATTGTGTGGTTGTGTGTTTACAAAATGGGAAGCCACTAACTATTTTCGCTGTCATCCATGCGAACGAAAATGTCAAAACCAGTCACTTGTCTTTTAGTTGTCGTATAGCTGGAAATCAAATAAAAGCTTGAAACAAAACCAATTTATATAGAATTCAATGGAAGAAACACAATGAACAGAAAATAATGTCATTATAATAAATTTGTTATTTGAATATATTTCCATTTCAGCACAAAAACGCCAACTTTGCGGCACCTGCAGATACTAGTTCTTCGTACTCTTCTCTCTCGCTCCGAAATTAAGTGGCGAACGTCAACTTTATGTTATTCAACGTCAACTTTATGTACAACCACACAAACACACGTAAAACCATGCGAACGACAAGTCGAAAGATAGTGACTCGCTTTTTGAAACGAAAGTGAGTAACTGACTTCGTTCGCTTGGATTTTGTCGGAGAGGGTGTAAGTAGGGTCCGATTTTGTACTGAATTGTATATGTTTTAGTTCGCTTGTTAGTGACTCCCAAATCAGATGTTTGTCGCGTAGAAAGAAAGCGAACGTTAACGTTCGACATCGTGACTTTGGCTGTAAGTTTTCAAACAAAATTTATATGTGTTAGGATTTCATTAATCGTTACACAAGTAGCTAAGGCCATGCTTGAAGAATCGTAGGTGTATAGTTAGAGTAAACCAACATCAATCAAGACCCTATATGCAGTTTGAATTTGATTCATACATAATTACATCAACTGAAATATAAGTTCATAATTTTCGATTACTTGAAATAGATAACCAAATTATATTACATACAAATTTACAAATTCGAATTGTAGTAACTGCTGCAGATGTTATTCATTCTTGAACTATTCCTGCATTAGGATTTTTAATCAATCGCTCTGGGTTAATTTTTCTGTAAGGAGATACAGCGATGATTTTTCTGATCTGTATACATCAAATATGTTTGATACATTATTTGTGAGATCAAAATTAGAATATGGAGCTTTGATCTATGGTTCTCATAGGAATTCTCAAATATACTCGTATCGTTTGGGAAAAATTCAAAATAAATTTTTAAATCATGCTCTTCGCTCTTTATTCGCTTCGCAGTTTATTTCCGTTTCCTTCTTTTGTGGTTTTTAAAATTTGAAATTTTTTTTCGTTTTAAATCCTTCATGTGGCTGTTCTTAGTTAAGTTTGGTAAGCTGATTGGGAATGTGTTGATAATTTAGTTTTCGAGATATAGAGATTTTAAACTTGGTTTGAGCAAAAGTTTAATTTTTTTGTGGTTTTTAAAATTGACATTTTTTTCCGTCTTATGTTTTTCAATTGACGGTTCTTAGTTAGGTTTGGTACGCCCATTATGAATCTGTTGTAACTGGTCATTCCGTTTCCGACATATGGCCGGCCTACTGAGCAGTGTTGCTCTAACTCTTCATTAAAATCGATATATCTAGTAAACTAAATGACCATTTATTGAGTGAACAAAAACAGATTCGTAATCAGCGTACCAAACCTAACTAAGAACCGCCAATTGAAAAATTAAAAACGAAAAAAAAAAATACTAAATATTAAAACTCACAAAACAATTATACTTTTGCTCAAAGAAATTTTAACACCGCCATATCTCGTAAACTAATTTACCAATTAGAGATCGAATAACAGATTCGTAATCAGCGTATTAATCTTAACTAAGAACCGCCACAAGAAATATTTAGAAGGTAAAATATGCACTTAATTATTATAATGAATTAAGTCGGGAGCACACTTTAGAATTCAGTGCATTAAAAGCAAATTGTAATGAGTTTTTAAGGTTCCGTACTAAATACTAACTATTTTTAAATTATTAATTGACGTTATATAAGTATTATTACCAACTGTATGTAATATACTATGAAAGGTCTGCAAATAATTTGGTTCTGTAGACTTAAAAAAAGTAAAAAATTAGACAAATAAATGTTGAGTTATATAAAATTTTGGAAGAATTTCCTGAAAGTTATGCTAAACAGCATTCAGCATCATGTTTCAGAAAAATCGTGCTGAAGATGGGAAAATTATGCTAAAAAATCATTAATTATGTCAAACTGGCTACACTGTGGCCAACAAACGTCGGAGCTTAAAAGCCTACCTCATATAAACAACAGAAGCTAACGGTAAATATCTACACATTGCGCATACCAAACTATAGGATAACAAACGAAATATACGACTGCTTACCCAGTTACTCCTTAACATGGTGATTTTGATATTTTACAATTTTGCTTTTATACACACAATATTGCCCACTTGCCCAGCTCAATATATACAGATATGTATGTAAACACAAGAATTAAGCACCACACGAAGGGCAGGAAAGAAACTGCAACGCGAAAACAATTTGTAACTCACTCTTTCAAAAACGTCCGGTAACTTTTCTTGAAGCTTTTTCTTATTTGTACTCTTCAAACGTGATTTGCTTCTCTTTTAAATCAGATACGTACACGGAGTTGCAAACAACACGGTCGATGTTATTCGCGAATACCGATCAAACTTCGGTTTAACGTTTTTAAACGACAATTAATTTATGTTATTCTTCAATAACTTATTAGCCCGTATGAAATTGTTTGATCTTAAATTTCACGGAATTTAAACGGTTTAAAACATTAGTTTTAGGAAACATTTGCAAATTACGCGCACTTTGCCCCAAACTTTAAATTAGACTGAAAGGAATAGCAAAACTACCGTTTGATAAAGAAATGAAACCGAAAAGAATTGAAACTAGAAGAGACAAAAAACCAAAAACTATTTGAGAGTTTGAGAGAGAGAAAAGCAGAGATAGATCATACAAGGGCTGCCATATCCCAATATTTACGTTATTTTGAGGAAATAAGTTTTGTGAGGTTTTGACGTTTTTCGTCCCGAACAACTATTATATTTTCCAAATAAAGAAAGTCAAGAATGAAGAAATTGCAATCAGTATACGATGTGATAGCGCAATAACAACAAGTCACAATACGATGGGGAACATTTGCTTTTAACTCCATGAAGCGTAATCGTTTTGAGAAATGAAAAAGAAGTTGACAGATGCAAAACTGTTAACTGTTATTCGAGAAATCGTTGGCTATGTCAACATTTTCACTTGATGAATGTGAATGAAGCAGTGTAAACTTAAAGAGAATGATTTGGAAAAAATATTTAGACAGGTCTCTTACGGTCCGTTTATACGGGACAGTTTGAGACAAGATAGTTGAGAATATGTATTAGTTGTCACAAAGACAAAAATTGTTTGTGTGAAGTACGCGTCCAGCCAGTTATAAAGACAGTACAGTTTTAAGCAACCGCCGACAGAGTCGTTTCGTTAAATTTCGTGCTCTGATTTTTTTTCTTCGCTCGTTTGCCATTGTGTTTTGTCTTTCTTCTCCAAATTACAATGGAACTGATGTACTCTGCACAATTAGACATGTATTCATGTTTATATTATTGTATTGTCAATCAATATTTCAATAAAAATCGGCAAAATTTTCAAATACAAATATATTTCCCAATTTGTAAAGTCGTTTGCGATGTTTTGCTTTTTTCTCAAATTACTACGAATTTTGTGTGAACCAACAACAGGCATTTATTTGTTGTTTCATGACAGATCCATATTAACAAACACAGTAAAAACAAGTACAACAACAAAATACACTGAATTTAACAGATGGAGTCATAAGAAAGCAAAATAAGTTGTTCTATTGCGCCAACCTTTTTTACTAGTTCAGCCATGATCTGACCGCTTATGTCAAATCTCTTGCCGAAGTTACTGTCGTTGAAAAATCAGAGACAGTGGCGAGGCAAGTGAGAGAAGTTTAAGTGTGGTAGTAAAAATGTGTGAATGTTTGCTACTGTCGGAGCAAAACTGTCCCGTGTAAACGCCAGGTTAGATTTCTCTAATTTTTTGATTTTCCTTAGTAAAAAATGCCATCAAGGTTGTATTCGGACTGAAACAAAGCAAGTACTAATAGAAAGTTTTATTTCGTCTTCTTTTTTCAAATGCTTAATCGTGAGTGTACCGGAACTGGTTCAACCAGTGAGCGTAAAGCTAGAAAGCGCACAGTTCATTGATTGTGTGAAGCTCCCCTTGTGCCTTCAAGAAATGGAAAGGGAATATAGTTATTTATTTCAGTTAGTTCAGTTCCAGTCCATCGATTTTCGCATCTCTCGTATATGTTTTTTTGAGTGTTTGAAGAGTTGTTAACATTTTGGAAAGCTGGAAAAAGTTTTTAGGAATGGTCAGACTTTTTTTTACAAAATTTGGAAGCGTAGTAAAATTACTTCAGACAGTGATGCAAGATGTATTTAGGTCTACAAAATATAACCCTGAATTTCTCTTGAACAATTTGTAGTCTCATATTGTTGAGATCATTAAATTTAAATCAAAAACGTTTGGATCTTTTGCCCTTATACATAGTTGTTTATTGATATTTCACAGGCCGTCAAACATAAACGATATACGTGCACATATAAACGATCCGTTGCATTTGTGATTTGGTTCAATACAAAAAAACGTCTTCTTTCTTGCTTGCATACAGTGTTGCCATATATTTTTTGGAAAAAACTTTATTTCTGAAAAAAAAATTGTTTTTGCAAAAAAACATTTTTTATAAAAAGTGCTAAAATCTTAAAAAAACAAATAAGTGTATTTTTAAATTCAATTTTATTAACACGTTTAAAAACATAACATAAACATTTTTCTATAATACTATAGATAAAACAAAAAACAACATATTTTTCAATTCAACGTTTTACATTTAAGGACCTTACACAAATTAATTAAATTCACATTTCGAGATCATAAAAATAATAACATAAAATAAATAAAAATATAATAATATAAATAAAATAAATATTCGCTCTACGTTGGCTGTGGATACAGGTACACACAAAATTGCATAAACTAATTTTTGTAAATTAGGAAAAACTTTAGATCCATCACAACGTTCAACTTTAAATATGACCTCCCAAAATATACAAAACAAACTGGTTTGAAATCCCGTATTCAATCCTTCCAAACCGCAAAATTGTAAATGTGTTGAGATATTTCTCCACATAATTTATCATTTCTTGAAAATAACTTCTGATTTTGTTGAAAAATTTAAATTTCCATTACTTTCAATTTATGCCTGCCTATACCACATTTAAATTTGATCAATAGTTTCGGAGTTATGAAAAAAAAGGAACAAACCAATATTTTTCACAAGAACTCAATCACTATTTTTTACTTATTTTTTTATTCTAAGAATCATAAACTAAACATTCATATATTTTCTAATGACTTTTCCGAAGAATAGGAAATAGGATTTTGCCAAATTCATGTCACTTTTGTTACTTTGTGCAACATTTTCGATCTAATATTTTGTAATAACATCGGTTATGGACTAACAAATTTTTAGGATAGATTGAATTCAAATAAAAACAATAAATACTCACGATTAACATTCACTTAATTGTGAATAAAAGCAAAAAGTGTTCATTGCCTTCCCGAGCCACGTCGTTTTATGCATAAAATATGTCGATTTATGATAAAGTAATAGAATTAAACACTTTCCCCTATTCGATTTTTCATGATTTTTTACAACCTAAATAAAAATAAAACATTGAAGAGAAAATAGTTGTTTGTTACAATTTTTATGATAACTTCGAAATCATTGATCAAGTTAAAAAGTGGTATAGGCATAAGTTGAAGGTAATGTAAACTTAAATTTGTCAGATTTGTTTCAGTTAAATTTGGGCCAGTAATTTTCGAGATATGATAAATTGTGTTGAAAATTAAAAAAAAAATTATCGCGTCAAAAACTGCTAAAACGCCCTTATGTCAATATCTCGGAAACGGAGCTTCTAATCGAAAAAAGTATCTAACTTTTAAGGGTTTCTCATAAAATGGTTTTCAGAAATAGGCTATTTTCTTTTTTTGTCGATTTTAATTGGACCACTTCATGAAAACCCCTTAGAAGCCCGGAAAATTCATTTTTTTTTTGATTGAACGCTCCGTTTCCGAAATATAGATATAAGGGAATTTTAGCGATTTGTTTAAGAAAAGTGATGCCGTATTAAAAACATCCATTCTCTGTTGGAGGTAAACAAATTTCATATTTTTGTGATGGGACGGACGCACCGTATGCAAGTTATAGTCGCTCTGTATTTCTGCAATTTTCTTAGTTTGGCGATTTAAAAAAATCCATACGAATTGAACCACTTATGGAAAACCCTTAGAACTCGTAAAAATTACTAATTTTTTTCAATTCAGCGCTCGCTTCCGAGATATACCTATGTAGGAATTTTTTCTACCCTTTTCATATTTGCGATCAAACATGAGGACGGGTTAACCAAGGAAATCCCTTACCCACAAAATACGAACCCTGGTTAAGTATAAACAATAACATTTTTTTTATATTGAAGTATAAAATATACAATTTTAATCAAAAACTATTGTTCTAGTTTATTTTCAATAAAATTCATAGTGGGATATGGCATCAACAAATGGTTGTGACAGCCATTAAATTCGAGTAATTAGTTGTGTATGCCAATATATTATTTGGCACAACCGAATTAGTTTTTAAAGTTTTCGTTGATCCAACAAATAGAATCCACACCACTACAGGATAATTTGACCAAAACTGAATTACAAATTAATTGATATGCACAACATTTGGTGATACGGAACACAATTATTGGTAATCACTTCTGAATAATATGATAGTCCAGAGAACCGCCAAATTTTAGTTGGCTGTAATTATAGCTGTCACATCGAATCTCTTCTCTGTGTGTACAAAACTTCATCTTCGCAAATTTATAATACATTTAGTTTTGTCATATATTGTTAGCAAATTAGCATAGTAGAAATATTATCTATTAGGTAGTTGCATTAAAAATTCTGTGGTTAAGCTGTCAAAATTAGCTGAATAATGAAAAACACTATGTACACAAAATGTGAAAAATTTAATTAGCTTGTCGTACTTGACACAGTCTATGCTATAAAGTGCATCTTGATTGAAATTCGTTGAATTTTATTCACAAAGAGAAAAAACAAAATCAAATTTGACAGCTTGCCCACGGAAAATATGAGAAAACCACAGATCAGCTGGGATGACGCGTTTACCTGATAAATAATTTTAATAAAAAAATAGTACAGTCTCTAGTCCGGACACTCGCTAGTCCGGACTATCAAGTAGTCCGGACAGCTCAATGTTTCGGACAGTTTTCAAATTTTACCTCTGTAGTGCGGACATCAGTTTGTTTTTGATGTGTTAACATCTATAGGCGCGGGTACAGCCTAAATTCACAAAGTGAATGACTGCGAGCACACAAATTGTCCGACTGCGCTCACACAGATTGTCCGACAGCGATCACACATTGTTTGCCGTTAAACTCCTCCGAAACGGCTGGACCGATTTGTATGAAATTTTGTGTGCATATCGGGTAGGTCTCAGAATCGGGCAACATCTATTTTTCATACCCCTAAATGATAAGGGTGACCCACCCCTATATAGAAAAAAGATTTGTTCGACTGCGAAACACAGATTGTCAGACTGCGAAAAAAACACACACTGATGTAGCGGCAGTGAATAGTTGTAGTGTATACGTGCGAAGCACTCTCAGAGCAAGGAGAATAATGCCGTGCTATACGTATATAAAAACATAGAGAAATACTTAAGAGTTTCCATTACTCTCTTCGATGCCTCTTCATGACGACGAGGTAGTAGGCCATTTCATAGCGTTTTATTTGCTGCTGTATTTTACCAATTTTACACTTTCGTTGGACATAAAACGGACAGAAATTAAAGGGAATGCGTATTTTTGTTCAATCCAAACAATATAAAACATAATTTAGCTGTCATTAGTATCAATAAACACTATTTAAAATTAGTTCCTGTCATCTTTGCTCTCTCATTCTCCATCATCGGCCTAGTACCTTTTCGATCAGCTGTGTCTTAGAATCCCCCTGTATAAAAAACTGAGATAGAAAGAGAGCAACGAAAATTGTCAACTTGTGTAGCGTATATACGAACATAGCAATGTATGTATGTACATGTGGCTGTTGCTTTGCATTCTCTTTGTTTTTTGTAGGTATAAAATAAAATAAAAAAAGACACTTGTCTTTTAATATTTTAAAGTGTTATTAAGTATTAATATTATTTAAATGAAACGTCATCATACACGCAAAGAAAAAACTCGTTCCTCCCAAACGAAATCTCAGATAACTGAAGTTCGTTTGGGGACTGTAGTTGGGAGAAACGAACTACTGTTAAGCCATACATGTCATTTCGTTTGGAAGAAACGAAAAATGTTGGCAGCAAACGAGTTATGAAAAACATAAGCTGAAAAAAACGTTTGCGAGAAACGAAAAACGGTTCCGCAAACTGTTTCCTCGGTTACAGCAACCGAGTTGTAGTTGATCCTAACTAAAAAAACGTTTGCGAGAACTGAAAAACGTTTGCAGTAAGCGAGTTATGAAAAATTAAAGCTGAAAAAACGTTTGTGATAAACGAAAAACGGTTCCACCAACTGTTCTTTCGGTTACAGGTACCGAGTTGTAGTTACAACAACCGAGTTGTATTTGTAGTTACTGTACTCAGTACAGCATTACTTGTACATTAAAATTTATATTTATGGTTTCCATAAGCTCGTTTTTGTGTAAATTTCCAACTTTTATGATTTTGGTTTTACCCATAAAGTTTGTTTTAAAAAAAGTTGGAATTTTTGTCTATCTTTTCAGTGTCTACTAACACGTCCGTCTCGCCTTGCATTCAAATAACAACTAAAAGCGCAGCAAACTACAATGCGTCAGTTGTTCATCCAAGCTATATTGACAAGGCAAAAGTCTTTTATGTGTATGCGTGAGTGTGTATGTCAAACGAGTGGACAGAATGAGAGAATGAGAAAAATTGACGTTCTTCGTAATCTGTGCTCTCATTAGAAAAATGGCTAATTTCAGTTATCGCAAACGGTTTTTATCTTGCGACAAATGTAATTTTGTACGCGTTTAATGCAAACGAGATATCGTTTGTAACAACATGATACACATTTGCGATATATGAGTTTATTTGGGAGAACTACATAAACGGTTGCGATTAATAAATTAATACAAATCAATCAAAGTATTGTTGTGGCAACCGAGCAATAAACGTTTTTTTCTTTGCGTGTATGATTGAATGCCATTCTAAATTCTTTATATTAACTTCACCTGGCTGTATGCATGTATTTATGTACATATGCCGAAAAAACTTTGGATTGATTTTTAACCCTTTTCCCGTAATCCAATCGAGCTGATACTTCGCAGGCAAACTAATGGCGACGACAAAAATGAACTATCAAAAATATTTAAATCACAAATTAAACATCCATTATTTCTGCTCCTGTTAACGGTATGTATTTGAACAAAATTGGGTATGTTGGTTAGGTGTACATATTCTTAGATCTGCTGCAAATTTGAGCGGGATTAGACAAAGGAGCGTGGTCATATATAATGAATTTATAGTCAACAAGCTACATATGCACTCTCTCTCAGAGCAAAGAGAATAATGACGTATTATACGTATATAAAAATCAGATAGCAAGAGAGCAACGACAATTTTGTGAACTTGTGTAGCGTATGTAAGAACATAACAATGTATGTATGTTCATGTTGTTGTTGCTTTCCATTCTCTTTGTTTTTTGTGGGAATAAAACGAAAAGTATTAAGCAAGAAAGTAATGACACACGTGCTTGCACTTGTCTTTAATTAATTGTAAGTATTAATATTATTTAAATGTAACGTCATCATATGATTGAACGCTGTTTTTTATTTTCCAATGTAACATTTAGAAATGTGTTCATAGAAATCGAAGAAGTACCGTGTAGCAAAAAGGTGTTAATACATCGCCCGTGAGTTCCAACACTCATTGGATTTTTTTGTTTGTTTCGCAGATTTTGTACTTTAGCCCATCAACACAAACAATAAAATATGTGAATCTTATTTTTTGAAAGAACTTAAAACCAAGCTCAAAAACTGTACAAAGAAAAATGTATTCAATCCAAAATAAATTCATATTTCAAGCAATAACAATTTTTTAATTTCTGTTCTGTTGAACCTTTTTTGTAAATATGAATAATTTTTTAATATTATTTATTTTTACATTTCGCTTTTTAATTACTTTCGAGTTTAAAACATTTTGTACTGTAGTCCGGACAATTCAGTAATCCGGACAAAGGTCAAAAAATATATCTGTGCGGATTAGAGAGGTTATACTGTAAATGGTTTTTGTATAGAAAAATAAAAAAAAAACTTGAAAATTTATTGATGGAAAATTGGGCAATATCTATAAAATTATGCTAAAAATTTGACGAATGATATTCATATAAAATTTTTGAAGAATTTCCTGAAAGTTATGCTAAAAAGCATTCTGCATCATGTTTCAGAAAAACTGGCTACACTGTGGCCAACAAACGTCGGAGCTTAAAAGCCTACCACCTCATATAAACAACAGAAGCTAACGGTAAATATCTACACATTGCGCATACCAAACTATAGCATACCAAACGAAATATACGACTACTTACCCAGTTACTCCTTAACATAGTGATTAACTGCAACCATTGGCATAACAGAACTGCCCGATTTACTACAAGTTTATATAATACTAATATTTTACAATTTTGCTTATACACACAATATTGCCCACTTGCCCAGCTCAATCTATACAAATATGTAAACACAAGAATTAAGCACTACACGAAGGGCAGGAAAGAAACTGCAACGCGAAAACATTTTGTAACTCACTCTTTCAAAAACGTCCGGTAACTTTTCTTCAAACGTGATTTGTTTCTCTTTTAAATCAGATACGCACACGGAGTTTTGTTGTAGACTGAAATGCAAAACAACACGGCCGATGTTATTCGCGAATACCGATCAAACTTCGGTTTGACGTTTTTAAACGACAATTAATTTATGTTATTCTTCAATAACTTATTAGCCCGTATCAAATTGTTTTATCTTACGTATTTTTTTATTAAATTTCACGGATTTTAAACGGTTTAAAACATTAGTTTTAGGAAACATTTGCAAATTACGCGCACTTTCCCCAAACTTTAAATTAGACTGAAAGGAATAGCAAAACTACCGTTTGATAAAGAAATGCAACCGGAAAGAATTGAAACTAGAAGAAACAAAAAACCAAAAACTGTTTGAGAGTTCGAGAGAGAGAAAAACAGAGATAGATCATACAAGGGCTGCCAGACAGTGTTGCCAGAAGCTGCCATAAAAACATTCCAAAAAAAGTGCAATTTGCAAAATAAAGTGCTAAAACTGAAACAATCAAAAATTGTAGTACTGCTTCATCCTCACCCATAGGGAAGCGGTATATATCACTTGATACGTAAAAAATTGTAACGCATAGAAGAAGTTTAGGGACTTTTGAGCCGTGCCCGTCTGTATGTATAAGTGGCAACAGGGTAACTGGCATAAGCCTTTAACGACCACAATGAAATTTTGTCATTGCCTATTATTTAACCAAACTTAGTTTGGGATTGAAAATGGGTGTTCCGATCAGAGTTTCAAATTTCTGGCTAATTTTCATTGCTAAACTGATTTACTGATTGTGAGTGCGAAAATGATCCGAACACACCGACATGAGAACCGCACACACAACAAATGATTTTCTCTGCAACGTTGGCGGTTTGGTTTAGAAGGGGCAATCGACGTCGTTGTCCAAATTGTGATCGATTGGATATCTCAGGTACCAGTAGCGCGGGGAATTGATTATACCATATTCCCAACATGCTCTTCACATCTGCAATGAGATTTCCGTAATTGTCTTTGCAAAAAGGTGATTTTGACTTTTTGGAGGAATTTTCGTGCTTTGTTCTTCCTTCTGTGCGTCTCAATTTTCTCACTCTCGCGCTTTGTGCACTGCAGCTTCTTACGCCTAAAGAAATGGTTTACCTCCTTTGTTTTTCCCCTATAGTCGCAGCTCGCGTTACAATTGATTGAAGCATTGCCATACGTGCAGAGTTCTTTTCATCATTCGCTATGCCACAGCCTTCATCGTATCAAGGTTTGTTGCGAAGCTGTTTTTCAAAACCAAGTACGGTTGCTGCGGTAGTTTTTATAGAGTCGGAAATGGGTTTCCACTGCGCTTCAGGATCGTCAAAAGTTGCGAGAGTTTCCTGGAGTAGACTCTGGCTACAGCTGGTAATTGCAGCTTTCCTATGCCTAGCTATCTCTGCGTCCGGTTTCGCACGATTTTCGCGCTACTTAATCTTGTGGGAACCTTTTCTGCTACCAGGAGTGATCAGAATCGCTGTTAGCTCCTGTGATCACTCGTACGTCCAATAAACTAGATGAGTGCCTACCATCAATTACCACGGGATCAATTTGAATCTTCGGTCTTTGATCAGGGGATACCCAGTAGCCTTCTCTTTATTCTGGAATCTTGAGTCTTGTTTTTTGCTGTCTTGAGTCTTGTTTTTTCTGTCTCAAACCGTTGTCCGAACTGTCAGCATGTAGACTGAAGTTGATTAATCAGCAAAGTTGTACTTAACTTGAGAAAACTGGCAGTGACCATACAAAAGCTGGGCGATTACCCAAGTAAGCCTCTTTAATGAAAGCTGTTTCCGTTTTTTAAATTTATTAAAATAGTTAGACGGTTGAACCAGGGAGGTTCTATGGCACAGCTGATCGAAAAGGTTCTAGGGAAATGATGTAGAATGGGAGACCATAGAAGACATACAGATTACAGACCATGCACCAAACTAAGTTTAAAAGTGTTTGATTGATACTAATCACAGCTGAATTATGTTTGCATCGAACGAAAATACGCATTCCCTTTTAATTCTGTCCATATTATGCCAACCAACGAGTAAATTACAAAATCAACTTTAGTATTGCTCTTTGGTATTGCTCTGCCAATGCCAATTTACGTCCATATTCGACATCTATATATTTCATAATTCCGGGTTGAAAATAAGCACTATTTCAGAAATCAATTTCGGAAAACAGCCATACATTATAGAAATAATACAATTTATCGGAAAAAAATGCTAAAAATTAAGCAAATAACATCAAAAGTTAGCAAAAATTTCCCAAAAAAGTGCTAAAAAGCATTTAGCATGTTTTCCCAGAAAAAAAGTGCAGAAGCAAAAAAAAAAGGAAGCTAGAATTGCACTTAAAGTGCTAAACTGGCAACACTGCTGCCAGATCCCACTATTTACGTTATTTTGAGGATTTTTGTGATCAAAATAAGTGTTGTGAGGTTTTGTCGTTTTTCGTCCCCAACAACTATTATATTTTCCAAATAAAGAAAGTCAAGAATGAAGAAATTGAAATCAGTATACGATGTGATAGCGCAATAACAACAAGTCACAATACGATGGGGATATATTGAACATTTGCTTTAAACTCCATGAAGCGTAATCGTTTTGAGAAATGAAAAAGAAGTTGACAGATGCAAAACTGTTAACTGTTATTCGAGAAATCGTTGGCTATGTCAACATTTTCATTTGACGAATGTAAATGAAGCAGTGTAAACTTAAAGAGAACGATTTTGAGAAAATATTTAGACAGGTCTCTTAGATTTCTCTAATTTTCAGATTTTCCTTAGTAAAAAATGCCATCAAGGTTGTATTCGGATTGAAACAAAGCAAGTACTAATAGAAACTTTTATTTCGTCTTCTTTTTTCAAATGCTTAATCGTGAGTGTACCGGAACTGGTTCAACCAGTGAGCGTAAAGCTAAAAAGCGCACAGTTCATTGATTGTGTGAAGCTCCCCTTGTCCCTTCAAGAAATGGAAAGGGAATATAGTTATTTATTTCAGTTAGTTCAGTTCCAGTCCATCGATTTTCGCATCTCTCGTATATGTTTTTTTGAGTGTTTGAAGAGTTGTTAACATTTTGGAAAGCTGGAAAAAGTTTTTAGGAATGGTCAGACTTTTTTTTACAAAATTGGGAAGCGTAATAAAATTACTTCAGACAGTGATGCAAGATGTATTTAGGTCTACAAAATATAACCGTGAATTTCTCTTGAACAATTTATCTCATATTGTTGAGATCATTAAATTTAAATCAAAAACGTTTGGATCTTTTGCCCTTATACATAGTTGTTTATTGATATTTCACAGGCCGTCAAACATAAACGATATACGTGCACATATAAACGATCCGTTGCATTTGTGATTTGGTTCAATACAAAAAAACGTGTTGCCATATATTTTTTGGAAAAAACTTTATTTCTGAAAAAAACTTGTTTTTGCAAAATAACATTTTTTTTAAAAGGTGCTAAAATCTTAAAAAAACAAATAAGTGTATTTTTAAATTCAATTTTATTAACACGTTTAAAAACATAGCATAAACATTATTCTATAATACTATAGATAAAACAAAAAACAACATATTTTTCACTTCTACTTTTTACATTTAAGGACCTTACACAAATTAATTAAATTCACATTTCGAGATCATAAAAATAATAATATAAAATAAATAAAAATATAATAATATAAATAAAATAAATATTCGCTCTACGTTGGCTGTGGATACAGGTACACACAAAATTGCATAAACTAATTTTTGTAAATTAGGAAAAACTTTAGATCCATCACAACGTTCAACTTTAAATATGACCTCCCAAAATATATAAAACAAACTGGTTTGAAACCCCGTATTCAATCCTTCCAAACCGCAAAATTGTAAATGTGTTGAGATATTTCTCCACATAATTTATCATTACCTGAAAATAACTTCTGATTTTGTTGAAAAATTTAAGTTTCCATTACTTTCAATTTATGCCTGCCTATACCACATTTAAATTTGATCAATAGTTTCGGAGTTATCAAAAAAAAGGAACAAACCAATATTTTTCACAAGAACTCAATCACTATTTTTTACTTATTTTTTATTCTAAGAATCATAAACAACACATTCATATATTTTCTAATGACTTTTCCGAAGAATAGGAAATAGGATTTTGCCAAATTCATGTCATAAAATGCACTTGTGTTACTTTGTGCAACATTTTCGATCTAATATTTTGTAATAACATCGGTTATGGACTAACAAATTTTTAGGATAGATTGAATTCAAATAAAAACAATAAATACTCACGATTAACATTCACTTAATTGTGAATAAAAGCAAAAAGTGTTCATTGCCTTCCCGAGCCACGTCGTTTTATTCATAAAATATGTCGATTTATGATAAAGTAATAGAATTAAACACTTTCCCCTATTCGATTTTTCATGATTTTTTACAACCTAAATAAAAATAAAACATTAAAGAAAAAATAGTTGTTTGTTACAATTTTTCATTGATCAAGTTAAAAAGTGGTATAGGCATAAGTTGAAGGTAATGTAAACTTAAATTTGTCAGATTTGTTTCAGTTAAATTTGGGCCAGTAATTTTCGAGATATGATAAATTGTGTTGAAAATTAAAAAAAAAAATATCGCGTCAAAAACTGCTAAAACGCCCTTATGTCAATATCTCGGAAACGGAGCTTCTAATCGAAAAAAATATCTAACTTTTAAGGGTTTCTCATAAAATGGTTTTCAGAAATAGGCTATTTTCTTTTTTTTGTCGATTTTAATTGGACCACTTCATGAAAACCCCTTAGAAGCCCGGAAAATTCATTTTTTTTGATTGAACGCTCCGTTTCCGAAATATAGATATAAGGGAATTTTAGCGATTTGTTTAAGAAAAGTGATGCCGTATTAAAAACATCCATTCTCTGTTGGAAGTAAACAAATTTCATATTTTTGTGATGGGACGGACGCACCGTATGCAAGTTATAGTCGCTCTGTATTTCTGCAATTTTCTTATTTTGGCGATTAAAAAAAAAACCATACGAATTGAACCACTTATGGAAAACCCTTAGAACTCGTAAAAATTACTAATTTTTTTCAATTCAGCGCTCGCTTCCGAGATATACCTATGTATGAATTTTTTCTACCTTTTTCATATTTGCGACCAAACATGAGGACGGGTTAACCAAGGAAATCCCTTACCCACAAAATACGAACCCTGGTTAAGTATAAATAATAACATTTTTTTTTATATTGAAGTATAAAATATACAATTTTAATCAAAAACTATTGTTCTAGTTTATTTTCAATAAAATTCATAGTGGGATATGGCATCAACAAATGGTTGTGACAGCCATTAAATTCGAGTAATTAGTTGTGTATGCCAATATATTATTTGGCACAACCGAATTAGTTTTTAAATTTTTCGTTGATCCAACAAATAGAATCCACACCACTACAGGATAATTTGACCAAAACTGAATTACAAATTAATTGATATGCACAACATTTGGTGATACGGAACACAATTATTGGTAATCACTTCTGAATAATATGATAGTCCAGGGAACCGCCAAATTTTAGTTGGCTGTAATTATAGCTGTCACTTCGAATCCCTTCTCTGTGTGTACAAAATTTCATCTTCGCAAATTTATAATACATTTAGTTTTGTCAAATATTGTTAGCAAATTAGCATGGTAGAAATATTATCTATTAGGTAGTTGCATTAAAAATTCTGTGGTTAAGCTGTCAAAATTAGCTGAATAATGAAAAACACTATGTACACAAAATGTGAAAAATTTAATTAGCTTGTCGTACTTGACACAGTCTATGCTATAAAGTGCATCTTGATTGAAATTCGTTGAATTTTATTCACAAAGAGAAAAAACAAAATCAAATTTGACAGCTTGCCCACGGAAAATATGAGAAAACCACAGATCAGCTGGGATGACGCGTTTACCTGATAAATAATTTTAATAAAAAAATAGTACAGTCTCTAGTCCGGACACTCGCTAGTCCGGACTATCAAGTATTCCGGACAGCTCAATGTTTCGGACAGTTTACAAATTTTACCTCTGTAGTGCGGACATCAGTTTCTTTTGATGAGGCGCGGGTACAGCCTAAATTCACAAAGTGAATGACTGCGATCACACAAATTGTCCGACTGCGCTCACACAGATTGTCCGACAGCGATCACACATTGTTTGCCGTTAAACTCCTCCGAAACGGCTGGACCGATTTGTATGAAATTTTGTGTGCATATCGGGTAGGTCTCAGAATCGGCCAACATCTATTTTTCATACCCCTAAATGATAAGGGTGACCCACCCCTATATAGAAAAAAGATTTGTCCGACTGCGAAACACAGATTGTCAGACTGCGAAAAAAACACACACTGATGTAGCGGCAGTGAATAGTTGTAGTGTATACGTGCGAAGCCATAGAGAAAATATGGGTAGAGAAAATCTTTCACTCACCAAATTTCTAACATTTGTCCTCGTGTGATGTATACGTTTGAAGTTGAAAAGAATTGCTTTACTAATACCAGATAGAGGCAATGGTTCAAAACAACGAACAAAATAACAACAACGGCATTTCGTTTTGTGTGTTAAAATTAATGTGTTAAATACAACACAAATGTATGCTAACAATAACAGTCAATAAAAAAGTTTAAAACACATTTAAATTTCACAGTTTTTCACCAAAATGGCATGAAAAATTAAAGCAAGAAGTTATTGTAATTCCACCTGGTGTATATCACTTTTCGTCAAACATCTCTCTATCACACCGACCGCATCACGAAGAGTGTGAAAGGAAACGTCAGATGAGACAAATGGCGGCTCTACTACAAATTTACTCTATGTGCGAAGCACTCTCAGAGCAAGGAGAATAATGCCGTGCTATACGTATATAAAACATAGAGAAATACTTAAGAGTGTCCATTACTCTCTTCATGACGACGAGGTAGTAGGCCATTTCATAGAGTTTTATTTGCTGCTGTATTTTACCAATTTTACACTTTCGTTGGACAGAAGAAATTAAAGGGAATGCGTATTTTTGTTCAATCCAAACAACATAAAACATAATTTAGCTGTCATTAGTATCAATAAACACTATTTACAATTAGTTCCTGTCTTCTTTGCTCTCTCATTCTCCATCATCGGCCTAGTACCTTTTCGATCAGCTGTGTCTTAGAATCCCCCTGTATAAAAAAAATGAGATAGAAAGAGAGCAACGAAAATTGTCAACTTGTGTAGCGTATGTACGAACATAGCAATGTATGTATGTACATGTGGCTGTTGCTTTGCATTCTCTTTGTTTTTTGTAGGTATAAAATAAAATAAAAAAAAGACACTTGTCTTTTAATATTTTAAAGTGTTATTAAGTATTAATATTATTTAAATGAAACGTCATCATACACGCAAAGAAAAAACTCGTTCCTCCCAAACGAAATCTCAGATAACTGAAGTTCGTTTGGGGACTGTAGTTGGGAGAAACGAACTACTGTTCAGCCATACATGTCATTTCGTTTGGAAGAAACGAAAAATGTTTGCAGCAGACGAGTTATGAAAAACATAAGCTGAAAAAAACGTTTGCGAGAAACGAAAAACGGTTCCGCAAACTGTTTCCTCGGTTACAGCAACCGAGTTGTAGTTGATCCTAACTAAAAAAACGTTTGCGAGAACTGAAAAACGTTTGCAGTAAGCGAGTTATGAAAAATTAAAGCTGAAAAAACGTTTGTGATAAACGAAAAACGGTTCCACCAACTGTTCTTTCGGTTACAGGTACCGAGTTGTAGTTACAACAACCGAGTTGTATTTGTAGTTACTGTACTCAGTACAGCATTACTTGTACATTAAAATTTATATTTATGGTTTCCATAAGCTCTTTTTTGTGTAAATTTCCAACTTTTATGATTTTGGTTTTACCCATAAAGTTTGTTTTAAAAAAAGTTGGAATTTTTGTCTATCTTTTCAGTGTCTACTAACACGTCCGTCTCGCCTTGCATTCAAATAACAACTAAAAGCGCAGCAAACTACAATGCGTCAGTTGTTCATCCAAGCTATATTGACAAGGCAAAAGTCTTTTATGTGTATGCGTGAGTGTGTATGTCAAACGAGTGGACAGAATGAGAGAATGAGAAAAATTGACGTTCTTCGTAATCTGTGCTCTCATTAGAAAAATGGCTAATTTCAGTTATCGCAAACGGTTTTTAACTTGCGACAAATGTAATTTTGTACGCGTTTAATGCAAACGAGATATCGTTTGTAACAACATGATACACATTTGCGATATATGAGTTTATTTGGGAGAACTACATAAACGGTTGCGATTAATAAATTAATACAAATCAATCAAAGTATTGTTGTGGCAACCGAGCAATAAACGTTTTTTTTCTTTGCGTGTATGATTGAATGCCTTTTTAAATTCTTTATATTAACTTCACCTGGCTGTATGCATGTATTTATGTACATATGCCGAAAAAACTTTGGATTGATTTTTAACCCTTTTCCCGTAATCCATCGAGCTGATACTTCGCAGGCAAACTAATGGCGACGACAAAAATGAACTATCAAAAATATTTAAATCACAAATTAAACATCCATTATTTCTGCCCCTGTTAACGGTATGTATTTGAACAAAATTGGGTATGTTGGTTAGGTGTACATATTCTAAGATCTGCTGCAAATATGGGCGGGATTGAACAAAGGGGAAGGTCATACATAAAGAATTTATAATCAAAAACTATGTTTTTTACGAGTTGGGTTTTTTAATTCTTTATATTAACTTCACCTGTCTGCGCACCGAAAAAACATTGGAATGATATGTATCCCTTTTCCCGTGACCCAATCAAGCTAAAACTTCGCTGGCAAACTAATGGTTAGGACAAAAACTAACTGTCAAAATATGGGCGGGATTGGAGAAAGGGGCGTGGTACCTCCCATACAAATCACAAATTAAAAATCCATCATTTCTGCTCCTATTAAAGGTATTTGAACAAAATTGGGTATGTTCGTTAGGTGTACCTATTCTTAGATCTGCTGCAAATTTGAGCGGGATTAGACAAAGGAGCGTGGTCATATACATATGTATAATGAATTTATAGTCAACAAACTATGTTTTTTACGGGTTGGTTTTTTATTATTGTGAAAGGTAAGTCAAATAAAATGTGGGTGCGGAGCACTCTCAGAGCAAAGAGAATAATGACGTATTATACGTACATATATAAAAATGAGATAGCAACAGCGCAACGGCAATTTTGTGAACTTGTGTAGCGTATGTAAGAACATAACAATGTATGTATGTTCATGTGTCTGTTTCTTTCCATTCTCTTTGTTTTTTGTGGGAATAAAACAAAAAGTATTAAGCAAGAAAGTAATGACACACGTGCTTGCACTTGTCTTTAATTAATTGTAAGTATTAATATTATTTAAATGTAACGTCATCATATGATTGAACGCTGTTTTTTATTTTCCAATGTAACATTTAGAAATGTGTTCATAGAAATCGAAGAAGTACCGTGTTGCAAAAAGGTGTTAATACATCGCCCGTGAGTTCGAACACTCATTGGATTTTTTTTGTTTGTTTCGCAGATTTTGTACTTTAGCCCATCAACACAAACAATAAAATATGTGAATCTTATTTTTTGAAAGAACTTAAAACCAAGCTCAAAAACTGTACAAAGAAAAATGTATTCAATCCAAAATAAATTCATATTTTAAGCAATAACAATTTTTAAATTTCTGTTCCGTTGAACCTTTTTTGTAAATATAAATAATTTTTTAATATTATTTATTTTTACATTTCGCTTTTTAATTAACTTATTTCATAATAAAATAAAGTTTCGAGTTTAAAACATTTTGTACTGTAGTCCGGACAATTCAGTAATCCCGACATAGGTCAAAAAATATATCTGTGCGGATTAGAGAGGTTATACTGTAAATGGTTTTTGTATAGAAAAATAAAAAAAAAACTTGAAAATTTATTGATGGAAAATTGGGCAATATCTATAAAATTATGCTAAAAATTTGACGAATGATATTCATATAAAATTTTTGAAGAATTTCCTGAAAGTTATGCTAAAAAGCATTCTGCATCATGTTTCAGAAAAACTGGCTACACTGTGGCCAACAAACGTCGGAGCTTAAAAGCCTACCACCTCATATAAACAACAGAAGCTAACGGTAAATATCTACACATTGCGCATACCAAACTATAGCATACCAAACGAAATATACGACTACTTACCCAGTTACTCCTTAACATAGTGATTAACTGCAACCATTGGCATAACAGAGCTGCCCGATTTACTACAAGTTTATATAATACTAATATTTTACAATTTTGCTTATACACACAATATTGCCCACTTGCCCAGCTCAATCTATACAAATATGTAAACACAAGAATTAAGCACTACACGAAGGGCAGGAAAGAAACTGCAACGCGAAAACATTTTGTAACTCACTCTTTCAAAAACGTCCGGTAACTTTTCTTCAAACGTGATTTGTTTCTCTTTTAAATCAGATACGCACACGGAGTTTTGTTGTAGACTGAAATGCAAAACAACACGGCCGATGGTATTCGCGAATACCGATCAAACTTCGGTTTGACGTTTTTAAACGACAATTAATTTATGTTATTCTTCAATAACTTATTAGCCCGTATCAAATTGTTTTATCTTACGTATTTTTTTATTAAATTTCACGGATTTTAAACGGTTTAAAACATTAGTTTTAGGAAACATTTGCAAATTACGCGCACTTTCCCCAAACTTTAAATTAGACTGAAAGGAATAGCAAAACTACCGTTTGATAAAGAAATGAAACCGGAAAGAATTGAAACTAGAAGAAACAAAAAACCAAAAACTGTTTGAGAGTTCGAGAGAGAGAAAAACAGAGATAGATCATACAAGGGCTGCCAGACAGTGTTGCCAGAAGCTGCCATAAAAACATTCCAAAAAAAGTGCAATTTGCAAAATAAAGTGCTAAAACTGAAACAATCAAAAATTGTAGTACTGCTTCATCCTCACCCATAGGGAAGCGGTATATATCACTTGATACGTAAAAAATTGTAACGCATAGAAGAAGTTTAGGGACTTTTGAGCCGTGCCCGTCTGTATGTATAAGTGGCAACAGGGTAACTGGCGTAAGCCTTTAACGACCACAATGAAATTTTGTCATTGCCTATTATTTAACCAAACTTAGTTCGGGATTGAAA
Organism: Phaonia tiefii; assembly: GCA_963931995.1. Taxonomy (NCBI): domain Eukaryota; kingdom Metazoa; phylum Arthropoda; class Insecta; order Diptera; family Muscidae; genus Phaonia; species Phaonia tiefii. Next base: position 100,431,101 of record OZ008370.1, on the reverse strand, counting down.
ATGGGTGTTCCGATCAGAGTTTCAAATTTCTGGCTAATTTTCATTGCTAAACTGATTTACTGATTGTGAGTGCGAAAATGATCCGAACACACCGACATGAGAACCGCACACACAACAAATGATTTTCTCTGCAACGTTGGCGGTTTGGTTTAGAAGGGGCAATCGACGTCGTTGTCCAAATTGTGATCGATTGGATATCTCAGGTACCAGTAGCGCGGGGAATTGATTATACCATATTCCCAACATGCTCTTCACATCTGCAATGAGATTTCCGTAATTGTCTTTGCAAAAAGGTGATTTTGACTTTTTGGAGGAATTTTCGTGCTTTGTTCTTCCTTCTGTGCGTCTCAATTTTCTCACTCTCGCGCTTTGTGCACTGCAGCTTCTTACGCCTAAAGAAATGGTTTACCTCCTTTGTTTTTCCCCTATAGTCGCAGCTCGCGTTACAATTGATTGAAGCATTGCCATACGTGCAGAGTTCTTTTCATCATTCGCTATGCCACAGCCTTCATCGTATCAAGGTTTGTTGCGAAGCTGTTTTTCAAAACCAAGTACGGTTGCTGCGGTAGTTTTTATAGAGTCGGAAATGGGTTTCCACTGCGCTTCAGGATCGTCAAAAGTTGCGAGAGTTTCCTGGAGTAGACTCTGGCTACAGCTGGTAATTGCAGCTTTCCTATGCCTAGCTATCTCTGCGTCCGGTTTCGCACGATTTTCGCGCTACTTAATCTTGTGGGAACCTTTTCTGCTACCAGGAGTGATCAGAATCGCTGTTAGCTCCTGTGATCACTCGTACGTCCAATAAACTAGATGAGTGCCTACCATCAATTACCACGGGATCAATTTGAATCTTCGGTCTTTGATCAGGGGATACCCAGTAGCCTTCTCTTTATTCTGGAATCTTGAGTCTTGTTTTTTGCTGTCTTGAGTCTTGTTTCTTCTGTCTCAAACCGTTGTCCGAACTGTCAGCATGTAGACTGAAGTTGATTAATCAGCAAAGTTGTACTTAACTTGAGAAAACTGGCAGTGACCATACAAAAGCTGGGCGATTACCCAAGTAAGCCTCTTTAATGAAAGCTGTTTCCGTTTTTTAAATTTATTAAAATAGTTAGACGGTTGAACCAGGGAGGTTCTATGGCACAGCTGATCGAAAAGGTTCTAGGGAAATGATGTAGAATGGGAGACCATAGAAGACATACAGATTACAGACCATGCACCAAACTAAGTTTAAAAGTGTTTGATTGATACTAATCACAGCTGAATTATGTTTGCATCGAACGAAAATACGCATTCCCTTTTAATTCTGTCCATATTATGCCAACCAACGAGTAAATTACAAAATCAACTTTAGTATTGCTCTTTGGTATTGCTCTGCCAATGCCAATTTACGTCCATATTCGACATCTATATATTTCATAATTCCGGGTTGAAAATAAGCACTATTTCAGAAATCAATTTCGGAAAACAGCCATACATTATAGAAATAATACAATTTATCGGAAAAAAATGCTAAAAATTAAGCAAATAACATCAAAAGTTAGCAAAAATTTCCCAAAAAAGTGCTAAAAAGCATTTAGCATGTTTTCCCAGAAAAAAAGTGCAGAAGCAAAAAAAAAGGAAGCTAGAATTGCACTTAAAGTGCTAAACTGGCAACACTGCTGCCAGATCCCACTATTTACGTTATTTTGAGGATTTTTGTGATCAAAATAAGTGTTGTGAGGTTTTGTCGTTTTTCGTCCCCAACAACTATTATATTTTCCAAATAAAGAAAGTCAAGAATGAAGAAATTGAAATCAGTATACGATGTGATAGCGCAATAACAACAAGTCACAATACGATGGGGATATATTGAACATTTGCTTTAAACTCCATGAAGCGTAATCGTTTTGAGAAATGAAAAAGAAGTTGACAGATGCAAAACTGTTAACTGTTATTCGAGAAATCGTTGGCTATGTCAACATTTTCATTTGACGAATGTAAATGAAGCAGTGTAAACTTAAAGAGAACGATTTTGAGAAAATATTTAGACAGGTCTCTTAGATTTCTCTAATTTTCAGATTTTCCTTAGTAAAAAATGCCATCAAGGTTGTATTCGGATTGAAACAAAGCAAGTACTAATAGAAACTTTTATTTCGTCTTCTTTTTTCAAATGCTTAATCGTGAGTGTACCGGAACTGGTTCAACCAGTGAGCGTAAAGCTAAAAAGCGCACAGTTCATTGATTGTGTGAAGCTCCCCTTGTCCCTTCAAGAAATGGAAAGGGAATATAGTTATTTATTTCAGTTAGTTCAGTTCCAGTCCATCGATTTTCGCATCTCTCGTATATGTTTTTTTGAGTGTTTGAAGAGTTGTTAACATTTTGGAAAGCTGGAAAAAGTTTTTAGGAATGGTCAGACTTTTTTTTACAAAATTGGGAAGCGTAATAAAATTACTTCAGACAGTGATGCAAGATGTATTTAGGTCTACAAAATATAACCGTGAATTTCTCTTGAACAATTTATCTCATATTGTTGAGATCATTAAATTTAAATCAAAAACGTTTGGATCTTTTGCCCTTATACATAGTTGTTTATTGATATTTCACAGGCCGTCAAACATAAACGATATACGTGCATATATAAACGATCCGTTGCATTTGTGATTTGGTTCAATACAAAAAAAACGTCTTCTTTCTTGCTTGCATACAGTGTTGCCATATATTTTTTAGAAAAAACTTTATTTCTGAAAAAAAACTTGTTTTTGCAAAATAACATTTTTTTTAAAAGGTGCTAAAATCTTTAAAAAAACAAATAAGTGTATTTTTAAATTCAATTTTATTAACACGTTTAAAAACATAACATAAACATTATTCTATAATACTATAGATAAAACAAAAAACAACATATTTTTCACTTCTACTTTTTACATTTAAGGACCTTACACAAATTAATTAAATTCACATTTCGAGATCATAAAAATAATAATATAAAATAAATAAAAATATAATAATATAAATAAAATAAATATTCGCTCTACGTTGGCTGTGGATACAGGTACACACAAAATTGCATAAACTAATTTTTGTAAATTAGGAAACACTTTAGATCCATCACAACGTTCAACTTTAAATATGACCTCCCAAAATATATAAAACAAACTGGTTTGAAACCCCGTATTCAATCCTTCCAAACCGCAAAATTGTAAATGTGTTGAGATATTTCTCCACATAATTTATCATTACCTGAAAATAACTTCTGATTTTGTTGAAAAATTTAAGTTTCCATTACTTTCAATTTATGCCTGCCTATACCACATTTAAATTTGATCAATAGTTTCGGAGTTATGAAAAAAAAGGAACAAACCAATATTTTTCACAAGAACTCAATCACTATTTTTTACTTATTTTTTATTCTAAGAATCATAAACAACACATTCATATATTTTCTAATGACTTTTCCGAAGAATAGGAAATAGGATTTTGCCAAATTCATGTCATAAAATGCACTTGTGTTACTTTGTGCAACATTTTCGATCTAATATTTTGTAATAACATCAGTTATGGACTAACAAATTTTTAGGATAGATTGAATTCAAATAAAAACAATAAATACTCACGATTAACATTCACTTAATTGTGAATAAAAGCAAAAAGTGTTCATTGCCTTCCCGAGCCACGTCGTTTTATTCATAAAATATGTCGATTTATGATAAAGTAATAGAATTAAACACTTTCCCCTATTCGATTTATCATCATTTTTTACAACCTAAATAAAAATAAAACATTAAAGAAAAAATAGTTGTTTGTTACAATTTTTATGATAACTCCGAAATCATTGATCAAGTTAAAAAGTGGTATAGGCATAAGTTGAAGGTAATGTAAACTTAAATTTGTCAGATTTGTTGCAGTTAAATTTGGGCCAGTAATTTTCGAGTTATGATAAATTGTGTTGAAAATTAAAAAAAAAAATATCGCATCAAAATCTGCTAAAACGCCCTTATGTCAATATCTCGGAAACGGAGCTTCCAATCGAAAAAATATCTAACTTTTAAGGGTTTCTCATAAAATGGTTTTCAGAAATAGACTATTTTCTTTTTTTGTCGATTTTAATTGGACCACTTCATGAAAACCCCTTAGAAGCCCGGAAAATTCATTTATTTTTTTTTTTTTGATTGAACGCTCCGTTTCCGAAATATAGATATAGGGGAATTTTATCAATTTGTTTAAGAAAAGTGATGCCGTATTAAAAACATCCATTCTCTGTTGGAGGTAAATAAATTTAATATTTTTGCGATGGGACGCACCGCATGCAAGTTATAGACGCTCTGTATTTCTGCAATTTTCTTATTTTGGCGATTTAAAAAAAATCCATACGAATTGAACCACTTATGGAAAACCCTTAGAACTCGTAAAAATTACTAATTTTTTTTCATTTCAGCGCTCGCTTTCGAGATACATATACCTATGTACCCACACAATACGAACCCTGGTTAAGTATAAATAATAACATTTTTTTTATATTGAAGTATAAAATATACAATTTTAATCAAAAACTATTGCTCTAGTTTATTTTCAATAAAATTCATAGTGGGATATGGCATCAACAAATGGTTGTGACAGCCATTAAATTCGAGTAATTAGTTGTGTATGCCAATATATTATTCGGCACAACCGAATTAGTTTTTAAAGTTTTCGTTGATCCAACAAATAGAATCCACACCACTACAGGATAATTTGACCAAAACTGAATTACAAATTAATTGATATGCACAACATTTGGTGATACGGAACACAATTATTGGTAATCACTTCTGAATAATATGATAGTCCAGGGAACCGCCAAATTTTAGTTGGCTGTAATTATAGCTGTCACATCGAATCACTTCTCTGTGTGTACAAAACTTCATCTTCGCAAATTTATAATACATTTAGTTTTGTCATATATTGTTAGCAAATTAGCATGGTAGAAATATTATCTATTAGGTAGTTGCATTAAAAATTCTGTGGTTAAGCTGTCAAAATTAGCTGAATAATGAAAAACACTATGTACACAAAATGTGAAAAATTTAATTAGCTTGTCGTACTTGACACAGTGTATCTTGATTGAAATTCGTTGAATTTTATTCACAAAGAGAAAAAACAAAATCAAATTTGACAGCTTGCCCACGGAAAATATGAGAAAACCACAGATCAGCTGGGATGACGCGTTTACCTGATAAATAATTTTAATAAAAAAAATAGTACAGTCTCTAGTGCGGACAGCTCAATGTTTCGGACAGTTTACAAATTTTACCTCTGTAGTGCGGACATCAGTTTGTTTTTGATGTGTTAACATCTATAGGCGCGGGTACAGCCTAAATTCACAAAGTGAATGACTGCGATCACACAGATTGTCCGACTGCGCTCACACAGATTGTCCGGCAGCGATCACACATTGTTTGCCGTTAAACTCCTCCGAAACGGCTGGACCGATTTGTATGAAATTTTGTGTGCATATCGGGTAGGTCTCAGAATCGGCCAACATCTATTTTTCAAACCCCTAAATGATAAGGGTGACCCACCCCTTTATAGAAAAAAGATTTGTCCGACTGCGAAACACAGATTGTCAGACTGCGAAAAAAACACACACTGATGTAGCGGCAGTGAATACCCGCTTGTTCGGCAAGTATCAATTGTCTCCTTGTAAATAGTTTTATAACTCATCACTAACCGCGGTAGTTATTTTAGTATCACTAAATAATGCATAAGAGCGATAATTGTCCACGCTGTGCATTACCAGTAGATAGTAAAATGGATTAACGAATTTAAAATTTGAGATTTAATAAAAAACTTGTTGCCCAGGGAAAACAAATCGAACAAAGTCCCGTTATCCTCACGCTTTTTGTTCTTTTGTTTGTCAGTCGTTTACTGAAACTCGTACGTAAAAGACTGGCAAGTGTCATAAGGTGCATTTAAGTGTTTTTAAATTAAAAATGTGTGTAATATGTTTATTTTTTTTTATCAAATAAACATCAAATATGTATGTATGTTTTTAATCTAATAAATGGGCTACTAGGAATTATGTTTAACACTGGCTAAATATATCAATCGAAAGTACTAGTGAGTTGGGGCTAGTTACATAGGGGGGATTTTCAATGCCGAATAAATGTTCTATCCAGTTTCACCAGCTATTTAGTGGGTTAAAAAGGACCTGTGAATTTGAGTGCCGGTTTGGACTAGTGAAATAAGGTGAAATTGGTAATGCAGAAGGTAGTCGATTGTACCCCTCCTATGTCATCGCCATGTTAAAGTATACAGTCAAACACATGGGAAGTAGATTGGACGGTAACTAGTACTGGATACTAATGCCAAGGTAAATTGATAGTGCGGCACTAGTAACGCGAACAAGCGGGTAGTTGTAGTGTATACATGCGAAGCACTCTCAGAGCAAGGAGAATAATGCCGTGCTATCAGTGTTGCCAAAAAATATTCAAAAACGCTTGAAATTACACAAGATTTTATTTTTAACTTAAAAACGTTTTTCTATTTAATTCATATTTTGTACATATATATTTTTTATATTAAAAAACAAAAGAACGTATTTTTATACATTTAGAAAAATACCAAAATTCAAAATTATATATATATTTATTATATAAATACATAGGAGATCGTATTTCTAATTTGTGCATTTTTACAAACTGTTTTATAAAGAACTTGTATTGCTGTTTATTTTCCAGCTTTTTTGCAGCATTTCAACAGAAGGTTCAAAATTAGCACCTCCATTTTTATCAATACCTTCTTTGGTAAACATTATTACTGCAATTGTATCTGAAGACAATTTATTTCTAAGGTCTGTTTTAGTTATTTTTAATTTACTAAATACTCTTTCTACAGAGGAATTAGAGAATGGCAATATTAAAAGAAATTTGATAACAATATTTAAATTTGGAAAAATATCTTTGTCGACACAATTTTGAATTTTTAAGACTTTTGACCAATAAGTTTCGACATCCAAACTATCATATAGTTATAATTTATTATGGTCTAACAAAGCATGTTCACGCCATTCAGTATCTAATTCTTGACAATCGATTTCAACAAAAGGAAATCTATTTTTGAAAATATTTGATGATTTTTTTTCAAATGATTGTGCAAATTTTGGGTCTAATATATCTAGTGTCATAAAACCCATCCTCAAAATTAAATCTTTTTTTAATTTGGACAACAGCTTCAATATAAAAATTTCTAAAGTTATTATACACTTCGACTTGCTCTTCATGTGAACACAATGAAATGGTATTTTGCGCACCTAAGCCAATACGTGGTATGAATATGGGCCCCAGGAAAATGGGGCATTGTGGGCATTTAGTTTTAAAACTTTTTGTCAAGTTGATGACTGCTGCAGAAAGAGTATAGAACAAGTGTTGATTGGAAATTACGTGAAACACTTGGAGTTCTCATAGAGAATGAGCAAAAACTTTAATTTTACCAATTTTCATTTCAATTGCAATCTTTATCAATAGTTTTACTCTAACACTTCATTACATCTTTATTTTTTTCACTTGTACCTTTACTTTTTCTTCTCGATTTAATTATCACGAAAATACTCTCAGTTGATGTGTTTCGTACTTTTGGTTCGATGCAAAATGGTAAATGTGCGAAAAACGTCATGAGAAACTCTACTTCAATCGCTGTTTCTCTTTTAACACCAAAGAAAGAAATACAAAAAAAACTGTAAAATGACTTACATGAGAAAATTTGTTCTTTTATTTTCAATGGGTGAGACAAGATATCACACAAGATATCTACCATGTGTTGAAAAGCGAAAAAAAAACAACAGTGTTGTCTATGCATAACTAACAAGACAATTTATATACAATTAGGAAAAATTTATAGTGAAATTACACAAAAATTTCACTATCCAAAAATTATCCAAAAAATTTTAAATTGTCCCATTTTTGGATAATTATCCAGAAAGTGGCAACACTGCGTGCTATACGTATATAAAAACACAGAGAAATACTTGAGAGTTTCCATTACTCTCTTCGATGCCTCTTCATGACGACGAGGTAGTAGGCCATTTCATAGAGTTTTATTTGCTGCTGTATTTTACCAATTTTACACTTTCGTTGGACATAAAACGGACAGAAATCAAAGGGAATGCGTATTTTCGTATATAAAACATAATTTAGCTGTCATTAGTATGAAACGTCATCATATGATTGGATGCCTTTTTAAATTCTTTATATTAACTTCACCTGGCTGTATGCATGTATTTATGTATGCCGAAAAAACTTTGGATTGATTTTTAACCCTTTTCCCGTAATCCAATCGAGCTGATACTTCGCAGGCAAACTAATGGCGACGACAAAAATGAACTATTAAAAATATTTAAATCACAAATTAAACATCCATTATTTCTGCTCCTGTTAACGGTATGTATTTGAACAAAATTGGGTATGTTGGTTAGGTGTACATATTCTAAGATCTGCTGCAAATATGGGCGGGATTGAACAAAGGGGCGTGGTCATACATAAAGAATTTATAATCAAAAACTATGTTTTTTACGAGTTGGGTTTTTTAATTCTTTATATTAACTTCACCTGTCTGCGCACCGAAAAAACTTTGGAATGATATGTATCCCTTTTCCCGTGATCCAATCAAGCTAAAACTTCTATAGCAAACTAATGGCTACGACAAAAACTAACTCAAAATATGGGCGGGATCGGGGAAAGGGGCGTGGTACCTCCCATACAAATCACAAATTAAAAATCCATCATTTCTGCTCCTATTAACGGTATTTGAACAAAATTGGGTATGTTCGTTAGGTGTACATATTCTTAGATCTGCTGCAAATTTGAGCGGGATTAGACAAAGGAGCGTGGTCATATACATATGTATAATGAATTTATAGTCAACAAGCTACATATGTTTTTTAGGGGTTGGTTTTTTTATTATTGTGAAAGGTAAGTCAAATAAAATGTGGGTGCGGAGCACTCTCAGAGCAAAGAGAATAATGACGTATTATATGTACATATATAAAAATGAGATAGCAAGAGAGCAACGACAATTTTGTGAACTTGTGTAGCGTATGTAAGAACATAACAATGTACATATGTATGTTCATGTGTCTGTTGCTTTCCATTCTCTTTGTTTTTTGTGGGAATAAAACAAAAAGTATTAAGCAAGAAAGTAATGACACACGTGCTTGCACTTGTCTTTAAATAATTGTAAGTATTAATATTATTTAAATATAACGTCATCATATGATTGAACGCCGTTTTTTATTTTCCAATGTAACATTTAGAAATGTGTTCATAGAAATCGAAGAAGTACCGTGTAGCAAAAAGGTGTTAACACATCGCCCGTGAGTTCCAACACTCATTGGATTTTTTTTGGTTGTTTCGCAGCTTTTGTACTTTAGCCCATCAACACAAACAATATAATATGTGAATCTTATTTTTTGAAAGAACTTAAAACCAAGCTCAAAAACTGTACAAAGAAAAACGTATTCAATCAAAAATAAATTCATATTTCAAGCAATAACAACTTTTTAATTTCTGTTCTGTTGAACCTTTTTTGTAAATATAAATAATTTTTAATATTATTTATTTTTACATTTCGCTTTTTAATTAACTTATTTCATAATAAAATAAATAAACATAACCAACTTTCGAGTTTAAAACATTTTGTACTGTAGTCCGGACAAAGGTCAAAAAATATATCTGTGCGGATTAGAGAGGTTATACTGTACATGGTTTTTGTACAGAAAAATAAAAAAAAAATTTGAAAATTTATTGATGGAAAATTGGGCAATATCTATAAAATTATGGTAAAAATATGACGAATAATATTCATATAAAATTTTGGAAGAATTTCCTGAAAGTTATGCTAAAAAGCATTCAGCATCATGTTTCAGAAAAATCGTGCTGAAGATGAAAAAAATATGCTAAATAATCATTAATTATGTCAAACTGGCTACACTGTGGCCAACAAACGTCGGAACTTAAAAGCCTACCACCTCATATAAACAACAGAAGCTAACGGTAAATATCTACACATTACGCATACCAAACTATAGCATACCAAACGAAATATGCGACTACTTACCCAGTTACTCCTTAACATGGTGATTAACTGCAACCATTGGCATAACAGACCTGCCCGATTTACTACAAGTTTATATAATACTAATATTTTACAATTTTGCTTATACACACAATATTGCCCACTTGCCCAGCTCAATATATACAGATATGTAAACACAAGAATTAAGCACTACACGAAGGGCAGGAAAGAAACTGCAACGCGAAAACAATTTGTAACTCACTCTTTCAAAAACGTCCGGTAACTTTTCTGGAAGCTTTTTCTTATTTGTTCTCTTCAAACGTGATTTGTTTCTCTTTTAAATCAGATACGCACACGGAGTTTTGTTGTAGACTGAAATGCAAAACAACACGGCCGATGTTATTTGCGAATACCGATCAGACTTCGGTTTAACGTTTTTAAACGACAATTAATTTATGTTATTCTTCAATAACTTATTAGCCCGTATCAAATTGTTTGATCTTACGTATTTTTCATTAAATTTCACGGATTTTAAACGGTTTAAAACATTAGTTTTAGGAAACATTTGCAAATTACGCGCACTTTGCCCCAAACTTTAAATTTGACTGAAAGGAATAGCAAAACTACCGTTTGATAAAGAAATAAAACCGGAAAGAATTGAAACTTGAAGAGACAAAAAACCAAAAACTGTTTGAGAGTTCGAGAGAGAGAAAAGCAGAGATAGATCATACAAGGGCTGCCAGATCCCACTATTTACGTTATTTTGAGGATTTTGTGATCAAAATAAGTTTTGTGAGGTTTTGACGTTTTTGGTCCCCAACAACTATTATATTTTCCAAATAAAGAAAGTCAAGAATGAAGAAATTGCAATCAGTATACGATGTGATAGCGCAATAACAATAAGTCACAATACGATGGTGATATATTGAACATTTGCTTTTAACTCCATGAAGCGTAATCGTTTTGAGAAATGAAAAAGAAGTTGACAGATGCAAATTGGTTAACTGTTATTCGAGAAATCGTTGGCTATGTCAATATTTTCATTTGATGAATGTGAATGAAGCAGTGTATATTTAAAGAGAACGATTTGGAGAAAATATTTAGACAGGTCTCTTAGATTTCTCTAATTTTTTGATTTTCCTTAGTAAAAAATGCCATCAAGGTTGTATTCGGATTGAAACAAAGCAAGTACCAATAGAAACTTTTATTTCGTCTTCTTTTTCAAATGCTTAATCGTGGGTGTAGTAAAGTTGGGTAGTTCATGAACTACCTATTTCATTTAGGGTGACCAGACATCGGTGGTGCAATGGCTAGTGTGCGCGACTCTTGTACATGAGAACGTGGGTTCGATCGCTGCTCAGACCACCTTACATTTCTTTCTACGGTGGTCACCTCGCTTAGTGATGGCGACACTATCGAGTACTTAGCCATGAAAATGCTTCTCAAAATACCGTTCGGAACCGGTGTAAAACTGTAGGTCCCTATCAGTGAGTATAAAACTAGAAAGCGCACATCTCACTGATTGTGAGAAGCTCTCCCCAATCCCTTCATGGGATGTTTAAGGACACCATTTATAGACATCACCCTCATGAACATTTATAGACATCACCCTCAGACCACCTTACATTTCTTTCTACGACGGTCACCTCGCTTAGTGATGGCGACACTATCGAGTACTTAGCCATGAAAATGCTTATCAAACGACCGTTCGGAACCGGTGTAAAACTGTAGGTCCCTATCAGTGAGTATAAAACTAGAAAGCGCACATCTCACTGATTGTGAGAAGCTCTCCCCAATCCCTTCATGGGATGTTAAAGGACACCATTTATAGACATCACCCTCATGAATAATGCACATGTTCGATACCGCGAGTATGTTCGTGATTGGTATGTCCGGGCACCTTAAATGAACGAGTTCGAGAACTAGTGAACGAGTTCGACACAGGTCTACAACATTCGTAGTTGTATGAAAGAAAGTAAGTTGGATATGTATCAATAATGTCGGTTAAATTATGGAGTACATACATACTTGTTACAACCCAAGTACAAGTGTTGGAGGTTTTCGTGATGCCACAAGTACAAGTGTACGCGAGTATGGTAATTGTAAATATGTATGTACATGGGTATCCTTTTTTCCGAGTACTCGAAGTTATTCTCTGATAGACATTTTAGCGACTTTTTTTAATGGAAAAAGTTTGTATCCATGTATCCATTAGTTAAAACCTTCTTTGGAGGTGAATTTTTGTGATTGGAGCCATCGTTTCCGAGTTTTGTTGTTTAACCGAGTTTTGCTGTTTAAAAGTTACAAACACCCAAAAATTAGTTATTTTGTTCAATTCGACGCTCCGAGATATAGACATTTGTTCTAATTTTTTCAATATTTCCGATCAAAACTTATGGGTACCCTTGGGGCTAAATAATAACTCTATTTTCCATTACCATTTTACATTTTCAAGCTTCGAATTCGTGCGCAATTTTCGGTTTACATCATCATAACAACTTGTTAACTTTAACACTGACATCATTTTCTATCATTCAAGGGCTGAATCAATGTATAATTTTTAGCGCATATAAATTAATTCAATTTATAACGCGAAAATGTTAAACCCTTGCTACAGTCCTCGTACTGCACAGCCGTATTAAGAGTGAAGGTATTTTTTATTTATACATATTTGTTCACTCCTGAGTTATTTTCTAAATTTTGTTGTCTGAGAGAATATTACGCGCCCACAGTGATGGATAAAATAATATAAACCCCGTAGTAAGAAAATAAGTTTTAATTCTCCAAGAAGAATATAAAAATATAATTAAGAATATAAAAATGTATTCAAAGACTAATTGGAAAGACTAATGCCGTTTGTATTTAAGGTCACAAATAACAATATTTGAAATACAATATTTCGAGTCAATTTCCCCAATTTGAAATGTTCTCATTTTGTATTAGCTTCAAATTTTGTAAACCAAAAATTGTATTGTCAATGCGTAGCTAGTACGTCTAACGAAATCGATTAGGGCTATCAAAATCGCTGGTTCGGAACTAGTTTCCTTTATTGCTGTGTATTTTAGACACATTGCTCTTCTACACATGTATACAAATGTACACAAATTCCACCTGTTCTCTAACGAGAACAATTACTACTGTATCTAATTGGTGCCAGAAATATTTTTGGCGCTTAAATGCCTGAAGTGTGACTAAAAGCAATCGATCGCTCATTTTTATTGTAATAATGAAAGCAATTAGCAGTTCACCACTTGCAAATAAATGTAAGTGTTATATTTATTTTATTGGTTTTTATCTTTTCAAAAGCGTTGAAATGGCGAAACGATTGTTTATAAAATTGTGTAAACATTCAACGTGACCAGATAGGTCGATGTTTCATAAATATATGATATTAAAATTTACAAATGTATACTTTATGCTGCACTAGAAGTATAATACTTCGTCGCAGTGACTTAATATTGTTGCTAGTATATTAATTATCGCCCTTATTCTATTTGGCGTCGTCAACATCGTCGTCAATTTTGACGTTTATTCCGAAACATTACGCTTTTTACGCCAGGGTTCGTACCAGCTGAGTGTCGGACCAAAAGCAGGTAGAGACTAGTAGAAAATAAATATAAAACAAACTGGTTTGAAACCCCGTATTCAATCCTTCCAAACCGCAAAATTGTAAATGTGTTGAGATATTTCTCCACATAATTTTCATTACTTGAAAATAACTTCTGATTTTGCTGAAAAATTTAGGTTTCCATTACTCATTACTCATTCATTTATTTTCTAATGACTTTTCCGAAGAATAGGAAATAGGATTTTGCCAAATTCATGTCATAAAATGCACTTGTTTTACTTTATTTTGTAATAACATCGGTTATGGACTAACAAATTTTTAGGATAGATTGAATTCAAATAAAAACAATAAATACTCACGATTAACATTCACTTAATTGTGAATAAAAGCAAAAAGTGTTCATTGCCTTCCCGAGCTACGTCGTTTTATTCATAAAATATGTCGATTTATGATAAAGTAATAGAATTAAACACTTTCCCCTATTCGATTTTTCATGATTTTTTACAACCTAAATAAAAATAAAACATTAAAGAAAAAATAGTTGTTTGTTACAATTTTTATGATAACTTCGAAATCATTGATCAAGTTAAAAAGTGGTATAGGCATAAGTTGAAGGTAATGTAAACTTAAATTTGTCAGATTTGTTTCAGTTAAATTTGGGCCAGTAATTTTCGAGATATGATAAATTGTGTTGAAAATTAAAAAAAAAATTATCGCGTCAAAAACTGCTAAAACGCCCTTATGTCAATATCTCGGAAACGGAGCTTCTAATCGAAAAAAATATCTAACTTTTAAAGGGTTTCTCATAAAATGGTTTTCAAAAATAGGCTATTTTCTTTTTTTTGTCGATTTTAATTGGACCACTTCATGAAAACCCCTTAGAAGCCCGGAAAATTCATTTTTTTTTTGATTGAACGCTCCGTTTCCGAAATATAGATATAAGGGAATTTTAGTGATTTGTTTGAGAAAAGTGATGCCTGCCGTATTAAAAACATCCATTTTCTGTTGGAGGTAAACAAATTTCATATTTTTGTGATGGGACGGACGCACCGTATGCAAGTTATAGTCGCTCTGTATTTTTGCAATTTTCTTATTTTGGCGATTTAAAAAAAAACCATACGAATTGAACCACTTATGGAAAACCCTTAGAACTCGTAAAAATTACTAATTTTTTTACAATTCAGCGCTCGCTTTCGAGATATTCCTATGTACCCACACAATACGAACCCTGGTTAAGTATAAATAATAACATTTTTTTTATATTGAAGTATAAAATATACAATTTTAATCAAAAACTATTGTTCTAGTTTATTTTCAATAAAATTCATAGTGGGATATGGCATCAACAAATGGTTGTGACAGCCATTAAATTCGAGTAATTAGTTGTGTATGCCAATATATTATTTGGCACAACCGAATTAGTTTTTAAATTTTTCGTTGATCCAACAAATAGAATCCACACCACTACAGGATAATTTGACCAACATTTGGTGATACGGAACACAATTATTGGTAATCGCTTCTGAATAATATGATAGTCCAGGGAACCGCCCAATTTTAGTTGGCTGTAATTATAGCTGTCACATCGAATCTCTTCTCTGTGCGTACAAAACTTCATCTTCGCAAATGTATAATACATTTAGTTTTGTCATATATTGTTAGCAAATTAGCATGGTAGAAATATTATCTATTAGGTAGTTGCATTAAAAATTCTGTGGTTAAGCTGTCAAAATTAGCTGAATAATGAAAAACACTATGTACACAAAATGTGAAAAATTTAATTAGCTTGTCGTACTTGACACAGTCTATGCTATAAAGTGCATCTTGATTGAAATTCGTTGAATTTTATTCACAAAGAGAAAAAACAAAATCAAATTTGACAGCTTGCCCACGGAAAATATGAGAAAACCACAGATCAGCTGGGATGACGCGTTTACCTGATAAATAATTTTAATTAAAAAAATAGTACAGTCTCTAGTCCGGACACTCGCTAGTCCGGACTATCAAGTAGTCCGGACAGCTCAATGTTTCGGACAGTTTACAAATTTTACCTCTGTAGTGCGGACATCAGTTTGTTTTTGATGTGTTAACATCTATAGGCGCGGGTACGGCATGAATTCACAAAGTGAATGATTGCGATCACACAGATTGTCCGACTGCGCTCACACAGATTGTCCAACAGCGATCACACATTGTTTGCCGTTAAACTCCTCCGAAACGGCTGGACCGATTTGTATGAAATCGGGAAGGTCTCAGAATCGGCCAACATCTATTTTTCATACCCCTAAATGATAAGGGTGACCCACCCCTATATAGAAAAAAGATTTGTTCGACTGCGAAACACAGATTGTCAGACTGCGAAAAAAACACACACTGATGTAGCGGCAGTGAATAGTTGTAGTGTATACGTGCGAAGCACTCTCAGAGCAAGGAGAATAATGCCGTGCTATACGTATATAAAAACATAGAGAAATACTTAAGAGTGTCCATTACTCTCTTCATGACGACGAGGTAGTAGGCCATTTCATAGAGTTTTATTTGCTGCTGTATTTTACCAATTTTACACTTTCGTTGGACAGAAGAAATTAAAGGGAATGCGTATTTTTGTTCAATCCAAACAATATAAAACATAATTTAGCTGTCATTAGTATCAATAAACACTATTTACAATTAGTTCCTGTCTTCTTTGCTCTCTCATTCTCCATCATCGGCCTAGTACCGTTTGGATCAGCTGTGTCTTAGAATCCCCCTGTATAAAAAAATGAGATAGAAAGAGAGCAACGAAAATTGTCAACTTGTGTAGCGTATGTACGAACATAACAATGTATGTAAGTATGTACATGTGGCTGTTGCTTTGCATTCTCTTTTTTTTGGTAGGTATAAAATAAAAAGTATTAGCAAGAAAATAATGACACTTGTCTTTAAATATTTTAAAGTGTTATTAAGTATTAATATTATTTAAATGAAACGTCATCATACACGCGAAGAAAAAACTCGTTCCTCACAAACGAAATCTCAGATAACTGAAGTTCGTTTGGGGACTGTAGTTGGGAGAAACGAACTTCTGTTAAGCCATACATGTCATTTCGTTTGGAAGAAACGAAGAATGTTTGCAGCAAACGAGTTATGAAAAACATAAGCTGAAAAAAACGTTTGCGAGAAACGAAAAACGGTTCCGCCAACTGTTTCCTCGGTTACAGCAACCGAGTTGTAGTTACAACAACCGAGTTGTATTTGTAGTTACTCTGATCTAGTTGATCCTAACTAAAAAAACGTTTGCGAGAACTGAAAAACGTTTGAAGTAAGCGAGTTATGAAAAATTAAAGCTGAAAAAACGTTTGTGATAAACGAAAAACGATTACACCAACTGTTCTTTTGGTTACAGCAACCGAGTTGTAGTTACAACAACCGAGTTGTATTTGTAGTTACTCTACTCAGTACTAAGGTGGACCTTGAAATGACATTTTTGCGATATTTTGGTAGATGAGGGCTCTATTCCGTGCCTTTTTGAAAAAAAATTACAATGCCGAAAAAAAAAATTAAAAAAAAAAAACATTAGGGGTTGTGCACGAGCCGAGAAAAAGGTCCACTTTGCCAAAATTAGGGGGGAAATTGCCATAGGTCATCAGGGGTCACCCGTAGGGGGGAAGAATGTATGGCCGACCCCCATTAACTTTTTACCGCCAACATTTTCCCCCAAGACACCCACCCCCTATCTCCTCCCCTTAGGGGGGTCACCATACAAAAATGGAGGTTGCTCAGTATTTTCGAAAAACACCATAGGTCATCAGGGGTCACCCCTAGGGGGGCAAAATATATGACCGACCCCCATTAACTTTTCATCCCCAACATCTTTTCCGAACAAACTTACCCTCTATCTCCACTCCTTGGGGGACTCCCCATACAAAAATAAAAGAAGCTGTAATTGAGTAGTACTACTAAGCACTCTTAATATAATATAGTCAAATTAACATATTTTTGTTCGCTGATGGGTATTTCTTGCGGTAAGAATCGATAACATGTAGTAAATACTGTTTCTCTTCTTCGCCTTGACACAGTATTCTATTATAATCTTGTATCATTTTTACTCCTCTTTCGGCAATGTCGTTCACAACGCGCAAGTTATTTACAATTCTACGACCTTCTTGATAGTCTGCGCGAGATTTCCAGGTTGCTAGATTCGCAAGAATGAAATCTTGCGATATTCCAAATCGTACAAATAAATTTTTGGTATTATGAGAGACGAAGTTGCTCAAGTCTTTAGCCAAGAATTCCTCATTCACATCTTTGAATTTCACCTCGATTTTGTTAACGCTGGTGCTTTTGATTACGACGCGAGGAGCTGGGGGAACCGGGTCGTCTTCTTCATCTTCTTCACCTTTTTCTTCTTCTTCATCTTCTTCACCTTCGTCATTCTCATTTTCTAGCAATGCTTGGGCCATTTTGGCCTTCAACTCATTTGAAACCTTGTCATCGAAAAAGGCAAGGGCTATGTGCTCATCGGCGAGATACCATAGGTGACCGATAAATTTCTTTATCATTACCCGAGATAAATCCTGGTCAACGGACTTGTACTCGACGATGTCCTTCAAAAACTTCCAATCTTGATTCGGCGCCTCAGCTGCTCGAGAAGAACCAAACCATGCCTTGACGTAAAGTCGCACCACAAAAATACAAACGTGTCGAATACCATTCAATTCACATACAGATAAGTGAAAAGTTCTCCGAAACAAAAACATCTTGAGGCTGTAAATGGCTTTTGCCATCCATCGAGCATGGGAAACGGGTCCTGGAGGTCGGAAATGGTAATTCTCAAGTTTTTCACCCAGAAACAAAAGAATTAATTGTAGCATTTCTTTGTAGTCATCGCGAGGGTGTTTCTCCTTCAATTGATCTAAGCAAAACTTCTTTATGCCGACTTGATTTGCCACAGGAATTTTTCTGACGACTTGATCGTCTATCAAGCCAGAATGGAATGGTTTAACCTTTACAGCGTTCCATTTCTGTTTGAAACGGTGAAAGCAAGGAACGCCTGGTGCACTGGTCTTTCCCATTTTTGTCTCAAAAACTTCCCTTAGCACCAGTTCGTATACGTGGTGTCTGCAAGGTAAATATAAGATTTCTCTCTCCAACAGCCGCTCAAGAGCAACTGAGGCTCCGGAGAATGGGCCACTGTTCGTTGAAGTCGTGTCGAAAGAAAGTCCTTGTATTCGATGTGTCATATGCCAAGATGCCAACAGTTGATAAACGGCATGTGCTATTCTCCGGCCTTTTCCTTTCCCATCTTCTACTTTGGGAACTCCAAGAAGTTGTTCTTTTTCTCCGTACGAGACAATTACCGGTAGACGGTCCACCTTCTTTGTACCCACAAAATCCAAAAGCATTTTGCCATCCCAATGGACTACGAAGGATTTAGCTGCGACAAGCTGGAGATGAATGAAACGCGTTGAAGAATAAGAATTCTGAATGAGAGCAAATAAATCTATGCGATCTTACTTCTGGATTGTCTTTCACATAACTCAGCATGTTCTCTCGATTTGAACGCCGACATCTCCGAAGCGACGTACGGTTTATTGTGTATTGTTGAGGATCGCGTCCAAATGCTTCTGCCGCCGCTATCATAATGCCGACCGCGTCTCGGTCAGTCACTTTGCACTTGTCCAAAGCTGATAGGACTCGTTCAGTAAAACATTGTTTGTAACCTCTTCTGTCACCAACATTTGACGGGCCAGCTTCTGCCGGGAAGTTTTCGTCCTGTCTCCCATTATCATCGCTTGAATCACTGCTTGAAAATTTAACCACTGCAATTGAACGAATTTCATTTGAATATAAACATTGGACGAACACACAAAGCGCGAAATAGCTTACCGCCTTTAGCGAACCGATCTCTACTAGATTCCGTTGCACGTTTGCGTCGCAACTCTTCTTGTTCTTCGCGCTCAGCTTTTCTTTTCCTCGTTCGAGTATCAGTAGCGTCCACACCTCCCATAGTTCCTGGCCGGCCATCTTCTCTTTGCTTTAGCAGAAACTCAATGTCTTCGGTATTTGTCATTTTCTCAAGGGCGTTGGCGTGTGCGATGTCGAAAAGATTATCCAAGCTATCAGAAAACGTATTCTCTTTTTCTCTAGTGGAGTCAGTCTTTCTGTGAGATGACTTTCTTAAAGCATCCCACTCATCGTGCAGCGCAGCTATTTTTCTTGTAACATCTCCTCTGGCTTTCGTCGGAATAGCTGCTTGGCGCCAAAAAATCATCACTGCGTCCGCGACTATAACCGCACTATTTTTCTTCGACATGTTTCGTTTGCGAATGTTGAAGAAATGCATTCTTAGCACTTGCTTCTTCGACGGTAATTTGTTCCCCGTAATATTCATGCTTGGATAACCAATCAAAATAATATCGTCGCGCGATCTAAGTCGTGTTGTCATCTTAACTTTTAAAAAACGGGAGAAAAATCAATTTACTTTTCGCGGTCGTCGGCACTTGTTGAATGACAACAATCGATGAATGAACTGCTATTTATAACTACTACGTATTTTGCAATATTTTACTGCCAGGTACTGATGAATGGGGGCATCTGCTAAGGGTGCCTATGTACCTGATTCAGCACGTGTGCGTTTCAAATTTTTCAAGACTTTCCAAACAATGACCACTCTTGAATATTGGTGGAATTTCTGTAAAAAACTCAAAAAAAATCAAAAAAATCTCGATATTGTGCAACTGTAAATACATAGATTTTCAGTATTTTTGTATGGGGAGTCCCTCAAGGAGTGGAGATAGAGGGTAAGTTTGTTCGGAAAAGATGTTGGGGATGAAAAGTTAATGGGGGTCGGTCATATATTTTGCCCCCCTAGGGGTGACCCCTGATGACCTATGGTGTTTTTCGAAAATACTGAGCAACCTCCATTTTTGTATGGTGACCCCCCTAAGGGGAGGAGATAGGGGGTGGGTGTCTTGGGGGAAAATGTTGGCGGTAAAAAGTTAATGGGGGTCGGCCATACATTCTTCCCCCCTACGGGTGACCCCTGATGACCTATGGCAATTTCCCCACTAATTTTGGCAAAGTGGACCTTTTTCTCGGCTCGTGCGCAACCCCTAATGTTTTTTTTTTTAATTTTTTTTTCGGCTATTTTGCACATATGTATATATTTTAGCGAGGAGTATTATGTTCAATCAAAAGAACAGTTTTTATTTTTTTAGGGTTACGCCTTTGGGCATTTCAGGTGACGTTTTGTACTTTAGCCCATCAACACAAACAATATAATATGTGAATCTTATTTTTTGAAAGAACTTAAAACCAAGCTCAAAAACTGTACAAAGAAAAATGTATTCAATCCAAAATAAATTCATATTTCAAGCAATAACAATTTTTTAATTTCTGTTCCGTTGAACCTTTTTTGTAAATATAAATAATTTTTTAATATTATTTATTTTTACATTTCGCTTTTTAATTAACTTATTTTATAATAAAATAAAGTTTCGAGTTTAAAACATTTTGTACTGTAGTACGGACAATTCAGTAATCCGGACAAAGGTCAAAAAATATATCTGTGCGGATTAGAGAGGTTATACTGTAAATGGTTTTTGTATAGAAAAATAAAAAAAAACTTGAAAATTTATTGATGGAAAATTGGGCAATATCTATAAAATTATGCTAAAAATTTGACGAATGATATTCATATAAAATTTTTGAAGAATTTCCTGAAAGTTATGCTAAAAAGCATTCTGCATCATGTTTCAGAAAAACTGGCTACACTGTGGCCAACAAACGTCGGAGCTTAAAAGCCTACCACCTCATATAAACAACAGAAGCTAACGGTAAATATCTACACATTGCGCATACCAAACTATAGCATACCAAACGAAATATACGACTACTTACCCAGTTACTCCTTAACATAGTGATTAACTGCAACCATTGGCATAACAGAGCTGCCCGATTTACTACAAGTTTATATAATACTAATATTTTACAATTTTGCTTATACACACAATATTGCCCACTTGCCCAGCTCAATATATACAAATATGTAAACAAAGAATTAAGCACTACACGAAGGGCAGGAAAGAAACTGCAACGCGAAAACAATTTGTAACTCACTCTTTCAAAAACGTCCGGTAACTTTTCTTCAAACGTGATTTGTTTCTCTTTTAAATCAGATACGCACACGGAGTTTTGTTGTAGACTGAAATGCAAAACAACACGGCCGATGTTATTCGCGAATACCGATCAAACTTCGGTTTAACGTTTTTAAACGACAATTAATTTATGTTATTCTTCAATAACTTATTAGCCCGTATCAAATTGTTTTATCTTACGTATTTTTCATTAAATTTCACGGATTTTAAACGGTTTAAAACATTAGTTTTAGGAAACATTTGCAAATTACGCGCACTTTGCCCCAAACTTTAAATTAGACTGAAAGGAATAGCAAAACTACCGTTTGATAAAGAAATGAAACCGGAAAGAATTGAAACTAGAAGAAACAAAAAACCAAAAACTGTTTGAGAGTTCGACAGAGAGAAAAACAGAGATAGATCATACAAGGGCTGCCAGACAGTGTTGCCAGAAGCTGCCATAAAAACATTCCAAAAAAAGTGCAATTTGCAAAATAAAGTGCTAAAACTGAAACAATCAAAAATTGTAGTACTGGTTCATCCTCACCCATAGGGAAGCGGTATATATCACTTGATACGTAAAAAATTGTAACGCATAGAAGAAGTTTAGGGACTTTTGAGCCGTGCCCGTCTGTATGTATAAGTGGCAACAGGGTAACTGGCATAAGCCTTTAACGACCACAATGAAATTTTGTCATTGCCTATTATTTAACCAAACTTAGTTTGGGATTGAAAATGGGTGTTCCGATCAGAGTTTCAAATTTCTGGCTAATTTTCATTGCTAAACTGATTTACTGATTGTGAGTGCGAAAATGATCCGAACACACCGACATGAGAACCGCACACACAACAAATGATTTTCTCTGCAACGTCGGCGGTTTGGTTTAGAAGGGGCAATCGACGTCGTTGTCCAAATTGTGATCGATTGGATATCTCAGGTACCAGTAGCGCGGGGAATTGATTATACCATATTCCCAACATGCTCTTCACATCTGCAATGAGATTTCCGTAATTGTCTTTGCAAAAAGGTGATTTTGACTTTTTGGAGGAATTTTCGTGCTTTGTTCTTCCTTCTGTGCGTCTCAATTTTCTCACTCTCGCGCTTTGTGCACTGCAGCTTCTTACGCCTAAAGAAATGGTTTACCTCCTTTGTTTTTCCCCTATAGTCGCAGCTCGCGTTACAATTGATTGAAGCATTGCCATACGTGCAGAGTTCTTTTCATCATTCGCTATGCCACAGCCTTCATCGTTTCAAGGTTTGTTGCGAAGCTGTTTTTCAAAACCAAGTACGGTTGCTGCGGTAGTTTTTATAGAGTCGGAAATGGGTTTCCACTGCGCTTCAGGATCGTCAAAAGTTGCGAGAGTTTCCTGGAGTAGACTCTGGCTACAGCTGGTAATCGCAGCTTTCCTATGCCTAGCTATCTCTGCGTCCGGTTTCGCACGATTTTCGCGCTACTTAATCTTGTGGGAACCTTTTCTGCTACCAGGAGTGATCAGAATCGCTGTTAGCTCCTGTGATCACTCGTACGTCCAATAAACTAGATGAGTGCCTACCATCAATTACCACGGGATCAATTTGAATCTTCGGTCTTTGATCAGGGGATACCCAGTAGCCTTCTCTTTATTCTGGAATCTTGAGTCTTGTTTTTTGCTGTCTTGAGTCTTGTTTTTTCTGTCTCAAACCGTTGTCCGAACTGTCAGCATGTAGACTGAAGTTGATTAATCAGCAAAGTTGTACTTAACTTGAGAAAACTGGCAGTGACCATACAAAAGCTGGGCGATTACCCAAGTTAGCCTCTTTAATGAAAGCTGTTTCCGTTTTTTAAATTTATTAAAATAGTTAGACGGTTGAACCAGGGAGGTTCTATGGCACAGCTGATCGAAAAGGTTCTAGGGAAATGATGTAGAATGGGAGACCATAGAAGACATACAGATTACAGACCATGCACCAAACTAAGTTTAAAAGTGTTTGATTGATACTAATCACAGCTGAATTATGTTTGCATCGAACGAAAATACGCATTCCCTTTTAATTCTGTCCATATTATGCCAACCAACGAGTAAATTACAAAATCAACTTTAGTATTGCTCTTTGGTATTGCTCTGCCAATGCCAATTTACGTCCATATTCGACATCTATATATTTCATAATTCCGGGTTGAAAATAAGCACTATTTCAGAAATCAATTTCGGAAAACAGCCATACATTATAGAAATAATACAATTTATCGGAAAAAAATGCTAAAAATTAAGCAAATAACATCAAAAGTTAGCAAAAATTTCCCAAAAAAGTGCTAAAAAGCATTTAGCATGTTTTCCCAGAAAAAAAGTGCAGAAGCAAAAAAAAAGGAAGCTAGAATTGCACTTAAAGTGCTAAACTGGCAACACTGCTGCCAGATCCCACTATTTACGTTATTTTGAGGATTTTTGTGATCAAAATAAGTGTTGTGAGGTTTTGTCGTTTTTCGTCCCCAACAACTATTATATTTTCCAAATAAAGAAAGTCAAGAATGAAGAAATTGAAATCAGTATACGATGTCATAGCGCAATAACAACAAGTCACAATACGATGGGGATATATTGAACATTTGCTTTAAACTCCATGAAGCGTAATCGTTTTGAGAAATGAAAAAGAAGTTGACAGATGCAAAACTGTTAACTGTTATTCGAGAAATCGTTGGCTATGTCAACATTTTCATTTGACGAATGTAAATGAAGCAGTGTAAACTTAAAGAGAACGATTTTGAGAAAATATTTAGACAGGTCTCTTAGATTTCTCTAATTTTCAGATTTTCCTTAGTAAAAAATGCCATCAAGGTTGTATTCGGATTGAAACAAAGCAAGTACTAATAGAAACTTTTATTTCGTCTTCTTTTTTCAAATGCTTAATCGTGAGTGTACCGGAACTGGTTCAACCAGTGAGCGTAAAGCTAAAAAGCGCACAGTTCATTGATTGTGTGAAGCTCCCCTTGTCCCTTCAAGAAATGGAAAGGGAATATAGTTATTTATTTCAGTTAGTTCAGTTCCAGTCCATCGATTTTCGCATCTCTCGTATATGTTTTTTTGAGTGTTTGAAGAGTTGTTAACATTTTGGAAAGCTGGAAAAAGTTTTTAGGAATGGTCAGACTTTTTTTTACAAAATTGGGAAGCGTAATAAAATTACTTCAGACAGTGATGCAAGATGTATTTAGGTCTACAAAATATAACCGTGAATTTCTCTTGAACAATTTATCTCATATTGTTGAGATCATTAAATTTAAATCAAAAACGTTTGGATCTTTTGCCCTTATACATAGTTGTTTATTGATATTTCACAGGCCGTCAAACATAAACGATATACGTGCACATATAAACGATCCGTTGCATTTGTGATTTGGTTCAATACAAAAAAACGTGTTGCCATATATTTTTTGGAAAAAACTTTATTTCTGAAAAAAACTTGTTTTTGCAAAATAAAATTTTTTTTAAAAGGTGCTAAAATCTTAAAAAAACAAATAAGTGTATTTTTAAATTCAATTTTATTAACACGTTTAAAAACATAGCATAAACATTATTCTATAATACTATAGATAAAACAAAAAACAACATATTTTTCACTTCTACTTTTTACATTTAAGGACCTTACACAAATTAATTAAATTCACATTTCGAGATCATAAAAATAATAATATAAAATAAATAAAAATATAATAATATAAATAAAATAAATATTCGCTCTACGTTGGCTGTGGATACAGGTACACACAAAATTGCATAAACTAATTTTTGTAAATTAGGAAAAACTTTAGATCCATCACAACGTTCAACTTTAAATATGACCTCCCAAAATATATAAAACAAACTGGTTTGAAACCCCGTATTCAATCCTTCCAAACCGCAAAATTGTAAATGTGTTGAGATATTTCTCCACATAATTTTCATTACTTGAAAATAACTTCTGATTTTGCTGAAAAATTTAGGTTTCCATTACTCATTACTCATTCATTTATTTTCTAATGACTTTTCCGAAGAATAGGAAATAGGATTTTGCCAAATTCATGTCATAAAATGCACTTGTTTTACTTTATTTTGTAATAACATCGGTTATGGACTAACAAATTTTTAGGATAGATTGAATTCAAATAAAAACAATAAATACTCACGATTAACATTCACTTAATTGTGAATAAAAGCAAAAAGTGTTCATTGCCTTCCCGAGCCACGTCGTTTTATTCATAAAATATGTCGATTTATGATAAAGTAATAGAATTAAACACTTTCCCCTATTCGATTTTTCATGATTTTTTACAACCTAAATAAAAATAAAACATTAAAGAAAAAATAGTTGTTTGTTACAATTTTTATGATAACTCCGAAATCATTGATCAAGTTAAAAAGTGGTATAGGCATAAGTTGAAGGTAATGTAAACTTAAATTTGTCAGATTTGTTGCAGTTAAATTTGGGCCAGTAATTTTCGAGTTATGATAAATTGTGTTGAAAATTAAAAAAAAAATATCGCATCAAAATCTGCTAAAACGCCCTTATGTCAATATCTCGGAAACGGAGCTTCCAATCGAAAAAATATCTAACTTTTAAGGGTTTCTCATAAAATGGTTTTCAGAAATAGACTATTTTCTTTTTTTGTCGATTTTAATTGGACCACTTCATGAAAACCCGTTAGAAGCCCGGAAAATTCATTTATTTTTTTTTTTTTTGATTGAACGCTCCGTTTCCGAAATATAGATATAGGGGAATTTTATCAATTTGTTTAAGAAAAGTGATGCCGTATTAAAAACATCCATTCTCTGTTGGAGGTAAATAAATTTAATATTTTTGCGATGGGACGCACCGCATGCAAGTTATAGACGCTCTGTATTTCTGCAATTTTCTTATTTTGGCGATTTAAAAAAAATCCATACGAATTGAACCACTTATGGAAAACCCTTAGAACTCGTAAAAATTACTAATTTTTTTTCATTTCAGCGCTCGCTTTCGAGATACATATACCTATGTACCCACACAATACGAACCCTGGTTAAGTATAAATAATAACATTTTTTTTATATTGAAGTATAAAATATACAATTTTAATCAAAAACTATTGCTCTAGTTTATTTTCAATAAAATTCATAGTGGGATATGGCATCAACAAATGGTTGTGACAGCCATTAAATTCGAGTAATTAGTTGTGTATGCCAATATATTATTCGGCACAACCGAATTAGTTTTTAAAGTTTTCGTTGATCCAACAAATAGAATCCACACCACTACAGGATCATTTGACCAAAACTGAATTACAAATTAATTGATATGCACAACATTTGGTGATACGGAACACAATTATTGGTAATCACTTCTGAATAATATGATAGTCCAGGGAACCGCCAAATTTTAGTTGGCTGTAATTATAGCTGTCACATCGAATCACTTCTCTGTGTGTACAAAACTTCATCTTCGCAAATTTATAATACATTTAGTTTTGTCATATATTGTTAGCAAATTAGCATGGTAGAAATATTATCTATTAGGTAGTTGCATTAAAAATTCTGTGGTTAAGCTGTCAAAATTAGCTGAATAATGAAAAACACTATGTACACAAAATGTGAAAAATTTAATTAGCTTGTCGTACTTGACACAGTGTATCTTGATTGAAATTCGTTGAATTTTATTCACAAAGAGAAAAAACAAAATCAAATTTGACAGCTTGCCCACGGAAAATATGAGAAAACCACAGATCAGCTGGGATGACGCGTTTACCTGATAAATAATTTTAATAAAAAAAATAGTACAGTCTCTAGTCCGGACAGCTCAATGTTTCGGACAGTTTACAAATTTTACCTCTGTAGTGCGGACATCAGTTTGTTTTTGATGTGTTAACATCTATAGGCGCGGGTACAGCCTAAATTCACAAAGTGAATGACTGCGATCACACAGATTGTCCGACTGCGCTCACACAGATTGTCCGGCAGCGATCACACATTGTTTGCCGTTAAACTCCTCCGAAACGGCTGGACCGATTTGTATGAAATTTTGTGTGCATATCGGGTAGGTCTCAGAATCGGCCAACATCTATTTTTCAAACCCCTAAATGATAAGGGTGACCCACCCCTTTATAGAAAAAAGATTTGTCCGACTGCGAAACACAGATTGTCAGACTGCGAAAAAAACACACACTGATGTAGCGGCAGTGAATACCCGCTTGTTCGGCAAGTATCAATTGTCTCCTTGTAAATAGTTTTATAACTCATCACTAACCGCGGTAGTTATTTTAGTATCACTAAATAATGCATAAGAGCGATAATTGTCCACGCTGTGCATTACCAGTAGATAGTAAAATGGATTAACGAATTTAAAATTTGAGATTTAATAAAAAACTTGTTGCCCAGGGAAAACAAATCGAACAAAGTCCCGTTATCCTCACGCTTTTTGTTCTTTTGTTTGTCAGTCGTTTACTGAAACTCGTACGTAAAAGACTGGCAAGTGTCATAAGGTGCATTTAAGTGTTTTTAAATTAAAAATGTGTGTAATATGTTTATTTTTTTTTATCAAATAAACATCAAATATGTATGTATGTTTTTAATCTAATAAATGGGCTACTAGGAATTATGTTTAACACTGGCTAAATATATCAATCGAAAGTACTAGTGAGTTGGGGCTAGTTACATAGGGGGGATTTTCAATGCCGAATAAATGTTCTATCCAGTTTCACCAGCTATTTAGTGGGTTAAAAAGGACCTGTGAATTTGAGTGCCGGTTTGGACTAGTGAAATAAGGTGAAATTGGTAATGCAGAAGGTAGTCGATTGTACCCCTCCTATGTCATCGCCATGTTAAAGTATACAGTCAAACACATGGGAAGTAGATTGGACGGTAACTAGTACTGGATACTAATGCCAAGGTAAATTGATAGTGCGGCACTAGTAACGCGAACAAGCGGGTAGTTGTAGTGTATACATGCGAAGCACTCTCAGAGCAAGGAGAATAATGCCGTGCTATCAGTGTTGCCAAAAAATATTCAAAAACGCTTGAAATTACACAAGATTTTATTTTTAACTTAAAAACGTTTTTCTATTTAATTCATATTTTGTACATATATATTTTTTATATTAAAAAACAAAAGAACGTATTTTTATACATTTAGAAAAATACCAAAATTCAAAATTATATATATATTTATTATATAAATACATAGGAGATCGTATTTCTAATTTGTGCATTTTTACAAACTGTTTTATAAAGAACTTGTATTGCTGTTTATTTTCCAGCTTTTTTGCAGCATTTCAACAGAAGGTTCAAAATTAGCACCTCCATTTTTATCAATACCTTCTTTGGTAAACATTATTACTGCAATTGTATCTGAAGACAATTTATTTCTAAGGTCTGTTTTAGTTATTTTTAATTTACTAAATACTCTTTCTACAGAGGAATTAGAGAATGGCAATATTAAAAGAAATTTGATAACAATATTTAAATTTGGAAAAATATCTTTGTCGACACAATTTTGAATTTTTAAGACTTTTGACCAATAAGTTTCGACATCCAAACTATCATATAGTTATAATTTATTATGGTCTAACAAAGCATGTTCACGCCATTCAGTATCTAATTCTTGACAATCGATTTCAACAAAAGGAAATCTATTTTTGAAAATATTTGATGATTTTTTTTCAAATGATTGTGCAAATTTTGGGTCTAATATATCTAGTGTCATAAAACCCATCCTCAAAATTAAATCTTTTTTTAATTTGGACAACAGCTTCAATATAAAAATTTCTAAAGTTATTATACACTTCGACTTGCTCTTCATGTGAACACAATGAAATGGTATTTTGCGCACCTAAGCCAATACGTGGTATGAATATGGGCCCCAGGAAAATGGGGCATTGTGGGCATTTAGTTTTAAAATTTTTTGTCAAGTTGATGACTGCTGCAGAAAGAGTATAGAACAAGTGTTGATTGGAAATTACGTGAAACACTTGGAGTTCTCATAGAGAATGAGCAAAAACTTTAATTTTACCAATTTTCATTTCAATTGCAATCTTTATCAATAGTTTTACTCTAACACTTCATTACATCTTTATTTTTTTCACTTGTACCTTTACTTTTTCTTCTCGATTTAATTATCACGAAAATACTCTCAGTTGATGTGTTTCGTACTTTTGGTTCGATGCAAAATGGTAAATGTGCGAAAATCGTCATGAGAAACTCTACTTCAATCGCTGTTTCTCTTTTAACACCAAAGAAAGAAATACAAAAAAAAACTGTAAAATGACTTACATGAGAAAATTTGTTCTTTTATTTTCAATGGGTGAGACAAGATATCACACAAGATATCTACCATGTGTTGAAAAGCGAAAAAAAACAAATAAGTGTTGCATAATAATGATAGCTAACAACAGTGTTGTCTATGCATAACTAACAAGACAATTTATATACAATTAGGAAAAATTTATAGTGAAATTACACAAAAATTTCACTATCCAAAAATTATCCAAAAAATTTTAAATTGTCCCATTTTTGGATAATTATCCAGAAAGTGGCAACACTGCGTGCTATACGTATATAAAAACACAGAGAAATACTTGAGAGTTTCCATTACTCTCTTCGATGCCTCTTCATGACGACGAGGTAGTAGGCCATTTCATAGAGTTTTATTTGCTGCTGTATTTTACCAATTTTACACTTTCGTTGGACATAAAACGGACAGAAATCAAAGGGAATGCGTATTTTCGTATATAAAACATAATTTAGCTGTCATTAGTATGAAACGTCATCATATGATTGGATGCCTTTTTAAATTCTTTATATTAACTTCACCTGGCTGTATGCATGTATTTATGTATGCCGAAAAAACTTTGGATTGATTTTTAACCCTTTTCCCGTAATCCAATCGAGCTGATACTTCGCAGGCAAACTAATGGCGACGACAAAAATGAACTATTAAAAATATTTAAATCACAAATTAAACATCCATTATTTCTGCTCCTGTTAACGGTATGTATTTGAACAAAATTGGGTATGTTGGTTAGGTGTACATATTCTAAGATCTGCTGCAAATATGGGCGGGATTGAACAAAGGGGCGTGGTCATACATAAAGAATTTATAATCAAAAACTATGTTTTTTACGAGTTGGGTTTTTTAATTCTTTATATTAACTTCACCTGTCTGCGCACCGAAAAAACTTTGGAATGATATGTATCCCTTTTCCCGTGATCCAATCAAGCTAAAACTTCTATAGCAAACTAATGGCTACGACAAAAACTAACTCAAAATATGGGCGGGATCGGGGAAAGGGGCGTGGTACCTCCCATACAAATCACAAATTAAAAATCCATCATTTCTGCTCCTATTAACGGTATTTGAACAAAATTGGGTATGTTCGTTAGGTGTACATATTCTTAGATCTGCTGCAAATTTGAGCGGGATTAGACAAAGGAGCGTGGTCATATACATATGTATAATGAATTTATAGTCAACAAGCTACATATGTTTTTTAGGGGTTGGTTTTTTATTATTGTGAAAGGTAAGTCAAATAAAATGTGGGTGCGGAGCACTCTCAGAGCAAAGAGAATAATGACGTATTATATGTACATATATAAAAATGAGATAGCAAGAGAGCAACGACAATTTTGTGAACTTGTGTAGCGTATGTAAGAACATAACAATGTACATATGTATGTTCATGTGTCTGTTGCTTTCCATTCTCTTTGTTTTTTGTGGGAATAAAACAAAAAGTATTAAGCAAGAAAGTAATGACACACGTGCTTGCACTTGTCTTTAAATAATTGTAAGTATTAATATTATTTAAATATAACGTCATCATATGATTGAACGCCGTTTTTTATTTTCCAATGTAACATTTAGAAATGTGTTCATAGAAATCGAAGAAGTACCGTGTAGCAAAAAGGTGTTAACACATCGCCCGTGAGTTCCAACACTCATTGGATTTTTTTTTGGTTGTTTCGCAGCTTTTGTACTTTAGCCCATCAACACAAACAATATAATATGTGAATCTTATTTTTTGAAAGAACTTACAACCAAGCTCAAAAACTGTACAAAGAAAAACGTATTCAATCAAAAATAAATTCATATTTCAAGCAATAACAACTTTTTAATTTCTGTTCTGTTGAACCTTTTTTGTAAATATAAATAATTTTTAATATTATTTATTTTTACATTTCGCTTTTTAATTAACTTATTTCATAATAAAATAAATAAACATAACCAACTTTCGAGTTTAAAACATTTTGTACTGTAGTCCGGACAAAGGTCAAAAAATATATCTGTGCGGATTAGAGAGGTTATACTGTACATGGTTTTTGTACAGAAAAATAAAAAAAAAATTTGAAAATTTATTGATGGAAAATTGGGCAATATCTATAAAATTATGGTAAAAATATGACGAATAATATTCATATAAAATTTTGGAAGAATTTCCTGAAAGTTATGCTATTACACTGTGGCCAACAAACGTCGGAACTTAAAAGCCTACCACCTCATATAAACAACAGAAGCTAACGGTAAATATCTACACATTACGCATACCAAACTATAGCATACCAAACGAAATATGCGACTACTTACCCAGTTACTCCTTAACATGGTGATTAACTGCAACCATTGGCATAACAGACCTGCCCGATTTACTACAAGTTTATATAATACTAATATTTTACAATTTTGCTTATACACACAATATTGCCCACTTGCCCAGCTCAATATATACAGATATGTAAACACAAGAATTAAGCACTACACGAAGGGCAGGAAAGAAACTGCAACGCGAAAACAATTTGTAACTCACTCTTTCAAAAACGTCCGGTAACTTTTCTGGAAGCTTTTTCTTATTTGTTCTCTTCAAACGTGATTTGTTTCTCTTTTAAATCAGATACGCACACGGAGTTTTGTTGTAGACTGAAATGCAAAACAACACGGCCGATGTTATTTGCGAATACCGATCAGACTTCGGTTTAACGTTTTTAAACGACAATTAATTTATGTTATTCTTCAATAACTTATTAGCCCGTATCAAATTGTTTGATCTTACGTATTTTTCATTAAATTTCACGGATTTTAAACGGTTTAAAACATTAGTTTTAGGAAACATTTGCAAATTACGCGCACTTTGCCCCAAACTTTAAATTTGACTGAAAGGAATAGCAAAACTACCGTTTGATAAAGAAATAAAACCGGAAAGAATTGAAACTTGAAGAGACAAAAAACCAAAAACTGTTTGAGAGTTCGAGAGAGAGAAAAGCAGAGATAGATCATACAAGGGCTGCCAGATCCCACTATTTACGTTATTTTGAGGATTTTGTGATCAAAATAAGTTTTGTGAGGTTTTGACGTTTTTGGTCCCCAACAACTATTATATTTTCCCAATAAAGAAAGTCAAGAATGAAGAAATTGCAATCAGTATACGATGTGATAGCGCAATAACAATAAGTCACAATACGATGGTGATATATTGAACATTTGCTTTTAACTCCATGAAGCGTAATCGTTTTGAGAAATGAAAAAGAAGTTGACAGATGCAAATTGGTTAACTGTTATTCGAGAAATCGTTGGCTATGTCAATATTTTCATTTGATGAATGTGAATGAAGCAGTGTATATTTAAAGAGAACGATTTGGAGAAAATATTTAGACAGGTCTCTTAGATTTCTCTAATTTTTTGATTTTCCTTAGTAAAAAATGCCATCAAGGTTGTATTCGGATTGAAACAAAGCAAGTACCAATAGAAACTTTTATTTCGTCTTCTTTTTCAAATGCTTAATCGTGGGTGTAGTAAAGTTGGGTAGTTCATGAACTACATATTTCATTTAGGGTGACCAGACATCGGTGGTGCAATGGCTAGTGTGCGCGACTCTTGTACATGAGAACGTGGGTTCGATCGCTGCTCAGACCACCTTACATTTCTTTCTACGGTGGTCACCTCGCTTAGTGATGGCGACACTATCGAGTACTTAGCCATGAAAATGCTTCTCAAAATACCGTTCGGAACCGGTGTAAAACTGTAGGTCCCTATCAGTGAGTATAAAACTAGAAAGCGCACATCTCACTGATTGTGAGAAGCTCTCCCCAATCCCTTCATGGGATGTTTAAGGACACCATTTATAGACATCACCCTCATGAACATTTATAGACATCACCCTCAGACCACCTTACATTTCTTTCTACGACGGTCACCTCGCTTAGTGATGGCGACACTATCGAGTACTTAGCCATGAAAATGCTTATCAAACGACCGTTCGGAACCGGTGTAAAACTGTAGGTCCCTATCAGTGAGTATAAAACTAGAAAGCGCACATCTCACTGATTGTGAGAAGCTCTCCCCAATCCCTTCATGGGATGTTAAAGGACACCATTTATAGACATCACCCTCATGAATAATGCACATGTTCGATACCGCGAGTATGTTCGTGATTGGTATGTCCGGGCACCTTAAATGAACGAGTTCGAGAACTAGTGAACGAGTTCGACACAGGTCTACAACATTCGTAGTTGTATGAAAGAAAGTAAGTTGGATATGTATCAATAATGTCGGTTAAATTATGGAGTACATACATACTTGTTACAACCCAAGTACAAGTGTTGGAGGTTTTCGTGATGCCACAAGTACAAGTGTATGCGAGTATGGTAATTGTAAATATGTATGTACATGGGTATCCTTTTTTCCGAGTACTCGAAGTTATTCTCTGATAGACATTTTAGCGACTTTTTTTAATGGAAAAAGTTTGTATCCATGTATCCATTAGTTAAAACCTTCTTTGGAGGTGAATTTTTGTGATTGGAGCCATCGTTTCCGAGTTTTGTTGTTTAACCGAGTTTTGCTGTTTAAAAGTTACAAACACCCAAAAATTAGTTATTTTGTTCAATTCGACGCTCCGAGATATAGACATTTGTTCTAATTTTTTCAATATTTCCGATCAAAACTTATGGGTACCCTTGGGGCTAAATAATAACTCTATTTTCCATTACCATTTTACATTTTCAAGCTTCGAATTCGTGCGCAATTTTCGGTTTACATCATCATAACAACTTGTTAACTTTAACACTGACATCATTTTCTATCATTCAAGGGCTGAATCAATGTATAATTTTTAGCGCATATAAATTAATTCAATTTATAACGCGAAAATGTTAAACCCTTGCTACAGTCCTCGTACTGCACAGCCGTATTAAGAGTGAAGGTATTTTTTATTTATACATATTTGTTCACTCCTGAGTTATTTTCTAAATTTTGTTGTCTGAGAGAATATTACGCGCCCACAGTGATGGATAAAATAATATAAACCCCGTAGTAAGAAAATAAGTTTTAATTCTCCAAGAAGAATATAAAAATATAATTAAGAATATAAAAATGTATTCAAAGACTAATTGGAAAGACTAATGCCGTTTGTATTTAAGGTCACAAATAACAATATTTGAAATACAATATTTCGAGTCAATTTCCCCAATTTGAAATGTTCTCATTTTGTATTAGCTTCAAATTTTGTAAACCAAAAATTGTATTGTCAATGCGTAGCTAGTACGTCTAACGAAATCGATTAGGGCTATCAAAATCGCTGGTTCGGAACTAGTTTCCTTTATTGCTGTGTATTTTAGACACATTGCTCTTCTACACATGTATACAAATGTACACAAATTCCACCTGTTCTCTAACGAGAACAATTACTACTGTATCTAATTGGTGCCAGAAATATTTTTGGCGCTTAAATGCCTGAAGTGTGACTAAAAGCAATCGATCGCTCATTTTTATTGTAATAATGAAAGCAATTAGCAGTTCACCACTTGCAAATAAATGTAAGTGTTATATTTATTTTATTGGTTTTTATCTTTTCAAAAGCGTTGAAATGGCGAAACGATTGTTTATAAAATTGTGTAAACATTCAACGTGACCAGATAGGTCGATGTTTCATAAATATATGATATTAAAATTTACAAATGTATACTTTATGCTGCACTAGAAGTATAATACTTCGTCGCAGTGACTTAATATTGTTGCTAGTATATTAATTATCGCCCTTATTCTATTTGGCGTCGTCAACATCGTCGTCAATTTTGACGTTTATTCCGAAACATTACGCTTTTTACGCCAGGGTTCGTACCAGCTGAGTGTCGGACCAAAAGCAGGTAGAGACTAGTAGAAAATAAATATAAAACAAACTGGTTTGAAACCCCGTATTCAATCCTTCCAAACCGCAAAATTGTAAATGTGTTGAGATATTTCTCCACATAATTTTCATTACTTGAAAATAACTTCTGATTTTGCTGAAAAATTTAGGTTTCCATTACTCATTACTCATTCATTTATTTTCTAATGACTTTTCCGAAGAATAGGAAATAGGATTTTGCCAAATTCATGTCATAAAATGCACTTGTTTTACTTTATTTTGTAATAACATCGGTTATGGACTAACAAATTTTTAGGATAGATTGAATTCAAATAAAAACAATAAATACTCACGATTAACATTCACTTAATTGTGAATAAAAGCAAAAAGTGTTCATTGCCTTCCCGAGCTACGTCGTTTTATTCATAAAATATGTCGATTTATGATAAAGTAATAGAATTAAACACTTTCCCCTATTCGATTTTTCATGATTTTTTACAACCTAAATAAAAATAAAACATTAAAGAAAAAATAGTTGTTTGTTACAATTTTTATGATAACTTCGAAATCATTGATCAAGTTAAAAAGTGGTATAGGCATAAGTTGAAGGTAATGTAAACTTAAATTTGTCAGATTTGTTTCAGTTAAATTTGGGCCAGTAATTTTCGAGATATGATAAATTGTGTTGAAAATTAAAAAAAAAATTATCGCGTCAAAAACTGCTAAAACGCCCTTATGTCAATATCTCGGAAACGGAGCTTCTAATCGAAAAAAATATCTAACTTTTAAAGGGTTTCTCATAAAATGGTTTTCAAAAATATGCTATTTTCTTTTTTTTGTCGATTTTAATTGGACCACTTCATGAAAACCCCTTAGAAGCCCGGAAAATTCATTTTTTTTTTGATTGAACGCTCCGTTTCCGAAATATAGATATAAGGGAATTTTAGCGATTTGTTTGAGAAAAGTGATGCCTGCCGTATTAAAAACATCCATTTTCTGTTGGAGGTAAACAAATTTCATATTTTTGTGATGGGACGGACGCACCGTATGCAAGTTATAGTCGCTCTGTATTTTTGCAATTTTCTTATTTTGGCGATTTAAAAAAAAACCATACGAATTGAACCACTTATGGAAAACCCTTAGAACTCGTAAAAATTACTAATTTTTTTACAATTCAGCGCTCGCTTTCGAGATATTCCTATGTACCCACACAATACGAACCCTGGTTAAGTATAAATAATAACATTTTTTTTATATTGAAGTATAAAATATACAATTTTAATCAAAAACTATTGTTCTAGTTTATTTTCAATAAAATTCATAGTGGGATATGGCATCAACAAATGGTTGTGACAGCCATTAAATTCGAGTAATTAGTTGTGTATGCCAATATATTATTTGGCACAACCGAATTAGTTTTTAAAGTTTTCGTTGATCCAACAAATAGAATCCACACCACTACAGGATAATTTGACCAAAACTGAATTACAAATTAATTGATATGCACAACATTTGGTGATACGGAACACAATTATTGGTAATCACTTCTGAATAATATGATAGTCCAGGGAACCGCCAAATTTTAGTTGGCTGTAATTATAGCTGTTACATCGAATCTCTTCTCTGTGTGTACAAAACTTCATCTTCGCAAATTTATAATACATTTAGTTTTGTCAAATATTGTTAGCAAATTAGCATGGTAGAAATATTATCTATTAGGTAGTTGCATTAAAAATTCTGTGGTTAAGCTGTCAAAATTAGCTGAATAATGAAAAACACTATCTACACAAAATGTGAAAAATTTAATTAGCTTGTCGTACTTGACACAGTCTATGCTATAAAGTGCATCTTGATTGAAATTCGTTGAATTTTATTCACAAAGAGAAAAAACAAAATCAAATTTGACAGCTTGCCCACGGAAAATATGAGAAAACCATAGATCAGCTGGGATGACGCGTTTACCTGATAAATAGTTTTAATAAAAAAATAGTACAGTCTCTAGTCCGGACACTCGCTAGTCCGGACTATCAAGTAGTCCGGACAGCTCAATGTTTCGGACAGTTTACAAATTTTACCTCTGTAGTGCGGACATCAGTTTGTTTTTGATGTGTTAACATCTATAGGCGCGGGTACGGCCTAAATTCACAAAGTGAATGACTGCGATCACACAGATTGTCCGACTGCGCTCACACAGATTGTCCGACAGCGATCACACATTGTTTGCCGTTAAACTCCTCCGAAACGGCTGGACCGATTTGTATGAAATCGGGAAGGTCTCAGAATCGGCCAACATCTATTTTTCATACCCCTAAATGATAAGGGTGACCCACCCCTATATAGAAAAAAGATTTGTTCGACTGCGAAACACAGATTGTCAGACTGCGAAAAAAACACACACTGATGTAGCGGCAGTGAATAGTTGTAGTGTATACGTGCGAAGCACTCTCAGAGCAAGGAGAATAATGCCGTGCTATACGTATATAAAAACACAGAGAAATACTTAAGAGTGTCCATTACTCTCTTCATGACGACGAGGTAGTAGGCCATTTCATAGAGTTTTATTTGCTGCTG
This sequence comes from Phaonia tiefii, assembly GCA_963931995.1. Classification (NCBI taxonomy): domain Eukaryota; kingdom Metazoa; phylum Arthropoda; class Insecta; order Diptera; family Muscidae; genus Phaonia; species Phaonia tiefii. The sequence goes on along the minus strand of OZ008370.1, from coordinate 100,392,726 downwards.
TATTTTACCAATTTTACACTTTCGTTGGACAGAAGAAATTAAAGCGAATGCGTATTTTTGTTCAATCCAAACAATATAAAACATAATTTAGCTGTCATTAGTATCAATAAACACTATTTACAATTAGTTCCTGTCTTCTTTGCTCTCTCATTCTCCATCATCGGCCTAGTACCTTTTGGATCAGCTGTGTCTTAGAATCCCCCTGTATAAAAAAATGAGATAGAAAGAGAGCAACGAAAATTGTCAACTTGTGTAGCGTATGTACGAACATAACAATGTATGTAAGTATGTACATGTGGCTGTTGCTTTGCATTCTCTTTTTTTTTGGTAGGTATAAAATAAAAAGTATTAGCAAGAAAATAATGGCACTTGTCTTTAAATATTTTAAAGTGTTATTAGTATTAATATTATTTAAATGAAACGTCATCAAACACGCGAAGAAAAAACTCGTTCCTCACAAACGAAATCTCAGATAACTGAAGTTCGTTTGGGGACTGTAGTTGGGAGAAACGAACTTCTGTTAAGCCATACATGTCATTTCGTTTGGAAGAAACGAACAATGTTTGCAGCAAACGAGTTATGAAAAACATAAGCTGAAAAAAACGTTTGCGAGAAACGAAAAACGGTTCCGCCAACTGTTTCCTCGGTTACAGCCACCGAGTTGTAGTTACAACAACCGAGTTGTATTTGTAGTTACTCTGATCTAGTTGATCCTAACTAAAAAAACGTTTGCGAGAACTGAAAAACGTTTGAAGTAAGCGAGTTATGAAAAATTAAAGCTGAAAAAACGTTTGTGATAAACGAAAAACGATTACACCAACTGTTCTTTTGGTTACAGCAACCGAGTTGTAGTTACAACAACCGAGTTGTATTTGTAGTTACTGTACTCAGTACAGCATTACTTGTACATTAAAATTTATATTTATGGTTTCCATAAGCTCTTTTTTGTGTAAATTTCCAACTTTTATGATTTTGGTTTTACCCATAAAGTTTGTTTTAAAAAAAGTTGGAATTTATCGCAAACGGTTTTTAACTTGCGACAAATGTAATTTTGTACGCGTTTAATGCAAACGAGATATCGTTTGTAACAACATGATACACATTTGCGATATATGAGTTTATTTGGCAGAACTACATAAACGGTTGCGATTAATAAATTAATACAAATCAATCAAAGTATTGTTGTGGCAACCGAGCAATAAACGTTTTTTTTCTTTGCGTGTATGATTGAATGCCTTTTTAAATTCTTTATATTAACTTCACCTGGCTGTATGCATGTATTTATGTACATATGCCGAAAAAACTTTGGATTGATTTTTAACCCTTTTCCCGTAATCCATCGAGCTGATACTTCGCAGGCAAACTAATGGCGACGACAAAAATGAACTATCAAAAATATTTAAATCGCAAATTAAACATCCATTATTTCTGCCCCTGTTAACGGTATGTATTTGAACAAAATTGGGTATGTTGGTTAGGTGTACATATTCTAAGATCTGCTGCAAATATGGGCGGGATTGAACAAAGGGGAAGGTCATACATAAAGAATTTATAATCAAAAACTATGTTTTTTACGAGTTGGGTTTTTTAATTCTTTATATTAACTTCACCTGTCTGCGCACCGAAAAAACATTGGAATGATATGTATCCCTTTTCCTGTGACCCAATCAAGCTAAAACTTCGCTGGCAAACTAATGGTTAGGACAAAAACTAACTGTCAAAATATGGGCGGGATTGGAGAAAGGGGCGTGGTACCTCCCATACAAATCACAAATTAAAAATCCATCATTTCTGCTCCTATTAAAGGTATTTGAACAAAATTGGGTATGTTCGTTAGGTGTACATATTCTTAGATCTGCTGCAAATTTGAGCGGGATTAGACAAAGGAGCGTGGTCATATACATATGTATAATGAATTTATAGTCAACAAACTATGTTTTTTACGGGTTGGTTTTTTATTATTGTGAAAGGTAAGTCAAATAAAATGTGGGTGCGGAGCACTCTCAGAGCAAAGAGAATAATGACGTATTATACGTACATATATAAAAATGAGATAGCAAGAGAGCAACGACAATTTTGTGAACTTGTGTAGCGTATGTAAGAACATAACAATGTATGTATGTTCATGTGTCTGTTGCTTTCCATTCTCTTTGTTTTTTGTGGGAATAAAACAAAAAGTATTAAGCAAGAAAGTAATGACACACGTGCTTGCATATGATTGAACGCTGTTTTTTATTTTCCAATGTAACATTTAGAAATGTATTCATAGAAATCGAAGAAGTACCGTGTAGCAAAAAGGTGTTAACACATCGCCCGTGAGTTCGAACACTGATTGGATTTTTTTGGTTGTTTCGCAGCTTTTCGTCACCTAAAATGCCCAAAGACGTAACCCTCATTATCAAAATTTTACAGGAGAAGCAAAAAAGCATCCAAAGTATTTCAGTTTTAAACGCGTTCATTCCACAGCTTACCTTAGGAACTTGGAAGTCTACTATTTTGCACATATATATTTTAGCGAGGAGTATTATGTTCAATCAAAAGAACAGTTTTTATTTTTTTAGGGTTACGCCTTTGGGCATTTCAGGTGACGTTTTGTACTTTAGCCCATCAACACAAACAATATAATATGTGAATCTTATTTTTTGAAAGAACTTAAAACCAAGCTCAAAAACTGTACAAAGAAAAATGTATTCAATCCAAAATAAATTCATATTTCAAGCAATAACAATTTTTTAATTTCTGTTCCGTTGAACCTTTTTTGTAAATATAAATAATTTTTTAATATTATTTATTTTTACATTTCGCTTTTTAATTAACTTATTTTATAATAAAATAAAGGTTCGAGTTTAAAACATTTTGTACTGTAGTACGGACAATTCAGTAATCCGGACAAAGGTCAAAAAATATATCTGGTCGGATTAGAGAGGTTATACTGTAAAAGGTTTTTGTATAGAAAAATAAAAAAAAACTTGAAAATTTATTGATGGAAAATTGGGCAATATCTATAAAATTATGGTAAAAATTTGACGAATAATATTCATATAAAATTTTGGAAGAATTTCCTAAAAGTTATGCTAAAAAGCATTCAGCATCATGTTTGAGAAAAATCGTGCAGAAGATGGAAAAAATATGCTAAAAAATCATTAATTATGTCAAACTGGCTACACTGTGGCCAACAAACGTCGGAGCTTAAGAGCCTACCTCATATAAACAACAGAAGCTAACGGTAAATATCTTCACATTGCGCATACCAAACTATAGCATACCAACCGAAATATGCGACTACTTACCCAGTTACTCCTTAACATGGTGATTAACTGCAACCATTGGCATAACAGAGCTGCCCGATTTACTACAAGTTTATATAATATTGATATTTTACAATTTTGCTTATACACACAATATTGCCCACTTGCCCAGCTCAATATATACAAATATGTAAACACTACACGAAGGGCAGGAAAGAAACTGCAACGCGAAAACAATTTGTAACTCACTCTTTCAAAAACGTCCGGTAACTTTTCTTGAAGCTTTTTCTTATTTGTTCTCTTCAAACGTGATTTGTTTCTCTTTTAAATCAGATACGCACACGGAGTTTTGTTGTAGACTGAAATGCAAAACAACACGGCCGATGTTATTCGCGAATACCGATCAAACTTCGGTTTAACGTTTTTAAACGACAATTAATTTATGTTATTCTTCAATAACTTATTAGCCCGTATCAAATTGTTTGATCTTATGTATTTTTCATTAAATTTCACGGATTTTAGTTTTAGGAAACATTTGCAAATTACGCGCACTTTGCCCCAAACTTTAAATTAGACTGAAAGGAATAGCAAAACTACCGTTTGATAAAGAAATGAAACCGAAAAGAATTGAAACTAGAAGAGACAAAAAACCAAAAACTGTTTGAGAGTTCGAGAGAGAGAAAAACAGAGATAGATCATACAAGGGCTGCCAGATCCCACTATTTACGTTATTTTGAGGATTTTGTGATCAAAATAAGTTTTGTGAGGTTTTGACGTTTTTGGTCCCCAACAACTATTATATTTTCCAAATAAAGAAAGTCAAGAATGAAGAAATTGCAATTAGTATACGATGTGATAGCGCAATAACAACAAGTCACAATACGATGGTGATATATTGAACATTTGCTTTTAACTCCATGAAGCGTAATCGTTTTGAGAAATGAAAAAGAAGTTGACAGATGCAAAACGGTTAACTGTTATTCGAGAAATCGTTGGCTATGTCAACATTTTCATTTGATTAATGTGAATGAAGCAGTGTATACTTAAAGAGAACGATTTGGAGAAAATAGTTAGACAGGTCTCTTAGATTTCTCTAATTTTTTGATTTTCCTTAGTAAAAAATGCCATCAGGTTGTATTCGGTTTGAAACAAAGCAAGTACCAATAGAAACTTTTATTTCGTCTTCTTTTTCAAATGCTTAACCGTGGGTGTAGTAAAGTTGGGTAGTTCATGAACTACCTATTTCATTTAGGGTGACCAGACATCGGTGGTGCAATGGCTAGTGTGCGCGACTCTTGTACATGAGAACGTGGGTTCGATCGCTGCTCAGACCACCTTACATTTCTTTCTACGGTGGTCACCTCGCTTAGTGATGGCGACACTATCGAGTACTTAGCCATGAAAATGCTTCTCAAAATACCGTTCGGAACCGGTGTAAAACTGTAGGTCCCTATCAGTGAGTATAAAACTAGAAAGCGCACATCTCACTGATTGTGAGAAGCTCTCCCCAATCCCTTCATGGGATGTTAAAGGACACCATTTATAGACATCACCCTCATGAACATTTATAGACATCACCCTCAGACCACCTTACATTTCTTTCTACGACGGTCACCTCGCTTAGTGATGGCGACACTATCGAGTACTTAGCCATGAAAATGCTTCTCAAAATACCGTTCGGAACCGGTGTAAAACTGTAGGTCCCTATCAGTGAGTATAAAACTAGAAAGCGCACATCTCACTGATTGTGAGAAGCTCTCCCCAATCCCTTCATGGGATGTTAAAGGACACCATTTATAGACATCACCCTCATGAACATTTATAGACATCACCCTCAGACCACCTTACATTTCTTTCTACGACGGTCACCTCGCTTAGTGATGGCGACACTATCGAGTACTTAGCCATGAAAATGCTTCTCAAAATACCGTTCGGAACCGGTGTAAAACTGTAGGTCCCTATCAGTGAGTATAAAACTAGAAAGCGCACATCTCACTGATTGTGAGAAGCTCTCCCCAATCCCTTCATGGGATGTTAAAGGACACCATTTATAGACATCACCCTCATGAATAATGCACATGTTCGATACCGCGAGTATGTTCGTGATTGGTATGTCCGGGCACCTTAAATGAACGAGTTCGAGAACTAGTGAACGAGTTCGACACAGGTCTACAACATTCGTAGTTGTATGAAAGAAAGTAAGTTGGATATGTATCAATAATGTCGGTTAAATTATGGAGTACATACATACTTGTTACAACCCAAGTACAAGTGTTGGAGGTTTTCGTGATGCCACAAGTACAAGTGTACGCGAGTATGGTAATTGTAAATATGTATGTACATGGGTATCCTTTTTTCCGAGTACTCGAAGTTATTCTCTGATAGACATTTTAGCGACTTTTTTTAATGGAAAAAGTTTGTATCCATGTATCCATTAGTTAAAACCTTCTTTGGAGGTGAATTTTTGTGATTGGAGCCATCGTTTCCGAGTTTTGTTGTTTAACCGAGTTTTGCTGTTTAAAAGTTACAAACACCCAAAAATTAGTTATTTTGTTCAATTCGACGCTCCGAGATATAGACATTTGTTCTAATTTTTTCAATATTTCCGATCAAAACTTATGGGTACCCTTGGGGCTAAATAATAACTCTATTTTCCATTACCATTTTACATTTTCAAGCTTCGAATTCGTGCACAATTTTCGGTTTACATCATCATAACTTTTTGTTAACTTTAACACTGACATCATTTTCTATCATTCAAGGGCTGAATCAATGTATAATTTTTAGCGCATATAAATTAATTCAATTTATAACGCGAAAATGTGAAACCCTTGCTACAGTCCTCGTACTGCACAGCCGTATTAAGAGTGAAGGTATTTTTTATTTATACATATTTGTTCACTCCTGAGTTATTTTCTAAATTTTGTTGTCTGAGAGAATATTACGCGCCCACAGTGATGGATAAAATAATATAAACCCCGTAGTAAGAAAATAAGTTTTAATTCTCCAAGAAGAATATAAAAATATAATTAAGAATATAAAAATGTATTCAAAGACTAATTGGAAAGACTAATGCCGTTTGTATTTAAGGTCACAAATAACAATATTTGAAATACAATATTTCGAGTCAATTTCCCCAATTTGAAATGTTCTCATTTTGTATTAGCTTCAAATTTTGTAAACCAAAAATTGTATTGTCAATGCGTAGCTAGTACGTCTAACGAAATCGATTAGGGCTATCAAAATCGCTGGTGCGGAACTAGTTTCCTTTATTGCTGTAAATTTTAGACACATTGCTCTTCTACACATGTATACAAATGTACACAAATTCCACCTGTTCTCTAACGAGAACAATTACTACTGTATCTTATTGGTGTGACTAAAAGCAATCGATCGCTCATTTAATAACGAAAGCAATTAGCAGTTCACCACTTGCAAATAAATGTAAGTGTTATATTTATTTTATTGATTTTTATCTTTTCAAAAGCGTTGAAATGGCGAAACGATTGTGTAAACATTCAACGTGACCAGATAGGTCGATGTTTCATAAATATATGATATTAAAATTTACAAATGTATACTTTATGCTGCACTAGAAGTATAATACTTCGTCGCAGTGACTTAATATTGTTGCTAGTATATTAATTATCGCCCTTATTCTATTTGGCGTCGTCAACATCGTCGTCAATTTTGACGTTTATTCCGAAACATTACGCTTTTTACGCCAGGGTTCGTACCAGCTGAGTGTCGGACCAAAAGCAGGTAGAGACTAGTAGAAAATAAATATAAAACAAACTGGTTTGAAACCCCGTATTCAATCCTTCCAAACCGCAAAATTGTAAATGTGTTGAGATATTTCTCCACATAATTTTCATTACTTGAAAATAACTTCTGATTTTGCTGAAAAATTTAGGTTTCCATTACTCATTACTCATTCATTTATTTTCTAATGACTTTTCCGAAGAATAGGCAATAGGATTTTGCCAAATTCATGTCATAAAATGCACTTGTTTTACTTTATTTTGTAATAACATCGGTTATGGACTAACAAATTTTTAGGATAGATTGAATTCAAATAAAAACAATAAATACTCACGATTAACATTCACTTAATTGTGAATAAAAGCAAAAAGTGTTCATTGCCTTCCCGAGCTACGTCGTTTTATTCATAAAATATGTCGATTTATGATAAAGTAATAGAATTAAACACTTTCCCCTATTCGATTTTTTATGATTTTTTACAACCTAAATAAAAATAAAACATTAGAGAAAAAATAGTTGTTTGTTACAATTTTTATGATAACTTCGAAATCATTGATCAAGTTAAAAAGTGGTATAGGCATAAGTTGAAGGTAATGTAAACTTAAATTTGTCAGATTTGTTTCAGTTAAATTTGGGCCAGTAATTTTCGAGATATGATAAATTGTGTTGAAAATTAAAAAAAAAAATTATCGCGTCAAAAACTGCTAAAACGCCCTTATGTCAATATATCGGAAACGGAGCTTCTAATCGAAAAAAATATCTAACTTTTAAAGGGTTTCTCATAAAATGGTTTTCAAAAATAGGCTATTTTCTTTTTTTTGTCGATTTTAATTGGACCACTTCATGAAAACCCCTTAGAAGCCCGGAAAATTCATTTTTTTTTGATTGAACGCTCCGTTTCCGAAATATAGATATAAGGGAATTTTAGCGATTTGTTTGAGAAAAGTGATGCCTGCCGTATTAAAAACATCCATTTTCTGTTGGAGGTAAACAAATTTCATATTTTTGTGATGGGACGGACGCACCGTATGCAAGTCATAGTCGCTCTGTATTTTTGCAATTTTCTTATTTTGGCGATTTAAAAAAAAACCATACGAAAACCCTTAGAACTCGTAAAAATTACTAATTTTTTTACAATTCAGCGCTCGCTTTCGAGATATTCCTATGTACCCACACAATACGAACCCTGGTTAAGTATAAATAATAACATTTTTTTTATATTGAAGTATAAAATATACAATTTTAATCAAAAACTATTGTTCTAGTTTATTTTCAATAAAATTCATAGTGGGATATGGCATCAACAAATGGTTGTGACAGCCATTAAATTCGAGTAATTAGTTGTGTATGCCAATATATTATTTGGCACAACCGAATTAGTTTTTAAATTTTTCGTTGATCCAACAAATAGAATCCACACCACTACAGGATAATTTGACCAAAACTGAACTACAAATCAATTGATATGCACAACATTTGGTGATACGGAACACAATTATTGGTAATCACTTCTGAATAATATGATAGTCCAGGGAACCGCCAAATTTTAGTTGGCTGTAATTATTGCTGTTACATCGAATCTCTTCTCTGTGTGTACAAAACTTCATCTTCGCAAATTTATAATACATTTAGTTTTGTCAAATATTGTTAGCAAATTAGCATGGTAGAAATATTATCTATTAGGTAGTTGCATTAAAAATTCTGTGGTTAAGCTGTCAAAATTAGCTGAATAATGAAAAACACTATCTACACAAAATGTGAAAAATTTAATTAGCTTGTCGTACTTGACACAGTCTATGCTATAAAGTGCATCTTGATTGAAATTCGTTGAATTTTATTCACAAAGAGAAAAAACAAAATCAAATTTGACAGCTTGCCCACGGAAAATATGAGAAAACCACAGATCAGCTGGGATGACGCGTTTACCTGATAAATAATTTTAATAAAAAAATAGTACAGTCTCTAGTCCGGACACTCGCTAGTCCGGACTATCAAGTAGTCCGGACAGCTCAATGTTTCGGACAGTCAGTTTGTTTTTGATGTGTTAACATCTATAGGCGCGGGTACGGCCTAAATTCACAAAGTGAATGACTGCGATCACACAGATTGTCCGACTGCGCTCACACAGATTGTCCGACAGCGATCACACATTGTTTGCCGTTAAACTCCTCCGAAACGGCTGGACCGATTTGTATGAAATCGGGAAGGTCTCAGAATCGGCCAACATCTATTTTTCATACCCCTAAATGATAAGGGTGACCCACCCCTATATAGAAAAAAGATTTGTTCGACTGCGAAACACAGATTGTCAGACTGCGAAAAAAACACACACTGATGTAGCGGCAGTGAATAGTTGTAGTGTATACGTGCGAAGCACTCTCAGAGCAAGGAGAATAATGCCGTGCTATACGTATATAAAAACATAGAGAAATACTTAAGAGTGTCCATTACTCTCTTCATGACGACGAGGTAGTAGGCCATTTCATAGAGTTTTATTTGCTGCTGTATTTTACCAATTTTACACTTTCGTTGGACAGAAGAAATTAAAGGGAATGCGTATTTTTGTTCAATCCAAACAATATAAAACATAATTTAGCTGTCATTAGTATCAATAAACACTATTTACAATTAGTTCCTGTCTTCTTTGCTCTCTCATTCTCCATCATCGGCCTAGTACCTTTTGGATCAGCTGTGTCTTAGAATCCCCCTGTATAAAAAAATGAGATAGAAAGAGAGCAACGAAAATTGTCAACTTGTGTAGCGTATGTACGAACATAACAATGTATGTAAGTATGTACATGTGGCTGTTGCTTTGCATTCTCTTTTTTTTTGGTAGGTATAAAATAAAAAGTATTAGCAAGAAAATAATGGCACTTGTCTTTAAATATTTTAAAGTGTTATTAGTATTAATATTATTTAAATGAAACGTCATCAAACACGCGAAGAAAAAACTCGTTCCTCACAAACGAAATCTCAGATAACTGAAGTTCGTTTGGGGACTGTAGTTGGGAGAAACGAACTTCTGTTAAGCCATACATGTCATTTCGTTTGGAAGAAACGAACAATGTTTGCAGCAAACGAGTTATGAAAAACATAAGCTGAAAAAAACGTTTGCGAGAAACGAAAAACGGTTCCGCCAACTGTTTCCTCGGTTACAGCCACCGAGTTGTAGTTACAACAACCGAGTTGTATTTGTAGTTACTCTGATCTAGTTGATCCTAACTAAAAAAACGTTTGCGAGAACTGAAAAACGTTTGAAGTAAGCGAGTTATGAAAAATTAAAGCTGAAAAAACGTTTGTGATAAACGAAAAACGATTACACCAACTGTTCTTTTGGTTACAGCAACCGAGTTGTAGTTACAACAACCGAGTTGTATTTGTAGTTACTCTACTCAGTACAGCATTACTTGTACATTAAAAATTATATTTATGGTTTCCATAAGCTCTTTTTTGTGTAAATTTCCAACTTTTATGATTTTGGTTTTACCCATAAAGTTTGTTTTAAAAAAAGTTGGAATTTATCGCAAACGGTTTTTAACTTGCGACAAATGTAATTTTGTACGCGTTTAATGCAAACGAGATATCGTTTGTAACAACATGATACACATTTGCGATATATGAGTTTATTTGGCAGAACTACATAAACGGTTGCGATTAATAAATTAATACAAATCAATCAAAGTATTGTTGTGGCAACCGAGCAATAAACGTTTTTTTTCTTTGCGTGTATGATTGAATGCCTTTTTAAATTCTTTATATTAACTTCACCTGGCTGTATGCATGTATTTATGTACATATGCCGAAAAAACTTTGGATTGATTTTTAACCCTTTTCCCGTAATCCAATCGAGCTGATACTTCGCAGGCAAACTAATGGCGACGACAAAAATGAACTATCAAAAATATTTAAATAACAAATTAAACATCCATTATTTCTGCCCCTGTTAACGGTATGTATTTGAACAAAATTGGGTATGTTGGTTAGGTGTACATATTCTAAGATCTGCTGCAAATATGGGCGGGATTGAACAAAGGGGAAGGTCATACATAAAGAATTTATAATCAAAAACTATGTTTTTTACGAGTTGGGTTTTTTAATTCTTTATATTAACTTCACCTGTCTGCGCACCGAAAAAACATTGGAATGATATGTATCCCTTTTCCCGTGACCCAATCAAGCTAAAACTTCGCTGGCAAACTAATGGTTAGGACAAAAACTAACTGTCAAAATATGGGCGGGATTGGAGAAAGGGGCGTGGTACCTCCCATACAAATCACAAATTAAAAATCCATCATTTCTGCTCCTATTAACGGTATTTGAACAAAATTGGGTATGTTCGTTAGGTGTACATATTCTTAGATCTGCTGCAAATTTGAGCGGGATTAGACAAAGGAGCGTGGTCATATACATATGTATAATGAATTTATAGTCAACAAACTATGTTTTTTACTGGTTGGTTTTTTATTATTGTGAAAGGTAAGTCAAATAAAATGTGGGTGCGGAGCACTCTCAGAGCAAAGAGAATAATGACGTATTATACGTACATATATAAAAATGAGATAGCAAGAGAGCAACGACAATTTTGTGAACTTGTGTAGCGTATGTAAGAACATAACAATGTATGTATGTTCATGTGTCTGTTGCTTTCCATTCTCTTTGTTTTTTGTGGGAATAAAACAAAAAGTATTAAGCAAGAAAGTAATGACACACGTGCTTGCATATGATTGAACGCTGTTTTTTATTTTCCAATGTAACATTTAGAAATGTATTCATAGAAATCGAAGAAGTACCGTGTAGCAAAAAGGTGTTAACACATCGCCCGTGAGTTCGAACACTGATTGGATTTTTTTGGTTGTTTCGCAGCTTTTCGTCACCTAAAATGCCCAAAGACGTAACCCTCATTATCAAAATTTTACAGGAGAAGCAAAAAAGCATCCAAAGTATTTCAGTTTTAAACGCGTTCATTCCACAGCTTACCTTAGGAACTTGGAAGTCTACTATTTTGCACATATATATTTTAGCGAGGAGTATTATGTTCAATCAAAAGAACAGTTTTTATTTTTTTAGGGTTACGCCTTTGGGCATTTCAGGTGACGTTTTGTACTTTAGCCCATCAACACAAACAATATAATATGTGAATCTTATTTTTTGAAAGAACTTAAAACCAAGCTCAAAAACTGTACAAAGAAAAATGTATTCAATCCAAAATAAATTCATATTTCAAGCAATAACAATTTTTTAATTTCTGTTCCGTTGAACCTTTTTTGTAAATATAAATAATTTTTTAATATTATTTATTTTTACATTTCGCTTTTTAATTAACTTATTTTATAATAAAATAAAGGTTCGAGTTTAAAACATTTTGTACTGTAGTACGGACAATTCAGTAATCCGGACAAAGGTCAAAAAATATATCTGGTCGGATTAGAGAGGTTATACTGTAAAAGGTTTTTGTATAGAAAAATAAAAAAAAACTTGAAAATTTATTGATGGAAAATTGGGCAATATCTATAAAATTATGGTAAAAATTTGACGAATAATATTCATATAAAATTTTGGAAGAATTTCCTAAAAGTTATGCTAAAAAGCATTCAGCATCATGTTTGAGAAAAATCGTGCAGAAGATGGAAAAAATATGCTAAAAAATCATTAATTATGTCAAACTGGCTACACTGTGGCCAACAAACGTCGGAGCTTAAAAGCCTACCTCATATAAACAACAGAAGCTAACGGTAAATATCTTCACATTGCGCATACCAAACTATAGCATACCAACCGAAATATGCGACTACTTACCCAGTTACTCCTTAACATGGTGATTAACTGCAACCATTGGCATAACAGAGCTGCCCGATTTACTACAAGTTTATATAATATTGATATTTTACAATTTTGCTTATACACACAATATTGCCCACTTGCCCAGCTCAATATATACAAATATGTAAACACTACACGAAGGGCAGGAAAGAAACTGCAACGCGAAAACAATTTGTAACTCACTCTTTCAAAAACGTCCGGTAACTTTTCTTGAAGCTTTTTCTTATTTGTTCTCTTCAAACGTGATTTGTTTCTCTTTTAAATCAGATACGCACACGGAGTTTTGTTGTAGACTGAAATGCAAAACAACACGGCCGATGTTATTCGCGAATACCGATCAAACTTCGGTTTAACGTTTTTAAACGACAATTAATTTATGTTATTCTTCAATAACTTATTAGCCCGTATCAAATTGTTTGATCTTATGTATTTTTCATTAAATTTCACGGATTTTAGTTTTAGGAAACATTTGCAAATTACGCGCACTTTGCCCCAAACTTTAAATTAGACTGAAAGGAATAGCAAAACTACCGTTTGATAAAGAAATGAAACCGAAAAGAATTGAAACTAGAAGAGACAAAAAACCAAAAACTGTTTGAGAGTTCGAGAGAGAGAAAAACAGAGATAGATCATACAAGGGCTGCCAGATCCCACTATTTACGTTATTTTGAGGATTTTTGTGATCAAAATAAGTTTTGTGAGGTTTTGACGTTTTTCGTCCCCAACAACTATTATATTTTCCAAATAAAGAAAGTCAAGAATGAAGAAATTGCAATCAGTATACGATGTGATAGCGCAATAACAACAAGTCACAATACGATGGTGATATATTGAACATTTGCTTTTAACTCCATGAAGCGTAATCGTTTTGAGAAAGGAAAAAGAAGTTGACAGATGCAAAACGGTTAACTGTTATTCGAGAAATCGTTGGCTATGTCAACATTTTCATTTGATTAATGTGAATGAAGCAGTGTATACTTAAAGAGAACGATTTGGAGAAAATAGTTAGACAGGTCTCTTAGATTTCTCTAATTTTTTGATTTTCCTTAGTAAGAAATGCCATCAGGTTGTATTCGGTTTGAAACAAAGCAAGTACCAATAGAAACTTTTATTTCGTCTTCTTTTTCAAATGCTTAACCGTGGGTGTAGTAAAGTTGGGTAGTTCATGAACTACCTATTTCATTTAGGGTGACCAGACATCGGTGGTGCAATGGCTAGTGTGCGCGACTCTTGTACATGAGAACGTGGGTTCGATCGCTGCTCAGACCACCTTACATTTCTTTCTACGGTGGTCACCTCGCTTAGTGATGGCGACACTATCGAGTACTTAGCCATGAAAATGGTTCTCAAAATACCGTTCGGAACCGGTGTAAAACTGTAGGTCCCTATCAGTGAGTATAAAACTAGAAAGCGCACATCTCACTGATTGTGAGAAGCTCTCCCCAATCCCTTCATGGGATGTTAAAGGACACCATTTATAGACATCACCCTCATGAACATTTATAGACATCACCCTCAGACCACCTTACATTTCTTTCTACGACGGTCACCTCGCTTAGTGATGGCGACACTATCGAGTACTTAGCCATGAAAATGCTTCTCAAAATACCGTTCGGAACCGGTGTAAAACTGTAGGTCCCTATCAGTGAGTATAAAACTAGAAAGCGCACATCTCACTGATTGTGAGAAGCTCTCCCCAATCCCTTCATGGGATGTTAAAGGACACCATTTATAGACATCACCCTCATGAATAATGCACATGTTCGATACCGCGAGTATGTTCGTGATTGGTATGTCCGGGCACCTTAAATGAACGAGTTCGAGAACTAGTGAACGAGTTCGACACAGGTCTACAACATTCGTAGTTGTATGAAAGAAAGTAAGTTGGATATGTATCAATAATGTCGGTTAAATTATGGAGTACATACATACTTGTTACAACCCAAGTACAAGTGTTGGAGGTTTTCGTGATGCCACAAGTACAAGTGTACGCGAGTATGGTAATTGTAAATATGTATGTACATGGGTATCCTTTTTTCCGAGTACTCGAAGTTATTCTCTGATAGACATTTTAGCGACTTTTTTTAATGGAAAAAGTTTGTATCCATGTATCCATTAGTTAAAACCTTCTTTGGAGGTGAATTTTTGTGATTGGAGCCATCGTTTCCGAGTTTTGTTGTTTAACCGAGTTTTGCTGTTTAAAAGTTACAAACACCCAAAAATTAGTTATTTTGTTCAATTCGACTCTCCGAGATATAGACATTTGTTCTAATTTTTTCAATATTTCCGATCAAAACTTATGGGTACCCTTGGGGCTAAATAATAACTCTATTTTCCATTACCATTTTACATTTTCAAGCTTCGAATTCGTGCGCAATTTTCGGTTTACATCATCATAACAACTTGTTAACTTTAACACTGACATCATTTTCTATCATTCAAGGGCTGAATCAATGTATAATTTTTAGCGCATATAAATTAATTCAATTTATAACGCGAAAATGTGAAACCCTTGCTACAGTCCTCGTACTGCACAGCCGTATTAAGAGTGAAGGTATTTTTTATTTATACATATTTGTTCACTCCTGAGTTATTTTCTAAATTTTGTTGTCTGAGAGAATATTACGCGCCCACAGTGATGGATAAAATAATATAAACCCCGTAGTAAGAAAATAAGTTTTAATTCTCCAAGAAGAATATAAAAATATAATTAAGAATATAAAAATGTATTCAAAGACTAATTGAAAAGACTAATGCCGTTTGTATTTAAGGTCACAAATAACAATATTTGAAATACAATATTTCGAGTCAATTTCCCCAATTTGAAATGTTCTCATTTTGTATTAGCTTCAAATTTTGTAAACCAAAAATTGTATTGTCAATGCGTAGCTAGTACGTCTAACGAAATCGATTAGGGCTATCAAAATCGCTGGTGCGGAACTAGTTTCCTTTATTGCTGTGTATTTTAGACACATTGCTCTTCTACACATGTATACAAATGTACACAAATTCCACCTGTTCTCTAACGAGAACAATTACTACTGTATCTTATTGGTGTGACTAAAAGCAATCGATCGCTCATTTAATAACGAAAGCAATTAGCAGTTCACCACTTGCAAATAAATGTAAGTGTTATATTTATTTTATTGATTTTTATCTTTTCAAAAGCGTTGAAATGGCGAAACGATTGTGTAAACATTCAACGTGACCAGATAGGTCGATGTTTCATAAATATATGATATTAAAATTTACAAATGTATACTTTATGCTGCACTAGAAGTATAATACTTCGTCGCAGTGACTTAATATTGTTGCTAGTATATTAATTATCGCCCTTATTCTATTTGGCGTCGTCAACATCGTCGTCAATTTTGACGTTTATTCCGAAACATTACGCTTTTTACGCCAGGGTTCGTACCAGCTGAGTGTCGGACCAAAAGCAGGTAGAGACTAGTAGAAAATAAATATAAAACAAACTGGTTTGAAACCCCGTATTCAATCCTTCCAAACCGCAAAATTGTAAATGTGTTGAGATATTTCTCCACATAATTTTCATTACTTGAAAATAACTTCTGATTTTGCTGAAAAATTTAGGTTTCCATTACTCATTACTCATTCATTTATTTTCTAATGACTTTTCCGAAGAATAGGCAATAGGATTTTGCCAAATTCATGTCATAAAATGCACTTGTTTTACTTTATTTTGTAATAACATCGGTTATGGACTAACAAATTTTTAGGATAGATTGAATTCAAATAAAAACAATAAATACTCACGATTAACATTCACTTAATTGTGAATAAAAGCAAAAAGTGTTCATTGCCTTCCCGAGCTACGTCGTTTTATTCATAAAATATGTCGATTTATGATAAAGTAATAGAATTAAACACTTTCCCCTATTCGATTTTTTATGATTTTTTACAACCTAAATAAAAATAAAACATTAGAGAAAAAATAGTTGTTTGTTACAATTTTTATGATAACTTCGAAATCATTGATCAAGTTAAAAAGTGGTATAGGCATAAGTTGAAGGTAATGTAAACTTAAATTTGTCAGATTTGTTTCAGTTAAATTTGGGCCAGTAATTTTCGAGATATGATAAATTGTGTTGAAAATTAAAAAAAAAAATTATCGCGTCAAAAACTGCTAAAACGCCCTTATGTCAATATATCGGAAACGGAGCTTCTAATCGAAAAAAATATCTAACTTTTAAAGGGTTTCTCATAAAATGGTTTTCAAAAATAGGCTATTTTCTTTTTTTTGTCGATTTTAATTGGACCACTTCATGAAAACCCCTTAGAAGCCCGGAAAATTCATTTTTTTTTGATTGAACGCTCCGTTTCCGAAATATAGATATAAGGGAATTTTAGCGATTTGTTTGAGAAAAGTGATGCCTGCCGTATTAAAAACATCCATTTTCTGTTGGAGGTAAACAAATTTCATATTTTTGTGATGGGACGGACGCACCGTATGCAAGTCATAGTCGCTCTGTATTTTTGCAATTTTCTTATTTTGGCGATTTAAAAAAAAACCATACGAAAACCCTTAGAACTCGTAAAAATTACTAATTTTTTTACAATTCAGCGCTCGCTTTCGAGATATTCCTATGTACCCACACAATACGAACCCTGGTTAAGTATAAATAATAACATTTTTTTTATATTGAAGTATAAAATATACAATTTTAATCAAAAACTATTGTTCTAGTTTATTTTCAATAAAATTCATAGTGGGATATGGCATCAACAAATGGTTGTGACAGCCATTAAATTCGAGTAATTAGTTGTGTATGCCAATATATTATTTGGCACAACCGAATTAGTTTTTAAATTTTTCGTTGATCCAACAAATAGAATCCACACCACTACAGGATAATTTGACCAAAACTGAACTACAAATCAATTGATATGCACAACATTTGGTGATACGGAACACAATTATTGGTAATCACTTCTGAATAATATGATAGTCCAGGGAACCGCCAAATTTTAGTTGGCTGTAATTATTGCTGTTACATCGAATCTCTTCTCTGTGTGTACAAAACTTCATCTTCGCAAATTTATAATACATTTAGTTTTGTCAAATATTGTTAGCAAATTAGCATGGTAGAAATATTATCTATTAGGTAGTTGCATTAAAAATTCTGTGGTTAAGCTGTCAAAATTAGCTGAATAATGAAAAACACTATCTACACAAAATGTGAAAAATTTAATTAGCTTGTCGTACTTGACACAGTCTATGCTATAAAGTGCATCTTGATTGAAATTCGTTGAATTTTATTCACAAAGAGAAAAAACAAAATCAAATTTGACAGCTTGCCCACGGAAAATATGAGAAAACCACAGATCAGCTGGGATGACGCGTTTACCTGATAAATAATTTTAATAAAAAAATAGTACAGTCTCTAGTCCGGACACTCGCTAGTCCGGACTATCAAGTAGTCCGGACAGCTCAATGTTTCGTACAGTCAGTTTGTTTTTGATGTGTTAACATCTATAGGCGCGGGTACGGCCTAAATTCACAAAGTGAATGACTGCGATCACACAGATTGTCCGACTGCGCTCACACAGATTGTCCGACAGCGATCACACATTGTTTGCCGTTAAACTCCTCCGAAACGGCTGGACCGATTTGTATGAAATCGGGAAGGTCTCAGAATCGGCCAACATCTATTTTTCATACCCCTAAATGATAAGGGTGACCCACCCCTATATAGAAAAAAGATTTGTTCGACTGCGAAACACAGATTGTCAGACTGCGAAAAAAACACACACTGATGTAGCGGCAGTGAATAGTTGTAGTGTATACGTGCGAAGCACTCTCAGAGCAAGGAGAATAATGCCGTGCTATACGTATATAAAAACATAGAGAAATACTTAAGAGTGTCCATTACTCTCTTCATGACGACGAGGTAGTAGGCCATTTCATAGAGTTTTATTTGCTGCTGTATTTTACCAATTTTACACTTTCGTTGGACAGAAGAAATTAAAGGGAATGCGTATTTTTGTTCAATCCAAACAATATAAAACATAATTTAGCTGTCATTAGTATCAATAAACACTATTTACAATTAGTTCCTGTCTTCTTTGCTCTCTCATTCTCCATCATCGGCCTAGTACCTTTTGGATCAGCTGTGTCTTAGAATCCCCCTGTATAAAAAAATGAGATAGAAAGAGAGCAACGAAAATTGTCAACTTGTGTAGCGTATGTACGAACATAACAATGTATGTAAGTATGTACATGTGGCTGTTGCTTTGCATTCTCTTTTTTTTTGGTAGGTATAAAATAAAAAGTATTAGCAAGAAAATAATGGCACTTGTCTTTAAATATTTTAAAGTGTTATTAGTATTAATATTATTTAAATGAAACGTCATCAAACACGCGAAGAAAAAACTCGTTCCTCACAAACGAAATCTCAGATAACTGAAGTTCGTTTGGGGACTGTAGTTGGGAGAAACGAACTTCTGTTAAGCCATACATGTCATTTCGTTTGGAAGAAACGAACAATGTTTGCAGCAAACGAGTTATGAAAAACATAAGCTGAAAAAAACGTTTGCGAGAAACGAAAAACGGTTCCGCCAACTGTTTCCTCGGTTACAGCCACCGAGTTGTAGTTACAACAACCGAGTTGTATTTGTAGTTACTCTGATCTAGTTGATCCTAACTAAAAAAACGTTTGCGAGAACTGAAAAACGTTTGAAGTAAGCGAGTTATGAAAAATTAAAGCTGAAAAAACGTTTGTGATAAACGAAAAACGATTACACCAACTGTTCTTTTGGTTACAGCAACCGAGTTGTAGTTACAACAACCGAGTTGTATTTGTAGTTACTCTACTCAGTACAGCATTACTTGTACATTAAAAATTATATTTATGGTTTCCATAAGCTCTTTTTTGTGTAAATTTCCAACTTTTATGATTTTGGTTTTACCCATAAAGTTTGTTTTAAAAAAAGTTGGAATTTATCGCAAACGGTTTTTAACTTGCGACAAATGTAATTTTGTACGCGTTTAATGCAAACGAGATATCGTTTGTAACAACATGATACACATTTGCGATATATGAGTTTATTTGGCAGAACTACATAAACGGTTGCGATTAATAAATTAATACAAATCAATCAAAGTATTGTTGTGGCAACCGAGCAATAAACGTTTTTTTTCTTTGCGTGTATGATTGAATGCCTTTTTAAATTCTTTATATTAACTTCACCTGGCTGTATGCATGTATTTATGTACATATGCCGAAAAAACTTTGGATTGATTTTTAACCCTTTTCCCGTAATCCAATCGAGCTGATACTTCGCAGGCAAACTAATGGCGACGACAAAAATGAACTATCAAAAATATTTAAATAACAAATTAAACATCCATTATTTCTGCCCCTGTTAACGGTATGTATTTGAACAAAATTGGGTATGTTGGTTAGGTGTACATATTCTAAGATCTGCTGCAAATATGGGCGGGATTGAACAAAGGGGAAGGTCATACATAAAGAATTTATAATCAAAAACTATGTTTTTTACGAGTTGGGTTTTTTAATTCTTTATATTAACTTCACCTGTCTGCGCACCGAAAAAACATTGGAATGATATGTATCCCTTTTCCCGTGACCCAATCAAGCTAAAACTTCGCTGGCAAACTAATGGTTAGGACAAAAACTAACTGTCAAAATATGGGCGGGATTGGAGAAAGGGGCGTGGTACCTCCCATACAAATCACAAATTAAAAATCCATCATTTCTGCTCCTATTAACGGTATTTGAACAAAATTGGGTATGTTCGTTAGGTGTACATATTCTTAGATCTGCTGCAAATTTGAGCGGGATTAGACAAAGGAGCGTGGTCATATACATATGTATAATGAATTTATAGTCAACAAACTATGTTTTTTACGGGTTGGTTTTTTATTATTGTGAAAGGTAAGTCAAATAAAATGTGGGTGCGGAGCACTCTCAGAGCAAAGAGAATAATGACGTATTATACGTACATATATAAAAATGAGATAGCAAGAGAGCAACGACAATTTTGTGAACTTGTGTAGCGTATGTAAGAACATAACAATGTATGTATGTTCATGTGTCTGTTGCTTTCCATTCTCTTTGTTTTTTGTGGGAATAAAACAAAAAGTATTAAGCAAGAAAGTAATGACACACGTG
Organism: Phaonia tiefii; assembly: GCA_963931995.1. NCBI lineage: Eukaryota > Metazoa > Arthropoda > Insecta > Diptera > Muscidae > Phaonia > Phaonia tiefii. The sequence goes on along the minus strand of OZ008370.1, from coordinate 100,371,740 downwards.
CTTGCATATGATTGAACGCTGTTTTTTATTTTCCAATGTAACATTTAGAAATGTATTCATAGAAATCGAAGAAGTACCGTGTAGCAAAAAGGTGTTAACACATCGCCCGTGAGTTCGAACACTGATTGGATTTTTTTTGGTTGTTTCGCAGCTTTTCGTCACCTAAAATGCCCAAAGACGTAACCCTCATTATCAAAATTTTACAGGAGAAGCAAAAAAGCATCCAAAGTATTTCAGTTTTAAACGCGTTCATTCCACAGCTTACCTTAGGAACTTGGAAGTCTACTATTTTGCACATATATATTTTAGCGAGGAGTATTATGTTCAATCAAAAGAACAGTTTTTATTTTTTTAGGGTTACGCCTTTGGGCATTTCAGGTGACGTTTTGTACTTTAGCCCATCAACACAAACAATATAATATGTGAATCTTATTTTTTGAAAGAACTTAAAACCAAACTCAAAAACTGTACAAAGAAAAATGTATTCAATCCAAAATAAATTCATATTTCAAGCAATAACAATTTTTTAATTTCTGTTCCGTTGAACCTTTTTTGTAAATATAAATAATTTTTTAATATTATTTATTTTTACATTTCGCTTTTTAATTAACTTATTTTATAATAAAATAAAGGTTCGAGTTTAAAACATTTTGTACTGTAGTACGGACAATTCAGTAATCCGGACAAAGGTCAAAAAATATATCTGGTCGGATTAGAGAGGTTATACTGTAAAAGGTTTTTGTATAGAAAAATAAAAAAAAACTTGAAAATTTATTGATGGAAAATTGGGCAATATCTATAAAATTATGGTAAAAATTTGACGAATAATATTCATATAAAATTTTGGAAGAATTTCCTAAAAGTTATGCTAAAAAGCATTCAGCATCATGTTTGAGAAAAATCGTGCAGAAGATGGAAAAAATATGCTAAAAAATCATTAATTATGTCAAACTGGCTACACTGTGGCCAACAAACGTCGGAGCTTAAAAGCCTACCACCTCATATAAACAACAGAAGCTAACGGTAAATATCTTCACATTGCGCATACCAAACTATAGCATACCAACCGAAATATGCGACTACTTACCCAGTTACTCCTTAACATGGTGATTAACTGCAACCATTGGCATAACAGAGCTGCCCGATTTACTACAAGTTTATATAATATTGATATTTTACAATTTTGCTTATACACACAATATTGCCCACTTGCCCAGCTCAATATATACAAATATGTAAACACTACACGAAGGGCAGGAAAGAAACTGCAACGCGAAAACAATTTGTAACTCACTCTTTCAAAAACGTCCGGTAACTTTTCTTGAAGCTTTTTCTTATTTGTTCTCTTCAAACGTGATTTGTTTCTCTTTTAAATCAGATACGCACACGGAGTTTTGTTGTAGACTGAAATGCAAAACAACACGGCCGATGTTATTCGCGAATACCGATCAAACTTCGGTTTAACGTTTTTAAACGACAATTAATTTATGTTATTCTTCAATAACTTATTAGCCCGTATCAAATTGTTTGATCTTATGTATTTTTCATTAAATTTCACGGATTTTAGTTTTAGGAAACATTTGCAAATTACGCGCACTTTGCCCCAAACTTTAAATTAGACTGAAAGGAATAGCAAAACTACCGTTTGATAAAGAAATGAAACCGAAAAGAATTGAAACTAGAAGAGACAAAAAACCAAAAACTGTTTGAGAGTTCGAGAGAGAGAAAAACAGAGATAGATCATACAAGGGCTGCCAGATCCCACTATTTACGTTATTTTGAGGATTTTTGTGATCAAAATAAGTTTTGTGAGGTTTTGACGTTTTTCGTCCCCAACAACTATTATATTTTCCAAATAAAGAAAGTCAAGAATGAAGAAATTGCAATCAGTATACGATGTGATAGCGCAATAACAACAAGTCACAATACGATGGTGATATATTGAACATTTGCTTTTAACTCCATGAAGCGTAATCGTTTTGAGAAAGGAAAAAGAAGTTGACAGATGCAAAACGGTTAACTGTTATTCGAGAAATCGTTGGCTATGTCAACATTTTCATTTGATTAATGTGAATGAAGCAGTGTATACTTAAAGAGAACGATTTGGAGAAAATAGTTAGACAGGTCTCTTAGATTTCTCTAATTTTTTGATTTTCCTTAGTAAGAAATGCCATCAGGTTGTATTCGGTTTGAAACAAAGCAAGTACCAATAGAAACTTTTATTTCGTCTTCTTTTTCAAATGCTTAACCGTGGGTGTAGTAAAGTTGGGTAGTTCATGAACTACCTATTTCATTTAGGGTGACCAGACATCGGTGGTGCAATGGCTAGTGTGCGCGACTCTTGTACATGAGAACGTGGGTTCGATCGCTGCTCAGACCACCTTACATTTCTTTCTACGGTGGTCACCTCGCTTAGTGATGGCGACACTATCGAGTACTTAGCCATGAAAATGGTTCTCAAAATACCGTTCGGAACCGGTGTAAAACTGTAGGTCCCTATCAGTGAGTATAAAACTAGAAAGCGCACATCTCACTGATTGTGAGAAGCTCTCCCCAATCCCTTCATGGGATGTTAAAGGACACCATTTATAGACATCACCCTCATGAACATTTATAGACATCACCCTCAGACCACCTTACATTTCTTTCTACGACGGTCACCTCGCTTAGTGATGGCGACACTATCGAGTACTTAGCCATGAAAATGCTTCTCAAAATACCGTTCGGAACCGGTGTAAAACTGTAGGTCCCTATCAGTGAGTATAAAACTAGAAAGCGCACATCTCACTGATTGTGAGAAGCTCTCCCCAATCCCTTCATGGGATGTTAAAGGACACCATTTATAGACATCACCCTCATGAATAATGCACATGTTCGATACCGCGAGTATGTTCGTGATTGGTATGTCCGGGCACCTTAAATGAACGAGTTCGAGAACTAGTGAACGAGTTCGACACAGGTCTACAACATTCGTAGTTGTATGAAAGAAAGTAAGTTGGATATGTATCAATAATGTCGGTTAAATTATGGAGTACATACATACTTGTTACAACCCAAGTACAAGTGTTGGAGGTTTTCGTGATGCCACAAGTACAAGTGTACGCGAGTATGGTAATTGTAAATATGTATGTACATGGGTATCCTTTTTTCCGAGTACTCGAAGTTATTCTCTGATAGACATTTTAGCGACTTTTTTTAATGGAAAAAGTTTGTATCCATGTATCCATTAGTTAAAACCTTCTTTGGAGGTGAATTTTTGTGATTGGAGCCATCGTTTCCGAGTTTTGTTGTTTAACCGAGTTTTGCTGTTTAAAAGTTACAAACACCCAAAAATTAGTTATTTTGTTCAATTCGACTCTCCGAGATATAGACATTTGTTCTAATTTTTTCAATATTTCCGATCAAAACTTATGGGTACCCTTGGGGCTAAATAATAACTCTATTTTCCATTACCATTTTACATTTTCAAGCTTCGAATTCGTGCGCAATTTTCGGTTTACATCATCATAACAACTTGTTAACTTTAACACTGACATCATTTTCTATCATTCAAGGGCTGAATCAATGTATAATTTTTAGCGCATATAAATTAATTCAATTTATAACGCGAAAATGTGAAACCCTTGCTACAGTCCTCGTACTGCACAGCCGTATTAAGAGTGAAGGTATTTTTTATTTATACATATTTGTTCACTCCTGAGTTATTTTCTAAATTTTGTTGTCTGAGAGAATATTACGCGCCCACAGTGATGGATAAAATAATATAAACCCCGTAGTAAGAAAATAAGTTTTAATTCTCCAAGAAGAATATAAAAATATAATTAAGAATATAAAAATGTATTCAAAGACTAATTGAAAAGACTAATGCCGTTTGTATTTAAGGTCACAAATAACAATATTTGAAATACAATATTTCGAGTCAATTTCCCCAATTTGAAATGTTCTCATTTTGTATTAGCTTCAAATTTTGTAAACCAAAAATTGTATTGTCAATGCGTAGCTAGTACGTCTAACGAAATCGATTAGGGCTATCAAAATCGCTGGTGCGGAACTAGTTTCCTTTATTGCTGTGTATTTTAGACACATTGCTCTTCTACACATGTATACAAATGTACACAAATTCCACCTGTTCTCTAACGAGAACAATTACTACTGTATCTTATTGGTGTGACTAAAAGCAATCGATCGCTCATTTAATAACGAAAGCAATTAGCAGTTCACCACTTGCAAATAAATGTAAGTGTTATATTTATTTTATTGATTTTTATCTTTTCAAAAGCGTTGAAATGGCGAAACGATTGTGTAAACATTCAACGTGACCAGATAGGTCGATGTTTCATAAATATATGATATTAAAATTTACAAATGTATACTTTATGCTGCACTAGAAGTATAATACTTCGTCGCAGTGACTTAATATTGTTGCTAGTATATTAATTATCGCCCTTATTCTATTTGGCGTCGTCAACATCGTCGTCAATTTTGACGTTTATTCCGAAACATTACGCTTTTTACGCCAGGGTTCGTACCAGCTGAGTGTCGGACCAAAAGCAGGTAGAGACTAGTAGAAAATAAATATAAAACAAACTGGTTTGAAACCCCGTATTCAATCCTTCCAAACCGCAAAATTGTAAATGTGTTGAGATATTTCTCCACATAATTTTCATTACTTGAAAATAACTTCTGATTTTGCTGAAAAATTTAGGTTTCCATTACTCATTACTCATTCATTTATTTTCTAATGACTTTTCCGAAGAATAGGAAATAGGATTTTGCCAAATTCATGTCATAAAATGCACTTGTTTTACTTTATTTTGTAATAACATCGGTTATGGACAACAAATTTTTAGGATAGATTGAATTCAAATAAAAACAATAAATACTCACGATTAACATTCACTTAATTGTGAATAAAAGCAAAAAGTGTTCATTGCCTTCCCGAGCTACGTCGTTTTATTCATAAAATATGTCGATTTATGATAAAGTAATAGAATTAAACACTTTCCCCTATTCGATTTTTCATGATTTTTTACAACCTAAATAAAAATAAAACATTAAAGAAAAAATAGTTGTTTGTTACAATTTTTATGATAACTTCGAAATCATTGATCAAGTTAAAAAGTGGTATAGGCATAAGTTGAAGGTAATGTAAACTTAAATTTGTCAGATTTGTTTCAGTTAAATTTGGGCCAGTAATTTTCGAGATATGATAAATTGTGTTGAAAATTAAAAAAAAAATTATCGCGTCAAAAACTGCTAAAACGCCCTTATGTCAATATATCGGAAACGGAGCTTCTAATCGAAAAAAATATCTAACTTTTAAAGGGTTTCTCATAAAATGGTTTTCAAAAATAGGCTATTTTCTTTTTTTTGTCCATTTTAATTGGACCACTTCATGAAAACCCCTTAGAAGCCCGGAAAATTCATTTTTTTTTGATTGAACGCTCCGTTTCCGAAATATAGATATAAGGGAATTTTAGCGATTTGTTTGAGAAAAGTGATGCCTGCCGTATTAAAAACATCCATTTTCTGTTGGAGGTAAACAAATTTCATATTTTTGTGATGGGACGGACGCACCGTATGCAAGGTATAGTCGCTCTGTATTTTTGCAATTTTCTTATTTTGGCGATTTAAAAAAAAACCATACGAATTGAACCACTTATGGAAAACCCTTAGAACTCGTAAAAATTACTAATTTTTTTACAATTCAGCGCTCGCTTTCGAGATATTCCTATGTACCCACACAATACGAACCCTGGTTAAGTATAAATAATAACATTTTTTTTATATTGAAGTATAAAATATACAATTTTAATCAAAAACTATTGTTCTAGTTTATTTTCAATAAAATTCATAGTGGGATATGGCATCAACAAATGGTTGTGACAGCCATTAAATTCGAGTAATTAGTTGTGTATGCCAATATATTATTTGGCACAACCGAATTAGTTTTTAAATTTTTCGTTGATCCAACAAATAGAATCCACACCACTACAGGATAATTTGACCAAAACTGAACTACAAATCAATTGATATGCACAACATTTGGTGATACGGAACACAATTATTGGTAATCACTTCTGAATAATATGATAGTCCAGGGAACCGCCAAATTTTAGTTGGCTGTAATTATAGCTGTTACATCGAATCTCTTCTCTGTGTGTACAAAACTTCATCTTCGCAAATTTATAATACATTTAGTTTTGTCAAATATTGTTAGCAAATTAGCATGGTAGAAATATTATCTATTAGGTAGTTGCATTAAAAATTCTGTGGTTAAGCTGTCAAAATTAGCTGAATAATGAAAAACACTATCTACACAAAATGTGAAAAATTTAATTAGCTTGTCGTACTTGACACAGTCTATGCTATAAAGTGCATCTTGATTGAAATTCGTTGAATTTTATTCACAAAGAGAAAAAACAAAATCAAATTTGACAGCTTGCCCACGGAAAATATGAGAAAACCACAGATCAGCTGGGATGACGCGTTTACCTGATAAATAATTTTAATAAAAAAATAGTACAGTCTCTAGTCCGGACACTCGCTAGTCCGGACTATCAAGTATTCCGGACAGCTCAATGTTTCGGACAGTTTACAAATTTTACCTCTGTAGTGCGGACATCAGTTTGTTTTTGATGTGTTAACATCTATAGGCGCGGGTACAGCCTAAATTCACAAAGTGAATGACTGCGATCACACAGATTGTCCGACTGCGCTCACACAGATTGTCCGACAGCGATCACACATTGTTTGCCGTTAAACTCCTCCGAAACGGCTGGACCGATATGAAATTTTGTGTATGAAATTTTGTGTGCATATCGGGTAGGTCTCAGAATCGGCCAACATCTATTTTTCATACCCCTAAATGATAAGGGTGACCCACCCCTATAGAAAAAAAGATTTGTCCGACTGCGAAACACAGATTGTCAGACTGCGAAAAAAACACACACTGATGTAGCGGCAGTGAATAGATGTAGTGTATACGTGCGAAGCACTCTCAGAGCAAGGAGAATAATGCCGTGCTATAAGTATATAAAAACATAGAGAAATACTTAAGAGTGTCCATTACTCTCTTCATGACGACGAGGTAGAAGGCCATATTTCATAGAGTTTTATTTGCTGCTGTATTTTACCAATTTTACACTTTCGTTGGACAGAAGAAATTAAAGGGAATGCGTATTTTTGTTCAATCCAGACAATATAAAACATAATTTAGCTGTTTGAGAATCCCCCTGTATAAAAAAATGAGATAGAAAGAGAGCAACGAAAATTGTCAACTTGTGTAGCGTATGTACGAACATAACAATGTATGTAAGTATGTACATGTGGCTGTTGCTTTGCATTCTCTTTGTTTTTTGTAGGTATAAAATAAACAGAATTAGCAAGAAAATAATGACACTTGTCTTTTAATATTTTAAAGTGTTATTAAGTATTAATATTATTTAAATGAAACGTCATCATACACGCAAAGAAAAAACTCGTTCCTCCCAAACGAAATCTCAGATAACTGAAGTTCGTTTGGGGACTGTAGTTGGGAGAAACGAACTTCTGTTAAGCCATACATGTCATTTCGTTTGGAAGAAACGAAAAATGTTTGCAGCAAACGAGTTATGAAAAACATAAGCTGAAAAAAACGTTTGCGAGAAACGAAAAACGGTTCCGCAAACTGTTTCCTCGGTTACAGCAACCGAGTTGTAGTTGATCCTAACTAAAAAAACGTTTGCGAGAAATGAAAAACGTTTGCAGTAAGCGAGTTATGAAAAATTAAAGCTGAAAAAACGTTTGTGATAAACGAAAAACGGTTCCACCAACTGTTCTCTCGGTTACAGCAACCGAGTTGTAGTTACAACAACCGAGTTGTATTTGTAGTTACTCTACTCAGTACAGCATTACTTGTACATTAAAATTTATATTTATGGTTTCCATAAGCTCTTTTTGTGTAAATTTCCAAATTTTATGATTTTGGTTTTACCCATAAAGTTTGTTTTAAAAAAAGTTGGAATTTTTGTCTATCTTTTCAGTGTCTACTAAAATATAATTAAGGCGTAACGTTTGTGAATCCGACTAAATGACAAAAAATAAAATTCAATGAAAATTCCGTTACAACACAACATTTATCTTTTATCGTTTTGAAGATAATCTCTATCAAAATTTAAAATTGTCAATTTTTTCATTGAATTTTTTCAGATTGTAGTTAATACCTCGGCGAGGTGAGGGAAAGAAGTATTTCCGAAAACAACACCAAATTGGAAATGTTTTGAATAGACAGTTTGGGATACTCTTCAGATGTTGTTTCAATGGTCAACTAAATACAAGGTTTCGCCCGAGAGTGTTTCAATACTTGATCACGATTGCCTTGATTAGGCCCGACTATAATATGAAATTTGTACGTGACCTTTGCAACCATTTTCGTATATTAACTTTTTCAAACCTCTATTCAGCTCCCAATTGTCTAACATACTTTCCTTGATATATAATAACTTTTTCGCACATGTGGCCATTTTTTCATAACATTTACATTTATTCGTAATGTGCCACAATAGCGTAACGAAGCATAACTTCGACTTATATACGGGCATTCCTGAAAGTCTTTTATACGTCTCCACTGTACATTTATTACCCGGCATTACAGACGTAAAAATACTACTTATAATCTGCTTATAAATTTCATTTTGAAAATTGTATTTTAAAAAATCTTCGAAATCCCATTTGTATTGTGTAAACCCAACAAACGAACCAACAAAGATTTACTATCTCGTATGGTCCAGGACTATTCATTTCAATGATGATAATAAATTTGGCTATAAACTAGAAAAATATATTAAACCAGATTTACGTCTTCTCTTATACAACTTTTGATATTATTGCACAAAAGCATCTTCAAATGAAAATTTATTAATATTCTCCTACTTCTATTTTATTAGTCGTTATCTCCTTCAATTCCTCTCATGCTAGGGGTTGGGGCAGGGTTGTCGACAAGTGCAACAGCTTTGTAGGATTCAATTTGAATTCTACATAAATCATTGGAGGCCCAATATCAACATTATCTTAGTTTAGTTATGAATAATACATTTATAAATTGTGTATTTTATCTATTTTTCTATTTAAATATGACTCAGTTAAATAATACAAACATACTGACTAATATTTGATGCTGTCCCTGTTATTTAATTTGTTGGTGTGAAAAGAGATACATTTATAATGAATGAATTTAGTATTAAAGTGTTCAAGGTTCGTTTGTTACTCATTAGGTGCAAATAAACGCTATTGTAAATTTTATTTATTTATCGTAGATTTCGATAATATCAGTTTGAGGTTATGAATGTTGCATAATTTGTGGTCCCATATGAGTATTTTTTATGAAGTTACGAAGGCCGTGTGTTAATGCGTTTTTAAACTGAGCGTAGGTACTAATTGTTACCACACAAAAAAAACTACTGTTATAGACATTGTAAAGGGTTCGCCATCTAACTTTTTTTTTCAACTAGTGCTTATTTCGTGAATGGTAACACTTAGCTCATGTCTGATTTGACAGATAATTAGTTTTATCCTTCCGATGACGCTGGAAAATATTGCGACATTACTTTGAAAATCATGGTAATGTTCGCTAAGTGGGCCTGCGATCGACTTACAGAAGATGCCGATTTTGCCAAAAAAAAAATCATCTTTTCAGATGAAGCTCATTTTGATCTTGGCGGGTATGTAAACAAGCAACATTGCCGCATTTGGGGCACAGAAAACCCGCACGCATACATTGAAAAGCCGATGCACCCAAAACGAGTCACTGTTTGGTTTGGTCCAGAGGCATAATTGGGCCATTTTTCTTCGAAAATGAGCAAGGAGTGGCCGTTACAGTCAATGGCGATCGTTATCGGGCCATGTTGAACGAATTTGAATGAAAATTGAAGAGGAGGATATTGGCAAAATTTGGTTTCAACAGGACGGCGCTACGTCAGTGGCGTACCGTGGGTGTCAGTCGCCCGGGGCGGAAGAAGATTTTGCCGCCCTCTTATTTTATTGAAATAATATACTTGTTCGAATTAAAAACACAACTTCTGTCGTTTACCAAAACTTTATTCGTCTAGCTTTTTTAAGAGCAAAGTCTTTTATTGCACTATCAATGTCTACAGCATCACATACCTCTTGCTCAATAGACAAGATAGCCAGATTTGTTAGCCTTAATCTACTCATTGTAAATAATTCTTGATCAATTTTAATTTTGAAAAACTTCTCACTGCTGGCATTGCTTATGGCAATTGTGAAAAATATTCGGAGCATTACTACAATATTGGGCAAAGCGTCTTCCAGCTTGGATCTTACAATAAATTTTAATAATTCTAGTGAGTCCGCATTAATTAATTTGTTTTCGTTGCCTGTGGCACCAACTATAGTCCGCAGTCGAAGTCGTTCCAGCTTGAAGTCCTGCTCGTCAATTTCGGCGGAAGCGTAGTCTAGATTACATTTAGTGTCATCCGGATCTAGTAATATAGCCGGCGTAAGGTAACCAAACTTATCCACCAAATTTTTTAGCTGCTGGAAACGCTCACGAATTTCTACAATGATTCTATCTAACGAAGAAAACAGTTTCCGTCTCATCTCATTTTCATTAGACAAGTTAGCATCTCTGATTCTTGTTAGGCGCCTCTGAGATTCCATGGAAATGCCAAGATTTTCACACATATTTTTTGCATAATTTACAGCACCATCTGCCCATTCCTCTCGTTTCTCTATCAGTATCATCTGCAAAGCATTTACTTTCTGAGCGCACAGTTTTATGTCAAGTCCCTTTGTTTGTAAATATTTTTGTGCGTCATTCACTTCATTTAGCACCGGTTGCCAGAGGCCCAAGAAACAAATAAAGGAAAATGACTGCACCGTAACTAGCAAATTTCCTGCATCTGTTCTTGTGTTGAAGCTTTCACCTGCCTCTGTTAATTTTTCCAAAGTGACGAGAATGTCTTCGTAATGATGCCATGTCATTTTTACGGCATCGCCCCTTGCACTCCACCGCGTGTCTTGAACCCTTTTCAAACTTTTGCCCGTAACTGCTATCAGAACTTCCCAACGATGTGTGGACATAGCAAAAAATGAATAGCAACGTTCTAATGTGCCGAAAAAAGTTACAGAACTCACCTCAACTTGGGTTTTGGGTGTTGTTGTTATTGCTTTGAAAAAGTAATGTAAATAACATTATGCAACAAATCAAAGGTTTTTGCTTAGGGCATCAACCAAAACAAAAAATTATGCAAGTAATTGGTCTGGCATCTCAAAACGCCTTTTGGTTTAAACACTGCAAAACAAAATGTATGACTAAAAAAAGCAGAACTGCTCCGACAATATTATTATTTTGGGAAATTTTGCCGCCCCCAAAACATGCCGCCCGGGGCGGACCGCCCCCGCCGCCCAACGGCACGCCACTGCGCTACGTGCCACACACCCGAAGCTACACTCGATGTTTTGCGCCCTGTTTTTGAAGATCGCATTATCAGCCGCAGAGCTGATGTCGTTTGGCCACCTCGGAGCTGCGATTTGACACCGATGGACTATTATTTCTGGGGTGCCCTCAAATATAAGTGTTACGCCGACAAGCCAGAGACAATTGACGCTTTAAAGGACAATATTCGTGAAGCCATTGGTGGAATACAGCTGTGCTTAAAAACTGCATGGCCAGCCGAGGCAGCCATTTGAATGAAATTATTTTCCATTATTAACCGGAAGGATTGTACTTTCAAATAAAAAAAGAAATTTGAGAAAATATTCAGTAGTTTTCTTTTTATAGCATTTTCAAAAAAAAAAGTTATTTGGCGGACCCTTTATTATTCAAGACTATGTAACTTTATAGACTTTATGAACTTTATAGACTTTCAGGTTAAAGCCATACAAAGTATGACGGAAAGATTTTTGCGATGGGTATTACTGCATCCAGTAACTGCCAACAACTACCGACATTCCCTAAAGTTGATGGCCAAACAGATTGATATCCACTCTGTAGAGGGTATGAGCTATCAAGTACCTCCCGACATCTTTATGAACTTCCAAAGCAGGGCCCTCGATGTGTATTGACAGAATTTTGTTCTCTGAGAATTTGGTTCTCAACATAAAAATTGAGATCGTGTCAAGTGTTAACAATGCGAGAGTTAGACAACGGGGCAATCACCATTTTCGAATACTTGCAAAAGGAGCTAATGCTTATACATTTTAGCACATAGAGCTTGTGCAGCATTTGCCGCTTGAGCACAGGCTTTAACTCCATGTTAAACAAGAAACTTTAAGCGAAAATTTAAAAAGGAAAATGCTTTCCAAAAATAAATTTCTCCGTCCACCCTTTCTATATGCAACCATATAATCAGCTCAGCTGTTCTGATGTACTGAGATCTGCTCCAAAAGGGAACAATTCAGGATCTGTGGCGTTAACAATTTAACACATTTTCTATAATACCTCTGGGTCCTTTGCATAAACAAGAGAAATCTTAAAGCAGCTTTCTCCTTTGGAAATCTAACAAGCAATCAGGGAATGAAGCTGCATGATCTTATGATATTATTGCATATTAGAAACTGGTCTTTTAGGGACTGATCTACCACTACTTTTCACCCACATCTGAGAATACGTAAACACCTCCCTTAAATTCTCCTTAACTAAAATAGTGCGAATTCTAGGTTCAGTAATGGACTTAAACTTCCCAGCATTTCTCAGATATAGTTATCTAACAGCATTGTTTAGAACCTAACGCTAACTTTATATTTTGTGGAACACCTAACTCTATAAAGAGCTGCGGATCTGCCTGGATTCGACCCTGATCGGAGAAAATTTGGTAATCGATCTCGCAGCACCTACACTGAACGGAAAAGCATCGTCACAGCATCGTCGTTCTTGCGATGAATTTATTTCATTGCTGCAATGAATTTGTTTCATTAATGCAATGAATTTGTACATTGTTTCATTGAAATTATTTATTGACAATTGTACATTGATACATTGTTAGTATTATATTGCAGGTGCTTTGACAAAAAAAATAGAATTTGTGTTTCAAAAATGGTCTCAATTATATGTGTAATAATTATTATTAATATTAAATCCATTCTATGTTGAAACTCTCGTCTGGAGAAGATTGGGGTAGTCGAGGGGTTGAGTTTTACAAACGATTACAGCAAACACATAAATTCAATTTATTTTCAATTTATTTCAATTTATTTATCACAAAAAAAGATAATTACTAAGTATTACCAAATAGTCTTTTTTAAAAAATGTATTTACATTATTCCGGCGGAGAAATATTTCTGCCACTTTCCGCTGTAACACATTCTGTAACACACTCACCATTTTCTCTTCATTGCCCCTTTTTACGCTCGCTCATTTTTTCGACTGATTTCCTCTCTTTGTCTTCATAAAAAGTAGTTTCATTGCAATGAGGCAATTGTTTCGTCAACTGTAAATGTTGACAAACCCCCAAAATAAATAAATAATAAAAATAAACTATAAAAAGTAAGATTAAAACCAAATATCAGTAGTTTAAATCTCATGCCTTTAATTTTTTTTAATTTTGAACCCTTTTTTCACGACTTTTGATCGTTTTTGCGATTAGATGCACCCCTTAGAAGATACGGCCATTTTTATACTTTAGTGGAGGTGATCACGAATTTCGGTCCTTTTTACGATTAAACGCGCCGTTTAGAAGATATGGCCATTTTTATATTTTTATGAAGGTGATCACGAATTTTGGTCCGTATTGCGATTAGACGCACCCCTTAGAAGATACAGCAATTTTCATATTTTTTTGGAGGTGATCACGAATTTCGGTCCTTTTTGTGATTAGACTCACCGTATACAAGATACGACCATTTTTATATTTTTATGGAGGTGATAACGATTGTTGGTCCTTTTTGCGATTAGAAGCGCCGTTTAGAAGATACAGCCACTTTTTATTTTTATGTAGGTGATCACGAATTCTGGTACTTTTTGCGATTATACGCACCGTTTAGAAGATGCAGCCTGTTTTATATTTTATGGAGGTGATTACGAATTACAGCCATTTTTATATTTTTATGGAGGTGATCACGAATTTTGGTCCTGTTTGCGATTAGACGTACGGTTTAGAAGATATAGCCACTTTTATATTTCTTTGGAGATTTATTTAAACTTTTGTTTTTAGTTGTGTATTTTTGTTAGTTAAGGCGATGTTTTAATTGATCGTTATGTTAGAAACCACTACTGCCACCGCACTTACCTCTTAAATCGCCTCGTAGACACATTTTCGACCACTTCCTTACTGGATTGACTGCTTCTGTGATGATGATCTTCACGATGACGATGTGATAGATTCGACGACCGTATCGTTGACAAATTTGCTTGTGTTTTGATATTGACGGAGGCTTTATGTTTGATTGCAATAAAACTCCAAATGCCGCGATATGGCAAATTTACTAATTTTCAAGTTGAAAACCAATGACAACAGCAAAAGTTTTGCTGAGTTTGATTAAATTTTTCGTTCGAAGGACCTATGATTAGCGCGACTCCTTTAGTTAAGGGGGGCTAATATAATGATAATAATAATAAAAATAAAATACTTCGACTTAGTTAAGAAGGGCTAATGTATTGTTTAGAAATTAAGAACAAATAGGATTTGATTTTCCGAAGAGCCACAGTTGGACCGCCTTTAATGAATCCTTGTAGAGTACTTAAATAAAATTGTATACATTAGGCGGCAGATGCCATAGATTTTAATGATGTTAAAAAGAGTTAAATACCGTGACGTAATTTTACATGTAAAGAGAAAAGATTAAAAAGAAATGGCAAAAAATTTAAATGAATAATACGGGTTAACCCTTGTTGGACAGTGCGTTCAACAGTTCGGTTCATAGAAAAAGTACATTTTAATAGTTTTTGGATTTTGAACCGAACAATTATTAAAGAACAGAGCAACTGAAAGATGGAATAAAAAACTTAAACGGATATAATACGCAGACGGTACACTGTAACCCCAATCTCGTGGCAATCGTTATATCTTTTTTGCACCAACAGCATCTATGCAATGGCTTTCGATGAAAGCATGCATAGGAAGGAAATGTTGTGAATATTGTACTCAACATTTTCATCATAGTAAAGTACTAGAAATGTACTACCGAAATTCGGAGTCGGTGAACGCAACTTTAAGAGCGTTAAAGTCGTTCAGGTATCCGTAGCAATCGATCAAATCAGTCGATTCTGCGGCGTTCTCAAGAACTGGGTATCGCCAAGACCACTTTATGGCGAATTTTGCGTAAAGATCTTGGTTTACACCCATGCAAGATCATTTATTTATAATACTAAGAATTTAAGTATTTGAATGTAACGGCTACCAAAATTTGTAACAGGGTTGTAAGTGATGCTTCTAGTTATAATTACAACACTGTTTTTGTTTATAAATATTAATCATATGTTATTAGATACCGTTCGAAAATAGATAGTAGTGAGGCATTGTCAAGACTTTTCAGCAACCGTGAACTTTCGTAGAGAATTTAAAAGAAAGTAGAAATACCACTTTTCCTGTTTTTTGTATTTTGTAGCTACAAGTATGTATTTTAATATATTTAAAGTTCAGCTGCCCGATATTGCCCGAATTCTTTTTGTGATTGTTTTTTAGTGTCGACCTCGTTGCGCATTCGTAGTATTTTTCAATAGGAAAATAGATATAGGAAAACAGACCCTGCGATGTTATGCGTCATGTTAAAGATTTTTTAGAAAATCAGTTTGAACGAGTATTATTAGAAAGGGAACAACATAAAATAAGGCTTACTCTTTTAAAATTTTCTAACAATTGGTATAAATATCATCGCATGAGAGATAGATTTGAAACTGAGTTGAGTGACTGGCTAGATAGCGATTTATTTGGTGAATTCATTTGTAATGTAAGTTTCCGTATAAAGTTCTGGTTTTGCAATAAAACTAAATTGTGTTATACTATATTAGGAAGCAAATACAAGTGGTAGAGGCCCACCGAATGTTTCTTATGAGGAGGGTTCAATGAGAACAAAAAGGAGTCGAGTGGAAGAACTTGTCGCTTCTACTTAATCTGAAGCTCTTAAAAAAGCCGCAGAAAGGGTAACAGGTTCAAATACTGATAAGAAAATTTGTGTTGAAAGTGCTCTAGCATTATACATTGATATGGATTTACCTATGAGGGAGTACAATATGATGAGAAAATTAGTAAATTCTGTTTACGAAAATTGTTTTCCGTCATACTATATGATTGCAGATGATAAAAAAATTATTTTGCCCTGATGACATACAAGTAACAGAAACTTCTGCAGAGGTCCCCTTACAAAAGATTTTAGACAAAACTGTAAGAAGCATTTTAGATCTTCATGATATTGATACCGAAAATGATATAGTTCTGGAATGCAAGTGGGGATTTGACGGCAGTAGTAGTCATAGTGTATACAAACAAAAATTTGAAAATGAGGAACGTAATGATGAATTTATGTTTGTTACTTCTTTCGTTCCTTTACGCTTGTTGGATTGGGCAGATGATCAAGTAGTTTGGGAAAATGATAAACATTAGTCTTGGAGGTTATGTAGACCACTTAAAATTATTTGCAGATTATTTCAGAAATTGAAGGTCTAGATACATATAATTACATTTCAAAAAACAAAAATCTTAATGTTCATTATAAAATGCAATTGACGATGATAGATGGTGCAGTTTTAAATGTATTAAGTGGAAACAGTAGTAGTTCAACTTGTGCTTTATGTCGAGCTAAGCCATCTGAAATGTACAGCTTATCGATTTTCGAAAGGCCTGTGAATGAGCAGTGCTATCAGTATGTATTGTCGACATTACATGCATGGATCAAATGGTTTGAGTGCATTTTGCATATTTCTTACAAACAGCATATAAAGAAATGGAAAGTGGTAGGAAAAGAAAATAAAGATCCGGTTACTAAGCAAAAGAGAAATATTCAAGCAAAATTTAAGTCTGAAATGGATCTTAAGGTTAAGACGGGGTGTGACACAACAAATGATGGCAATACTGCAAGGCGCTTCTTTTCTAATGTGGAACTTTCAGCTCGGATTAGTAATGTTGATGTAAAGTTAATAAAAAAAATTTCCATTATTTTAAGAACACATTTTAAGAACGTCGTTATATTAAATATCAAGTTTTGAAAAGCTTTTAAAAGATACTGCACTTTTATATTTCGAATTATATTCTTGGTACTATATGCCTTCAACTGTGCACAAAATTTTAGTTCATGGTATAGATTTTATTAAATATTCTACAACTCCCATTGGAATGTTATCAGAAGAAGCAATAGAATCAAGTCATAAAATTATAAGAAATGCAAGATTAAGACATACGAGAAAAATAAGTAGGAGTGCCTTCATGAGAGACCTCATAAATTATCTTATTCTGCAGTCAGAGCCTTCAATTTCGATGCGTAGTCAGAAAACACTTTAAAGAAAAAGTGATTTAAATGATCTGAAAGAGTATTTAGTTGAAAAAAGGATTTAACGACATAAAAACAGCTAATGAATCATTGGTAGAATCTGAAAGTGATTGCAGTGATAATTGTTAATATACTTTGATTGCCTGTAATACTTATAAATATTTTATGTATGCATGTTAAACATGTTATGTTAAATAAATAAAATTTATATTTCTAAATTTATTTTTTACTGAGCGGCAAGGACTTACGTACTAAATTAATTTTTGTAAAATTTTGCTCTTATCTAATCGATAATTTCTAAATTATGACAATTTTTAAATTTAGGTTGTATGGGAGGTGGGCGTGGCGCTTGTCCGATTTTCTTGAAAATTGGAAATATGTTTAGCTTTTTCTTGACTTAGAATATTATATGGGAGAAAAAATCTAGGCGGTTGTGTTTCTTAATGTTTGTACGAATTTTGCTGTTTTCTTTTTGAATGTTTTTTATAATAGTAGAGATTGAAATAGTTTGAAGGAGTCTTTTACTTTTAATTTTCGGAACATTTCTTTCAATGTCAACTACGATTATACTATTTAATTTGTGCAAATGATAATCTAAATCTGGGTTTGACAAATTTCTGTTGTTTCACGTGGATTATTTTTTTAAGCATATTATTGCATGTATTCTTAAATTTCTTCCAATTAGTTCTTTTGCAATCAAGTGTTTTTCTGTTGCATTACCTGTAATGTTATATAAACTTGAGTCATCCTGACTGGAAGCTAGAATTTGTATTGCGCAGTGGTTGCTACCATAATCAATACATTTAAGACAGTTCATAGCACCGAAGTCGCTATTGCTGCTCGCGCGCAACAATTGGAGCTGTGCCCATCCACTTTATGGAACTTTTTGCGGAAGGATCTTGGTTTGCGGGCTTACAAAATCCAAATTGTGCAAGAATTGAAGCCGAACGACCATCAAGCGCGTCGCACGTACGGTGTATGGGCCCAAAACGAGATGGTCACCGATCCCGATTTATACAAGAAAATGTTGTTCAGTGCTGAAGCTAACTTTTGGTTGAATGGGTACCTTAATAAACAAAATTGTCGCATTTGGAGTGATTATAATCCACAAGTCATTGTTGAGACGCCGTTACATCCTCAAAAAGTCACTGTTTGGTGTGCTCTATGGGTAGAGGGAATCATTAGACCATATTTCTTCAAAACTGAGGCCGGCAATTATGGCAAGTCCATGGGGAACGCTATAGCGCCATGATTAATGACTTTTTCATCCCTGAATTGGAGGATCTTGATGTGGACGAATTTGGTTCCAACAATTCTTCGCTACATGGTATACAGCCAACGAAACAATAAATTTATTGAAGGAAACCTTTGGGGAGCGCATTATCCCGCGTCGTGGGCCTGTGGCGTGGCCTCCAAGATCCTGGGATTGAAGATCGCTTTTTAAATCATAATGGCAAACCATTATCTTTATAATAATGATATAATGATATATATAATAAATATTTATCATCACAGATCAGTGGTAGTCTTAAATCTTTGTGTGAGTTATTTCGTTGTTAATAAGCGTGGTCGAACCAATACTAACCGGGATAACGATACAGGTAGTACCACCTATAATGCGGCCAAAAGTAGAAATATCTTTTACCTGAATTTTTAAATATGAAACAGTTGGATGTGTTTTTGTGTGATCTCCGAAGCTTATTCGATTCCTTCAACATTTCCAAATTGTACAGACTTTTAACCACTATTTGCTATTTCACCCATAATGAGGAGATTATTTCCAATGCCACGGTCATTTATCTTTAACTCATTTTTTTCTGTTTTATTTAATTAAATGTTGTTTATTTTACACTTTGACCAACATGAAAATCGTTTAAATTTTGGTCATAATCTCGTCGACGTAGGCAGTAACCACAAGTTAAATCACCACTTTACCCATTGTTAACGCCATATGGAGTTGTGGTGTTATTTACTCATATGTTGTCCAATACTCGTTAGTATGCTAATGCGATAGGATAGGAAATGGCATCAACAGAAATGTAACGTTAGAATTAGAATCCGAATGGCATAAAAGCTGAGAACTCTGTTTGAAATCATGCAGTTCTTCGAGATACTTGGACGTGTGACAAGTCAACTTAAAAACGCTTTTACAGACAACAGAATACAGCAGTATACTACTTTGTTGTTGATTATACACAATGAAGTATTTGCATCTTGTATCTGTATTAATATTTGTCGCCTCCGCTGTGGCAATGCCTTCAAAGGTGAGTTTGAAATTTATTAGTTAGAAGCTGAAGTCCTGAGTTTGGGCACATTTTGAATAAGGTTTTAAATAACTTAAAAATCTATGTGATTCAGTTGGGAGTTTGTGTAGATGAAAAACTCTGGTCTACTACCAAATATTTTGCAATTATTAAGTTTGCATTTCCTTTATATTTCTCTTTCAGGTTTCCTTATGTAAGTAACAGAAAAACTTAACTGATTATAATACCAGGTGAGGAAGTTAGAGAGGCACTTCGTGAAAGGGGTACCGTATGTACAATACTTATACGTGTTTGACACTGGTGATGCTGTTTCTTAAAGAAAAATATCATAATCTGTTTGACGCTTGTTCTTCTAAAGGAACAGGCTGCCTTTTAATACGAGATGCATATTTTTCTGCAAATGCTATTGCCATTTATTGCAATTTTAAAATTAACAATTGAAATGCCTCTTAAAAAATCGAAAATCTTCGTAAGTGGAAATCAAATTTAGCAAGACAGCAAAAACTAGGCTACTGTTTATACTATATGTCATACGTCAGGATTAATCGTACATTCTAAGTCACATCCGAAAGTGAATGTCTTCAAAATGGTGGCTGCTGCACACACGAAAAGTTCTGCCTCACCTGGTATTCTACATATACATATAATGTAGATGATGTTCAATCAATGATTTTCTATTAAAATCAATAGCATCGGACGAGGATTATGGCTCTATACGACAAAACCCTGATCACTATCAAATATTATGGCTTGCTCCCGAGCGTAATGAAGACCATCATAAGCATAATTTAGATGCCCTTCGAGGTTCGAATATCAATGATTATTTATCGTATTTGAATTCAAAATGATTGTAAATAAACGCAGCATGAAGAGTACGCAGTATATTATTTAATTTAAATTTAAATTGATTTAATTTTTGATTTGTTATAGAAATACAATTTATTATCACACAACATATCACATATACATATACAACAATATAGTTGAACATAACATATACATATTACCAAAATTAATTGTAACTTGTTTGTCTTCCCTTTAATTTTTGTTATTAGCGAACATTAATTCCCTGAATATGGATTCCCAAATTCTACGGTAACCTAATAGATATCAACTAGAATTCAATTTATCTAATTTCTCTTGTTTCATTTATTACAGAAAACTTTTACTTTCGAAATTGTCGAGTCAGTGTGATAATCAATCTAATGAATATTTACCCAATCATTTACCCAAATTTTTACTCGAC
Organism: Phaonia tiefii; assembly: GCA_963931995.1. NCBI lineage: Eukaryota > Metazoa > Arthropoda > Insecta > Diptera > Muscidae > Phaonia > Phaonia tiefii. The sequence goes on along the minus strand of OZ008370.1, from coordinate 100,350,806 downwards.
TATTTCTTTCTTACAGTGTCTCCCGATTTACAAATTACATCCGATGCCTCGAAGATTAAAAAGAACTTTGATGAGATTGACAAGGCCTCATCTAGCTTTAGCACCCTGAACCAATTAAATTAAAGTGCAGACCCCTCGCGAAAACGTTACAATGGACCATTTTATTATGTATTCAGAATTGTACAAATTTACTGTATTATAAAGGATCAACTTTTTATTTTTAACTAATGAAAACTATTCGAACAGAATTGTTGAAAATTGTTTATATGAGTAAATACAAATTAGTTAAATGAATTACAATGTTCGTGACTTAAATTAATTTTAATAGAAACATCTGTTTTTGGTACAATGAAAACCCGGAAGTGTAAAATATCGACCGAAGCAAAAAAAAACCCAAAAAAAAAATAAAATTAATATATATAAATAGTAAATGACGTAAATGACATATATTAGGGGAGAAGGACTGCGTTGAAGCTACTACAGATAAATCTCCATCACTCTAAACCCGACTATACAGTTCTCCAGCTCCATACACAAAATTATGAAGCTGAAGACGACTTCATTCAAGAAACTTGAACAAATCACGCGAGTACTCGCGGACCATAACTCATAACTGAATCAAAATAACGTAATTGTTGACCTTTTTGAGGCCTTCAACATAATATCAATTTTATTAAAGAAATCGCTAAAATGTAAATGTCACTAAAATACAAATATGTTTACAACTTGGAAATGGAGCATTTGTTTCCATAATAATTGTGAAAAAGTAACTAACAATTACGCAATTTTTACAACTGGATGCCCCGTTTCCGAATTATGCCCATATTTTCAAATTAGCAACTCTTTCGATTTAGATATTTTGCAAAAAAAAAATGGTTTGATGTTGAAAAATATTAGTAGATATCTTTGAAAGAGCAACACGTTATTTGGGATATTGGATGATTTGTTTATCAGTTCTCGCCTTATTTGTATGTTGTCACAATGTTAGAGGCACCACTTTATGCAAACTCTCAAAAACTAGGTTTTTTCCGCAATGGAATGCACCGTTTCCGAGATGTTTGTCTTTTTTAATTTTTTCATATACTATAATTTCCCAAATGCACCATTTCCCAGATATTTGTCCTTTTCAATTTTATTCATACACGATAACTTCCCGAATTCTCGAAAACAGATTAAAACACCAAAATAAATATAACAGTAATTAATGTTATATAATTTGTATAAGTGCTTAATTTTTCCGATTGTATTTTATTTTTTTTTTGTGCTTTCAGTTTACAATCTTTTTAGTTTGAACTGGCGCAGAGCCGCTCTGGCTCGTGAGCCGGGAGCCAAAGTTGAATTTGGTGGCTCGCCAGAAGCGATGCGGGTTTTGACTCGAACACGAACTAAATCGTGTTTATAGGATGTGCAATGGTCATATCTGGTTAACGTTAACCTATATGTAGAGTGTTCCAAACCCAAGCCGAAAACTGAGAAAGTAGAGATTTAGTGCAAACCCGAATGCAAGTTTTTCAAAAATGCGTATTCTAAAATTATTAAATCAGTGTGTCCGGTTTTTTCAAAATGTATTAATTAAAATATAAATGTGTACTTTAAACAAATTTCGTACAACACATACCAAAACAGTATCAATTCTGAACAATTCCCAATCAAAATTGTAACAAAATTGCATAAATATCAATTAATGTCTGACAAATTTCACTTCGTCTTTGCTAAATTTTAATTAATGTATTTTAAATTACAATTGATTTATTTTAAATTTCAATTGATGTGTTTTAAATTTGATTTTAGGTCTTTTAAATTTCAATTGATTATTTAATTTGCAATTGTGCTTTATAGCCTCTTCACATTTACCGCGTTTCAGCTGAAACGCCGGCGTTTCGCTCTCTTGAGATCATTTCGAAACCATGGTGTTCACATTGTATTTTTTTTTAACTACTGTGATTTCATGTGACATTTCTCATTTCTGTTTTGTGTTTTCTGTATTGACTGTAAACAACACAAACGCACATTTGTGAATAAAGATTTATAAAATAACATTGATACATACATATGATACATACATTGATAATAACATTGATACATACATACATAAATCACATTGCAATAAGTACTTACCACCAAAAGCAAACTAGAAATGTAAACAAACAGATTTGTTTTCCCTCATTTTTCTGACATTTGCTTTGTACCAGCAATGGAAATTTTTTCATTTTACTCCTTTTTTTAACTACTATTGGAGTACAACACTGTGCTCTCTCTCCAAAAACGATGTACAAGTAGACAGTCAAAATTTCTCTTCACTCAAATGCCAACCAACAAAACGAGTGAAACCCCAGTACTTCTCTACTCTCTCTTACTCTCTTCATTGAATATTTCAATAAACGAGCAGCTTTTTGATAGTGTTATTGTATATAACTATACAAATTCCAACCATGTTGAAGTAAAATTACATAAACTATGCAAAAAGTGTGAAATAAGCAAGATATGACGCGAAAGTGTAATGCGTTTGAGTGAACTCCTAGCACTTTTTGGTTCTCTTTTACCAGGATTGCCAAGTTACGCACATCTTCTGGTCGTCTAATTGTAAATCGTGTTTGCTCTCTCATTTTTACTGTGGTTTCAAACAAACTACAGTAAAAAGAGCATAATGTTACGCACGGGAAGTTAACAAACCAAAGATAACAAACTAAGTTGTTTTTGAGAGAGAAGTGAATAAATTGCGAAAGATACTAAATACACTCTCCCACTTTTTGGGATTTCTCTTTTCATCATTGCCAGGCAATAATAATGTTCCAATAACCTAATTAGGTGGTATCACTGTGGCTCCTTAAGGAATTGCCATTTAAATATATTTTTTCCGTAAAAATTAATAATGATGGTAGCACAAATCGATTTTGACATTTCTTTGCTAAATATTCCGAATTTCGTTTTAGACCCGTGCCGTGAAGTTAACAAACCAAAGTTAACAAACTAAAAACGAAAGGAATTGCTGAATGATGTCAATAAATTAAATAAAATATGTAATAAAACATAAATATTTAAGAAAAATAATTTCAGATGTGTCTTATTTCGCTTTGGTGCATGTATACACACTGTGTTTAGCTGATACTTATATTATGTATGTACATCCATATATTCTATGGACTCTGTAGAGTTGTAAGACTATTTGAAAATTCATGGGCTTCATTCCTGCACTTTTTTCGCAGGCTTACGAAAAAGGGAATGATAGGGATTGAAAGCGACGAGTCTGGGGAGGAATTTAGTATATCGCATGTGGTGCCCAGAGAATTAGGGAAAAAGTTTTTAGTACAAAAACTTTTTCGTCATACTGAAACACTTAACTTTTTTTTGCCTGTTTTGAAAATTTCAGGCCGATTTTTTCCCAGACTTACGATAAATGGAATGATAGGGATTGAAAGCGACGAGCCTGGGGAGGAATTTGGTATATCGCATGTGGTGCCCAGAGAATTAGGGAAAAAGTTTTTAGTACAAAAACTTTTTCGTCATAATGAAACACTTTGTTTTTTGCCTGTTTTGAAAATTTCTGGCCGGTTTTTTCCCAGACTTACGAAAAATGGAATGATAGGGCTTGAAAGCGACGAGCCTGGGGAGGAATTTGGTATATCGCATGTGGCGGCCAGAGAATTATGGAAAAAGTTTTTAGCTTTCAAGCCGTATCATTCCATTTTTCGTAAGTCTGGGAAAAAAGCGGCCAGAAATTTTCGAAACAGGCAAAAAAAAGTTAAGTGTTTCATTATTACGAAAAAGCTTTTGTACTAAAAACTTTTTCCCTAATTCTCTGGGCACCATATGCGATATACTAAATTCCTCCCCAGACTCGTCGCTTTTAATCTCTATTATTCCTTTTTTCGAAAGTCTGGGAAAAAAGCGGCCAGAAATTTTCAAACCCAGCAAAAAACATTAAGTGTTTGATTATGACGAAAAAGTTTTTGTACTAAAAACTTTTTCCCTTATCATTCCTTTTTTCGTAAGTCTGGGAAAAAAGCGGGCCGAAATATTTTCAAACCCAGCAAAAAACATTAAGTGTTTGATTACGACGAAAAAGTTTTTGTACTATTCTCTGGGCACCACATGGAATACACTAAATTATTTACCAAACCCGTCGGTTTCAATCTCTATCATTCCATTTTTCGTAAGTCTGGGAAAAAAGCGGCCAGAAATTTTCAAACCCAGCAGAAAACAAACCCATGACGAAAAAGTTTTTGTACTAAACCCTTTTTCCCTAATTCTCTGGGCACCACATGCGATATATCAAATTTCTCCTTAGACTCGTCGCTTTTAACCTCTATCATTCCTTTTTTCGTAAATCTTTAAAAACAATGACCAGAATTTTTCAAAACAAGCAAAAAAAAATTAGGTGTTTCATTAAGACGAAAAAGTTTTTGTACTAAACACTATTTCCCTAATTCTCTGGGCACCACATGGAATACACTAAATTGTTCCCCAGACCCGACGCTTTCAACCTCCATCATTGAATTTTTCGTAAGTCTGGGAAAACAATGACCAGAATTTTTCAAAACGCAAAAAAAATAGGTGTTTCATTAAGACGAAAACGTTTTTGTACTAAAAACTTTTTCCTTAATTCTCTGGGCACCACCTGGAATATACTAAATTGTTCCCCAGACCCGTCGCTTTCAACCTCCATCATTGTATTTTTCGTAAGTCTGGGAAAACAATGACCAGAATTTTTCAAAACGCAAAAAAATAGGTGTTTCATTAAGACGAAAACGTTTTTGTACTAAAAACTTTTTCCCTAATTCTCTGGGCACCACATGCGATATACCAAATTCCTCCTAAGACTCGTCGCTTTTAATCTCTATCATTCCTTTTTTCGTAAGTCTGGGAAAAAAGCGGGCAGAAATTTTCAAACCCAGCAAAAAACATTAGGTGTGACATTAAGACGAAAAAGTTTTTGTACTAAAAACTTTTTCACTAATTCTCTGGACACCACGTGGATTATACTAAATTGTTCCCCAGACCCGTTGCTTTCAACCTCCATCATTGCATATTTCGTAAGTCTGGGAAACAAGTGGCCAGGAATTATCAAAACCAGCAAAAAAAAAATTATGTGTTTCATTAAGACGAAAAAGTTTTTGTACTAAATACTTTTTCCCGAATTCTCTGGGCACCACATGCGATATATCAAATTTCTCCTTAGACTCGTCGCTTTTAATCTCTATCATTCCATTTTTCGTAAGTCTGGAAAAAAACGTGGCGAGAAATTATCAAAACCATCAAAAAAATTAAGTGTTTCATTATGACGAAAAAGTGTTTGTACTAAAAACTTTTTCCCGAATTATATATATCATATATATCAAAAACCTCCTTAGACTCATCGCTTTTAATCTCCAGCATTCCATTTTCCGTAAGTCTGGAAAAAAAAGTGGCGAGAAATTATCAAAACCAGCCAAAAAAAATAAGTGTTTCGTTATGACGAAAAAGTTTTTATACTTAAAACTTTTTCCCTAATTCTCTGGGCACCACACGGAATACACCAAATTGTTCCCCAGACCCATCGCTTCCGGACCCAATCAATGCATTCGTCGTAAGTCTGGGGAACAAGTGGCCAGAAATTGTCAAAAACAACTAACAAAATTAGGTGTTTCATTATGACAAAAAAGTTTTTGTACGAAAACCTTTTGCCCTAATTCTCTGTGCAGCACATAGAATATACCAAATTGTTCCCCAGACTCATCGTTTCCAAGCCCTATCATTGCAAACTCCGTAAGTCTGGGAAACAAGTGCCCACTAATTTTTAAAATATTCGCAAAACTCTCCCGAATCCATAGAATATTGTATGTACACATAAGACCTAAGACAGTGTATACACATACCAAACCAAATTAAATACATCAAACAAATTTTTATTTTAACAATATATGTATTTATTTCTGGTTTATTTTACATTTTCCTTATTTTATTCTATAATTCATTCAACTTTCCTCGATTTTAGTTTGTTAACTTTTGTTTGTTAACTTCACGGCACGGCTCTGAAACGAAATTCGGAATTGTTTTGGTAAGAAATGTCGAAATCGAATTGTGCTACCATATTTAATAAATTTACGGACACAATATATTTAAATGGCAATTCCTTATGGAACCACAGTGATACCACCTAATTAAGTTAATGGAACATCATTATGGCCTGGCAGTACCTAAAAGAGAATATTCATAAATACTCAGACAGTGTCCGCCATCTCTCACAATTTACTCTCTCTTTCTCACTCAAATAATTTAGTTTGTTAACTTTGGTTTGTTAACTCCACGCCGATCATAAATACATTTATTCTCTAATTTGACGTTTCATTTCACACTCTTCGTCGTAGGTTTGTGGAAATGAGAGAAATTTATTTTTAAATTAACTTACACCAGGTGGAGTTACAAAATATGCTCACTTAACTTTTTCATGTCGTTTTGGTGTAGAACTGAACAATTTAAATGTATTTTGTACTTTTTTTCTTGACTGTTATCGTTGGTATACATTTGTATCGAAATTTGGTGGTTGTTTCTTTGTTGGACGTTGTTTATTATTGCATCTATCTGTTATTATTGAACCCATATTTACCACCGTACCTATGACGTTCAATTTATTGAGAGAATAAATGTATATACATATGTCCATAGTAAAAATACCAAGTAGTCGCAGTAGATACAACAACAATTATGGGCAACAACAACAGGCATTTTGTTTTTGTTTAGGCTCTCCTCATGTCAAACTCAACACATACGTATACCAACAATTAAATGTAAACAGAAACAAACCCTTTGAATCTGACAGAAGTGGCCAACTAAACAACGAGAAAAAATTGAAAACACCTGTCTACCGAGTTTACCTTCTCATTCTACCATGCATATGTCTATGGATCAACTTATCCATGGTGTACGGTGAAGTTGGTGGTATGTACAAACTAGATTCTGTAATATCAAAACGATTTTAATTGTTTGAAGTTGATTTTAACTTATGCTCTGTGTCTTATCGCTCAAAATATTTTTTCAGAGTATAATTTTGACATTTGCGTGATGAGTTTACTTGTCAAAATTTTCACTAGCCCCAGGACTACTCAAAAATTTTACAGAATGTGCAAATTTGACAATCAGTTTTACAAGGCTGAATTTCACTAAATTGTGTTGCCACTGTGTGACAGTGTTGCCACTGTCTGTATAATTATCCTAAATTGGGATAATTTCAAACTTGTTGGTTAATGATATTTTTTGTGAAATTTCACTTGTCAGGGCATGTCACGTGTTGAAACATTTAATTTGCAGTTCCATAATCTATTTAATATCTCCAATTAATATCTCCGTTTGCGGGGAACATTGATCTAGAGATCTGTTTTTGGAACATAGTTTACCAGCAACATGTCATTTTTGAAGACTGTATTTAAAACTCCATTCGATGCAATACTGTTTTCTGATCCGAATTTTTCGTCGACATATCTATTTTAAATGCTTGTACCATTTATTGGTCCCGAAAGTTGGAATACATATATTTTCTCACGTACCCTTCGCTCCATATTGTCAGATTTTAAAAATACCTTCAGTGCGGAAAGCTTGTAAAAATACTATAAAACTTTGGGTTTTCATTATTCTATTGGGAGAAAATTCGATCTTTAGAATCAGATTATAGGCAAGACTTTAAGCTTTAATTTAAGCTTTATTGTGACCCGTCAACATTTCAAAGCCCGGAGATATGCAGCCAGAAAGGTTCAATCGACTATAGCAATAGACAAACCCGGGCGGTGGTCTCAATTAAATTACTTTGAATTAAGTCGAAAAAAGTGTTTTTCGTTGAGAGAAAATGCAATTTATTTTTTAAGCATCCCTTGAGTAATTTTGGCATAATCTGTTGGCAACATTGGTGTAAAGCGACACACAAGCATACATACAGATTTTGCTTCTAATATAAGTATGTGTTGGTGAAATTGACAAAACACGAGAATACCCTGATATGTGTTTCTTGTAGTCATTTTGGTCATTTAGTTTATATTTTTGTTATCTTTACCATATTGAGTATCTTTTTACATTTATCTATCCATTATAAAATGATTGTTGAGTGTGTGGCTAAAATAACAATCACACGCGCGTGGATATTCATAGTGTGTTCATCGGTATTTCATCTACAAATAATTTCTATTGTCAAAATTTTCATATTTGATTTGACACACCTTATAAGGCATCTCCACTGGATGATTACGAGCAATTTTTGTAATTTCGCTGAAATTATGCAACATTTTCCATACAAAATCGAAATTTTAAATTAGCTCATTTCAATGAATTTTATCCCTTATTCACGCTGCCGCGAAATTGAAGTCTTTCGCAATTTGGGCCGAAATTGAGTTGAAATTGCTCAATTTCGCATATGTATATTTTGACAACTACGAAATTGAGATATTTACGACAATTTTGTGGAAATTGTCGTATACGAGGCTGTTTTTACTCAGCAAAATTAACTTAGTACTCTTTTTTGCACATATGCAAGAACACGAAGCCGACAGAAAATTTTCTAAAGTGCCGCCGTCGTAGATCATTTTTTGAAGTTCACGCCGCCGCAGTTAAGGCATGCTTCGACTTAAAATGTTAGCCGATATTATCAATTAAGCCGCATTTAAAGGCCCGAATTACTAAAAAAATTATCTAAATTTTTTATACAACTAACGAAATGAACCTAAAAGTAACGTCTGCCGAAAAATTACATTTAATAAAAACTCAGTTGCGCCGTCGATATATTTTTTTGTTGCTCTAACGCCGTCGATAATTTTGGATCGGCTTCGTACACCGAACACGTGGTTACTAAAATTGCAAAAAAAACCAAAACAATTGTATGCCGCCTCATTCATCAGATTGAAATTTTAAGTTTACATCGAAATGGGGTGGAGAAAATAAACTATAAACCGTGGTGAATCAGTGATTCATGTTAAACTTCACGTATCATTCATTTATTTAATTGTTTTCATTCAGTTCCTAACAGAATTTTGGTTATTATGCCCAGGCACTAAAATTTTACTAATGGCAATATTTATAAACAAACAGTTGTCATTTTTCAACGAAATTGCCCAAAAGCCAGTGTGAACGATTACTTGACACTTTTTAATCCCAGTATTCAGATAAACCTGAATTTCAGGTTTCCATATGAAGTCTATAAGCCTGTTTTTTTACTCTCTGCTAAACTAATTTTTCGACCACTTTGTATGGGTATATTTCAATCTTTTATACTTATTTCGACCCTGTTTACATAAAACAACTGGCAGCTCGGCTCCTAGAAGTACTTGGGATCACAAAATCACTCCATATGCCTAAACTTCGAGGGCCCGTAGCTCTCAACATTTTTTTATTAAACATTTTTTGTTCAAAATAATGTGTTCTACACCCTTTTTTGGGAGGGTGGGGATATAATAGATAAGCTCCTTATGTTTATTATGTATTAATATTTCATTTCATTAAATAAAATTACTCTGAATATTTGTATTTTTGCATTTCACATTAAATTCCGTTTCTCTCTTCGTTTATTCTCTCCGTAATTTTAGCTCTCGCTGTTTGTTTCACCTATAACCACAAATAAATCGTTTGGCTTTCAATCAGTTTTGAACACCATCAGATTTATCTGTCAATTTTTCGCCAGATTCGATAAATCGTCAAATCCGTCTGATAATCAGAACTCCACGTTATATTGATCGAGAAGGTTGTGTGTTTTATAGAAAGTTTTTCTCCATGGTAGATTTTGGTTGGTCACGCAGTGCTGCTTATCAGCTTATGTGCTGAAAAGATGAAAAATAAGCTCTGGGCTACGTGAACACCCTTCCATGTTGGTTATCTGCTTATCTGCTTATATTTTTCAATCAGCTGTTCGATAAATGAAATCAAAATCATCAATGTACAATTGAAATTGTTTGTAAAATGCCTAAGCAGAGCATTAAACAACAAATTATGGACTTCAGAGTCAATATGAGTAGTTTGGAAATTGAATTCATTAAAGGTAAGTAGTCAGAAATGTATACGATGCAAATATTTATGGTTTTGCGTTTGTACACATAGGTTTCCCCGACCCCCCGACTTGCGCTCATTTTGATTGTTTTTTTTAATAAACAAAAAACAGATGTAAATACCAGTGCTACCAATACTTAAATATAAAATTTGAGATGCCATTTGCTAAAACTTCGTGTTTTTAGTGTTGTCAGCAAGTTAAATTTTTGGTATTTTCCAACACTAAAAATAAGCTGATAAGCTTTTGCCAAAGGCACAGGTTGCTCAAAGTTGCTTATTTTATTTCAATGTATTTTGTTGTTGGCGAGATAAGCACATGAGCTGATAAGCTGATAAGCAGTCCTTCGTGAACACCCTAATTATTTATAGAATATCCATGCGCGTGTGATTGTTATTTTAGCCACACACTCAACACTCATGTTATTATGGATAGCAATATGATGAAAATAACAAAAATATAAACTAAGGGTGGTATTCTATAAGTCGTGAATCAGTCACTCAGTCACAGTTGCAGCGATTTCAAGTTGACATCAACTTATCCATGGTGTAAGGTGAAGTTGGTGGTTTGTACAAACTAGTTGATGTAAAATCAAAGCGATTTTGATTTTTTTGAAGTTGATATCAACTTATCCATCAGTGTAAGGGGAAGTTGCACCAACTTTCATACGCATTTCGATGAGAAACGTTCATGAGGAAACATTATCGGCAAAATGTAAATAAATGAACCAAAAAATAAATAAATTAAACATTATCGGAAAAATATAAACTAAATAAATATGATTTGTAATGTTATTTATAAATATTTAAATAAAATAAAAATAGCGTTTTTTCGCAAAATTTTTAATATTTTCGCAGTGCGCTCACCACCTTTCGTTTCGACATCGCGAACGCCATGCATGCGACGGATAGAGCTCAAACTTTTTTTTTTTAAATAATTCAAAATTATACTGTTTACTCACTGAAATTCTTATTTATAATAATAACATTAGAAATGGAACGTGCAATTAAATAATGCGTTGCAAAACTATTATAATTATATTTAAAAATTATAAACATCAGTTGATGTTGACAATAATTAACAAAACAACCAACACATTACAATCAATACATACCGCCAAATGGCACGTGTTTTTGAAAAGACAACTAATTTAATATAGATGGGGAAATTTATTGGAAATTGAACCCCAAAATAACATAGGTTTTTTACACATTTTATGTGAATATTGTTGGTATTTGCAGTATTATAAATAATAGCAATCTTAAAATCTGCCGAACTACTGAAATAGAGCTAAATTTTGTAATCTTTTTCAAAAACGATGTATAAGTAGACAGTCAAAATTTCTCTTCACTCAAATGCCAACAAACAAAACGAGTGAAACCCTAGTACTTCTCTACTCTCTCTCTTACTCTCTTCATTGAATATTTCAATACACGAGCAGCTTTTTGATAGTATTATTGTATATAACTATACAAATACCAACCATGTTAAAGTAAAATTACAGAAACTATGCAAAAAGTATGAAATAAGCAAGATATGGCGCGAGAGAGAAATGCGTTTGAGTGAACTCCTAGCACTTTCTGGTTCTCTTTTACCAGGGTTGCCAAGTTGCGCACATCTTCTGGTCGTCTAATTGTAAATCGTCTTTGTCTTTTTCATTCTGAGCATTTCACTCAAAATAACTTTTTTTGATCTATAATTGTTTATTTTAGTTTGGCAACTCTATAAACCGCATATGTCAGTGACAGCTTTCGTAAACAAACGCAAGCGCGAAGTGATATATAAACTACTTTTTTTTACTTTGGCGTTAGCGTTGACTTCTGCGTTGACTTTTACTTTCGAGACTTTTAGAATACTACCCTAAATGACCAAACCTACAAGAAACAAAAATCAAGGTATTCTCCATAGACTAATACTTATAGTAGACCTAATAGTTCTCCACCAATTTATGACATTTGACCTGGTGTGATATTTACGTACGATGTTGAAAAGAATTGCTTTACTAACACCAGATAGAGGCAATGGTTCAAAACAACGAACAAAATAACAACAACCGCATTTCGTTTTGTGTGTTAACATTATTGTGTTAAATACAACACAAATGTATGCTAACAATTACAGTAAATAAAAAAGTTTAAACCACATTTAAATTTCACAGTTTTTCACCAAAACGACATTGAAAATTAAAGCAAGAAGTTATTGTAATTCCACCTGGTGTATGTCACTTTTCGTCAAGCATCTCTCTATCACACCGACCGCATCAAGACGAGTGTAGTATGAGTTTACTCTATGAGAAAAATCTGTATGTATGCTTGTGTGTCGCTTTACACCAATGTTGCCACCAGAGTATGCCAAAATTACTCAAAGGATGCTCAAAAAATATGCAAAATCACTTACAATTTTATTTTCTTTCAACGAAGAACACTTTTTTCGACTTAATTCAAAGTAATTTAATTGAGACCAAAGCCCGGGTTTGTCTATTGCTATAGTCGATTGAGCCTTTCTGGCTGCATATCTCCGGGCTTTGAAATGTTGACGGGTCACAATAAAGCTGAAATTAAAGTCTTGCCTATAATCTGATTCTAAATATCGAATTTTCTCCCAATAGAATAATGAAAACCCAAAGTTTTATAGTATTTTTTCAAGCTTTCCACACTGAAGGTATTTTTAAAATCTGACAATAAGGAGCGAAGGTACGTGAGAAAATATACATATGTATATTCCCAACTTTCGAGACCAATAAACGGTACAACGGACCAATAAACGGTACAAGCAAATAAAATAGATATGTTGACAAAAATTCGGACCAGGAAACAGTATTGCATCGAACGGTATTTTAAATATAGTCTATGTTCCAAAAACAGATCTCTAGATAAATGTTCCCTGCAAACGGAGATATTATTACGGAGATATTAAATATATTATGGAAATTATGCAAATTTAATGTTTCAACACGTGACATGCCCTGACAAGTTAAAGTTAACTTACACAAAAATTTCACCAAAATATCATTAAATATCAATATCCCAATTTTTGGTAATTATTCAGACAGCGGCAACACTGCTTTACACACAATTTTGTGAAATTCAGCCATGTAAAACTGATTGTCAAATTTGTACATTCTTTCAAAATTTTGAGTAGCCCTGGGGCTAGTGAAAATTTTGACAAGTAAACTCTCCACTCAAACGTCAAAATTTTACTCTGAAAAAATATTGTGAGCGATAAGGCACGGAGCATAAGATAATATCAACTTCAAAAAATCAAAATCGCTTTGATATTACAGCAACTAGTTTGTACAAACCACCACCTTCATCTTACACCTTTCTTTGTGAACTTGTGTCAATATGGCAACCACATGCAACAACAACAAGAATCTTTATTTTGTTGGCGAAAAATTACTTTAAAAAAAACGCGATTTCTTTGTGAAATAGTGAAAGGACTTTTTTAGTCAATACACATACAACAACAATAACTTTTATTTTTGTTGGCGAAAAATTATTTAAAACAATCGCGCGATTTCTTTGTGAAATTGTGAAAGGGCTTTTTTCGTCAATATGGCGACCACATACAACAACAATAATTTTTAATTTTTTTTTTTGGCAAAAAATTTTTTTTGCCATGTTTATGAAATTTTCGCATGCAGCTTTTGAGAAATCTTCCTAAGCTTTCCAACGATACCTATATTGGCATAACCCACCGGAAAATGTTAGGGATATAGGGGTATATATATTCAAGGTTCGTGGACCCGTAATTCAAGAAATATGGGCGATCGCCAAAAAAATATATATGTATATATCTTTTCTCTGAACGACTATGTGAGATATCCATTCTAGATATAATCCAAATATAAATGCGTTTTAAAATATAGAAATAGGATGTGTGTGCTTAGTTTATTTTCCTAGAAATTAGTTTGTGTAATTACATGCATATAAATGTGTGTATGGCCCTTACAGACAGATCTGACAGACATGTCTGAAGGGGTTATCGATAAAATATCGATATTTCGTCCACACAGAAAGATTTATCTGACAGATTTCATTTGAAGTCAGACACGACAGTATTAACATCAACGGTTTGCGTTTTCAAATGTCTCGTAAACGATTACTTGATTGCCCGCAGCAAGCGAAAGAGAAGAGGAGGCACTGCTGAGAACATTTGTTATGCACACGTGACACATCCATATACATACATTGTAATTACACAAACTAATTTCTAGGAAAAAAACAAAGCACACATACATCCTATTTCTATATTTTACCAAGCATGTATGTTTTTTATTTATTAACATTTTATTTTAATAAATTAAATTACACTGAAGGTTTGTATTTTTTTTCATTTCACATTAAATTCCAGAAATTCTATGTATTTCAAATTTCCGCTCTTCTCCTCTTCGTTTGTTCTCTCCAACATTTTATATCTCGCTCACTCTCTTTTATCGATAACCTAAAAGAAATCGTTAGGTTTTCAGATTTGAAGACCATCAGATTTATCTGACGACAGCTGTTCACATTAACAATTTTTCTTCAGATTCGACAGACCGTCAAATCCGTCTGATAATCTGAACTCCACTTAATATACACAAAAAGTAAATTTGTATTTATCAGTCATGGTAAAATAAGTAAGGTAAACGCATTAGGAATTGTTACAACAAACACAGGCATTTTGTTTTTGTTTGGTGTCCATAATCTCTCAAATTTTCTTCATGTGTGTATCTACTGTAAAAGTAAACAAAAAGGTACAAAAACAAAATGGCAAGAAATCAGCTGTTCTAACGAGTTTACCTTACTTATTTTACCATGTTATCAGTCATACATTTTTTGTAAAGTTCCCCAGAAGTTTTTTAAAATAAAGTCGCACAACACGATATTCGATTGAATTGTGATTATCGTCGTCGCTGCGTCTTCGAATTGTAATTAGAATAGTGTACATCTCTGTCTCGCAAACGGTATTACCGGCGTAGTTTAAAAGCCACTGCTGTCAAATTGACACATTGCTCATAGTGAAATGTAGCTTTTGACAGGCATCAGTAGAACAATTAACAAAAGCGTTTTTCGTGTTGAAAATTTTTTCCCTTGCAAAGTTGGAAGTTAAAGCCGCTTTCAGCAAAAACGACATATTTTTACTCGAAATATTTTTGCAAGGAGACAATGAATCGCAGACGGCATCATGATGGAGACGACGATGGTTATGGTAAGTGAAGCAAAGACAGGACTTTTTGAAGGAAATTGGGATACGTTACTTGGAAATTACCTGGAATTTAGTGTAACTTAAGTTCATTTTCCTTTATAGAACATCGCAATCGTAAACGTCGACGTGTTTCCGAAAATCAAGAAATTGAAGATCGCCTTGAGTCGTTGATTTTGCGCGTGGGTGAACGCAGCACCTCTTCGGTGGAGTCAAACTTGGAGGGCCTCGTATCTGTGCTGGAAGCAGATTTAGGTACATTTCGTCTGAAGATTTTGCGCATACTCTCAGATTGCGCTGTGAAAATGCCCGAAAAGTGCACGATATACACGACTCTTGTGGGTTTGTTAAATGCCAAAAACTATAAATTTGGTGGTGAATTTGTGGACCACATGGTCAAGACATTCAAAGAGTCTTTGAAGCAGTGCAAATGGGATAGCGCTCGCTATTCGCTCAGATTTTTGGCCGATTTGGTGAATTGTCATGTCATCTCTGCGACTTCGCTTCTCCAACTCTTGGACACTATGATTGATGTGTCCAATGAGGATACTGTGCCTCAAGTGCGACGTGATTGGTATGTTTTTGGCGTGTTGTCAACTTTGCCATGGGTAGGACGTGACTTGTATGAAAAGAAAGAGTCCTCCTTGGAGTCGTTACTATTACGTATAGAGGTTTATCTCAACAAACGATCCAAAAAACACCATAACGCATTACGCGTATGGTCTGTGGATGCCCCTCACCCACAGGAGGAATATTTGGATTGCTTATGGGCCCAAATACGAAAATTAAGGCAAGATAACTGGGCTGAGAAACACATACAGCGTCCTTACTTGGCTTTTGACTCTATACTTTGCGAAGCTTTGCAGCACAATCTACCACAAATTGTGCCTCCACCTCATCACGAGTCTTACGAATATCCCATGCCTTGGGTAGTCTATCGCATGTTTGATTACACTGATTGTCCTGATGGTCCCAATTTGCCTGGAGCCCATTCAATTGAGCGTTTTCTGATTGAGGAGCACCTCCATCACATTATCGAAATGCATCACAGGGAACGTAAGGATTGTGCTGCCCAATTGCTAGCCTTCCCCTACAAGAACAAGATACCACTTGAATATTGCATTGTGGAGGTTATCTTCGCCGAGCTTTTCCATATGCCAACACCACGTTTCTTGGACATTGTTTATGGTTCAATTTTGATAGAGTTGTGCAAATTGCATCCGGCCACATTGCCTCAAGTTTTGGCCCAAGCCACGGAAATTTTATTCATGCGTATTGATTCTATGAATACTTCATGTTTCGATCGCTTTGTCAACTGGTTTTCCTATCACTTGAGTAACTTTAAATTCACTTGGTCTTGGGAGGAGTGGGATAGTTGTTTGCTCTTGGACATGGAACATCCACGTCCGAAATTTATCCAAGAAGTTTTACAGAAGTGTTTAAGGTGAGAGAAATTATTTTGGACAAGCATGAATAATTATCTTATTCTGTTTATAGATTGTCTTATCACCAACGTATCATGGAAATGATGCCGGAGCCGTATGCAAAGCTTCTACCGGTTCAACCACAACCCAGTTACAAATATGCGTCAGAAGAAGCTGGTAAGTTTGAAAATCTTCATTATTGGCTTAACTAGATATGAGAGAGATGAAGTGAAATATTTGAATGGTAACAAATTTGAAATAAAAAAAAATTACATGAGGTGTCCGGGAACACCCGGTTGGAACAATGTTCCTTTCGCTATATATTATGTACTAGTTCCAACACGCAGGCCCTTTGAAAAATAATAAATGAAATAATTTAAATGAATCTTTAAAAAAATATACTTTTTTAAGAACATTTTTTTCTGTTTCTAGAATGTATTTTTCATTTTAAAAAAGTATATTTTTAGGACCTTTTTGTAAGAATATGTATTTTATTTTCCCGAAAAAGTCCTTTTTTAAAGAGAGGTACTTTTTTTTATTAAAAGCTAATGCCTTTTTTAAGAAAAGGTACTATTTTTAAGAAGAATTACTTGCTGTAAGAAAAAACCATAAGAGCATGAATGTTTTTTTACAAAGAAGTTCCTTTTTTAAGAACAGGTACTTTTTAAAGAAGTGGTACTCTTTTTAGGAAAACGTTATTTTTTTAAGAAAATTTACTTATTTTCAGAAAGTCAACTTATCTCAAGAAAAGTTATTACTTTTCCTTAAGAAAATGTACTTTTAAGAAAAGTAATTTTGGTAAGAAAAGGTATTTTTTTGAAGATGTTTTTTTTAAGAATTGGGAATTTTTTTTTGGAATAGATCCTTTTTTCGAGAATAGGTACATCTTTAAGAGTAGGTACTTATCTTAAGAAAAGTTATTTTGTTTCACAAAAAATTTACTCTTTAAAGAAAAGGGCAGTTTTTTAAGTAAATGTAATTTGTTGCAAGAAAATTTACTTTTTGTATGCAAATTTACAATTTTAAGCAAAGGTACTTTTTTAAGATAAGATATTTTTTTAGAAAAGGTACTTTGTTTACGAATATGGATGTATTTGTTTGAGAAAATTTACTTTTTTTTTAAGAAGACACTTATTTAAGAAAATTTAATTTTTTAAAACTTCTTTCCCTTTGGCTTTTCTAAATATTGGTTACATGCTCCACCTAGAAAACTTCCCATTATAAAGAAAATCCCAACATATGTTAGTCTAGACACAAACAAAGCAAAAGTACCCAATATATAAGTAGTTGATAATACTGGGTGGTAGCATAATAGTTTTAAAACAAGTTGTTTATTTTTTTCATTTAGCCCCAATCCCGCAACGTGCGATAAGGAACTTCTTCCAAAAATTGGCCCTGGTTGGGGGTTCTTAGTTAATCAAACAGGTCATATAATCTTACTGCAATATAGCGCCCAGAGCGGCAATAAGTTTATAATTACTAATTTCAATAACTGCAATTTTTAAGTAAACACATAAAAACCGTTGTTACGCTCCGCCCTAAACTGGTGACTGGTAAATCGATTTCGATTTAAGTCGAAAATATATGTGGCTTTTAAAAAGCATTATTTAAATTCCATTTTCCGCTTTCAACTATCAACTGAAATCGAATTTTGAGTTCGATTAATGAAATACAATTATAGACGTTGTGAGCGTAGGATGTGTATAACTTGACGTATACACGAGACAGTTTTGCTGGGACAATAGCAATACATTCAACATTTTTTGCTGATACGTTTACACTTCTCTCATTGCCTTCGTCACTGTCTCAAAATTTTCAAAGACATTAGTTAGTTTGAAAAGAGGGGTGCGGTGTTGAGTGTTCAGAAGGAGCACTCTAAATCATCCCATGTCAATAAGACATACACTTAAGCCGCTAATTCGACCTGTTGTGCGCTCTAAGTTTATCCTACTACTTCAGTATATCCCTTATAGGAATTCGGTGCTATTCACGAAATTCCTTAGTTTGTTCCAGTCCATACCCACAAGTTTGGTCATGTCCGGTATCGTACTATCCGAAAGATATCTGGATCTAGCTTGTGTGAAGGCCGGGCAGTGGCATAAGAAGTGCTCCATCGTCTCATCATCCTCCATGCATGCTCGCACTCACTGTTCGCCACTTGTCCAATACGGTACAGGTGGGCCCGTAATTTCGAATGCCCCGTTAAGACTCCAATCATTTTGCTCATTTCGGATTTTCTCAGTTTCAGCAAACCTTTTGTCCTCGATCCATCTGGGTCTCCCCATAGGATCTTTGTCATCCTGCGTACTGATTCCCGGTTCCACTGGGCTATATGTGCCGACTCCGCCCATTTAATTTAATTTAATTTAATTTATTCATTCAATAACCAAGCAGTAATGCCATTTATGGTTAAATGTGCTACAACAATTGAGCTACTACATAATAAAATATTTATAACATTAACAATTTAGAACTTATACTTAGAAAAAAATAAATTAAAACTCCCATATTTGAACTACTCCAAGATTTGACGCTAATTTAAAAATTATTTAAACAGTAATTTGGAAAATATATATATATTGCATTACAAATTTCAATAACAACTTAAATTTATACTTAGAACAAAAAATAAATTAAAAACTTCCATTTGTGTACTTCACCAAGATATGACGCTAATTTAAGTTATTTAAATTTTATTTGAAGTAAATAAAATAACGGAAAACTGCCATTTACGCACTACTCACAAATTATGCTACAATAGAGGAGCATAATAAACCCTAATCTAAAACTTGCACAAACAGCACAGGGAGGAATAATTAAAATTACAAATAACATTATTATTTTCTGAACAATCTCAATGGTGCAGTATTTCAGTATTACATTTAAAAAAAGAAAAGAAAAATATTTAAATAAAACGTCAGCATTAATTAAAACGAAATATAACAAAACCCTTAACCAAATCAGAAGGAATGTGCTTTAAAAATTTAATGCTTCAGCATGTTGATACAATTTTCTGCGAAAAGTGTTTGACGATAAGCCAAATGTTTTAAGAGAACGTGGCAACGTATTGTATATACTAGCTACTCTCACATGAAATGATCGTGCCAATATAGAAGATAATTTAGGTATACTAAGTTGCGGATTTCTAGTTGACCTACAAAATTTAAAAAAATGTATTAAGTAAATAGGCGTCTGCATTTTAAAGACCTTATAAAAGTGGTGCAAGTTGCGAATATGCACCAATTGAGAAAATGTGCATCCTAGGAAGTCTACAACATGTGGTGTTACATGCTCACGTATATTTATCTTATAAACAAAACGCACAACTCTATTAAACGCCAAACAAATTTTCTTCATCACAAAACACAAAGAACCTGAATACACTTCCATACAGTACAAAAAAACTGGCATAATTAAAGCATGAGCAATTCTACTTCTTATCGACACGGGAATGCTCAGCTCCAGATTATATAATTTTCTCAGTGTGAAATTCACCTTAGACACAATGGAATTGGCATGGAACTCAAAAGATAATTTGTCATCAAGTATTACTCCAAGACATTTTATCCTATCAACAAACTCAATATTATTGCCATTCAAAGTAATAGAAAGATCAGGACTATGACGATAGCCAAACACCATTGCCTTGGTTTTATTCGTATTAATAGAAAGCCCATTAGAAATTACCCACTCTTCAAGCAATGTTGTAGTATAATCAATAACATTTTGTAATACATCAGGAAAATCCATCCCACTTTTACAAAAAATTTGTATATCATCCACAAACGCAAATGGTACACAATTAGAACTAGAGATAATCCCAAACAGGTCATTCATATACATAATAAACAACAATGGACCTAACACTGAACCCTGTGGAACACCATTAGTCACAGAAAGTTCACCAGAACAAACACCATTACTACAGACATATTGACGTCTACCAAACAAATAGGACATCATTAAGGAACAAGCTGAACGCGAAAACCCATAGAATACATTCAACTTTTCAATGAGCGTTGTATGATCCAACCTATCAAAAGCCTTCTCCATATCTAATGACAGGAGCACACCGCACTCACGATCACTTCCTACTCTTCTGATGTTGTCAGTAAGACCAATCAGCAAGGATGTGGTACTGCGATTCTTCCTAAAGCCCGACTGACAATCATGAAGCAAAAATGATGCATCAACATGATCAATCATTTGAGCTTTCATCAGGTGCTCCATCATTTTAGATAGAATTGGCATTATAGAGATGGGCCTAAAACTATCATCTGTACCATTCTTACGAATTGGTACAATCTTGGAAGTTTTCCACAAGGTCGGAAATTCCGATGTCATTAAAATTGTATTCACAAGTTGTAAAATATGGTCAGTTATGTAGGGAAATACGATATTCAAGAATTTTAAAGTAAATCCATCAGATCCTACTGCTCTAGATTTAATCATCGAAAATGCGTCTAACAGCTCAGCGTAAGTCACGGACCGAAATGAAAAGTGTCCAACATCAGAAATATGAGGTAAATTGCCACTGCTCACCGACTGATAGTCCGAAAACATATTATTTAGTATGCCTACATCGACATCAATTACGTCCTTCTTTGCACATATTCCATACTTCCCCAATATGGACCACATTTCCCCAACAGTTCTGCCGGAGAAAAGCTTGGAATGCTCAGATACCTTAATTCCCCTAGCAACGCGTTTGGCTCTATTACGGCATTTGCAAAATATCCTTCGATTTTCAGCACAAGGATCATTCTCATAAGCCACCTGAGCAAGGTCTCTAAGAGAAATATGGTACTTAATTTTTTGGTCATTAAACCACTTATCCTTCAAATAATATGTGCACCTCCGTCTTTTCACCGGCACAATAGAATGTATTACACGTAAATTGGCGTACAAAACATCAACCTGAACATTAACATCAGAAGTTGCATACATACCGGCAAATTCACACATTGACAACACATCCTGCAGTTGGTCATAATTAATGGACTCATAATCTACGAATTCATAAAATTCTTCCACAGGCTTAGGGTTAGCAATTGCTAGTGAAACGAAAATTAACGAATGACGAGAAATACCAGGACACTTAAACTGATTCGAAAACTGTAAAAGCTCAGGAGACGATAAAAGAAAATAGTCAATTAAAGAAGTCGATCCGTGAAAAACATCATAGTGCGTGGGAACACTATTGTGAACAACAGTGAGATGCATGTTTTGACAAATAGTTCTCATCGTGGCAGATTTATTCAAGTCAAACATATTATTATTGAAATCTCCCATTATCACTACATTAGAATATCTGACAACTAAATCAGATAAATGCTCCTCAAATTTCACTTCTGTGACAATCATATCCCGGCATATCAATAACGTCACTTGAAATATACGGTTTGATCCACGACTCACTGACACCAACCACATCTAAATAATTTCCTTGCAGCACACTTCTAATTTCGTTAAGTTTTGCAGAATTTCGATTCAATGAAAAACTTTGGCAATTAAAATGCCCAATATTTAAGTTTTCACTGAAATTACACAATTGAGACGACAAAAACCTATTATCACTAAAAACATTGGCAGAAACATTATTAGCAAGACTCATATATAATAAAATTAATATAATAAAAACAGCTCCAGAAAATAACAAAATAATAATTTAAAATGAGAATAAAACTTAACAACAATATCTGTGAATATTCTCATCACACTGACTACTCCCATCCAATAGCTCAACACATTGATCTAAATCAAGACTCTTAACCGAGCCATTTCTCAATTTGATTTGGACCCTAGGTCTATCGGCATTGATGAGCTTGAACTGTTGTATCCTATTCAACCCTCTCAGTTTCTTGCAGATGTAAATCAGCTTGGAAGCAGTGACATTAAGATGGTCACTCAGGTAGACATAGCTTCTTACTTCTTCACCAATTATATGACTAAGAAGCAACGGGCTGCCTTGGAAATAATTAGCCATTATAAGGTCTCGTGCATACACCGAATTCAATTTGACCAGCACCGACTTTCCCTTAAAGATATAGCAGCAATGCTGAATATCCCTAGAGTCCAAATTAACTCCACACAAAGAAGCAATTTTTAGGAACAAACCCCTTAAATCCCTGATCTTATCGGGCAATCCACTAACTACAATGTCTGCTCTGTTCAATCTTCTTTGAAGAATGTCGTTGTGGAGCTCAAGTTCTTGAATGGCATTAGAACGATTCTGGTCTAAATGTTGAGCAACACCATAGTAGTCCTTCAGATCATCTTCAAGCTTCTTTAATCTATCATCATACTGGGCACAAAATTTGCTGACAATTTCTTCCATCTTAGTCTTAAAATCCTTAACTTCTTGCTGCAAAGCCGTTTTATAGTCCTCCTGCTTCTTCTCAAGCGATGCCGACAGTTCAGTGCAACATTTGCTAATTTCAGCTTCAATGACCGTGTTTTTACTGTCACTATGCTCCATACTTCCCTGAGTACAATCACCATCATCAGCCGCAACACTGCATTCTCTAGACATACATCTTGTGCATTTAAAAAGTAAGTTTTTATTCTTATGAAGAAAAGAAAGTTGATCCTTTGTGATCTTCAAACAAGCCGCATGATAATATTCGTCACAGATACAACAGCCAACACTACCAGCACCAACAGCTTTGCGACAATCAGGACATACATACTTCTTTTTCCCCGAAACATCGGCAGCAAATTTGTTTTTATTTGGCATGGTCAATTCTTAAGTTGGTGATTAGCAATACACAGCTCTGGACAAATAATAAACAAGCAGCAACAGAACAGCAGCAAACCAAACAGCCAGGCAATAATGCTTTCAATCAATACCAGATTCAAACCAAAAGCAAAAATCAGAGGGAACCAGGTGAAGGAGGAAACAGCCAGTAGCAGTAATATGTTTGTTTCAATTTGCAGTAACAATGGTATCACATCGATTGTATTGAGCCACACAAAAATAGCGGCAAAGTTGACAATTCTTCTTCACGATGTCAAGAATTCAATACCAACACATAAATTTAGATTATAAGGTGATATCAACAGAAACAACCAAAAACTCCAACAAATCAGTAGTCAGCAAGTAAAATATAAGTTATTAAAATCACTTTTACTACAATATACAGCTTGATTTAATTATTTATTAAGAAATTTTCTGGAGCAAACAAATTTTTCTATCTCGACATTTTAAGAGTTGCCAGCCTTCGTCACCCAAAGGGTTTCGCTCCATCTAGGCATTAAATTAAATTTGATGTAAGCGGCCAATTCGGTGAAATTTCGTTGTAATTTGCGAAAAAGAATCAAAACAATCCTAAAAGACCGCACAATATGGAAATATGTATCTTTATTCACACGAAACGACATTGGTTGCGTAAGGATGTATTGTTTTTATAATTATCTTAATGCCTACGTTACGCAAACTTGTATACACGAGACATGACAATGTGAATATGCATTAGTTGTCCAAGAAGAGAAAATTGTTTGTGCAATGTAGGCATCCAGACAAGTTACTGCAGTATTTTCGAGAATTGAGAAGGAATCAGCAAAAGTGGGTTTGGCGGTAAACGAGACCCAGAACAAGCAGAACATCCACCCGATTGGATGGAAGGGTGAACGTTGATAATCGTTATAATATCGAGGTAGTGGACGAATATATTTATCTCGGATCTGCCGTGAACAGAAGCATTAACGTCAGCCTAGAAAGAAAACGGAGAATTGTGCAAACAAACAGACGTTATTTCGGGCTAAACAACCACTTCAGTGATAAGACCCTCTCTCGAGAAACGAAGACCCAACTATATCAGACTCTCATACAACCTGTCTCGCTTTATGGCGCAGAATGCTGGGTATACTTCTTAAACTTGATATTGGCATAAATGATAATGTTAATAGATCTTATATGCCGGCCCATCAATCGTTTAATTTTTCTTGCACACATTTTATTGCCCTTCGTGAATCATTAAAAAGTGGTTTATGGCCTTTGTTTTCAAACGACTTTCCTGACAGTTGCACTCATTCTGATGATATTTTGTTTAGGAAATTTCAATTATCGGTGCCTATTACTTACCGCAATGATAATTCATCGTGTTCTCCTTGGAATACAAAGAAGAAACTGAAATGTTTGAAAAACCGAAGAAATAGATTGTACAAGTTTAAGACAAGTGGGTCATCCATCATCTGATTATTTGAATTATTCTACAGTTATGCATAAATGTGACAAGTTAAATCGGAAACTTTTTGATTTATATCTCTTTAAGGTGAAAACTAGGCTAAATTCTGACCCAAAGGCTTTTTTTTTAATTTTGTAAATTCGAAAAGGAATATTAAGGGATTTCCAGTTTCATTGCACTACAGGGGCACCACTAAATATTCTGATCATGAAATTGCTGACTTCTCTTTGCTGACTTCTTTCAGTCAACTTATGTTAATAGTTCTGACTCTTTATTAAGTTACGCTTATCATTTTCATAGTTTTGATTTTATGTTTGATCTTTCGTTTTCCTACACTGAAGTATATACATGTTTCTTGTCTGTCGTGTAATCCTGGACCTGATGGGATGCCTGCGATAGTACTCAGAGAATGTGCGTATTTTTTATACATACCCTTGATAGATATGTTTTAAAGATCATTGGCCAAAGACGATTTCCCAGAATTGTGGAAAAAAAGTTTTATTGTCCCTTTATACAGGGTGTCCCCTAAACTTTTGTCTAAACTTAAACACGTGATAGCTGAGAACAAAACAGAAGCTACAATGTTTGTTCTTACGCCAATTGCCTAGGTGGCTTCGTTTTCGAGATATTCGTGTTTAAAATAATTGCATTTTTGAATGCATTTTCAATAAATGCATAATCTACTTTTTAAATGAAAAAGAAATATTATTGAAAATTGCTTCAAAATTGATTTTAAATAATTTATTTTTTCGTTTGAAATGAAAACGAATTTTTTTTTAAAATGTTTTCAATTAACGAAAATTTTCAAAATGAGAGCCTGTTGCGTTATGCACTTAGATAATCGGTCTCTTATTTCAGTTGTAGTTGTATCATTTCCTGTCGCATTTGATTTAAAATCAATTTTGAAGCAATTTTCAATGATATTTCTTTTTCAGTTAAAAAGTAGATTATGCATTTATTGAAAATGCATTCAAAAATGCAATTATTTTAAACACGAATATCTTGAAAACGAAGCCACCTAGGCAATTGGCGTAAGAACAAACATTGTAGTTTTTGTTCTCAGCTATCACGTGTTTAAGTTTAGACAAAAGTTTAGGGGACACCCTGTATAAAAGCGGTAGTAGATCTAATGTTGAAAATTATAGAGCCATTGCTAAACTCAGTGCTATTCCTAAGCTGTTTGAACTTCTCATTACGCGTAAACTTGTTCACTCTCTAAGGAGCATTGTTTTCCCTTGTCAGCATGGTTTTGTGAAAGGTAAATCTACGGTTACCATTCTTCTTGAGTTTACTTCATTATTTTTTCGAATTTATCTTCTAAATTACAAACTGATGTTATCTTACAGATTTCAGTAAGGCCTTTTATAAAGTGGACCTAAGTCTACTTCTTCTAAAATTTGATTTAATTGGATTTCCCATTCGTTTATTTAATTGGTTGAAATCATATTTAATTAACAGAACCCAATGTGTATTATTCAGGAATTCTCTTTCAAAGCGGATTCTTGTGTCCCCAGGCGTTCGTCAGGGAAGCCATTTGGATTCGATTCTCTTCATCTTTTTTTAACTGATCTTCCATTAGTTATTCACAATTCGTTAATACTAATGTATGCAGATGATGTAAAGTTGTTTAGGTCCATAAAATCACCTGATGAATACAGTTTACTGAAAAATGATTTAACTAGTCTAGTTAATTGGTGTGAGTCGAATCGTATGTTGCTTAACTTGGACAAATGTAATAAAATTTAATATACAGACGTTATACATAATTGGTGATAGTGTTCTGGAAAAGGTTTATTCATTTTGTGCCTTACTCTATATACCTCTCTCTTTATACTCGTTATGCTCTTTTTACTCTTTATACCAAGCTTAACTTTAATTTGCACATAGATGCTGGCATAAGTAAAACTTCTAATTTACTAGGTTTTATAAAACGTTGCTTGGCCTAGTGAATTCTATGACCCATATCTGTCAAAGCATCTTTTTACGACTCTAGTTTTACCGATTTTGGAGTACGGTTCGTTAGTTTGGTCGCCTTATAACAGCTGTCATATTAATAGAATTGAATCTATACAAAACCAATTCCTACTTTTTGCTCTAAGGAATATTGCTTGGAATTCCGACATAAATCTACCACTCTACCTTCATAGGCTTGCGCTTTTTAATCTTCCTACTTTAAATCTGCTTCATGGTAAATTTAATAAATGGGGATACTAATTCACGTTATTTAATTTTTAATCTGAAATTTAATGTTCCACTTCGTTTTTCAATAAATTTTGTCCCTTTAAATTTACCCGCGATTAAATGTAATTATGAGGAGCTTTATCCGATATTCAAACTTTGTAAAAATTTTAATAAATTTTATGATTTGTTTTCTATAACTGATTCTATTGACGTTCCATTCTTTACGATAATGTTTGTTAAGCTAAGATTTTCCAGATTATCAAGCTACATCCATATACCTTACCTGCTGCTCAGCCATATAACATTCTACCACTCTTTTTTAAATTTTTGTTCCGCAATAAAATCTGCCATCCTTGTCTGGCAACCTGCCAGCTTGTCCAATTTCCTGTTCCGTATTCATTGGTTACACGTACTTTTTCCGTCGTTGCTGCTATTTATCGTTCCTGATTTCACTGGTGTGGTGCTTCTTGTCAAACTTTCCTGTTTGTATTATTCCTGCTCTTGATGCTCCTGCTGTTCCGCTTGTTCCTGCATTTCCATGTTCCTGTGTTCCAGTTCGTTGCTCCATCGTCAATCTACTTCCATATGCCTTACCTGCTGCTGAGCAATAAATTGTTGTTCCGCAATAAAATCTGCCATCCTTGTCTGGCAATCTGCCAGCTTGGCCAATTTCCTGTTTCGTATTCATTGGTTACACCCACTTTTTCCGTCGTTGCTGCCATTCATCGTTCCTGATTTCCTGCATTCCGGTGTTCCTGTTGTACCTTGTGCCTGTATTTTCGCTTGGGTTTATTGCGAAATAACATTCTATCTTCAAATACAACTTTCCAGTTATAATTAGATACTTATCCAGACATACCTATATGAATGCCATTTATCGTTTCCTGATTTCACTGATGTCATGCATCTTTTGAAACTTTGCTTGTTATATGACTCCTGCGCCTGATGTTCCTGCGTTCATCTGTTCCTGATGTTCCTTGAACCTGTAGTCACGATAATCCGGTTGCCGCGTTCAAATATTTTCGCCTGTGTTTAATGCTTTTATTTATTTTATTTATTGTTTTTTTTTTTGTTTTTTTCCATTTGTTATTGTCGGGAAACACCGTCCGACAGTCCATATTACACTTGAACCGGATGATATACGTCTGAAACTGTAGGCAAAATGAAGTTAATTGCCGTTTTCAGTTTTTCATTTTCTCATCCTGTTGCCACATAAAAAAAAAAAAATTGTAAATACTTATTCACACCCTACGATACCGTCATATGTAGGTGTCAAATTAAAGAAGATAATTATGGCTATTTTTATTATTTTTTTATTTACACAGTTCCAGGATAAAAAAGACTTAAAAAATGTCCTTGAAAAATTAAATCCTTTAAAATCCTTGGAAAATCTCCAACAATTTATTCGAAAAAAATATATGTTAACAGCCTGTATATAGTGTAATACACCCCAATATTTCAATATTCTACCTTTATTAGTTAATTTTTAATAAAAGTTTACATAAAACTCTACCAGCAAAAAAAAATTACAGCAGACAGTTGTCCGAGGCCTTCGGCCACGGACTGTCCCTGCAGGCTGTGTCAGAGACACGGCCATTAAGTTTAACGTAGAATACGCCATCCGATAAGACAGAAAACATATATAACAATAAATTCATTTGCTTATATTATTTATCATTTATTGTTATATATGTTTTCTGTCTTATCGGATGGCGTATTCTACGTTAAACTTAACTTAACTTAATTCTACGTAAAACTAACTTAAAAATTACTGTCTGCTGTAATTTTTATATTTACCAACGGCATTTGATTCAAGTCCGTTTAAAAAAAAATATTATGTTCAATTTTTTTAAACTTAATTTAATTTATGTATTTTAATTAATATTTTTATTGAAATAAGTTCTGCGAATGTTGATAGGGCCGCCCTAATATTAAAAAAGGTTTACCTTATCGAGTCTTCGCATTAGCATTCGAGCGTTGTGTGAAAGCTTTACGCTTTACAATTCAAAATTAATGTTACAACAGCTTTATTGAAGCTTTCGCAAAAAAGCTTTATTACGTTAGCTTACTGTTTGTTTCACTTTTTACTAGATACATGTTGCCAAGCAACATTAGCTTGCTGTTCGTTTCACTTTTTACTAGATACATGTTCCTAAGCAATGTTGAGCAACCAAAAACACTCAACCAAACACCACACATATGTTTGAGTGTATGTGTTTAAACAATTTTCATTTGAGAAATTAAAATACTAGAAATATATCAACCAATATGAAATGTATATCAAACGAAAGATAACATCTTCATTTACCTACAAAAAAAATTTTAAAAAAATTCATCTAGCCGTTTCCTCAAATTCAATGAAATAAAGATAACAACAATAAAAACCTGACATGACTCCTCATACCGTAAGGTAAGACGTATTCTACGTTAAAAACATTACTTTTTTGTGAAAAGGTACTTTTTGTAACAAAATTTACTTGTTTAAAAAAAGGTACTTCTTTCAGATAAGGAATTTTTTTTTTAGAAAAGGTACTTTGTTTAAGAATATGAATAGGTATTTTTTTGAGAAAAGGTACTTTGTTTAAGAATATGAATAGGTATTTTTTTGAGAAAGTTTACTTTTTTTTTATGAAAAGGCACTTAATTAAGAAAATGTTCTTTTTTAAATTTCTTACACTTTGGCTTTTCTAAATGAACTTTTTATTGGGTTCAAAATCACAATATATAGTAAATATTGGTTACAGGCTCCACTTAGAAAACTTCCCATTAAACAATCCCAAAATATGTGAGGCATCTAGTTAGTGTAGACACAAACTAAAGCAAAAGTATACAATATCGTTGACAATAGTGGGTAATAGCATAATAGTGATATTGGCATGTTAAATTCCTGATCGGCGCTGTGTAGAACACTTGACTAACAATGCGGGAGACCTGCATTATAGGGTTTCTTAATTTTCTTCAGACTCGATTAATGTGTTAATATAACTGCTGTTGGAAGGAAGTATCGTTGATGCATTTAAGTAGATTACGAATTGTTGATACATTACCTGATAAATAACTAATATGGTCCGTCCAATTGAACCGTTTATTAAAACTTATGCCAAGAATATTAACAGCCGTAACGTTTTCAAAAATATGATCGTTTAAACAGAAGTTGTGTGCTGTGCAGGAATGCTTGCGGCAAATATACAAGTGTTTTGATTTTGGCTTTGATATTGATGGTCCGGACTCGATGCTCTATTCATTTATGCCCCTTACTAAGAGGTCTACATTTAGTTGCGTAACATTGGGATCATGTAATGCCCCGGGGCAAAAATGCAATTGAGACCCTATTTAAACTAAACTAAATAATTTAAATACGCAAAACTATGTTAATGATTTAGGTAGACAATAAAACGCAGTTCATAATTTT
This sequence comes from Phaonia tiefii, assembly GCA_963931995.1. Classification (NCBI taxonomy): domain Eukaryota; kingdom Metazoa; phylum Arthropoda; class Insecta; order Diptera; family Muscidae; genus Phaonia; species Phaonia tiefii. The sequence continues at coordinate 100,320,419 of OZ008370.1, read as the reverse complement.
ATTTCAACTATTTATTTTACAATCTTTTCTGCCTTTAGTTTTTGCTTTGTTTTCGATTGCTAGAGTGCCAAATGCCGGAGTCGAGTGTAGTGTGTAGTTTTAATTTGCTGATATTATCTATTAATATTTTACTGTCTTCTACAATTTTGTTGAATGCTCACTCAATAACTTCAATGACACAATTCAAAGCTGGGCAGTGTCTACGGGCGCGGTCATTCCAATCAATAAAACGGAATTACTTCATGTGTGCAGAAAGAAAAGATGCACCGGCGGGTCTATGAAACTGAGAGACTACGAGATTGCCACCTTATCCCACATGAGAATATTAGGAATCATTTTTTGGAAAACCTTATCTTGGAACGAGCAGGTAAATCGCGTATTAATCAAACTTGGCAAAATCAACAATTTACTGAGACTTATTTGCTCAAAGGGTAAAGGCCCCCACTTTGACACGGCGGTAGACATCTGCCGCACACTTGTAATAGGATCCCTATCTCACGGTATCACTATCTACGGTTGGACCACGAAGTCAAATACTTCTAGATTAGACGTGGCCACCAATAGGTGCTTCAGGACAGCCACAGGGTTGCTTCCATCTAAACCTATTGAATCACTAAGAATTGAAGGAAAATTCTCTGATTTTCAAAAAATTCTTGAAAAATACGCAGTGAGCCTAGACGCTAAGGCTATAACTTTGCCTACCGAATGTCTACATACGACATTCTGGGAACACATTGACCCCAACGAAAGCTCGCGAACTTCTGCTATACGCAAAATTTTGGATCTGCTTACAGAATTTCAGATAAATTTACCACCAAGACCGGTCATAACAGATGGCAAACAGGCCCGCCTAAAATTTAATGAGAGTCTAAGTCATTTCCAGAAGGATTCCATAAACCCCGAATGCTTCAAATCCTTGCTAGCCCGGGAAACACATAATTTACGCCCACAACTAACACTTTTTACAGACGGATCCTATGATGGAACCCGGACAGGCTTCTCAGTAATATCTCAGGTTAAACAGGGCAATCCCAACATAATCGAGGAAGCGCGTTTGCCAGACAATGCAGGCATTTTTTCCGCAGAAATTGCTGCTTTGGGCAGAGCAATTGCTTATGGATCTGAATGCCAGGCCAAATCGCTTATTTGCACATAGCTTAAGTGAAGTTAGGGCACTAAAGTATAATAGAAAAGGAATATTCAACTCGCTCTTCACACTACAACCACAAGATGACATAACAATAATCTGGTTACCTTCCCACATCGGCATTCCAGGTAACGAACTGGCAGATATAACTGCCAAGAGAGCCTTGAATGCCACAAACATTACAAGACCTCCTTGCTTTCCTGGCGCAATCATACACCCATACAAGGGAACCCGCCTAAAGCAGGAAACAGATAGTTGGGAGCAAAGCAACACTTTCCTAAGGCAAGTAAACCCGTCACGAAACAGAAAAAGATATAATATTAATCTCAGTAGAGCTGAATGTATATTACCTTCTAGACTACGAGTAAATAAGGCCCTATTTAATACTTCGCATTACTATGACAGATCTAGTCCATTAACGTGCTCCTTTTGCCAAAGCAATCTAACGGTTGATCATATTCTTCGTGAATGTGCGTCATCCAAAATTGACGAACCCATTCAAAATATTTTAGACTGTTCAGTCTCCAACATGCTACCCAGAATCCTATCATCCTTACAGGTGCACAATGTAAAAGACAAAGTTTAAGCCAAAGGTTATTTTGTTCTATTTTATTCAATTTCTTTTCTCTACTAACATGATTTTTTGTAAATATGTATATTATAAAACATAACTATTAAAGTCTTACACTACAACAACAGGCGCACTATGGTCTCTGCTACCCGGCGCCTTTCAAATTTATATTTTATAAATTGATTTGTAAAATATACACAAATAAATAAATAAATAAAAAATATTTAAATAAACATGTAATTTACATTTAAACTAGCTTTGAATGAATCAAACGTTTTCAATAATCTGAAACGGTTGTCATATGTGTTTATACAATACAAATCGATTCCTCAGGCCCGAGTTTTTAAGGTGGTTTGTTCACATAACTTATATTTTCAATTCATCTCTTGCAATTGTTTGAGTCCGCGGTTGTTAAACCCGGTTTCAAATACTGGAATAAAAGACCGGTTCCAATAATCAAATCTGGATTTGGTAAAAAATTTATACAAACTGATTTTTAATTGTGAGTGTTAAACCTGGGGTTTTAAATCCGTTTCCAAAACCGGTTATAGTAACCAATTGTGATATCCGATTTTAAAGAATCGGTTTGAGCACATATCTTATGTTTTCTTTTGCAGTTTTTATGATTTGGCTCCCTTGTAAGGTCATCTGGGCGATTTTCCCCGAGATGGACTACTTTACTGCACCATATCAACCTGAAACCGTTAAGTGACTATATCGTGTTATACCTTATTGAAAGCGTATAGACTTCTACTAGAAGGAGTGGGTATCCGACTTGAATATTTTTTCATTTAGATACCACTTTTTGGGAAAAAACCGAAATCCCCAAATTGAAAATTTTTTCAAATTAAGAGTTTGAAGCCCTAGAGTGGTGGGATTTATCTCAAATTTGTACCACTTTATATTTATGTCAAACTAAATCAATGTGCAATTTATTATTCAAATGACCTGAGGAATGAAATTTTTATAGTGTATAAAACTGCCAAAACTCGAAAACTTTGACCACAAGCCGGTCCGACTTAGAGTTATCGGATTGGGCTCAAATTTTCAACATGTTAGTTTTAGACCAAATGACATAATAATCCGCTTGGTATTTACCAAAAATCAGAAGTTGAATTTTCATTGCCACCCTAATGATGGGTTTAGAAAAATAAATATTTGATAGGCTGCACTCATGCCAGTAGAACGTGTATTTCAGTGAGAAATTATTGTGTATAATATATTATTGAAAACCAACATTTTAAATATTTCTTCCCCGTTTTGAAATCTGGTCAGAAGGCAGTTCATCAAAATGTTTTTTGACTTTATTTTGCCGTTTCTCGCGAAATCTGGGATCTATGCCATATTTAATTTTTTCAGTTTCACTTACTTTCTTCATGATTGATTGATTCGAAGTTATTTCCAGAAATTTCATTTTCATTTTAACATCTGCTAAAGCTCCACTTTCATTTTGAATTGCTTCCTAAAAACCAAACCATAAATTATGACGTCTACTGTCAGCAATTGACGAACCTTGTTGGGGCACTGATAGAAACCTGAATTGATAAATCGCAAAGGCGTGGTTTTCCATCACGACAACACTAGGCCTCACATATCTTTGCATGGTCGGCAAAAATTATGGGAGCTTGGATGGTAAGTGGTGCCACAATCACCTTATAGTTCTGATCTGGCACCTTCGAATTTTCATTTATTCCGGAGTCAGCAAAACGTTTTTGAATGGAAAATTGCTCGAATATATTTTTTGTTACAGACCAGTCATTCTATGAATCTGGAATCAACAAGTTGACGATGGCAGAAGGCTATTGAACAAAATGGCACCTACATCCAAAACTTTGTGCTATCGATAACTCCATCAGATATGTCTGTCAGATAAATCTGGGAATGTGAATCTCGCTTTGCACCCTGTTACGCTTATGTTCCGGAGTTGAGAAAAATTTTTGACCAGGTGCCAAAAAGTTGAACGTCGAAAATTCTGTATTATACTAGGATATTATATAACTTTTACGAGCCGAGGGCCCCGGGACTCTGTCCCGCCTGGTCCTACGGTAGCTACGCCACTGATCATGTAAACTCGATAATAAATAAAAATCATCGGCATAAAGACAATGTGAAAAATTTTTATGTGTGGACAATATGTGGGTTGGCCTTTCAAATGCCCACTGAAAGGCGAACCCTGTGTTATACCGTTTTCCAGTTTATGCGTAGAAGATTTAAATCCATTGATTACGACAGTAGAAGTTATATTTTAAAGAAAATCTTTAACGTACTAAAATATACTGCGGCCGATGTTCCGCAATTTAAGATGGTTTAAAACAGAGCAAATTCCGAGTATATCGTACGTTTTCCAAAATCAATGATTAGCACAGTGCAGTGTTTCCGTTTTGAGAGTATTTTGACCACAAATAATTCGATATTTGTAAGTCTATTGTAGAGCTGTTCTATTTAACACCACTTTGTTTTAAAGTTTTCAAAGTTTATCAAACTTCATAAAATTAGTGCATTTTCCTTTTGTGAGTGTACGTCTGTCTATAGGTTGTTAATTTTTGTTTCCGGTCGGATTTTGTAAATATTTATAATAAATTGTTTTTTAGATAAATAAAAATGAGTGAAAGTAACACAAAACAAAAAAACACACCACACAAAAAGCAAGAATGGAGGGAATATAAGTAGAATACACACAAATTTTCACAAAAAAAACAATAGATCCCTTTCCGCAATGCACTTGAAGTAAAAACAAGATGAAATTTCACATTTTGAAAACTTTTAATATACAACAACGCTAGTACCGTATATTTGTACCGCGAAAACCACTTGATATAAAGACATTTGCATCGAACATGTGTCTGTGGCACCAGCAAATGATGAATAACGTGAAATTAAAGTCAGATGAGTAAGACCATATTAATAAAGGGTTTTCCAATTTGAGTGATATGATTTCTTTTAAAAAACACACTAATTGTTCAGGAAATTCAAATGTTTTTTATGTAATGTGAAGTACAATCGATACAATTAAACGTCTTTCAAATGGCCTCCACATCTTCTTTTGCAGGAACGAATTTGATGAACCCAATTTTGGAGCACTTTTTCTACTAAATCAAGTTGTATGTCAAGAATAGCACGTTCAATATTGACTTGTAAAGCGTCAAGAGAGTCTGGTTTATTACTAAAGACCAACGACTTGAAATAACCCCACAAGAAATAGTCTAGTGGTGTTAAATCACAACTTCTTGGAGGCCATTGAGTGTAACAATTTCTTGAAATAATCGAATATCCAAACTTTTCTCGCAATAATTCGGTTGATACGTAGTCTCTAATCCGTGTGATACGTAGTCCCGTCTTGTTGGAACCAGATGTTGTCAAGATCAAGTTTTTCCAATTTCGGCAATAACAAGTTGGGTATCATCGATCCAATTGTTGGTAACGTCTTGGAATCGATAAATTGCTGTCTTCAGTAACACTTGCCTGAACGGCAGCAATATTTTCATTACTTCGAGCGGTTCTTTGTCTTATTGGCAATTGAACATTAAATAAATAAATAAATGGTTTCCCGTTACATCCCATGTAAGAACTTGGGAGAGCTTCTCACAACCAGTGAGTTGTGTGCGTTCTAGTCTTACACTTACTGATTGGGACCTACAGTTATACACCGGTTCCGAACGGTATTTTGAGAAGCTTTTTCATGGCTAAATACTCGATAGTGTCGCCGTCACTATGCGAGGTGACCGCCGTCGAAAGAAATTTAAGGTGGTCACAGCAGGGATCTCACGCACAAGAGCCGCACGCACTACCATTGCACCATATGTAAAGTAATTTGCAACAATTCCACGAATAGCGAGCACAGGTGGACCATAATTAGGCCCATAAAATGGAAAAACCGCACGAAAAGTTGCAATTGGAGAACGATTATTTTGATAAAATTGATGATGATGATTTGAAATTTAAAACTGAAATTTGTATCTCTCCACGATGAAATTGTAAACATTACTGAATATAATGAAAACAAAAAAATACAGATCATGACATACTACAAATGGCCGAAACGTCACTTACAAATCATATAACTCAAATTGGAAAACCCTTTATAACCCAAAAATTACATATGGATGTCTGGTTTAGTGTGATGGTCTTGACAATGCTCGACAAGGTACAGAGGATGACTGCTATTGGGATCATTGGGGCTAGAAGGAGTACACCGTAAGCGGCTTTAGACGTGTTCCTGTGCCTTCCGCCCCTGGACTTATACGTCAAGGGTATTGCGGCCCGAGGGGTATCAGATTGAGGGAAGCTGGTGATTGGTATCAGACGGCGTATGGTCATGCGACTGATTTTACTGATTACTGATTTTTTTACGAAACATGTGGACGTCGCAATTCCGGAAAAATTGGTACAGAAAGTTGACGGGATCCCCTATGGTGACTATTTTTGTCTTACGGACGCACAGTTGTTCAGAATCTATTCCCATACGAAAAAATTCAATATCTTTTGATCTAGTAAACATTTTTAAGTTCTGTAAAAAACCAATTGTAGGCCGGTATATCAACATTTAAAATCGCACTGTGGGGTATATTTCAGAAAAATTTCCAAAGTTGACTACGTTTGGATTTTCGGTTTCCAAGAAAACAAAATGTTTGGTTTTTTACCTTTAAGTCTTTTTTTTAACATATTTTGACAATTGTTCATGATGCGCACAAAAAATTAAAAATTTTTCGCATTACAAATATATATTTTCGAAATTTTCGAAATTAAATTGAAAAATTGTTATTTCTTTTCTCGAATTTCTTGAACTGTATCTCATTTAGTTTCAGAGATATTGCACTTAATTTTCTTTGTTAAAAAGAGTGATTAGTTGGCTTTAATGCGGGATCTATATTTTTGTTTATGCCAATTACTGTTCGGTAGGACTAATTATTTAAAATATATTGTTTTTGAAAAAAAAACAGATTTTGGACCAACAGAACTTCTTTGCTTCAAAAGCGTACAATGAATATGATACACAGTTGGAAATTCTGATCTGTTCCCCAATAACGCACGGTAACCTTGGTTGCCGCCTGAAGATAGTGCTAATTTACTGAAAAAATTCTGATTTTTTAGTTCCTAAACGTTACTAACTATTTTTTCCTCAACAACTCAAATTAGGTACGCAGCTAAAACGGTGATTCTCTTTCGCATTTTGTATTTTTTATCGCAGAGATATTCACATCGACATTTCCTAGACCCTTAACGTTGTTGGCGTCGTCGATCCGGGTTTCTGGACAAGGTAACGTCGATTTTGTCGTTCGTGAGGGAGAGCAGGAGATTCGTAGAGGCAATCTCGCAGTGATGCAGACTGATATGCGCCACACGCAGCCTCTAAGTTTACCTTCGCGCAGAGGAGACCGAATGGTGGAACTTGACAGTTCCACAACTTTCCCTTACGAACTTTAATCAAATTCAGCGATTCTGCATCCAAAGCGATACAGAAATGCGCGCCTGGCGATTCATTAGCAGAACCCGTACCACTACCTCCAAAACTTGGGTATTAAGTTCCGTGTTCTGCTCTCTCAACAATTTTACGATCCTGTCCGCCGATAGAACGAGCACAAACGGACACAATGAGTCGAAGTGAGAGATCGGACTTCGGTATAACTTCTTGTCTCGGAGGTTTGTGCTCTTCACGATAGTGTTCAAAACCGAAACCGAGACACCGGGGTTTAAATGTAATAACGAATGCCCGGTTTTAAAAAATGTCCATTTTCGAATAACCGGTTCTACCGGTTTTTTGGTATATTGAACCCGGGTTTTATGTTTTTTTACTTATTAATTTAAATGCAATTACGAATTCTAAACAACTTTCGTACAACGCATACTGAAAACAGTATCTGAAATCTGCAGATCTGAAAATACTGCAAAAACTACCTTCAATTTAAGTTGATTTTAATTTACAGTTGATGTTTGTATTTTAAAATTCAATTGATGTCTCAAATTTCAATTGATGTCTTTTAAATTTCAATAAATGTTTTTTAAATTTCAATAAATGTTTTTTTTTAAATTTCAAGTGATCCGTTTTACATTGAGGTCTTTTATCAATTATTTGTTTTAAATAATAATGCATGACTTTTAAATTTCGACTGATGTCTTAAATTTCAATTGAATTGTTTCAATTTACAATTGATGTCTAAATATTTCAACTAATGTCTCTTAAATTACTATTGATGTTTTTTAAAATTCAATTGTTGTCTTTTAAATTGTAATTTTACATTACGACTTATATTTTAAAATTCAGTTGATGTCTTTTGAATTTCAAATTAAACTTTAAATTTTTAATTGATATCTTTTAAAATTGTATTGATATATTGATATATTTTAAATGAAGTTTATTATTTTTTCTAAAAAGAACTAAAAGGATATATGGGAATTTAAACCCATGTGATATACAGGTTGGAGAGCGGTAATTTGCTTTTTTGCACTGCAGGCTCTGGCGGCACTGTTGGCCGAAGGGAGTGGATAGTGTGCGTGGCTTATAATGGCTGACGGGAGATTTGTATTCGTCCACCTTTCAGTTGCCATCATGCATTGGACACGTGAGGAGAGGTCATTTTGTGTTGAAGTGTATTTTTCAAATGCGCACTCGATCATTGCAGTGCAGCGTGATTTTCGTTCACGATATCGTTTACGTTGTGATGAGGCACATTTTCACCTCAGTGGGTGTGTAAACAAACAAAATATGCGGTACTGGAGTGAAACAAACCCCAGAGAACTTCACCAGTCGACATGCTTGTTAGAGTTTATGAAAACTTCAGAAAACTTATGCAGCAGTGTGTGGATAGCGAAGGTCGACATTTGCCAGATACACTATTTAAAAAACCTTGTAAAAAAATTCCCTTAGTGTTCAATATAATTAAAATATAAAATAAATTTTTCTAAGGTTCATAATTTTTTTATTTCATTCCCAAATAAGCAAATTACCGCACTCCACCCTGTATTAACTATTTCCTTATTTTTAGAAATTTAAAATTAGGATCACAAAACATTCAAAACATAGTGGCTTTGGATCACAGCATTTTTAGAATAGTATAAACATTTAAAGACACATTGGTCCAAGCTCTTAATACGCTCCTTCTTTATTTAAATTCGAGGAAATGTAATTTCATGTTGAACGTAATAAGAAAAATTAAAACGTTTTAATGAAACGTAAATTAATCCAATAATAAATTTTGTTAAACATAAAATCGAAAAAACATTTTATTGTTACATACAGATGACATTTTTCTTCAAATATGTATATTTTTTTAAAATTTACAAAGACCGGTTAGATCGGGTTTCATCTCGGGCGGTTATTCTAAACCCATTAGACCGGTTTTCGTCTCGGTCGGTTAGTCTCAACTATTTTCTAAAAAAGTCGAGTATTTGAACACACTACTCTTAACCCTTTGACGACCACAGGCAAGTATGTTTGCCCTAAGGTTTTTGACACTAAAAATTGTTCAGATAGGAGACAGAGCAAATGTATTGATGGTTGATTTGTAGAAGAAGGTACGAGCAACAATAGTACAGTACGTGCCAATTCTCTAACTGATCCCTATGAGCCATCAACGTGGGTCAATAAATGGTTTTAGTTCAAAGGAATGCAACGGGTCACAAAAAAAAGAACGGTTTGAATTCATACCTTACCTTATATAGCTATATAAGGTTGAATTTCAACGTGCTTATATTTGACCGAACAAATGTTTAGCAAGTGTGTTTGATTTTTAGTCCCATTTTTGCGGCGTAGCTATTATTAGGCTATAGAACATGAGAATAACTTAAAAACAAAATCGCTTCGACAAAAATGTATGGTCGTCAAAGGGTTAAGGAAGTCCACAGACTCCTTATTAACATCACAAAAGCACACTTCACTGATATTCCTACTGTCGTCCAACATTGCATCTAAAGCCCTTTCTCAAGCGGCAACCATTTGGTAGAACTGATTTTACTATCAGGAACAGCCCTATCAACGATTGGAATCTTAAGGGTAGGAGTCGTTCCCAGTCTGATCTATTTCCTGATTTCTTCGAGTCTATTAGCGGTTCATTCCCAGACCTAGCTCTCTTAGCAAACTTCCCACTTTTGGAAAGTTTTGATTTGATTGATTTTTACCCCTGTAGCCTTCGACGTAGAGAAGGACCAACCAACTTATGAATATGCTGGAAGACCCTCCCCCCCCCCCCACACTCTCAATGAGCAGGCAACCCGGGTATCCGACTCAACGCATTTTTATTTATTCTAACACTAACTGGCCATTCAGGTCCTGGACACTGCTACCAACCACCTTGACCTTAAAAGTGTTTTGTGCTCAACATCTGATATTATAGTGGCGCCCGTCGCACTCGACATGACAGGGAAGCTTCATTGACAATCGATATTTACGTATACATCAAGTCTCCACTCCCCCACCCCCCCCCCCCCCCCACCTTTGAGTGTTCCGATGCCGCCCGATAGCAGGTGCCACGTAACAGGCCTTCCTACTATCCGGAAACTGTGGACACGCTCCGTAGCACCCAGCCCGTGCTTCCGTGCAACTCTCGGAGTAAGTTGAATATATATACCCCTCAACTACCACCGTGTGCTTATATATCTCAATGGTGGGGCTTCGGCAATGATACACAACCTAGAAACGGCGTCGGTCTTTTTCAATGGTCATTGCGAAATTTCGAAGAATTTGTCTGGTCAGGCGTATGCACCCACTAAGCCTGATGAGGACCGTGGTAAGGACAATATCTATAGTCAAATATATTTGCTAAAGCTCCCTATCCCTATGTCATAAATATATTTCTGGGAGATTTCAATGCGAAAGTGGGCAAAGACAACAACAACTTAAAGGAAGTTATGGGAACACATGGGCTTGGAACTCTGAAGAATAACAGTTGAGTTCGTATGTACACATGACCGATTGGGCAAACTAACAAAAGGGCAACGAAGCAATAACAAATAACCAATGATCATAACAAGAGAGTAATGACTACATAGACGAGTTAGGATTTGGTAAATACATAGTTAAATTGTAACATACAGTACTGTGCAAATAAATAAGTACTGAAATTGAAATATAAGTGAAGCAAAAACAAATTAAATATTTATATTAACCTTGCAAATGAAATATTGTCGGCGGCAACAATAACAATGGGAATGGACTCATAGATTTTTGTACCCGCCATTACTTGTTTATCGGCTGAACCAAAATCCCCCATAATAATATACACAAGTATACATGCGTAGTGCTGACAATGATAGCAAATAACAAAACCTAGTGGGTACCTTCCGTCTCCGTCCAGCGGCTGTCAATGTATTAGAAGTAAGATCGTCAAATATACTATAGACCGTCCTGGCAACGCACAAGTAACAGCCCTAATGAATTGGATATGCGTGGAAAAATTGAATTTGGATCGGCTATGTACTTAGGTGTCCAACATCAGACATTGCAACAGCGTCCAGGAAGAAATACACGGATCAGTTATTAAAGTTGGGCCGAATATTTAACCTGATTTTTTTGCCTTCTTTATGGCACTCTGACAGGACGAACACCATGTAAGGGTGTAGTTATGATTCCCCATCTAATTGTATTTGCGATCTTAAATAAGAATAAGAAATTACAATCTAACGTTTATTATTTGATATATTTATAATAAAAAATTTATTTAATAAATAGTTAACAATGGACAGCAAAGAATTACAAAGATTTCTATAAACTCGGAGAATATTTACAACTTGTGAAACGTAGACACAATCAAAATATATTTTTGGTTTTCAGCTTACAATTACATGACCCTACACTTTGATCATCCATCTTAGTTAGTTTTCACCTCATTGACAGACTCATTGATTATAATCGGTATTTCTTGACCATTGTCACTAGTTGTAAATTTTACCGATTGACTGACAGACTTTTGTGTTAGCACTTCGAAGACATCCATTCCGCTCGGGGTAGAAGATGGTGGTGCCGATGGTGAAGATGATGAGACCGACATCGATGGCAGTGTGGTACTTGCGCTGGTGGTTAAATCATTTGACAGTTGCGTAGTTTGTTCTGGTTGGCTTTGTGTAGTGGGTAAAACAACAAATTTCGTTACTTCTTTAATGCTGGGTTGAGTTTTAATATCATTGTCTTTCGTATGTGATGCTTGGATTTCTTGAGCCACGTGTTTAATGTTCAAAGCTTTACCAGTTGCTTCCTTGCGTCTGGGTTTCCATTTCAATACCGGCTTCTCGGTAGTTGTCGTGGAAGTGGTAAATCGTTTATTTGAATTTCTATAACGGCTTACAGACTTCAAAGGACTTTCAGTGGTGGAAGTAGAGACAAATTGTTTTTGGGGTTTCGCCGTAGTAGAAGTGGTTGTAGTTGTAGTACTGGAAGTAGTGGTGGTAGAAGTGGTTGCTCTAGTCGGTTTTTCCGTTGTAACTTTCGTGGAGAATACTTTTGGTTTTGAAGTTGTGCTAACCACTAATTTTGTAACCTTCAAACGCACTCTTTTGGGACGGGCTGATATAGCTTTAGGCTTAACCGTGGCTGCCAATGTTATTGTGTTGGAAGCTTCCGTTTCGATTGTGTTATCTGTCGTCTTTTCCGTGGAGATTTTAATGGATGTCTGACTGGTTTTTTGTTCGAGTTGCTCTTGCTTGCGAAGTGCTTTGGTACTGCTCTCCTGGGCGTTTTGCTCATATAAAGAAGGGCTGTTGTTTGAATTTGAATGAGGAGCTTGTACTTGAGCCTCTATGGAGTCAGATTGTTCATTAGCATTGTCCACATTTGATTCAATGTCTCGTTCAGTATGATGGTCATACTGGAAGAATATTGGAATATCATAGAAAAGATTAAAAACAAAATTGAATAATTAAGCTAGTGAGTGAGTGTAATGGGCTTTAGTTACTTATTTATTTTATATTCTATAGATTATCCAAGTTTTATTAATCCTTTAAGAGATTTGGAAGATTGACCACTGTCTATCCTAACATTCAAATTTTATTCTTTCCAAAACCATATGTGCTAAACTAAGTGATGTAAACAAAGTGACATGAAATAACAGATGAATCCGTTAGAAAATGATCATAGGTGTTTGGAGGAGTTAGAAAAAGAAGATCTGTACTTTAACAGGTATTCTTGCTATGATGTATACGACTCGGGAAAAGGCGTCATATATACAAATATCTAGAAGGAACTACTTCATCATTGTCGAATTTAAGATGAGGAGGTGTCAGTGCAACATATAGTGTGTCAAGAACTAGTACCAACTTTCCTTGATGATATGAATGGAACACATGATAAAGTACCGAGCCATTTTTCTACCCCCTTTAAGACTAAATACTTATAGTTATAGTGGTAAAGCACAGATTGACTGAAAGTGCGCTTTTGTTCTACGTTTGTAAATTTCTTATAGGAAAATAAAGTCACTACCTACAAAAAAAAAAACTGTGAAAATGAGCACTGCGAAGTAATCGGTGTGAGAGAAATAGTCGTCCTCTTATTTATACCACTTTGAAACTAGTTAAGGACCAGTTAAACAAATTTATAATTTGGGGCCTGTTTAGGGTTCTGAAACACTTCCATTAAAACTAGTGAAGTTTTTACTACTTTACAAACTAGTAGGTCTGGATCCAGTTGATATATCATTAATTCATGGTCTAGAGTTTGATCTAGAACTAGTCCCATCATATTCCAGTGGATTCTTTCAAATTATCTCGCCGTATGAATACCCACCCGTATACATAACCCAGAATTGTAAAATTTACTGACAAATTAAAAATCTTTACTTACATCTTGTGGCAATTCCAACTGAGGCTCATTGATATTAACATCTTGTTCTTGTTGTGATCCATAACTACTTGAGTTTTCGTCCCTTTCATTGATGTTGGAATATAAAGGATCAGGTTCCGAATAACGTATGGTAACGTCATCTAAAGGTTGACTATGCACAAAAGGTTTGTTACGCTGTGTGGGCATATCAACCCGTTGCTTTTGCACAGATGCTGGATAAATAGGATAAGGTCCATGACCAGTAGCATATTGATGGGCGGCCATAGGAAGTTGATGATAGTAATGTTGATATTGGGGTTTCCTTAGAGGTGGCACTGGAGTTACATGGATCACACGTTGTTGCTCTATTTGTGTTGTTGGAAATACAAACTTTTGTGGAGCTGGAGGCATTTGGGAAACTTGTTGCTGTTGTTCTTGCTGATGCTGGTGATCTTGTTGTTGTTGTTGGTGCTGCTGATGATGATGGTGTTGCAATAATTGTTCGTCAAACGTCGATTCCTCATAAACTTGACCAAACTGCGGCACTGGAGTTGCCTCATGCACTTGTAGATTTTTGTACAAACCAGCAGGTTTTGCAATCTGTTGTTCACCGCTTTGGCCACCTGCGGTGAACTCTCCAGTTTCACTGGCATTGGGCATAAAGTAATGGTGATGGTAGTGATGAGCTACCAGAGCATTTTCTGGTACTTTAGGTGCAAACTGATCCTGTGAATGATAATATTCAGGTAATTTTGGATAATCAGCATGGTAATGTAAGGGTGGAGGTGTATATATCTCTGGGCGTTGCGGGGGATATACCTCTGGTTGCTGATGCAAGTGTAGCGGTTGCGGAGTATATACATCTGGTCGGGGGAACGTCATGGGGTAAGATGTAGGTGGTCGAAATGTAGAGTGAGCAGCTGAATGCTGCGGGGGTTTACCAAACATCATTGATAATAAATTGGGAAATAATTCGATTTTCGATGAAGCTTTAGGTACGTAACTTCCTTTATTGTAATATTCACCAATATTCAAATGATCCGGTACTGGCGGTCCATGTATGAAATTTGCAGGAGGTGTTCGATAGACGCCCCTTAAGAAAGTTGGCTGAGGCATGGGAGTGACATGGGAATGTTGTTGATTTGTAACTTGTCGAAAATTTCTTGTTCCATCATAACGACGATCCGCAAAATCTGAATCATTTCCCGTTAAAATTTTACTAAAGCTCAAGGGGTAATCATCTTCTTTTTGAATAAATGTTTGCATATTATGGTGCTGACCTTGGTAGTATGAATTTTCCATAATAGTTCTTTTGTTAGGACCTCCCCTCACCACTGTCTCACTGGGCGTTGTTGTGTGTGCTATGGGACTAACACTAAATTTCATTTCATAGTGAAATTTACGATCTACATCACGATGTCTTATTTTTTGCACATGCCACATTGCTATCATGTTGTTTTCGCGGGCACATTCATAATCGCAACTGCCTTCAACGAAGCGATATGTACCATTGGTCATGGACTCCAGACGTCCTTGGGCCAGTGTAACAATATCACCGAATCGTGAATCGTTGGGTATTTGTGAACGCACATAGGATGATTGCAGAAAGTCATTGTATTCCTTAACCTTGCTAGAGAAGTGGAAGAGGAACATGTTATGAGTAATGTATGTAAAACAAAAGGCAAAAGAAGCTAACTTTATCAGTCCCAAATTTCTCAAATGGAGATGATACAATTTTTGAATTTTAATTTAAACTCAAACATAAAGGAAATGAACAACAACAAAAATCGGATTCTTTCTCTCTTCTATTTTTGACGTAAAGGTCCGATGCATTCGATTATGACATGTAAAATGATGTTGAATTTTTAAAATATAAGCATTTAATTATAAAAATTTAAAAATTTATTTACACCAGACGATAAAGTTGCACCATCTCCTTTTCCCTTGACCGCTAATCATGAAGTTGTTGTAGACCCAGTTCCAATTCAACATGTTACTGCTTAATTGGCTCCCATTCTTATAAAATATGACTTCATCATAAAGATTATTAATTTTTATTTGTTATTAAATGAATGATAACTTTTAAAAACAATGAATAACAATAGAATTTTTATTAACACGATATAATTTTCATTATGTCATCGTCATAGAACAAAAATGATTCAATTGATTTAAGTGGAACATCGCAGAAATTGTTCGGTTTAGGAATACAACCGTATAATGATCTGGCGTACCGTTCCCCCCTAATGTGGGTACTAGCAGTCAATGGGAATGCTGCAATTTTTTGAAATAGAGGGTCGCAAACGTTGCATAAGATATGATAAGTCGCTTTTGATGCAAACTGCGCTGAAAAGACTCGAACTAATCGAGAACCTCCGGACTTAGAATTAATCCTTTAAAATCCGAGATTTTTCGTGTTACTTGTAGACGTAAGATTAAAAATTGCAGGATATCCAGGCAATGATCTTCTGAAGACAGAGAATAATTTCCGTATTATCATAGACCGCAAATTAAATTGGACAATTCTGATCTTTGTAGGTTACTGAATAAATGTTTGACCATCATTAAGTTTCTTTCGTAGTGACGGCGACATCATCGAGTAATTAGCTATGAAAAACTTCCCAAAAACCTTCGGAATCGGTGTAAAACTAGGTCCCAATCAGTGAGTATAAAACTAAAAACCGCTCCGCTCATTGTTTGTAAGAAGCTCCTACCTATTTCTCCATGGGATGTAACGGAAAAATTAGTATAAGATATAGTTTTGGAAGTTATAATACTTTACATATGCGAATTACTGGAACTGGATACTGGAACAGGTGATTTTTCATTAAGTCACTTGAACTCAATATGCCTCTTAGGTAAGTATTCTATCGTAAAATTGCCAAAAGTGAACGCAAAAGTCAAATACTGATAGTTTATACATCACTTCGCGCTTGCGTTCGCTTACGAAAGCAGTTACTGAAATTTTTGGTTTATAGAGTTGCCCAACTAAAATAAAAATAATATAGATTAGAAAAAGTTATCTTGAGTGAACTGCACACAATGATAGGACTAAACAATGTTGATCTATTTCAATAGATAAGCGGATTTCAACAATCCTGTTGTTTATAATACTTGAAATACCAACAATATTTAAGGAAATGCCCATAAAACCTGGATTATTTTGGGTTACAATGTCGGAGTAAATTCTCCAATCTATATTAAATTAGTTGTCTTTGCAAGAAACACGTGCCATTTGGATGGCGTAGTTATTAAAATGTATTCTTTTGTTTGTCTTAACATCAACTGATGTGTATATTATTTTAAATTTAATTATAATTGAATATGATTAGGAAAGTTCAACTAAATCATGGTTTGCAAATTATTTATGTGAACTTTCCATTACTAATTTTAATATTGTAAATAATAGTTTCAGTGAGTAAACAAACTAAATGTAAACAATAAAATGAAAGTATTTATGTATATGCAATGAAATGCAAAGCGGGTTGAAGTTGACAGCTGAAGTGAATGAAAACATTGCGCTGCCTTTTATGAACTACCCATTAAATAGCGTAACTCAACGCTCGGAACCGCCATTAACTCCCGGAACAGCTGTAACGTTTTATTTAATACCAAAATGACAAAAGTGACAGATTCACGAATTATAGAATAACACCCTTAGACTGAGTGATAACTGCAGTCGAAATCCTTGCAATTTTAAAGGCAACAAACAATTCCCTACAAAGGCACAATGTTTGTTATCAAAGTTATCAGCCAAAGTTCACGATCAAAGTTTTCAAATCAAACAAGAAAAAGTCGAGTTGATTGTGTTATCTTTTTGTTTATCTTCCTGACTATGCATCCCTACGGGCAGCGAAATATCGAAGAATAAAATTATTTAAAAAAAAAAGACCAAACGCTCGAACATTTTAATTTTTGAATATTTTGCAAAATTTTTCTGTACAAATTTTGGTATCTCTCTTTCGAATGTCCTGTCAGTTGGGAATAAGCATAGCGTCGGGCGAACGAAAATTACGATTTAAAGGAAACCCAATTTGTGTCGAATGTGAGTGACTGATTTTATTTCGCTTAGATTTTCGCTCGAGATAGAAAAATAGGCTGCTACTCTATTATTTTATCTAATTTTTATTTTTTCCTTATTTATTTTTTCCCATTAATTTATTGCATGTAAATAATAAAAATCAATTTTATTAAAAATATAAACAAATTTCGTTAATATATGAGAAATTCATACTACAAGCTTACAAGGTCAGGTTGGTTTTTGTTGGAATAATGAACAATTCAGTTAAGCACACTCACTGTTATGACTAGTTTCGAACTCTGTAACATGTTCATCATCAGCTGTCTAACTACTGTACCTGAATTGATACATCGGTAGATCCATAAATCGTATATGTATATACAAACTGAATTATGAAATTTACATATGCGAATTAGTATCGATAGAAGATCACTAAGTATCACCACACACTGAAAGGCCCATAATTCTTATTTTTTTATTTTGCTACATAAATAGTAGTTATTGGTAATGAATTTAGTAATTCTCCTATATATCCAGCTTAAATGATACGAGTATTTACGTTCAAAGTTTGAAAAATATAATTCCTTTAAGTGATTCGCAGTGTATTAATTGTTCTGGTTGTTAAATATTTCTGTCCATTAATGTGCAAAATTTTCCAAAAATGCATTGACACATTTAAATAAACATTTTTTTATTCGGTCTATTGATTATTGTTGATCTTGTTCTTTATATCACAAGCACTGCACAGTGGCCAATTTGGCTTCGCTAGCGGCATTTTATTCATAGCTTCCAAAGTAAAGAAGATATCCTCAAAATTTTTTTTTCTCAATTCAGAAAAAAATCAAACAATTTTTGGAAAAAAAATAAATTTTTTTTTTAATTTTAAATTTTTTTTTTAATTTTTAATTTTTTATTTTGTTTTTAATTCAATAAACATTTTCCACCATATATTCATATATAAAATAAGAAAAAAATTGTCAACTCAAAGAGAAACCATATTATAAAAGAAATATTAATCAGATTCTTCAGTATCAGATTCAGAGAAATCATCTTCAAAATGATGCATTATAAGCAAGCTTTTAACTTCCTTATCGAAACTAATATTTCTGGAATAGGAAATTGATGAGCCGTTGGACAATGAAGATATTAAGGGATTAGAAGAAACAAAAAGAGCGTTAATCATATATTCCATTGTATTTTTCCTGCAATTTTTTCTGGTATTATTTTCACGGATGTTCCGATAATCTTTATTTCTGGCTTCAAGCGCTTCCTCGGACATCATACCAATTGGAAGCGAAGAATGATTGATTATGTCTGCTCCATGAATTAAAATTCTGTGAACAGACGAGGGCATGTAAAACCAATGGTATAAACTAACAAAAATTTCGGCAGTTTCCATTGCGTAAAGTCTGATTGCCTCCGTGTTTATATCGTATCCACATGCAAGTCCTCGTAAGACGACGCTGAATCGATATATTAAATTTTCGTTCACTCCAGTTATACGAGCGGCTAAATCTGGTTGTTGAAAGAACCTTCTAGCCGTATTTCCGTTGTTGGTATTTCCAGTAACAGCCATTGGTATGTCGACCAACAAATGCATTTCTTCTCGTAGCTTCTGCTGTATATTTGTTTTATTTTGTCCAACAATATCCTTGTCAGCACCACGAGTTTGCCACTTTTTTATTGGTATTCTATAGGATATGTGCAAAATACATTCAAAAAACCTTATCCAGGCGTGGAGACTGGATAGCCCATATTGAAAGAGGTTCACTTTAATTGGAAAGCTCTTCACCAAATTTAAGTCATTCATATTTTTCGGTGTTGCGTTGCAGATTCCGCATATTTGCGAAGAAGATTCTGAAATGACGCTGAAAGTTTTACCATCAAGCATGGTCATGTGAAATTGGTGATCAATAATTAATGAGTTTACATATGTTGGTACAATATTTAATATTTGGCTCTTAATATTTTCAATTTCCCTGCGACTCAGGTCCGCCGTTTCCTTCTCGCAAAGTATTTTGATTGGTCGACAGTATCGTGTAGAAGAAGGTGGATTGTTTTTCCATAAAACTGTCGGTCCGTTCTGCACTTGCAGTGGTACAATACAAATTGAAAATAAATATTGGTCTCTCATGTTTCCTTCGCAGTCGTTAAATTTTTGCCTATATGTGGAATGGCCGCTGCTGCCATCACAACCCCATTTGTAGTCAGCAGTTAAATGGGTGTTATTATTACTTGTAGATGGGATTTCAAAACTTTCAGGGTGTGCTTCCATGATCCTATTTATTGTATGGTCCACAAGACTTTGTAGTGGCACTTCAGCATAATAATCAGTGACTGTAATGTCACTAGGATATCACTTTTTTTTGGCGAAGCGTAATTTTTCGTAGCATGGATATATATCGGCGTTTTGGTTTCTTGCTGATTTCTTGTTCAAGTTCCAAGTGTATCTGGTATGTCCAAGATCTACTAATAGCGCAAGCGCTTTATCGTCCGAAAATTTTGATGGAAGGGGCATTGGTTTGTTTATATTTTTTATTACCTTTCCGCTAAACTCCTCATCGCCATTTACCATTTCTACAACTTTGGAAGCACTGCGCTTTCCAGCTTTATATAAACTGTAGCTTGCAGCTACCAACAATCCTTCACATGACACTTCCTCTGTAAGCCCTGACATCTTATTGACTTGCGTGTTTCTGCAGCACTCGGAAAGCTCTTTTTCCGGTCGTCCAATATTTTCATTTGCTTTTTTTCCCAATAATACCAATGGTGTATCTAGCCATTCTTGGTTAATTTTTTCGAAAAACACCTTACTTCTGCCACAGGCCTTCCACTTTTGGATAAGCC
This sequence comes from Phaonia tiefii, assembly GCA_963931995.1. Classification (NCBI taxonomy): domain Eukaryota; kingdom Metazoa; phylum Arthropoda; class Insecta; order Diptera; family Muscidae; genus Phaonia; species Phaonia tiefii. The sequence goes on along the minus strand of OZ008370.1, from coordinate 100,300,087 downwards.
TACTAGCAAAATTTCGCAGTTTCCTTCCAATTTCGCACTGCTCCTTCTGAGTATAGGTAATTTTGTTCAAAACGGTACCAAAAACATAATTTTCCACGGCGAGAAACTTCTTGGTGGGGATCGCTTCTTCATGCCATATTAAAAAAAGGGTGCGTTTTGACACTGACATTTTGCCTAAAAAGTACAATAAATTGAAGGCTCGCAGGTACTCGCAGTTCATTTTGGACATTTTGGACACACAATGGTTTACACATATAGGAAAATTTAAAATTACACTGAATGCAGGTGAATTTTGTAAGTTCTACTCCACGAAAGACAGGTGTACGTTACAATGGGCGAGTTGCTAATACACTTAAACACGATTACGTTTTATAGATAACATTAGTATACACAGCTCACAACCACATTTTTTTTATATAATACATACCTTGGCGTTAGTATATAACAAAACTTTTAATGAAAATAATAAAATTTGCAAGTTTAACACGAATAGCAAAACGATGATCAAAAAGGCGGAAATATTTTGCACAACACTTGCAGAAACATATGCTGACTTTGACAGGTCACAGCTGTTCATCAGCTGTAAGCTGAGCTTTTAAAAATCGATACAAATCTAGTGAATGTATTTGTTATCGATTGTTAAAACAAAATTAACGGGTTTTCAAATTTGAAAATTTGAATTAAATGCCGCTAGCGAAGCCAAATTGGCCACTGTGCACTGGTGAGAATACATAAAACAGGGTTGTCAGTCAATTATCTGTTCCCTAGTTAAAATACTCATTATGAATACAATGAAACTAACCTTCACTAAATCTTAAAGCTTTCAATAATTGAAGGCTTCTTGCGAAAACCTTTTTGAGCGACAATATGTAAATTTGGTCACTAGAGATAAAAACCTTTTTAAACATTATGAGTAGCTAGTTTTTGTTCGTCTGGAGTAATTACCACACCCATTAACATTAAGCCCCTTTAAACATTTTTGATTTAGTAATAAAAACATTGAAATATTTAGAAAATTTAATTTTTATAGATTTCACAGTGGAGTAACGTTTTATATCCAAAACTAATTGATATCATGTTTTTGCATGGGAGATTTTTTCACTTTGGCGCGCATTTAAAATGTCAGAAACTGATTGTTTTTACTCAAATTAAAAATAAATGGTTTCCCATTACATCCCATGAAGGGACAGGGAGGGAAGAGCTTCTCACAATCACTGAGCTGTGCGCTTTCCAGTTTTCACTCACTGATTGGGACCTACAGTTTTACACCGATTCCGAACAGTATTTTGAGAAGCTTTTTCATGGCTAAATACTCGATAGTGTCGCCGTCACTATTTTATTTTAGTGTCGCCGTCACTAAGTAATTTTAAGGTGGTCAGAGCAGGGATCGAACCCAGGATCTCATGTACAAGGGGCGCGCACACTACCATTGCACCACCGACGGCCACTCAAATTATAAATACATAAATAAATATTGATAAATATTGCGGGCAGGGCCGTGAACAGGAATTCATTTCGGGTGTTTTAACCACTTTGCCAAAAATAAATACAAAAGTTATTTTTAACCATCCATATGACTTTTTGAGGTGAGCTCAAATATACATTTACTGTAGAGGCTCGAAAAAGTTAAGTAGTTAAGTATTCTTGTGATTATATGTAAGTATTTACACATTATAAAAAGTGGCCAGGCTCAGCAGCGTTGTAAAGTTGGTCATTTGTGATTTTCATTTAATGCATTTTTGCCCGCAAAGCATATATAAATGGTGTGATTGTTGACGTGTCGCTGGATAAAATTTCACCGCACACCTTAAGAATGTGTATTCCATACCGGTGCTTGCATTTTGAAAATCAGCCTTGACTCTATCTGGATTTCTATCTGGATAAATTTGTTCAAAAATTTTCTTCGCCTTAGCTTTTAAAATAGGACCACTTATTGGGCAGTTTCGTTCTCCAAATCCACGTATTTTGCCTTATGTAAAGTTTTTCTCTTAATTTCGTCACATGTATGTATCTGACAGTGGTGCATAAATGTTCGCTTTGTTTCTTTTAATTTTTGAAATTGTAGAATCAGAAACATGAAAATCCATGGCCAACCGATTAGTTAAAACGCCTTCATCTAGTTTTTTTTTAAATCTCTTCGTCAAATAAATTTACTAAATGAATTTACTAAAATCTTCAAATAATTTTACAAGGAATGTGTGAAAGACTAAAGCCATTTCTTATACGATTGCCACCTTAAGCAAAAACACATATCGAGGTTTACAATTAGTGTATTCAATAAACCGGGTTTTCAAAAATGTCGGTTTTCGGTTTCTTCGAATATTGCGATTTTGACGAAACAGAGTTTCGGTTAAACCGAGGTGTAGAAATCCGTTAAAAACCGGTTTCGGTTTTTATAACAAAATGGAAAACTATGCGTTTTATAAACATCGTTTATTTTTCATTCGCCTCTTTGACTTTCCACTATCAAGCACATAAAACTGCTGGTTCCAATCAGAGTGTGTAAGCATATGCCTTCATGGTATGTGAGGGGAAACTAAGGGTGGGTTATATAAAATTTGGAACTTAATTTCGTTATAAAAAAAAATACTTTTTAAAATTTATTGATATATATGAATGAACACAATATCGTTCAAATGGCTTCCATGACTTGCCGTACAGTACGAGGCAAAATCATCATCTTTTTGGAGTGTGAATACTGAATTTTACGCATTTCTGCTAATATACTACATGTGTTGGCATTAGTTCCGGAACTTACATCTAGATTGGATTTGGAAGATATGACTTCTATTGCCACTGGGCAACTTATTTCAGCAAATTATCGGCGAAATAATTCGTTGGCAAAGTGCTTTGTGTCTGTCTGATGGGGTCAGTAACCATAATGCGCTATGAAAAAAGGCTTTGGGTTTGTAATTCTGCGTTGTTATATCAGTTGTCTAAAAACCGAAAAAACCGGCTAATCGACTTGAAATAACCGGGGAGACCGGTTCTTTGAAAACAGACATTTTTAGAAAGCCGACATACGGTTAACCGGTCGAAATTCGGTTAACCGGTTTCGGTTTTGAATACACTACTTACAATTAATAATGGGCGATTCATTTAAAGGCGTGACCGTCTCCGAATACCATTCGGAACCGTTGTAAAACTGTAGGTCCCAATCAGTGAGTGTAAAACTAGAAAGCGCACACCCTACTGAGTGTGAGAAGCTTTCCTTTCATGGGATGTAAAGGGAAAACCATTCCTTTTTATTTTCATTTAGAGGTAATTTTTCCAAATGAGATTTTATGACAGATCAAACTGTCTGTTGTGGTAATTTTGTTCAGTATTTTTTTAACATTTCATCATCCTTCCGAATCGTCACCTTTTAAGTCTTTGGGATCTGAAAATGGTTGAAGAAGATTCACTGTTTTTGACCAACATGTTTTTCAGCGATGAGGCCCAGTTCTGGCTTAATGGCTACATAAATACTCGTAACCAAAATTGCCGTATTTGGACTGAAAAGCAACCCTACGAGGTACAAGAGGTGACATTACCTACAGACAAAACAACGGTTTTTTGCGGTTTATGGGCTGATGGAATCATCGGTCAATATTTCTTCCAAAATGAGATCGACCGGAACGTAACTATGATAACGGTCTATTTGTCTAGAATTTAATCCCATGATCACGAGAGACATTAGTTTCCAACAATACAACGTCATTTCATAATTGATTCGGTTGCGACAACCGATTTTGTTATTTAATTCGGTTATAACAACCAAACTATATTCGCATGATCTTTATTTATTCGGACTGTTTTTAGAACTGAGTTTTCCATTTTATTTTTTCAAGCTCAAGGAAATTTTATATCTCTTTAATAGGTATATAGTATTTAAAATTAAGTTTTACAAAATGCATCCTCATGTTTTAGCTATAACTATTTCAGATCTAGCCACAAATCTTCATCAGCCTTTATTTGGAATGATGCTATTGACAAATTAGTTAAATTAAATGCAATCGAAAACTCAATAGCAACGAGAATTCCTTACAATGAAAATGTAATCGCTAGCACAAACACACAAGAAAAATTTGCAAAACTTCTTTCGATGTCTATAGCATAATCGGTTCCCGTTAGACATGATTTTTGCTGAATTTGATCTTCGTTCAAATTCACTAGAGTGATTTGTATCTTTTCAGTCTGATTTTTAGAACTGATAATTTGTCAGTTAATGTTGGGGAAGTGCATACTACAAGCTTTTTAATGTTTAGTCAATCTCAAGGCCAGAACATTCTATATCTCTATTAATAGAGATATGGTTTTGAAATTTTTTTATTCGGTTGCTACTATTACCACAGAACTAATTTGACAATTTATTAGGTACCTAAATGAAGATGGTGCCTTTGACATTTTCATTTTATTGATGATAAGTTTCCCATTACATTTTTGTTTATGTCCAGTGTGAGCGCAAGACAGTAATTCAGCCATATTTTCATTATGCAATTTCCTGTTTTTAATAAAATATATTTTTTTTGCAGATAATGACTGCATTCATTGATAAATACAAAACTGCAAACAAAATGTCGGTCACAACCTCTAATGTTGGGTGTGCCCACCTCTAATATCGGTTGTAGCAACCTTTGAAGTTGGTTGTCGCAACCTCTAATGTTGGTTGTCGCAACCTCTAATCTCGGTTGTGAAAACCTCTGCCGTCGGTGTCAGTATCTCTTACGATGGTTGTGACAACCTCTAATTTCGGTTATAACAACCTCTAAAGTCGGGTGTTACATCTAAATTCAGTTGTGACAATGTCTAGAGTTCGTTGTGACAACTTCAATACGGTTGTGAGAACCTCAAGTTAGTTCTATAAATTCGGTGGTCACAACCGAATTTTTCTGGGGTTGTGGTTCGTAGATTTAGTATCGACCGCGACTATTTATATATAACTCAGTATATGATGTTTGTATCACATACTTAAGGTGATGATATATAAAATGCGATAGCTGTGCGCGAGTAATGCGCAATATCACGATATAATCGAATCTTGAATCGAATTGCGAACTGTATGTTCGTTAAAAATTTTTGGTAAACCGTAGAAAATACGTTGGTTTGGAGCATAAAAATCTTAATTAACAATCCAGAATTTTTAAATTATACGGGAACTTAACATACATAGATATCAAAGAAAGGTGCCAAGTTCAACAATTTAATACTTTAATATCTTTCATAATCATTATTCATATATTCCACACATAATGTATCTGTTTTACAACACAAATTAAACACTTTCTTATGCTCCAATTTCTTGTTATACTCCCTGACATCCATACATCTTACCTGAAATTTCCAGTGATGATACCACCACCTGCAGCATTCGTAAACAATGTTAAGTACGTAACATATTTCAGAGTACGTTCCCATGGTCTTCCCATCACCATCATCAAACTTTGGTCATTACGTAAGTTTGCATCGGATGGAGTATTTTCATCATAGAAAATACGTTTGCCACTTAATTGTAGGCCTTGTTTAGGTGTTAAAATTATATCACGATTTACAATAGTAACAGCACAATGCACCTGGAAGGGGGTGAAAATTAGAGATAAAACAATATTTATTTTTCACATAGACCACATGAATATTCTCCACCACAAGCCATCGTTATAGAAATATTTAAATCTTTTTAGTACGGACTCATTTGCGTTTTGTGCCTAGACTGATTTACTAAACATGTGAGAGAATTTTTTTCGTAGAATATTTTAGCCTTCTATCTTCCGTTTTCATGGGTTATTTTTTGTCCTTGTATTTTAAGAAACCCATAAATAATTGGCTGCGTCTTGTGATATAAAATTTTCGGCAAAAATGTTCCCCTTCAAATTCACTAGGGAACAATTCCAGAAGATCACGAAATCGTAACTTGGCACTTGTATTTTTTTGTTTCCCTATAATTGATGTTTCGAAAATTTGTATCAAACATAAATTTTGGTTTTTTAGTTTTGCTTAACTAAAAACTGTAAGTACACTGTGCTAATTTCTTTTTTAAAAAAGTTTGAAATCATGAGAGGTTTCATACAATATAGCTGAAAAGCCCGATACTTCGTTAACGGTAGTTTTATGAACGTTTTTTAAGAGTTTTCTGTGTTACATAAGCGGTTAGGCCAGGACGCCAAGGGGAAACTTTCCCCCAATTTACTCGCTAATTTACCAAGTTTTTGGTCTAAACTGCAAATAGTACCATACCAGGGAGTAATGGCATATCCGAATTAACAAATATTGAAAATTTCAGCTTTTTAGCCAAAGGTGTTTGGGCAGGCCGCCATGGGAGAGACTTTTCCGCTTTTTGCCCCCCCCCCGTAGGAATTTCCAAAAATCCCGTCTTAGCGGACGTCAGCGCTAGAGGATGGACCTCCATGCCAAATTGCAAGTTCCTAGCTCCAGCGGTTAGGGCTGGGCGATGTTGAGTCAGTCAGTCAGTAACGTTAATCTTTTATATATATAGATTGTTTTGTTTAAAATTTTTTATTCAGATGTTGGTTTTGGCAGACTACAACTAGCATCTGGTTGGGGGTTTCCAACTATCCTAGGCTTCAATTTTTGGGAACAAGCCACGCCCCAAAAATGTGGTCTTTTTTGGGTCAAAATGCCGAACAAATTGAAATTGTTACTGACAACTTTTTATTTGTTGTCGGGAAAACTTTTTAAGCCAAAATTCAATGCCGAAGAAAAGAAGAAGATTATATACCTTCCCTGGATCAAAAATATCCCAGCACCTACTCTAGACTGAAAGAATTATGAATGTGTGTATTGTCCTGATGTAAAAGTTCACCATTTTCCAAACTACGACACATTTCAGTGGATAAATGCAAAGCTTTACATCAATTGTTCTTCAGATTGGTCCATCAATTTAATGTAAATGAGACATCAGTTTGATGCCAAATTGTCTCAAATTCAATGATATTCATTGAGTTGATGTGAAGTGTATAAGTACATTAGTAAAATGTACTTGTTTGCTCATATTAACGAAATTATTTGATCAATTCAATGCAATTTACATTCAATTGAATTAAAACATTGGTGCATTAATTATATTCAAACTTTTTGCAATCCCACGTAATAAATAAATGACGTTAACTCACAGTTCAGGGTGTCTTTGCTGCACTACTCCCTTTTTACTTTAACAGTGGAGAGCATTGAGAACACTTCGTTTTGGAAATTTGGGAGCTGTTATTTGTTCAGTCAGTGCCACTTGTTTATGTCATACATAAAAGTGTCATCATTTAATAATCACAATAAGTGTATAACCACAATCAGGACGATAACGTTGGCGTCAATTCAAAAATTTTGTCGATAAACATAATCACTTGGCGTCAAAAATTGTCACCCCTATTTACTTTTCCATGTTTGGTCACACAAATCTTATCAATTATTCTCAAATTATTATTTTTTACAGGGCGGAAGGACAAAAATCACTTCGACTGTAATTGTTCACACTATGGAACATGAATTTACGATTTCCATTCATATTCCTTAGAAAATTTAAAAATATTTTACTTTTAATTGTCAGAAAAATAGAAAAACGTTTTCCAACACACACTAATTTTTGTATTAAACTGGCAACATTGTGCCTTCTTGACGCCAGAAAAATACAAACAATTCTAGTTTTTGTGGCCTACGCCAGAGACGACGTTAAACGCCAACTTTTGTTCTTCTTCCGTAAGAATGAATGTAACAATTTTCGACGCCTACGTTATCGCTCCGATTGTGTTCGTACACTAAAACTGAACAAAAAATTACAAAAACAAAATACATTTGAAGTTCTGACCAAAACGACATGAAAAAAAAAATTACAGCAGACAGTTGTCCGAGGCCTTCGGCCACGGACTGTCCCTGCAGGCTGTGTCAGAGACACGGCCATTAAGTTTAACGTAGAATACGCCATCCGATAAGACAGAAAACATATATAACAATAAATTCATTTGCTTATATTATTTATCATTTATTGTTATATATGTTTTCTGTCTTATCGGATGGCGTATTCTACGTTAAACTTAATGGCCGTGTCTCTGACACAGCCTGCAGGGACAGTCCGTGGCCGAAGGCCTCGGACAACTGTCTGCTGTAATTTTTATATTTACCAACGGCATTTGATTCAAGTCCGTTTAAAAAAAAAATATTATGTTCAATTTTTTTAAACTTAATTTAATTTATGTATTTTAATTAATATTTTTTATTGAAATAAGTTCTGCGAATGTTGAGAGGGCCGCCCTAATATTAAAAAAGGTTCACCTTATCGAGTCTTCGCATTAGCATTCGAGCGTTGTGTGAAAGCTTTACGCTTTACAATTCAAAATTAATGTTACAACAGCTTTATTGAAGCTTTCGCAAAAAAGCTTTATTACGTTAGCTTACTGTTTGTTTCACTTTTTACTAGATACATGTTGCCATGTTCCTAAGCAATGTTGAGCAACCAAAAACACTCAACCAAACACCACACATATGTTTGAGTGTATGTGTTTAAACAATTTTCATTTGAGAAATTTAAATATTAGGAAGATATCAACCAATATGAAATGTATATCAAACGAAAGATAACATCTTCATTTACCTACAAAAAAAATTTTAAAAAAATTCATCTAGCCGTTTCCTCAAATTCAATGAAATAAAGATTACAACAATAAAAACCTGACATGACTCCTCATACCGTAAGGTAAGACGTATTCTACGTCAAAATTCAGCTTTTGTAATGCTACCACTTGGAATACTCGTACATACATCTTAGGCTCAATCAACGACGCAACCAGAAAGGAAATCCGATCGGAATTCGAGCCGTCTGGCACACCGTGTTGCCGTTTCATACAGCGTGTGGCCAAAAATAGAAGTTTACGGCTACAAAAACTTGCACAGGTTAATAAATCGATAAAAGATGACGAATTTTGAATTTTGGTGACAATCTTTCCAAGGATTCGGATACCTCCCATATATCCTGAAACGAAAATTAGTTATAATTCAACAAAGTAGCTACAGAACGTCTATAAAAATTTTCACAGAGTAATAAATCGGTAAAAGATAAATAAATTAAATTTAGTTAATTTAATTCGGGATTCGAACACCTCCCATAACTAAAACTAGTTATAAATCAAGGGAGTAATTACAGTACGTCTATAAAAGTTTCCACAAGTTAAAAAATCGGTCAAAGGTGAAAAAGGTTAATTTTGGTGAGAGTCCTTCCAAGGATTCGGATACCTTTTATATATCCTGAGTATGAAATTAATTAAGAATCAAAAAATAAGGTACAGTATGTCCCTAAAAGTTTGACTTATTATTAAATCGCTAAATGATAAAAAAGGCTAACTTTGGTGAGAATCCTTCTAAAGATTCAGATTCCTCCCAAATATCCTGAAATTGAAATATGTGATAAATTAAAGAAAGAAAGACCCATTTTTAAACCACTAAAATAATCAAAATTAGAAAAAAAAAATTTTAGAATGTATATTTTATATACATAAGTAGGCTAATTTTTCTGGCTTTTTGCCAGAAAAAGCTCTTTTTTGCATATTTAAATTTTTTTGTAGAAAAATACTTATTTTGGATCACCTTGCATAATAGAGCATATTTTTCACTCTGGCAACGCGATTAATATATAACGACTCATACTCATATAACTCAAACTGGTGTAAAAGAAATTCACAGAAAATATATTTCTTTCCTCTTCCTGCACATGTATTTCTGCATGTTATCAATTTGGAGATGTAAATTCCGTAATAGCAAATTGCAAGCCAGTATTTCTTAAGGTACAATCCAAATTATTTTATGTCTCAAGTCGTTTTATTAATTTCGTCAATTTATAGGTTCCCTCTCGACTAAATTTGTTAGATACAATGTTTCCACATTTAAATAATCCCCCACAACCTTGCATAACTAGATGAGGAACGTGGATAAACGCAGCAATATATTATTCCGAAAATTTCAAAGAAATTTGTGACGTTTTAGATGAACTTGATGACGATGAGGCAGAGTCTATACGCAATGCAAAATTGTTGTTTGAAAAAGCGTCAATAAAATCTGACTTTGTTTATATGAAACATAATTTTGAATGCCTCTGCTCAAGCATCACTCGAGTAGAAAAAAAAGGACTTCCTATTAGTGACAGTTTAGCTGTTATAGAACGTGTGGGAGAAAATATTGAAATTACAAACCAACATGTATTCATTGATAAATTCAACAAAGTTTTGAACACAAACACAGGTCTGAAGACCTTAATCAAAATTAAAAATTATATATATTTCAATAAAACCGAAACCGATGAATATATTGAAAAGTTGTCCCCATCTTAAATACTCGCATTTAAATACGCTCCGGTTACATCTACTGATGTTGAACGCATATTTTCCATGTATTCATCTGTTTTATGCGACAATAGAAGATCATTTCTTTTTGAAAATTTAAAAAAACACAAGATTGTTCATTGTAATAAAGATCTCTTTGAATAAAAACAGTTTGAAGTAACAAAATTGTTGATTTTATTCTTGCATATTTTGCATATTTGTGCATATAACCGTGCATATTTTGATATTTTTTCGTGCTATTTCTGGAGCATATTTTGAATTTTTTTTTGCATATTTTAATTAGCCCTATATAAGTATTAAAAAAAATCATCCCTGATGCACTATACGAGTTGTGTGCGTTGAAATAGAGTCAACACTAATCAAAAATTTCAAAGCTAAAACAAATGTAGAAAAATTAAATTTTGTTTATAACTTTTATTTTTTATTGTTCAATTAAGAACTAGATACATATAACATTTTAAAACATTAATGTCGTAATCTAAACTTAAATCATTAGATATAAATCAAAATATTTCAAAAAAACCCCGTTTTTGCCTGTGAATTAAAATAGAGTCATCGCGATTCATCTTCTGTATGTTTCATTCATGCTTTATATTATCTCAGTACTTTGTGAAATACTACACGCTTCTAAAACTAAACAATTCAAAGGGTTTCTTATACTCTACACTTCTTCATGAACTTCATATTCTCAATAACATAATATTCAATATCTTTTAATAATTCATTATTCGAGTTGCAATAACAAATATAGAAAAATATCCTTATTAGTTGTGTCTCTGTCACATTTTCGGGTGCAATAAAGCCGTGTTTTTCTAATTATTTTGTGACAAGATTCTATCGCTTCTTCTGACAAATATACTATGAGAATTGTATACATAAGTGTATATTTTATAAATCCTATCCCATGCCAAAGAACTTTGAGTACCATAGCTGGTATAAAATACAAAAATAAAACTTTAAATATACATAGTATATCAAATGTCTCCTTTAACAACTTACTAAACTGGTCCGTATTTATAATACTTTCACTTGAAATAGTTCTCAAAATTAAGGGGAAATTTCTTATTACATGTACTATATCAACTCCAGTAATCTCTGACGCTAATTCAATATTAGAAAAAATCTTCTGGCTGTATTGCCATCGTTTGTTATACAATAACCATTATTGACCTTGTCTACTACGAGTATGAGCCCTATTTTTTTCCTTAAAGTTATTTTTAATTTGATGCCTTATGGATATGAGCTTTGTTTCGTCTTCTGCAGTATTTCTCCATTTCTCTTCTGGAAGCTTGAAGGCAATATGATGCACGCATTCAAAAACCTTGATTCGGGCATATTTTTAGTGTTCCTCCTTAATTTCTCTTTCAAAAACGTGCCACGTCCTTCGTGCCACAGAGAAAACATTTGACACAGCTCTTATTATTTGTAAGCACATTCAAAACGGCTCCATCTATCATTGTTAGGTTCATTGAAAAGGTAAATTTGTATTGTAATACCTTTTTCATGAATATAAATTTAATAGGCCGACAAAACCGAGGAGAGGAGTCACGATCATTTTTCCCACAATATCTGTCCAGTCTCAGTATCCAAAAAGCGCGAGTGAAACAACAAACAAAAACCCATCATTAAGATTTAAATTTGTTTTTATTTGAATTGCTTATTGTAGCACAATCGGTGCGCCACTCTTGACATTCGTCATAACGAATTTACACCGCAGTTAAACGCGGCTAGGATACCGATGACCTTGTTCTCTAATCTTTGCCGTTTACACCACCCAATTTAAAATTAAATTGACATTTCAGTTGGCAACTCCGTGCTTAGACGGCACAACAGAAAAATTAAGTTGTCTGCTATTGTCTGCTAAACTTTATAATTGGATCAGTGAGTCAAATCGGGCTCATATTTTAAACCAAAAACAGCCAATTATATCGACGGCGGCGTGTGCTTCAAAGATTTTTTGGTGGCTTCCGTCTGTCAAACAGTTGATTTTTTATGTATGTTTTTATTATGGTTGCATTATTTTTGTAACTAACAGTGTTGCATCAAAATGTACACTAGTTTAAAATGATGTTAAAAATTAAACATCAGTTTCTACAGATTACAATTGTATGAGTAATCTTCTGGGTTAGCGTTGGTTAATGGGGTTAACATTCGAAATGCGTTTTAAATAGCTCACTTAATTTTAATGTGTTTGGACTTGGGATTATTTAATTTTTGGCCAGCGATGCAGCATTGTGCGCCACCCCAATCGGGTAATCTCCGTAGAACAACGAATGCAGTGCGCCAAACAATTCTTTAATATAATTTCAACGTATCATCTAAAAACAAATAAGGGGTTAAAGACTTAATTGTATCAGCCTTGTGCACGAGAACGTAGGTTGGTATCACCTATTTCTATAGGCGGTGGCCATCTCACTTTGAGGAAGACACCAAATAGTAATTCGCAATGAAAAATGTTTGGCGAAAATGCAACAATTCGGAATAACTGATCTTGAATGGCTCTCAATTATACCTCAAACATGGAAGTAATGGAAGTTTTTATAAATTCCTCATATACTTTTATTGACTATTCACAACCTGTTTGTGCCAGTTGCCATACAGAACAATGATAGCATACGTTTCCAACGGGTTCGATTTTGCGAATTTTTTCTCCAGTGGGCTATCTCAATATTTCACAAGGATTCATCCATCTAGTCCTTCCTGCGGAGTCTTTGTCATCCTATTCTTCGGCTTCCTCGTGTACCGATTCCGCTGGTTCATCTTTATCATTCTATTGAAATTACCTAGCCAACGTAATGGGTCAATTTTGATACGCTCTATATTCTGCGTTTTCAATAACAAGTCCAACTATTTTTCGCATGACGTTGCTGTTGTTGTTTCAATTTCAGACAGGCAGGCAGGCATTTTTGTTGCTTTGAGAGATGGTTTTGTCTTCAAAATCTTATAGAGCAGGTAGTAACATCTATTCACAATTCTACTTTTACTTTCGCAAGTTATTGCTCTTATTTAGGGCGGATTTGAGGTAAATAAACTTATCATCTACATGGAATTTATCACGGTTCTCGATGTTGACTTATTGTATTAGTCGAGAGAAATTTCTGTTCGTAGAAATCATTAACTTTGTCTTGTCCTTATTCATTCCGAACCCCACCATTATTGATTCGTTAATTGTATTTAGTTGTAAATAAATTTCGTGCGAATCCTTAGTAATTTTGGTAAATTTTACATGGTGTTGTCTTTGGACGGAAGTACTTCCAAATTGGCTAAATTATTGCGCAATTGCAGATGCTTATGGGCAAACAGCATATCGGGTATAATGCAAATGTTAATTTGAAGACGCTTAATTTCGGCACATAGTGCTTCTGGAGGTACTTCTATTGTAATAATTCCTTTATATATTTTCCTATGTGTAATTGAAGATCATTACATTTTGCCGGATCGGAATTGAATTTTGCTGTTGTTAGCGTGTGTGAATATTGTATATGCGAACGTGAGATTTATTCATCACTGCACAGTTTTTGTCGTTACATTATTAGATGTCTGCAATATTGTCGATGAATATAGTGCAAAAAACGTGGGGATCCAGTTAGAAAGTACTCCTTATCAAGGACAAAAATATTAAGCAACACTTTTGCCTTTCTACTAATGGCACAGTTTTTAAAAAATCATTAAGTCGATCATGGAATATGTGAGATGGAAAAAAGTGATAGTTAACGCAATGTTTTGAAGATCTTCACTGATAGTCAATCAGCAATCAAGACGATGTTGTTACAAGATCATTAATAATGGTACTCGATTACATGCAGAAGCTAAACAAGTTTGCATCGTGGAGATCATACCGAATATTGGTCATTGCCGCATCTTTACAAACAAATGGTAAGGAAGTCTTTCCAAAAACCAAAAAGGTTGAACTGGGACAAGTAAGGTTAGGTAATCTAACCTAACATAAGCTGGAAATACAAAATCGCGGAAGGGAACAATACCAGAAAACTAATAAAGCTGGACAAACTCGAAGGTAGTCGATTGATGTGTGTACCAAATGGATACTGCACTCTGTAGGGTCATCTGCATCGAACAAAACAAGCCGATGCAAACGAATGCAGGACGTCTTAGGAAGACATTGAAACGATGAAACTCTTTCCCTGTCACATAGAAAGGCGATACGCAGCCCGGATGGAAACAATACCAAAGAATTAATGAAGCTGGACAAAGTCACGCAGTCTCTTCAAGAATGTTGCAACTGGACACTCCACTCTGAAGGAACAACTACATCGAATTAAACGAACCGACCAAAACGAATGCAGGAATGATAAAAAATATATTGAAACGATGGAACACTGTCTGTCATTGTTCCGCTTTTTCACATCTCTGAGTTGATATAATACCAAGTTTTGAACATCTCAGAGAAACGAATTGGAGAGCACTGACACAATTTCTACGCAACCCGAACTTTATACGCAAATAAATGAGGCACTTCTGGGCACGCCGACGTACTGGCTTAGGTGCATGCCGATAAATGGGCCATGAGACGAATCATCTATGATTTCATTTGTCATACAAACAGGTGGAACAGGAACAGGTGTAAAACAGTAGAACTGGCCCAGTGAGTCTAACAATAGCAAACGCAAAGTTCAAAGCATCAAGTATTTATATTTCAGGCTTAAGTTTTAAACAGAACATAGACGCACTTTTACTCGTAGTTGTGGTGAGGAATATACTAGGAACACTTGTGGTCAGTTTCTTTAAGCTCCACTTACAAATGTAATTAACAGTAGTATAATAATCATTGAATGATTTCTAAACACAATTTGGTAATCCATTGTCCAAAATTGTGCATTGATGTTAGTTTGCTACCACTTTAGTTTATATTATTTTTGTTAATAATTTTTCAACTTTATTAGCTCGTTAAACTTAGGGTTTCGTAATTCCTTTTGATTAAAGTTAAACTTTTTATTATTATTTTGAAACTGCTTGTTTTTTCTTTTGGAATAAAATTGCACTTATGGTTTCTTTCTCTCCCTTGGCAAAAAACAAATTCACGACCTGTCGCAACGCGTAAGTTTAAACAACTGAAACATTTATCCAAACCAACCACTTGATATAATAAAATTTTAAGTTTTCTTTTCGATGTTGAAGACACTGCAATACTGTCTAATACTAGTAGCGAGTTCAGCTTTTGTTGGGTTTTTGTGGTTCGTTTTTAAATTTTCTTGGCGCGGGAGTCAGTCCGTCAATTGTGTGGGAAAACACTTTGTTGGGGAGAGTTAGCTACGAGTTATTGCTCTTTCTGAGCAAGTAGACAGACGGGCGGACATTTGTTCATATTTCTACAAGCAAAGTGGTTTACGATTTAACGTCTCTTTCTTTGGCGCGTTTTGCTTTATGTTAGTTCCAGTCAACTGAACCAACAACAGCAATTGGTAGATCGCACAAAAAAATCCAGTCCGTCCATATTTGTAGTGCATCTGAACTGATGTTGCGCAAGAACTGTAAGTTGCCAAAGTAAGCATTTTTCAGACGCACTGTATACTTTAATAGAAGTAAACATTATTGTC
The DNA here is from genome assembly GCA_963931995.1 of Phaonia tiefii. NCBI lineage: Eukaryota > Metazoa > Arthropoda > Insecta > Diptera > Muscidae > Phaonia > Phaonia tiefii. The sequence continues at coordinate 100,284,213 of OZ008370.1, read as the reverse complement.
AATAGCACAGATGTAGTAAGCTTTTACGGTTAATGAGTAACTATTTTAGGCCTTAAAAGTCACATTCTTAAACCAATATCCGTTTTTGTTTTCGAAGACCTCTATTAAAATGAGAGGGCAATAACGGGTTTTTCAACAGAGACGCTACAAAAGTAAATCGATAGGGACAGCAAACGACGCCATATTTTTTCCCGCTCTTTTGACATTTCTCTTCAGTAAGGTTTGCCATTTCATCACGGAAAGATATACGAGCCAACAACGAGTCGAAATTATTAAAATTTACTACCGAAATTTGGAGTCAGTGGCCTCAACTTTAAGAGCGCTACGTCCAACTTATGGTCGTCATAATCGTCCTACCAGATCAACAATTGAGCGTCTAGTAGAAAAATTTGAATCTACAGACACAGTACAAAATGTTCCCGTGCCAGTGAGACAAAGAAGTGGCCGTAGTGTCGAGAATATTGCTGCCGCTGAGGCTTCAGTTCAAGAAAGCCCAAATGTGTCACTCACACATCGTTCTCAAGCGTTGGGCATCTCTGTGACGTCGTTGTGGCGAATTTATGCCAACAAGCCAGCGACGATTGATGAATTTCGTACGAATATCGAACGTGAAATTGCAGCAGTATCGGCCGATTTATGCTTGAAAACCGTTGAAAATTGGGTTCAGCGTCTGGACTTCGGCAAGCGTGCCCGTGGTGGCCATGCAAAAGAAATCGAGTTCCATACATAATGGCATCGAACGTACTTTCACAGGAATAAAGAATTTCATTGGTATCTAAAACCGGTTTTGTTTTATTTAAAAAAACTTTTGTAGTGCTCTTATTGAAAAACCCTTTATTTGTGAATATTTTACTCCTTAAACATGTCGGTTTAATAACAGCGCTAACATTGCTTCCAAAAAGGCCCAAAATGACTCGTATAAATTGGTGATATCGGTTTCTAATAAAATTAACAGGGCAACATTTTTGTATCAAATTGCCTGTTTTAAAACCCATGTTTAACTGTGGTTTTGAATTGGCGAATCATTCATGTACAGAATTAGCAAAATTTTGAATTAATTATTTTCACCAAAAACCGTATTGAATGAAATTTGAATCAAATCATATGTATTTGACAAAAATTAAATACTATTAATTTCCAATTCAAATGAATTGCAATTCATTTCCAATTCAAATGAATTTGGCAAAATGAATTGAAATTCATTTCCAATTAATTTGAATTGAATCGATTTTGAATTATTACAAATGAATTAGATAAATTAATTAGCAAATAAATTTGAATTTATTTGATTTTTGAAAAAGAGTAGTGTAAGTAAATCTAGAGTAAGCATTACTCTCGTTTTGTTATCTAACTCATTGTTTTTATATCAAACACAGCGATTTCATTTATATGAATTGCAATTAATTTTTTTTTTAGATTTAAATTAATTCAAAATCAATTTAATTCCATTGAATTGGAAATGAATTGTAATTCATTTTGCAAAATTCAATTTAAATAATTAAAGGGTAAAGTCCTGGGGTCAAAGCTCAAGTTCGTTCAGTAATAGTAGTTCAATACGCCCCCATTTCTGTACGAGAATTCGCCGTAGTTGAGATTCGGTGTAAATGTGATTATGTTTTTTTATTTATTTTTTCATATTTTTTCATGCCCAACAGTCTGTGGATGACCCCTATAAATGTAGTGCATTGTATAGGACTTTGGAAGTGGCGATAGGAGTAGGATGAAAGAGAGAATAGTGTTTGTTGAGGTTTGAATTAAATTCTTGATGTCATAAGAAATGGGGAATACACTTGCCGGAAGCTTATTCCACATTCAGACTGTGCTGTAGAATGGTTGTTGCATGGTTAAATAAATAAGGTTAAATAAGTGATGTATCTCAGAGGAAAACTTCCCATGGAAATATCGATAGAATAACGATTCACAGCTTACGTTTTGACGATGTTTTAAAATATAACGGAGTTGTATACCCTGATATCCCCTATTAGCAACGCCGCTCTCTTTTGTACTCCGTCTAGAAGCTGCAAGGTATACTTAGGACCACCAGCCTCTCTATGAGAGTTATATTGCATGTTCTGCCGAATGTACGTGCAGTAGAGAGTAAGAAGGGTAGATGTAGTGAATAATTTCATACACCATTTTAGAAAGTCCAACCACTTGAATGCTTTCGACACATTAAATACATACGTGATTATTCCAGCGGATATCCCGTTGTATTTTCATGCCCCGACTATCAAGATCATCCAATTCTTCAATATCTACACCACACCCAAATGTGCGCTTGTGAGAGAAAGTATGCAACACTTATTTACTTTCTTACTTAGGTGACCTCCAATAAAGGTCAAGGGTCTTACAAAATGAGGATTACATGTTTCTCCATCCGGCTCCATCTTCAGCTTTTCTCCTCCAGTTGGTAACACAAATCTCTCACAAGCAATAGTCCACCTGGTCTTTCCAGTGATCGCCCTATTTTTAGAGGTCCTTCGAGTATGTCTTCGAATACCGATACTCGCCGTTTTTTTTATTATATTACCATATATTTTCGAAGCATTTTTCTCTCCAAGACTCCCAGTGATATTTCATCAGCATTAGGTTTTGATGAGAGACTGATATAGTTTGATCTTCGTTTCTCGAGAGAGAGACCTCGAAATTACAAGGGTTATCAAGCTTCACTTGTTCCGCATGTCAAAACCATTAATTTTGTATTGTTCTCGTTTACTGTCAAACCCATTTTTCCTGATTTCGTCTCAATTCTCGAAAATAATATAAGTACAGTAACTTCTCGCAGATTTTGCCCAATGATGTCTAAATCATAAGCATACGTACGCGAGCAGCATGTGACTTTTGCTGCTGAATGTTTTATTCGTGTTGACTGCAGCTTTATTAGATTTACGACGATCTACCAAACTGTGCCTAGTGGAGAATGTTACCTGATTGTGGGTTGCTTTTCCTTGTTTCTCCAAAGGTTTCTGGCAAACAAATTATGGTGTACCTTTCTACTTCGCTGTAATGGCATTGTTGCGATATGTTCAGGCTTTCCGAAGAAACATGGCACCATTTGTTTCGAAGTGCTTCGGGCGCGAACAACTATTGCTGGATTTGGGTCGTCTTGAAGGGTCCATTCAGTCGTCTGTTATTTAGTTTCGACCACATATGCATAGGTCAGCGATTCGTTGCCTGAAGCCTCAGGTAATAAATCCTAGACGTCTTCCGAAGCACCGCGATCGAATTTTTTAACGTTTCTTTTGACAAATAGACAAGCGAATAAATCGTTTTGGCAGCCAAATGTTCTTTAGGGTTAGACATTTTTTGAACTTTTTTTTGAATATCACAATGCTCTCGCAATATGATATATGACTTAAAAAAATATGAATAACTGCGTCTTTACTTTTTTTACTTCCATGAAAAGTGCTGTTACTTTTACCCAAACCAGATTTTTTTGGGTTTTCATTTTTTTGTGATTTTTAAAATATCCAATTTTTTTTTCGGTTTAAATCTTTCATGTGGCTGTTCTTACTTAAGTTAGGTACGTTGATTACGAATCTGTTGTTCGATCACTAATTGGTCATTTAGTTTTCGAGATATGGAGATTTTAAAATTGGTTAGAGCAAAAGTTAATTTTTTTTTCGTTTTATATTTTTCAATTGGCTGTTCTTAGTTAGGTTTGGTACGCTCATTATGAATCTGTTGTTCGATCAATAACACTAGCCAACAGTCGTTTTGTGATTTGTTTCTAGCATACTTTTTCTCATTGATTTTGACCTACTAAACACGAAAATGAGTTTTAAAAATTTTTCTGTTGATTGGTTTTCGAGATACAAATTTTTGAACTTTTTTTTTTAAATTTTTGGAGGTACACTTACAATTTTGAGCATATCTTTCGTCTTCTTTGACGTATTTGATCCTTCTACTACTCAAATTAAAGCAAATTGAGCCGTCTACAACTCATTCTCAGAAAATTTTCAAATCGGGTGAGTAGTTTTGATGTTGGCGGCTTAAAAAGGTTAAAAAACTGCGTTTTTTTAGTAAAAATGTGGCAGAAAAATTCATATAAAAATTCATATAAAATATAAAACGCGATGCTAACAGCGATTTTGGTTTTTTTACGTATAGCTGGCATTTTTCCAAAGAAAATAAGCACTTACTTAACAAAATCTGACAACAAATGGCGGACTTATAATTTTTTTGGTAAAACACCGAAATTCCGCTATTTCACGATATTTTGATTTTCATTATTTGCACAGCTTACCTACCCAACGCAAACGAATAAATACATTTGAACTTAATTTAAAATAAACAAATTAGTCTTAGTATATTATTTTTTAATTTATTTAGAGCACTACATACTCAATGTATGGCACAATTAGAAATGGATGTGCCAGGTTAGCTAAACTAACGAAATTAACCAAATCAACGCCCATAAAAAATGAGTAGAAACAAAGATATAACTGTACATTTTATGCCATGTGGAAAAACAGCTGACTTCTTCTTTGTTTTTTGTATTCGCTGCAATTGGTCTCACGTATTAGGGTCCAAATGTAGTCACCCATCATAGCCGTGTCATAGATGCCCTGATAGCGTCGTTCCATAGCCTTCAATTCCTGATGAAAGCGCTCGCCGTGTTCGTCGCTCACGTCTCCTAAATTCTCAGGGAAAAAATCCAAATGAGAATGCAGAAAGTGTATTTTAAGTGACATGTGCACTCCTACTCAAAAATGAAAAAAAAACGAGAATTAAAACGCTATTTAAATTAACATTTGTTTCAAAAAAAACCTACCCATTGCTTCATAGTTCTTTACCAGATCCTCAACTATGTCCTTATAATTATGGCTTTTGTTGTTTCCTAAAAAGTTTTCCACAACAAGCCTGAAGGAATTCCATGCTGCGGCTTCGATGGGTGATAACAGCTTCGGGAATGTTTCATCTTTCAACATTTTTTTTATATCGGGTCCTGCGAAGACTCCTTCTTTAATTTTTGCCAGCGAAGGTAAGGGAAAATTGACCGTAAATAGGCAAAAGCTTCACCTTCTTTGTCCAATTTTTTGGCAAAATTTTTTATCAAACCCAATTTTATGTGCAGCGGCGGAAGTATTATATTTTCACGGTTCTCTATTAGTGGTTTGCGCTGAACATTCGCTTCTCCAACTACAGGTTTCGTTCGTTCCGGCCATTTTTTTTGAATATAATGCTGATCATCAGCGCGGCTATTCCAAAGGCATGGTACATCATTCGAATGTGGTACTGGAAGTGCAAACGATCCCACTTGAGCGTAGTTCCATTTTAAAAATCTCCCTACCCCACTGTTTGTGGTGGGGCAAAAATAACAGTCTGTGGAACGGCATAGCGGCTTTTTCCACATCATTGGTGTATCGAATTTCATATGGCGCCTAAAATTAAAATAAATTACTATATTTGCTTTGCTTAATGTGTTTAAATAAAAATTCTTACCTTCCGCCAGCTGCCCAGTTGGTTAGGATTATATAGCAAAGATGACATAGCGACTTAGGTGTCCATGATTCTGTGATATTTGGTGAAATACCAAAATAATTCAAATAGTGCAATTGCACTGCTGGAGTAAACGCGTGTGCGTGATTATTCTTTATAAACTCGCCACAAACATTGCAGAAATTGTCTGGATTGTTCAAACACTCGAACACACGTAGTCTTTTACTCATTGTCTTACTTGTTGGGTAGGTATTATATGCACTTAAATTCAATTTGTTTCACTTTTTACTCGTACTACTCGCGTTCGTAGACACTTGTTGAATGACAAAAAACGATAAATGAACACCTATAAATACTATACCTGGCTATATACCTGATTCAGCAAGTGTGCGTTTCAAATTGTGGAAAAGTTTCCAAATAATGACCACTCACAAATGTGGGGGGAATTTCTGTAAAAAATCCGATACAGGTAGCCATCGGGAAAACACACATCAATAAAAAAGTGTAATTCCCTTTAATTGACTGTGAACGGAGTAGCAGTCATAAAGGAACACGAAGAGCGTCCACGCACATTCAGAAGCGTATATTACTCTGCAACCACAATCATAAAAATTAAATAACTATTTGTGTATTACTTATTTTTTTTAATTCTAAGAATCATAAAAATTACGTAAACGTTTTTTCCAAACAATTTTGTACATGTAAAGTGGGTTTGCCAAAATTCGTATCGTAAAATGCACCTGTGTTTCTATGTTCTGCATTTTCATTATACCATTTTCTTAAAAACATCGACGAAACGTCCCTACGGTATTGTAAATAGGTTTTTTACAATTATGAAATATTTGTGTTATTAATATTAATTTAAAAATTTTATCAAAACTGCTAAGTGCTGTGACATTTGAAAAAAATTTCCAAAAAAAAAAATTTTGAAATTTCACGTCCCTTGCCAGAACAGAAGACATTAACCCAGGGTGGTGAAATTTTGAACAGAAGTAACTTATGTATAGGAGCAACTGTTCCGTTCTATTCCAAAAGGATTATAAAAAACTTGCTTTTTCGATCCCTCCTAGTAGGTTAGCTGTGCAAATAATGAAAATCAAAATATCGTGAAATAGCGGAATTTCGGTGTTTTACCAAAAAAATTATAAGTCCGCCATTTGTTGTCAGATTTTGTTAAGTAAGTGCTTATTTTCTTTGGAAAAATGCCAGCTATACGTAAAAAAACCAAAATCGCTGTTAGCATCGCGTTTTATATTTTATATGAATTTTTATATGAATTTTTCTGCCACATTTTTACTAAAAAAACGCAGTTTTTTAACCTTTTTAAGCCGCCAACATCAAAACTACTCACCCGATTTGAAAATTTTCTGAGAATAAGTTGTAGACGGCTCAATTTGCTTTAATTTGAGTAGTAGAAGGATCAAATACGTCAAAGAAGACGAAAGATATGCTCAAAATTGTAAGTGTACCTCCAAAAATTTAAAAAAAAAAGTTCAAAAATTTGTATCTCGAAAACCAATCAACAGAAAAATTTTTAAAACTCATTTTCGTGTTTAGTAGGTCAAAATCAATGAGAAAAAGTATGCTAGAAACAAATCACAGAGAAAATTTTGTTATTTGTGACCTAGTGTAATTGATCATTCCGTTTGCGGCACATGGCCTAGTGAACAGTTTTGCTCAAAATCTACATTGAAATCGATATACACTAAAAGCTCCTTATTCGCGCTTCTGTCATTCGCGGTTTCACTATTCGCAGATTAAAAAAATGCGACCCAATTCCTATATTCGCGGCTACAGATTTCTTTATTCGCGGATCTCTATTACGCGAAGCTCTATTACATTAGACGAACCTTCAAAATCATATTGGATAATATGGAATGTGATCCTGATATGAATGTTATGGAATGCTGGAAGAAATTTGACATAGCAAAATGAATCGTAAACATAAGAGAATCATTGGAAGAACTGAAGCCATACTCATTGAAATCATGCTGGAAAAAACTGTGGCCTGCTGTGACTGCGGAAAATGACGAAGAATCTGTGCAAATTCAAACGTTGACTGCAAACATAGCCGAATTTGCGAATGGAATAGGACGAGATGGGTTTGAACAGATAGAATCAAGTGACATTCAGAAGTTACTTGAATCGCAAGATGAAGATTTGACTGAAATCGACTTGGAGGAAATATTAAATTCAAAGCCCATTGAAGAAGAGGATTCAACAAGCACGGGAAACGTGACATTTAATGTGAAAAATCTTAGTGAAGGTTTAAGAATGGCAAATGAGCTTTGTGATTTCTTTATTAACATTGATCCGTCTATGGAACGACGTCTTATTTTTAAGAGGCAAATTGCTAATGCCACTGCTGAAAATCAGTCTGAATTGAAGGAGCTTTTAAAAACTGCCAAGCAAGAAAAAACTACAAAATTCTTTAAACTATTGCCTAAGCCTGAAGATAATAATTAATCAATATGGTCAAAAACATCAATTAAATTCATTTTTTATACATCTACTTGTTTTTTATTTTGTCACCTAGGAACGTATCTCCTATAATCCCATATAAATCACCATTCCATATTCACGGTTTCCTTATTCGCGGCATATTTACGGAACGTATACCCCGCGAATAAAGAGCTTTTACTGTATCTGGAAAACTAAATGTCTATTTTCTTGAACGAACAACAAATTCGTAAGCAGCGTACCAAACCTAACTAGAATCGCGAATTAAAAAATTTTTAAATTTTTAAATTTTTTAAATATTAAAAATCACAAAAAAATTAAATTTTTGCTCAATCAAATTTTAAAATCGCCATATCTCGAAAACTAATTGACCAATTATAGATCAAACAACAGATTCGTAATCCTTAACTAAGAATCGCCACAGAAATATTTGAAAGGAAAACATTTTGTTTTTCATATTTTAAAAATAACAAAAAAATAAAACTGAAAATATCTGATTTCAGTAAAAATAATTGCATTTGGTGCGGAAGGTTTTTTTGCAATATCAATAATGTTAAGACACAGTTCTTCATATTTTTGCATGCCCTACATCATACTCCGAGAGCATTTGCCGCAAAAAAAGTGACTAACTCTAACGTTCATGCAATATTAGATGTATGCGGATGGAACCCAGGCCCCAGCATGCCTCAATTTAATGGAGTTCCGATTTTGGACGACCTCCTCGAAATTTGTCCCGGAGTGAAAGACAATAACGATTGATTGAGTAGATCGGCGCACTATTGTTGAACTAATAAAATACAAAGCATAACCTGTCTCACTTTAGATTCCGATCAATGAGTTTGGAAATACTGTTTGAGAAAATTTGTCCCCAATTCTTTCATCTGTTTTGCCTTTTTAAATACTGTATTTTATGTGGACCCAGGTGTAAGACTTTGGTTTTCAATCAGCATTAATTAATGAATATTCAAATGTTTAATGCCTTTTCAACGATCTTAAATATTTTGTGATTTTAACTATTTGATTAAATATTAGTAAGTTAAACTTCTGCTCACATTTTGGGAAACCATGTAGTAATTCCTTTCATGGTTCTCGGCGATGCAATGGTAGTGTGCGCGGCTCTTGTGCATGAGGACGTGGGTTCAACTACTTCTTTGACCACCTTACATTTATATCGACGGCGATGACATCGCTTAGTGACGGTGACATTATCGAGTATTTAGCCATGAAAAATACCGTTAGGAACCGATGTAAAACTGTAGGCCCCAATTAGTGAGAGTAAAACTAGAAAGTGCATAGCTCACTGGTTATGAGAGGCTCTCCCCAATCCCTCGGCATGGCATGTTATGGGAAACCATTTTTTTTTAATTCATTTCACATTAGCACAGATGGAAACTTGTGACAGCGATTCAATTAATCTTTGGATCCGACATTTTTTCCAATTAACAACTGTGGTGAGTCAGGTCTAATCGTTGTGTACAATTCATTAAATCTGAAGGTCATGCTAATCTTAATTAGTACACCAAGTTAGTTTCCGATGTCTTCATCCATTGTCCATAGAGAGCATGTGGTTTCTTTAGGAAAAATAATTGTCTATTGTTGTGACCAGGTTTAGATTCCGAAAAATTACCTGATGCACCATGTCCACCCCCCCCCCCCCCCCTCTACTCGTGTTACAGTTATCAAAATCAACTTGTATTAAAAACAGATTCACATAATTTCACAAAGATTACAAACAAATTAAGATTTTGTTTGTGGATATTATGAGTAAAGAGCGCGAGCCTGGTGTTGTTTGTCCATTGTTTCCAGATTTAATTAGCTTCCTATATGAGACACGACATCTGAAGACAATTCACTGTCTTCTTCTTGCGTGTGAGAAAACGCGCATATAAGATGAGCTGATTTTCCCACAACCTAATCTTTGCTATCGTCTTCTGCTGAAGTTTTTCTGTTTTTCATTTTACTTCTACATATTTTCATTGAGTGTAAAATAGGCTGCACTCAGAAAAAGAAGTTAGTGAGGCTTACTAGACCAGTCAAATATCTTGCCTATTTCGATATAAGGTGGATGATATTCAGACAGATTCCATTAAGGTTCGTTAAATATTATTAAATATGAAATAAAATAAACTATTAAATCTACTATCCTGGCAAAAAGAAACATCTGGACATCGAACTCTTCATTTATAGAAAGATATACGAAGCTTGAGAGACGATTTATCATACAGAAACGTCTCTGAAATCTCTCACAACTTCTTATGAATAAGGCGCGAAGTCTTTACTTCAATAGGGATCATAGAATGGCGGTGGTTGTAAAGGAAAGTGGACTTTGGTTTTAATACGCTTTTGTCATTGTCAAATAATAAATGTTTTCAATGACATTGATGCCTTCAAGTTAGAGATGGACACATGATTCAGTATTGGCTCACGCTCACGTAAGGAAGACCGTCAGTCACGCACGAAGATATTTCCGGTACTCACGTCTATGAAGATATTTCCGGTACTCACGTCCACACACGCTCCCATGAGCAGAATTTGATCCTACTCACTCACATTCACGCCTGAGTCACGCTAAATGTTGCACTTATACGTCATTAACTTTTAACAAAATGTATTGATTTAAATGTTTTATATTCATAATAATGTATTTTTATACACCCCGCGAAATAAATATAAAGGCAACACCATTTTTTGTTTTTCCAAATGTTGTGAGGAATTTTCAAGTTTTTATTTTATATTGTATTAGTCCTTTCAAAATTAAAGAAAAAGAAAAATACTTTGACTATGACTTCTTCAAGGTGCATCAACAAAAATAAACTAATTACTAGTGCGAAATATTTAGAAAGGCAAAAGGTTTATTTAAATATTCTAAAAAGTTTCGTTCATTTGATCTCCATTATCGCTGATAACTTCTACTAAGCATCTTGGCATTGAGTTTATCAACGAATGCATATGCGCAGGATCAGTTATCTTCCATTTTCTGGTATTGCTACTCCTCGACCCTTGACATTCTTCAACTGGCGTCCTGGGTGGTAAACTTGGGTAGGCAAAATAGACAAGAGGTTCTCGATCGGATAGAGATCAGAACTAAGTGCATGTCGGTCAAGAGTTTGTATTATTTCTGGACTCCAGAAACTTTGGAATTTTCATAGACCGATGTAGTGCTGCGTTGTCCTGCTGGAATATAAATTCTGGGACACGAATTTCCTCTCTTGAATTAACTAAGATGACATCCAATAGTCGAATATAATACTCGGAGTCCATTTTTGTGGAAACGAATCATATTTGAGTGGTCCCTCTATAACTCATACCTGCCCAAACCATAAGGGAGCCACCGCCAAAATTTCGCCGCATAAGTTTGGAAAAATATCTGGAACGCCAATATTTGTCAGAGTCATCAGGTCCGTCCAAATTAAAGTTTTTCCATCGGAAAATATCACCCCTCATGCAAAAATATGTACATTTCATCGAAATTAAATCTGGCTAATTGGTGTATTGGCCATGAGACCAAGTTTTGCATACTTTTTCCCATATGACAGTTTCAAGTCGCGTTTCATTATTTGTTGAACACGATGCAACCATGCTCCCAAGCTCAATTCAGCAATAATTTCCTTATCGCCGAAGTTTTCTTTAATAGCGACCCTTTTAATCTGTCTTTTGGCGCTGCCACTGATCAGTGGTGTCCTTCCTGGTCGTTTTGTGGTTCCATATTGGCCACAATTATTTCGCTGGGTGTACTGCTTGATATCTTTATCACCGGTTTTCTTAGCAGGAAAATTGTGCGTGTAAGATTAAACACAATTGTCGATATTTGCAACAAGGTGTGTTTGATACTCAACACTTAAACATTAATTTTATCGAAATTTAAAACCTTGTGAAAAAAACCTACAGAAATAAAATTGTTGAAACCCTTTTTTACACACTTAATTCGTGTATGTCAACAAAAATTGTAAATTTTAACTAAAAAATACACACTTCTCCACAATTTTAAATGTACTTTTTACAGTGTAATACTAATTTTCATTTCAGTGACGTTTCCAGTTGGCAACGCAACTGAAGTTTGGCTGCCATCTATAATAATCGACCCATAAGACAGTTAGGAATGTGCGCTAATTCGGCACGTATGCTTACAAATACACTTTTTCATAAAAATTGGTTTTGCGGGGCCCAGTTGGGAATCTCCTGCAATCCGAGTGGACGTGGAAATGACCAGAATTCGGTTGGCTGCTTTATAACGAGTAGGGTCAACTCTCAGTCAAAAATGAGGACAGAACAAGTTTCAAAGGGTCCCGTAAAGCCCTGACAAAATTACAGCAGACAGTTGTCCGAGGCCTTCGGCCACGGACTGTCCCTGCAGGCTGTGTGAGAGACACGGCCATTAAGTTTAACGTAGAATACGCCATCCGATAAGACAGAAAACATATATAACAATAAATTCATTTGCTTATATTATTTATCATTTATTGTTATATATGTTTTCTGTCTTATCGGATGGCGTATTCTACGTTAAACTTAATGGCCGTGTCTCTGACACAGCCTGCAGGGACAGTCCGTGGCCGAAGGCCTCGGACAACTGTCTGCTGTAATTTTTATATTTACCAACGGCATTTGATTCAAGTCCGTTTAAAAAAAAATATTATGTTCAATTTTTTTAAACTTAATTTAATTTATGTATTTTAATTAATATTTTTATTGAAATAAGTTCTGCGAATGTTGAGAGGGCCGCCCTAATATTAAAAAAGGTTCACCTTATCGAGTCTTCGCATTAGCATTCGAGCGTTGTGTGAAAGCTTTACGCTTTACAATTCAAAATTAATGTTACAACAGCTTTGTTGAAGCTTTCGCAAAAAAGCTTTATTACGTTAGCTTACTGTTTGTTTCACTTTTTACTAGATACATGTTGCCAATCAACATTAGCTTGCTGTTCGTTTCACTTTTTACTAGATACATGTTCCTAAGCAATGTTGAGCAACCAAAAACACTCAACCAAACACCACACATATGTTAGAGTGTATGTGTTTAAACAATTTTCATTTGAGAAATTAAAATACTAGAAATATATCAACCAATATGAAATGTATATCAAACGAAAGATAACATCTTCATTTACCTACAAAAAAAATTTTAAAAAAATTCATCTAATTCAATGAAATAAAGATTACAACAATAAAAACCTGACATGACTCCTCATACCGTAAGGTAAGACGTATTCTACGTCAAAAAACGCGTGTTTACAGTTCTAATTGCATAGTCTAGTCGAATAATGAATACGATTATAATAACAGCACACGCAGAGAACTAATTGTTTGTAATTAGGTTGTAGCAACCGTAAATTCGGTTGTTGCCACCGAATGGAGGATTCCGCGACTAGTATAGTCTCCACAACTGAAATTCGGTTGAAGCAACCTTTTTTCTTAATTGATTAGTTTGTGACAGCTGAATCTTCAAATATATTCAACTAAATTTTCGATAATTTCGGTAGCAACAACCGAATTTTGAATTAAACGGATGCAACAACCGAAATTGGTACTAAATTTGGTTGCAGCTACCGAAAGTGGCACCAATTCAGGTGCAACGACCGAATTTTACATCGATTCGGTTGCAACTATTAAAGTTGGTATCAATTCAATTCATTCGAAGTCATTTTCTTAGACTTTCGAATAACTCGAAACCGGTTTTTTGAAAAGTTAGTGCCACCCTTGAGGATTGTTGAACGTGGATGGAAAAAGTCTTCTACTCTTGTTGTTGGAATAATTGATTTTCAGTGTGGTATTTACGGATCTTCGAATGATTCATACTTCGCATATTAGAAGTACACTTCATTAGAAGTATGTATTTATAAATATACGATTGAATATTGACCAATTGTACCAATTCAGGCACAGTAGTTGGACATCTGCCGATTAACTTTTTAGGGAGTTCGAACATAGTAACCAACAGTGAATGTGCTTTCCTAAACTGTCTATTATTTAAAGAAAAACCTATAACTTTTCACTTTAGATGCACTTCTTTATTAATTGTACTCTTGTGGCCGTCGGTGGTGCAATGGTTAGTGTGCGTGCCTCTTGTGCATGAGATCCTGGGTTCGATCCCTGCTCAGACCTCCTTAAATTTCTTTCGACGACGGTCACCTCGCATAGTGACGGCGACACTATCGTTCGGAATCGGTGTAGAATTGTAGGTCCCAATCAGTGAGTGAAAACTGGAATGCGCACAGCTCAGTGATTGTGAGAAACTCTCCCCAGTCCCTTCATGGGATGTAATGGGAAACCATTTATTTAATTATTTTAGATGCACTTCTTATACATTAACATGTGAATAATTTTTAAGTCGACTCATTACGAATAACTTTGAATGTGGAAGATGTTTTTAATATTTTCCTCGAGTGTACTTTGTGTTTATTTTGAAATTCGTATTTATTTTATGAAAGGCACACATTTGTACTACTATTGACATTGTATTTTTTATGGGGTTTCTGAGTTTTTTGTTTCTAAAAGAACCATGACTTCTTCGTAACCCGTAACTCAATTATTACATCTGTCTAACCATGAGGGAGGGCAGGGCAACATCTTCACGAGATGCCAAGATGTAAGACCTTGTTTATCTTTCGCTTATTGGTTAGTTTTTTTTTTCAAATTTTCGACAAACTTGTTTGCATAAAATATTCAGCTAATTACGCCGTTTTGCATCATTTCCATATATCCTTGAGTTTAAAACTAATTGATAGAATTCAAACTTTCCATTTCACATGCGATTACACTCAGAGGCCTTGTCGTGCTAAAGAAATATATGAAAGTGGTCCACATCATTCCACTAACTCTAAAAATCCACTTTTGACTAAGTTAATGACATTCCCAATGTGCACAAAAACGGACGCGAATCCGTTTCGAACTCGTAACGGCTCTGTAAAATCATAAAAAAGCGAATCAGTGAAATTGTGATTTGGCTGATCCGTCCCGAACCTGTTACGAATCCATAAAAATATAAGAAAGCGAATCAGTGAAATTGTGATTTGGCTGATCCGTCCCGAACCCGTTACGAATCCATAAAAACATATAAAAGCGAATCAGTGAAATTGTGATTTGGCGGATCCGTTTCGAACCCGTTACGAGTCCGTAAAACCATAAATAAGCGAATCAGTGAAGTTGTGATTTGGCGAATCCGTCTCGAACTCGTTACGAGTCCGTAAAAACATAAAAAAGCGAATTAGCGTTTTGGCGGACACTTCTCGAACCCGTTGCGAGTCCATAAAAACATGAAAAACCGATTCAGTGAAATTAAGATTACGGACTTCCGTTACGGACAAAATGTACGCATAAACGAATCCGTCTCGAATTCGTAACGGATTCATATGGAACATTGGGTTCTTTCATTCACGGACAAAAAACCTTCCCACGTGGTAGTATCGTCCCGTGTGGTATATTCCTCGTCCCAACAACTTTTATCATCGAAAGTGAGCTAACGTACAGTTTCATTCCCGCTACGAAAATGGGATCGTAACCTGAAAATGTTTCGTCATTATGACGAAAGTTGTGGTTGTTATGGCCATGAATTTGTTGCATTGCTGCAATAATTTTTTTGTATTGCTGCAATCAATTGCTGCCACACATGTTTTTTTTACTGTTACAATGATTTTCTTTAATTTTTGTAATGATAATTTTTTATTGCAGTTAACTTAACTTTTTTTCCCATTGTAAAAACAGGGGCCCTATTATCAGTGACATTGGTATAATTTTGGT
The DNA here is from genome assembly GCA_963931995.1 of Phaonia tiefii. Classification (NCBI taxonomy): domain Eukaryota; kingdom Metazoa; phylum Arthropoda; class Insecta; order Diptera; family Muscidae; genus Phaonia; species Phaonia tiefii. The sequence goes on along the minus strand of OZ008370.1, from coordinate 100,268,575 downwards.
AGAATCAAAGAGAGCCTCAAAATGTGTACAACTGTATTGAAAATGAGGCTTTCTATGGTAACGATATGTGTAAAGCGACGTAATGGACGATGTAGCGAAACTATTCACAAGAGCTTAGAATATAAACAGATTTGTTTGTATATGAGAGCACTAGTACATGCCCATAGTACTGATAACCTTTTGTATGTTAAAGTAACCGATTTTATAGGTGCAGTGACCCAAACTACGGTCATGCCAATGTAAAAGTAATCTCTGTTTGTTATCAGAATTTCCCCATGCTTGGAACTGCTTCCCTATTCAAAGTAAGGCACGCGGAAGCGCTAACTCATCACGAAATTTCTCGTCGATATTCTCTTCTTCCCAGCATGTATCGCTGCCTGTCTCTTAAGGGTGAATGATATCTAAACCATCAATTCGGCAATTTAATGCTCTGTTGCTTCTTCTCTCACCCCCTTCTCATAAGCGCCGTTGCGTTTAAACTTTAAATGCATTTAAAATAAAATTATTATGCTTAATACACGACTGTAGACCCTTAAGTAGTTAGTCACAATACTGGTATGACGGAGGTAAAGTACGTGAGTTGGTGGTGGTCCGTAACAAATGCGGTTCAGTCAAATGCGTTTAAGCAGGTGTATTAGATCTGAGGCGCATGCGCGCCGTCACTCGTATATATTTAATCAATTTATGTGTGTGAATACAGTGGGGATGAAACTCGTATGCGCTTAGTAAATGCTTAATGCACCGCAACAGTGTTGAACGTTCATTGTCCTCCTATTGTCATCGTATACAATAAATATCAGAACAGTGGAGCAATGTATCCAATTTATATGCGAAACGTATATAAAGGTGTCCCAGTAAGAATACAGTTTTTAATTTTAAAACAAAAACACGTATTTTTTGAGATAGTTGTGATTTGTGAGAATCTCGGATCTCGGATTTGAGCTCAGGAATTGTTTCTGATTTATTTGCATAAACCCGAGATTTCGCAAAACCACAAAGAAGGAAATTACACGGCGTTAAATCGCATAATCTTGGTGGTCAGTTTACATCACAGTTTCTTGAGATAATTTGTTCTGGAGATCGTTGCTGCAATAAATCGATTGTTTTATGCGGGGTGTGGCAGGTGGCGCCGTTTTGCTGAAACCACATGTCGTTCAGATCAATGCCGCCCAGTTGAGGCCACAAGAACTATGGAATCATTCAGATGGAAATGGGCTTCATCGGAGAAGATGACTTTTTTCGAAAAATTGGTTTGACTTCACATTGCTCCATTACCCATTGAACGAATTGCCGGCACTTTCCACGGACTGCTGGTTTGAGCTCCTGCGTAAGCTGAATTTTGGACACATGAAGGTGGGTGTCTTTTGTCAAAATTCACTGCGTGAAATTTGAACTGGTTGAGAACGATGCCGAATTGATGTTTTCGGGTTTTCGGCGACACTCTTTTACAGCAGCAATGGTTTCAAAAGATTGACCGGTACGTTGACGCACAGGAGTCTTACAGTCTATATCCGACCCAGTTTCTTAAAATTTGTTGACTACTCTTCGAATGGTTGACACATTTGGTGCACTTTCTCGACTGAAAATTCTTCGAAGTTTGCGAGCGGTCTCAGCGTAACTTTGCAGATTTTTGTAATAATTTTGTAAAATACGTACATATATTTTCAATACATCCCCTGAAGCCGGGGTTCAGATATGTCATACCATCATTAATCTATGGGTACATTTTTGTAATCTGCCACTGATGAATTTGGAAAGAGAACCTCAATGGTTTGTGACCAATGCGTTTGAGATTGACGTTCTGCTCGGTGGGGAATCCTTGACTACGAATGGTGAATTGACACTTTAAAAATTCTCAATCTGGGTGAGGAAATTTAAAAAATCTTGAAATATCTCAGAAACGCAGCTAAAGTGGAGCACAACTTTCGTACCTGAGATCAATGCAAGATACACAATGGAAACCCAAAGTTTGCGACCTCGGACATTTAAATTTTAAGTATCATACGTTTTAAAATCCTCGGCGTGATACCTAAAATGTTTTACAAGTTAAAACAAATTTTTGTTGACATCTTTTACCGTTTTCAACCCTTTTTCATATTTTTTTCTTTTCTTTACAACTTAGCACGTGATAACCAAAACACGACTAATTCTGGACTTTTTTCTACGCGGTATGTGATAACTATGCCATTAGATACAACGATACAGTAAAAAAATTAATTTGTTAAAGAAAAATGTTTCTGTCAAGTGATTACGTCCAAATTCTGACATGTCAATTTAAGCTGTATCCATACTCCAATTAAATTGGGTGGAACTTGCACACTTGATTTGAACTGTCAAAACAAAACGGATTGCCAACTATGCATGTAACACCGATTTGAATGGGTAGTGTACAGTATTTGCCTAAATTTCATGACAATACCAAAATGAAAATTTCTCCTTGAAATAATAGTTTCCTAAATTTTGCGATTACCGCACACGATTTATAAAGACATAATCCAAATGTTTAACTACACAAAAAAAATCTCGAAGTTGTGTTGCCTTCGTTGGCTTGGTTGGTAAATATTTTTTGTATAAAACTAAACAAGTTCGATTTATTACTTATGCTACGAGTATTAGGCAATCCTCATTCATACTGGCTTTGTACAATTTTTGTTTGAAAATAGGTAACTCTTTTCAAAATTTATTTGATTTCGAAATGCCAAAATGTAAAATCATTCTGAAAAACAATCCAATCGGGAATACGGAAACAGAATTTATTTTATTGAAAAAAAATGGTAACTAATAATTTAGCATTATAACCCAGATTTTTCTTGAAATTCGATCATGTTTATCTCTCGAAGACCACTTATTGGGAAGTAGATGGTTCGGGTAACCCCCACAGTTGTTGATGTTACAAAGGGGTTCGTCAATGGTTGTTGGTTGAGTCGTATTTTTCGCCACTTGCAGGTTGTGACAAATGGTGTACTCGTATTCAACTGCTTTCAGGAGTACTTTGATACATTGAAAAAATATTATAGCTACAGTTACTCCTTTATATTATTTCCCTGATCACAATCCGTTGCAACCATCAAAGCGCGGTGGATTATGTAACCTTCTTCAGCAGAAATATAGATTCCCTTTAAATATGTTTCATAAATAAACATTTTTAAATAGAATTTATTGTGTAATTGTCCATTAAACTATTGAGAGTGTCTGAAATTATTCACGATAAATTTACCAAAATATATGTGGACTATTACTTATTACGCGTAGTTAAATTTACAAAATAAAAAATTAAAATTACCTAAAATTGTAGCTGAAATTTCGAACATTAAAAATGCATAGCAAACCCTATGTTGCCTTAGCACTTAGTGAAATTATACAATAGTATTTTTAAGCAATATTACCCCGATTTTTTTTCTGTGTACCACCCCACATGGTGTTATAAAAAACGAAATGTAGGAAAATCCCGAGAATTAAATCTCAGTCGTGTGGATTTTATATTCGAGTCTGGGATATTTTCCTGGATTCATTATAAACGAAAAATATTTTCAAATGTTATTTAAAATGTTTTCACTACAAATCACCCGACCCTGACGGCATATCACCAGTTGGGTTACAATGTCGATAACACCTTTTGGCTCCCCGTCCTAAATGCCAGTTAGATGGAGGGAATCCAATGTGGCATTTATTCCAAAAGCATTCATTCATGCACACCAGTCTCTAATTTTTCTATCCAAAGACTTTGTAAAGAATGATTGGCTCATTTCTGCGTAGAACTATAGGCACTTCTCATCTGTCCACGTGTCAGCACCTAGACATCAAGGGTAAATCTACGGAAACCGCATTACACGCTGAGCTTCATAGATAAATATATACCTACATACTTATAGAAGGTTATTTGAACAACTTTTTACCGGGATCTATAATATCTGCCTTATCTTACTACCGTTTGACCAGTGGTTCATTAACTTTATCTATGGACTAATTAGGCGTAGACGCATAATATCGTCATTGGCCACACCAACTTAACTAGAAAATTGAATAGAGGATCTCCCCAAAGGGAGTCTATTCGCCACTTCTACAGAATTTAGTTTGTTAAATGTGCAATATAATTTCAAATCGTGTAATTTTGAGCATCTTAATTCAATAATTTGAAATGTTGACTGGTCAGAGTGCATGCAAAGTGATGCTGTCGCTGTTTGTTACGAGGAAATTCTCAAACTGATTAGGCAAATTGTTGATGAAAATGTTCCACACATGAGGCCACAAGTATACAAATTACCTTGGTATACTAGGGGTCTAAAGAAACTGAAATATCTAAGGAATAAATATCATAATAAATTTTTGATTTCTAGCAGCAGTTCTGATGAAAATATGTGTTTGCATTACACGAGGGAATTTAATTTTCTAAATAAATTCCTTTACAATAAATATATCATGAGTTTTAGTTAATCTCCAAAAAACAACCCAAAAAGGTTTTTCTCTTTTATTAAATCTAAAAGGAATTTTTCCAGTATTCCATCGTGTGTCATGTACAATAACTTAGTTTCTAATTCTGTTCAAGATTCACTTAATCTGTTTAAGGACTATTTTTCATTTCCAACTCTATTTCTTTTAATATGCTTGATTTCAATAATATCACATCGTGTGTTGATATTGATACTTTGAGCGATCGTGATGAGGATGTAATATCTGGTATTTCAAAGCTTGGCAATTCTGTAAAATGCGATATTGATGGGGTTTGTGCTTTCTTCCTCAAGCAGTGTACTGAGGCGCTTATTCGACCACTCCGTATATTGTTCTCAGTCTCTTTCTTGCGGTTATTGTATTCAAAAATGGGAATTTGATTCTGTCTCCAATTTTTAAATCTGGCGATAAAAATAGTGTTACTAACTATAGACCTATCTCTAAGTTACCTAATGTAGCTTACATTTTGGAGCACATTGTGTACGATTCGATATTTTTCATTTAAAAGGTTTTCTAAGACCTGATCACCATGGTTTCATTGCTGGCCGTTCCCAACTACTAATTTAGCTGTTTTCCAAAATTCTTGTATATGTAACTTTGAGATACGTGTTCAAATCGACACAATATATACCGATTTCTCCAAACAATTTGACAGAGTTCGTCATGGTAACGGGTCCGCAATCTAAGTTTTTTTTTCAACTAGTGCTTATTTCGTGAATGGTAACACTTAGCTCATGTCTGATTTGACAGATAATTAGTTTTATCCTTCCGCTGAACGAATATGGTTGTGTATACGCTTGAACAACGCTGGGAAATATGGGAAAAATGGGCCTGCGATCGACTTACAGTAGATGCCGATTTTGCCAAAAAATCATTGTTTCAGATGAAGCTCATTTTGATCTAGGCGGGTATGTAAACAAGCAAAATTGTCGCATTTGGGGCATACATTGAAAAGCCGATGCACCCAAAACGAGTCACTGTTTGGTTTGGTCCAGAGGCATAATTGGGCCATTTTTCTTCGAAAATGAGCAAGGAGTGGCCGTTACAGTCAATGGCGATCGTTATCGGGCCATGTTGAACGAATTTTTGTTCACAAAAATTGAAGAGGAGGATATTGGCAACATTTGGAAGCTACACTCGATGTTTTGCGCCCTGTTTTTGAAGATCGCATTATCAGCCGCAGAGCTGATGTCGTTTGGCCACCTCGGAGCTGCGATTTGACACCGTTGGACTATTATTTGTGGGGTGCCCTCAAAGATAAGTGTTACGCCGACAAGCCAGAGACAATTGACGCTTTAAAGGACAATATTCGTGAAGCCATTGGTGAAATACAGCTGCACACAATCGATAATGTGCTTAAAAATTGGACCGATCGTGTGGAATGGAAATTATTTTCCATTATTAACCGGAAGGATTGTACTTTCAAATAAATGAAGAAATTTGAGAAAATATTCAGTAGTTTTTTTTATAGCATTTTCAAAAAAAAAAGTTATTTGGCGGACCCTTTATATTGATTGCTAAATTACAAGAGTATCGGTTTCACTCTGAAGTCTTGAATTGGTTTCGCTCGTATTTGTGGTGTAGGCAGTGTTCTGTTTATATTGACGGATATTATTCTGACATTTACATACCAACCTCAGGTATTCCTCAAGGTAGTATACTTGGACCCTTTTTGTTTAATTTATTTATAAATGACATTGGCCAATGTTTTCTAAATTCTAAACATATTTTGTATGCGAATGGTCTTTAGATTTTCAAGGCTATTTATTCCGTGAATGATGTAATGTTGTTGAAGTATGATATTAATAGGGTCGCTATTAGGTGCCAAGTCAATGCCTTGGCTTTTAACATTAAAAAGTGTTTTCATATGACTTTTCATCGTTGTCGGAATGTGATTAATTCCTCCTATAAAATGATGAATTGTGACCTTGAAAGAATTCATGAGTACTTCGATTTGGGTGTAGTATTTGATGATAAGTTGACGTTTATTGATCACTTGAACTATTTAGTGCCCAAAAGCGTTTTCTTTATTATACTTTATTCGTAAAAATATTGCAAACTTTTCTGACCCATAAACTAAAAAAGTTCTATTTACTTTTGTTCGTTCGAGTATGCGTCTTTCATTTGGAGTCCGACTGCTACCACTCATATTTCTCGTATTGAGAAGGTACAAAAATCTTTTTTGAAATTTGCTTTGATGTCCTTAAATTTCACCAATCCAATTCCTTCGTATGAAAGTCGTTGTATGTTGATTTCTTTGAAATCTTTAAAATCAAGAAGATTATCAGCTCTATCATGTTTCTGCGTGGCATTGCATCCGGTTCTACTGATTGCACTGACTTACTGTCATATATTCGGTTTAATGCTGCATCTCGCACATTGCGTCGTTTTGACACTTTTAATATTAATACACATTTAACTAACTACGCCTTGAATGAACCTTTAATTAGAGGCATGAGACATTATAATTCCATTTGTAACAATATTGATCTTTGTTTTCCTACTGTTAAATTTAAGAAGTTATTATATGATCTGATTGTATAAAATTGTATTTTTGAATAGTTATGCTGGTCTGTAAGGTTTTTGTTTCCATAGACTATAATAAATGACAATGAAAATATTAGTTTGCTGGAGCTAGAGTGATGAGGTTACAAAGTCATACATTGTATATGCTGCCGACCTGGCAATTGCAGTACAGGGAAAATACCCTTCCACATGCAGAGATGTGCTCCAGGGCTTTATCAGGATTCTCTCTAAGTGGGCAATGATGAATGGGTTGAGAGTCGGGCTGTTATAAAATCTTTGAAATCTGTATTCCTGACTTCGAAAACTGTTCATAATAGCCGTATATCTCTAAATGAGATGCCTAAGCAGTTTGATATCCACCTTATATGGGTGCCGGTGCACAGGATCATTTCAGGGAAGGATAGAGTAGATGAGCTGGCGAGGTTAGGGTCTACCTTACTTGATCCACTGGTTATTAATGCCCATTTCTACATGCACGCTCATGCTTAAAATCGAAGTTATTAGATATGAGAACAAAAGATAATCTGGAGGCACAAAAGGCAGGATCACCAGGCAGGTGTAGCCAATTTATTATCTGAATTGTTCGAAAAACTTGGTATCCACTCCTACGCAGGCTATCTCAACGCTAGTAGCTGTCTAGACTTGGAATCTCTGCTCATTACTACTGCCGAACCTGAAGGGTTGCAGGGGAGGGGGTAGTGTCGAACATCTGATATGCTCCTGTCACACATTTTGTGTATGAAGGATACAATATTTAGGGCAAGTTCACACTCCTCACTTAAAAGCTCACAGAAAATGTTCATATTAACTGACATTTAAATGAAAAACATCGGGCATTTAAATGGAGAATTTTCAACTGTGAAACTGGTCATTAAAGTCTTACTTATTTTTGGGATTTAATGTTTATTCATGGAGTTAAGATGAATGAATTTAAAATTGTTTGCGGCGCACAAATAGTTTCCTCTGGTTCTAATGTACCTCCAATCTTGGAAAACCTGCCTCATATTTTTTTAATTTACAGGTTTAACAATAGGGACGGATTATGACGTCGGGTCGGAGTCGTACTTTTCCGAAATGCTGGTGTCTGTTTTGGAGTGGAGTCGGAACTTTTCAAAGTCGGAGTCATCTAATTTTGGTCAGACTCCACAGACCTGAATAATACCATGCAGTTATGTAGATATTGGACTTCTTATTTCACATCCTTCATTCAAATTTTCTAGCCGTTACATGGCATATTTACACGTCAGCGGTAAAAAATCGATGACTTTATTGTAAACCAGTTGGACCTATAGAACTTAAACATTTCACTCATTTTCGGAGTTTCGTTTAATTTACGAGGTATCATAAAAAGGAATCGTAAAATTCGTTTTTTCAGTTTCATTAATTCATAACCCGAAATACCTGAGAATAAATAACCTACTAATCAAACCTGAAATAAATTTCTGCATGTAATATTTTATTTTAAATATACTGGGATATATGTACATTAGGGTGGGTAAAAAAATTGCTGCTGTGTCACCACCTAAAAATAAAGTTCAGAGTGTTTAATGACTATTTGCAAAATATTGCGATTCTGGGTTCAGCAAATTGTGAGCTATTTTGCTTTAAAAACACCTCTAATTATCAGGTTTTTGGGGTGTAACTTTTAAGATGTTGCAGATATTTGGAAAATTTATTATGGATACGTAGACCTTTAGGAGTTCTTGCATTGGACATATTGTTTTTATTTGTATTTTTAGCTGATTGAGTTGTAGAAGTTTAAATGCCGTTGTTTAGTGGATTTTCGTGGAGTCCTAAGAAAAAATCAAAATAACTCCATCATTTTTACTCATATATTAACACTGAAGATGTCATTGTGAAGGTTATAAACTCAGCTTCGTAGCTCGGTTTGATTATTTGGAACATAACGCTAAATTATACAGCTTATTTTTATTTTTGTCGGTAGTATTTCAAAATTTTTCGAAAGTTATCATTTAAAACTACATTGATCGCAAAAAATGCTGCAAATTTTTACCCGCAGTAAAGAGCGCTATTTAATACCTTTGAAATGATGTATAATTATGTATATGATTTTTTGTTTGTATGTGATTTTACCCACCCTAATGTACATATACTGAGAATTCTGCAGTTTTTAAGGCAATACTACTCGGGCGTGGCCCATCTTACCACCTTCGATGCAGCCGACCATATTTCGGTTAATATCGTTATAAGTGTTGAAAAACAATCCTATTGCTTTACTTACTTTTATTGACTATTATACAACCTCATGAGGTCAGATGTCGTACACATCCATAGATAAAAACAAGCCATAGATGGTGAAAGATAAGTGGTGGATTCGAAAGTAAGGGGACATTTTCTAGATGACGCCGGAGTGGTAGATACTATGTGCAAATTTCCCTGAAAACAAAAACTATTGAAAAAACTATATAACTATACTTTCTGGCATTTTGTATTGTCAAGAAATATCAAAAGCGGTATGCTTTTCTATTATTTATATTCTATTTTCAAATTTAAACAAAAGAATCGAAATAAAAATTATTTTTGAGTGTTTTTTCGTCGCATCCGAGCCTTTGCCGTCTGGTGAAAATGGTGAATAGCAAATGAATCATCTATGGTATTTCTATCATCTTTGACACATATTAAGTAAACAAACAAATTAAACAAGCAATCCTATTGAGGATTCTTTGAACATAACACATGAAATGTGTACTAGTAACTTGCTCCACTGTGCGCTTAATAGAAACGACACCGACATTCAGCGCAATGGAAAAGAGTGCTGCCTACATTGCATGCACGTAGCATACATTAGTAGTTTGTCGGTATGAAGTAATGGCGTTGTCAACCGACCGTCAACCTTATAACAATTTCATTTAAAAAAATGAAAGTATTAAGTCTATATATATTATGGTGTTTACAACTCTTCTTAAGCCCTCTTCATTTGCCAATTAATGAGAAATAGTTTTGTTCGGTGTTGTCGTCTCTCTTTTTCATCATTTCCTTATTTTCTTTATTTTTTCGTTTAATATAATTGCATTTAAAATAAATTAAACTTTTTTATGTAATATAAAATATAATAAATTTGTTAATTTATTTGTCGTTACAGCTTCATTGGCCGGCACCCAAGTAGCCCATCAATTGGTTGTGGCTATTCGCCAGAAATGCACACCGGAAGAGGTGGTCAATATACTAAAAGAATTGCCAAATTCAGGTGAAAATGCCGATCAGGAAATGTCTGAGACCTCATTCAATCCACTGAAAATTGATGTATTCGTTCAGACTCTGCTCAATCTAGGCTCAAAATCATTCTCACATAGTTTCGCAGCAATATCAAAGTTTCATTTAGTATTTAAGGTAATTTAAATGATTTGAAAGTACCTTTTTAGTTTTAATATTTATATTTTCTATTGTTTGGCTAAATGCTCGCAGGCGTTGGCAGAATCTGAGGAGGCACAAATTTGTGTACTGCACAATGTTTTTGAATTGTGGCAAAATCACCAGCAAATGATGGTGGTTATCATCGATAAACTCCTGAAGACCCAAATAGTTGATTGCTCCGCGGTAGCAACATGGATATTCTCTAAGGAAATGACTGGAGAGTTTACAAAAATGTATCTTTGGGAGATACTTCATTTAACCATAAAGAAAATGAACAAGCATGTTATTAAATTAAGTAAGTATAAACTCCAATATTGTATGCCTTCCCATATTATGCTTTATTTACGCTTTCTGGGACACATTTTTGATTTTCTTAATTAAGTTCTGGTAGAAGCTATTGTCTCTGCTTCCTCAAATAATACAACTATTCAGGTGTTTCAAAAATAATTCGCATATGACACAATTTGCCGACATTATCCGATGCCTCATACTTCCATCACATCCATACAACCTACCAGGTCTAGAAAATAGTTGTGGACTTTGCGTACTTTGGCCGTTCTTTTTACTATCGGTTATCCATTGTAATTAGGATCTTCTGTAGTAACAGATGGAGGATATCCGTCAGAGAGATATGTTCCTGTAGGTGCTAAAATATGTGGAAGGCCAACATATCTACTCGGTTTTGACCAATAATACACTTAGGGCTAAATTCATAAAACTACAGGCTATGGATCAATCAATTTTGTTGTTGAATTAGTTATGTTTTCTATACATCGAAGTATAGTATATTTTGCATGAAATTGCTTACAAAAAAGTTTAGACCAACACCCTTAGCAATTACGGATTTCACATACATATTTGACTCCAAACCCTGGATAATTCTAGTTATGTTATAATTCTTGATTGCAGATGAACGTTATAGCGCGTTTACATGCGCATGACATTCATGATAATGTCGCGATTATCTACGGCAACAAGGTTTACTCAATGCATTTTTACTCGATTTAGTTTTGACATTTTTGTATTTCATGATGCCATTATGGAATTATACCAGGTGATGGCAGAACGATTTGTATGGTTTAGTATCATACAATTATGTCAGCCAGTCTTTTTTTCTAATTCTAAGGATTTTCCAATTTGAGTTATATGATCTCTAAGTGACGTTTCGGCCATTTGTAGTATGTCATGATCTGTCATTTGTTCATTATATTCAGTAATGTTTACAATTTCATCATGGAGAGATAAAATAATAGTTCTCCAATTGCATCTTTTAGTGCGCTTTTTTATGGTCGTTTAATCGTCCACCTGTGCTCGCTATTCGTCGAATTGTTGCAACTTACGAGCGTACATTTTGTTTACATAATGTTCAAGTGCCAATAAGACAAAGAACCGCTCGAAGTAATGAAAATATTGCTGCCGTTCAGGCAAGTGTCGCTGAAGAGCGCAATTTATCTATTCCAAGACGTTGTCAACAATTTGGACTGTCTCAAACCACAACCTGGCGGATTTTGAGAAAGAATTGTTATCATTCAAGAACTGAAGCCATAGGACTACCGTCAACGTCATGGATTTGCTGATTTTGTCTTGGAACAACTTGAAAACGATAACGATATTTTTAAGAAAATCATATTCTCCGATGAAGCTCACTTTCATCTTAGTGGTGCGGTAAATAAATAAAACTGTTGATTCTGGTGTTAAGAAAATGCACAAATTATTCATGAACAACCATTACATTCACCTCAATTTACAGTTTGGTGTGGTTTTTGGTCTGGTGGAATTGAAACTACGCTACCAAACAAAATTGTCACATCTGGAGCTCGGAAAATTCACACGTCGTCGAGGAGAAACCGATGCATCGACAACGAGTAACTGTTTGGTGAGGTTTTTGGCATGGCTGCATCATAGGCCCATTTTTCTTCGAAAATGACAAAAGATCCGGCGTTAATGTCAATGGCGAGCTTTGTCGTGCCTTGCTCAGCGATATTTTGTTCCCAAAACATGCCAAATAGCCAACTTTACAATCGGTGTTTGCGCACTGGGGCGCCGTGAAATACAACTGTTATGCAAACAAATCGACGCTGTCGTTAATGTTTTGTTTCATTCATAAATATCAATGAGGGCTCTACCAATAAAATCATAATTTTGAAAAAATTTATAATAGTATTTTTCGTGTTTCGTATCGCGGTTAACAATCGATATTATAGGAAATCGCTGTGAAATACAGAATTCCACGGTTCGCAGCCTGTGGCACGCTTCTCGTACAACAAAGCACGTGGTTCACAAGATGTAGATAAATGTACAAAGGATAGAACGGAAAGACAATCACTCCCTACTTCTTTCTATGTAATTTCGATGACGGAAACCCCCACAAATTCTTCAATAAATGAAATGAAGTCTTCTGTGTTGTACGGTCCCCAATAGAAAAACTTTACTAGTGAAACGAAAATTACAGAAGCCTAATAATTAATAAACCTCGAGTTAATAACAAAAAATCTTATATGAGTTCGAACTTAAAAAGCACGCTTAGTTATTTTATATATTTTTTTGTAATTTTTCAGACATTGAATTGACTGATGCCAAGGAAAAACTATCAAAAGCTGATTCTTCATCCAGCGATTCCGAAGATGAATCAGCACCTAAACGTAAGAAACCCATAAACACAGCCGACAAACCAACAGAAGAGGTGAGTTTATCAGATTGTTAGAAATACATACCGCATTTATATCTACATACATAATTTTTCCACTAACGGCTGGTCTTTGAAACACATTCCGTCTTCCATCTCATGCCACCGATGATACTTGGAATACATGCACAATGTGCGTTTTGAAAGCAACTTAATATTTTACAAGTGTTTACATGATTTTGTTCTCTGTTTTCTATTTGAATACAATAATTTAATTATGCAATTAAGGAATTAAACATATTCTATTTGCTTTTAATATAACATGAGTTAACATAGATTACTTTACGCCCATTGTTCTAATGCTACTCCGAATTTTTCATGCTTCTTTGAGCAGTGGAGCGTATTAACACTTCTCCACTCTGTGCGGTTTTTATTCATCCATCACTTCTTGTTTGTACTCTTTCGTCTACTTGTCTTTTGAACTTTAAACAATGAAATCTAGATTAATGTATATATAGTCTTGGGTGCTCATGTTTAGCATTAATTTGAAAATAATTATAAACAACAAAAAGAACATTAATGGATGATAGAATCGCTTTAAACATATTGAAATACTTTATTGTTTCGTACACCCAAGGCTGTTTAAAGTCGTGATTTACCACAAGTTTCATGTTCTACGAAAGATTAATGTGTGCTGTAGGCGGGGTTGTATAAAATAAAACACAGGGGGTTAATTTTCTTAAATAATAAAAATACTGCTTTATTGTAATAAGCGTATATTACCTTCTTTTCGTAGAAAACTGATAGGTTTACAGATATCGTACAATCGAGGAGGGGATACGTAACGATACAGGTCGCGGTTTAGTGAGTAAGTAAGTAAGATGGAGAGGTGCCGGATATTCCGAAATTAAGCAGATTTGACTTACTCGTTAGAATCTATTAGAGAAGCACTCCTTCAACGTTGGAAAAAGAAGGGAGTAGAAAGATTCCTCCTACGAGTAAACCGAAAAATACGCGGATAACAATACCCAACAAATAAAGTGGGATTTATGCGTGAATTTAGCCCAAAAATATGTACCTTTAAAATTAAATATTCCGCTAGAGGGCTTTCATTCGACTGGAACGATTTACCAAATCCATCGAATGACAACCCATTGTCGGCTCCGGGGTGTAGGGGGTATAAGCCGTATCCCGATCGAAATATAACCCGAAGTAAGAGCAAGGCCACCGGGCTCTTCGGACAGGAAGCAAAGTGGCCGTGAAGAGAGAAGATTGGCAAGTTCCTTGATCGTATATTCAGGCGATTGTGCTTCCGCTTGGATTGTTTGCGCACGACAATCCATTAAAACAATTCGGAAGTCACTCGCAAATTCACGGGAGGTACCAACAGTGTTTGCCCCATTGTCGGAGAAAATCATATGTGCTCAGCCGCGACGTAATCTAAATCGATGGAACGCCGCTAAGAATTCGTCAGTCGATAATATAATTGCTGCTTCAAGGTATCCTGCTTTAGTGGAAAAAACCCACAAAAACACAAACGTAACCTTTAGTCATCCTACATGGTTTACCCGAAGTAGATTTCTTGTAGATTGCATATCATTATTAATTGATTGTTCAGTATGTACGACATTATATTGTCCACATCTTTTTGTTGAAAATAAATATCAGCTGGGGCTCTATAACCGTACTTAACCATTGTTCAAACTGTAATGAATAATAATTATGAAAACATTATTATAAGTACTATTTCTTCCAATTGCCTAAAATACATAAAAGTCAATAACGCAGAAATACATGACACGACCATAGGTAAGAACCAAAAAATGATGATCACAGACTTTTTCGCATATAAGGGAAAAACATCTGCGTGCCAATAAGATGATAACTTACCTGACCAATAAGATGATAACGTCGACAAAAATAGAACCTAGAGACAAACAACCATATTTTGACAAAGATGGTGAAAGGACAAATTATTATCTGCGAATACCCAAAAAAAAAAATCTACCTGAATACTATATAAGGCCATCAAACGACGAAAAACAAATTAGTAAGAAAGGGGACCTAACTGCAATATGGTAAACAAATTGCGTTTAGATTTGTGTTAAGAAGGCCCAAATACATCAAAAAAGAACATTGCAATCTGTACGTAAAAAAATATATTTTGGAAATCTTTTGTATTCATAAATTTTGCACAAAATATCTCACCTTGGCTCAGAAAAATTGTTCTGGTTCACACGGGCGGAACCTTGCGAATATATAATGAGGGTTCGGGCTACAAAATGGTACAAGATCTCTTTGACGAGTTTTGACGGGAAGGAGTTATGCTCTATTAGTTAGTTAGTTAGTTAGTTCGAAAAGAGGGGCGTGGTGTTGAGTGTTCAGAAGGAGCACTCTAAACCTTCCCACGTCAGTAAAGACATACACTTACGCCGCTAAGTTCGACCTGTTGTGCGCTCTAAGATTATCCTACTACTTCACTATGTCCCTTATAGGAATTCGGTGCTATTCACGAAATTCCTTAGTTTATTCCAGTCCATACCCACAAGTTTGGTCATGTCCGGTATCGTACTATCCGAAAGATATCTGGATCTAGCTTGTGTGAAGGCCGGGCAGTGGCATAAGAAGTGCTCCAACGTCTCATCGTCCTCCATGCATGCCCTGCACTCACTGTTCGCCACTAGTCCCATACGGTACAGGTGGGCTCGTAATCCCGAATGCCCCGTTAAGACTCCCATCATTTTGCCCACTTCGCTTTTCCCAGTTTCAGCAAACCTTTTGTCCTCGATCCATCTGGGTCTCCCCATAGGATCTTTGTCATCCTGCCCGGTTCCACTGGGCTATATGTGCCGACTCCGCCCATTTATTTAACTCAGCCTTCGTCACCCAAAGGGTTTCGCTCCATCTAGGCTCACCGTTTGGAGTTCCCTGGCTTTCTTTGCCAGGAGGTTCGCTTTCTCGTTGCCGAATACCCCGCTGTGCCCCGGTACCCAGATGATGTTGAGTCTGCCGTGCATAGAGTAGTCGTTTATCACCTTCTTACAGTCAAGGACCGTTCTAGATTTTACCGTTTCTGATGATATTGCCTTTATTGCCATTTGGCTATCCGTGAATATATTTGCTTCGGCTGGGATTGTATTATCGCCGATCCATTTGATACACTCCGTAATCGCCCGAACTTCCGCCTGAAAGTTCGTATTATGATCCGGGAGGCGTAGGTGGGATTCGGTTGCTGGATTTTCAATAAAGAATCCTAGACCCGTTTTTTTCTCCTAGCTTTGAGCCATCCGTGTAGCAGTAAGTCCCATTTGGCATTGGTGTCAGGGTCCCATTCTGCCAGGCGTCTCTAGTTGGCGTTAGGGTCACGCAGTTCGCCTTAACCCTTATCTCGGGTATTCGGTCAGATTCACACGTATCTTGAGTGTACCCGACTAAGGCCCCAGTTATCCGTTGGTGTTTTGACGTGAGATCCCTGTTGATCCATTCACCTGTAGCTTGTAGGCGTTTTGCCGCAAGGGCAGCCTCGTATTTGATTCTAATCTCGATTGGCTGGATACATAAAATAGTCTCCATGGCTCTTGTCGAGGTTGTCCTTATTGCACCGCTGATACCAATGCAGCACATTCTCTGAACCCTCTGCAGTGTTGCGATGTTACATTTCCTCTCAACTGCCGTCCACCATACTACAGAAGCATATGTTAGTACAGGCCTGATTACGCTTCTGTAGAGCCAGTGTGTCATAGTCGGTTTGAGGCCCCATTTGGACCCTATAGCCCTTCTGCATAGCGACCAGCATCTGTAGGCCTTATTAGCCCTTTCCTCTATGTGGTGCTTCCAATTCAGTTTCCGATCTAGGATTACTCCTAAGTATTTAACCTTATCGGATATTTTAATCGTCTTTCCCAAGAATCGTGGCTCTTCATAATCTGAGATTTTCGTCTTCCTTGTGAATAGACATATTTCCGTTTTGTCCGGGTTTACATTTAAGCCCCTTGGCTGTGCCCATTCATACGCTATACTCAGTGCCCTCTCGGCCTCTCTGCATAATTGGTTTGGGTTCTTTCCCTTAAGAAGTATTATAACGTCATCTGCGTAGCAGATTGGTTTAAGTCCCTCGTCGGTAAGTTTCCTTAGGAGACTGTGTATAGTGAGGACCCATAGGAGTGGTGATATAATCCCTCCCTGTGGGGTTCCACGTTGTACTCTGTCTCTAATATTTACATCATGGGAACCACAGCTTATCCATCTATTCCGTAGCATATAGTTGATCCAGTCTTTTAATGCCCGGTCCACCATAAACTGGTCTAAGGATTGGATAAGTGTTTCGGTCCGGACATTATTGAACGCTCCCTCAATGTCTATGCATACAGCGAGTGTGTATAGTTTGTCATTGAGAGATTGCTCTATGTAGTAGGTTACCTCATGAAGTGCGGTGTCCACTGATCTGCCTTTGACATAGGCGTGTTGTCTAAACTTCAGCATATCGCTCGGTATTCCACTTTTTACCATGTCGTCCACTATTCTCTCCAAGGTTTTGAGTAGAAACGAGGTGAGGCTAATTGGTCTATAAGCCTTTGCCGTTGCATAGCTTGCTTTTCCGGGTTTGGGTATAAATACTACCCTGGCCTCCTGCCAGTTTCTCGGTGTGTAGGCGTATTTTAAGCATGCGGAAAAAATTCCTGCCAGATGGGTTGTTATTTGGTCAACCCCATGCTGTAGGATAGCCGGGAAAATACCATCCGGTCCCGCCGCTTTATATGGGGAGAAACTCTTTATAGCTTTTTGGACCATTTGGTCCGTAATGATTGGCGACTGATGTACCACATTCTCATCTTGTGACCATTCCCCCGTGGGTTCCGCGTTCCCATTTGGAAAGTGTGTATCCATCAGGTGCCTAAGTGTTTGTTCCATTGTATCCATTCTCTTTCCCGTGTCATCTACTAGCGTTTCCGCCTGTACGTGGGTCTTAGAGAGGAATTTTTTCATCTTCGACATATCGTTGACGCTATCCACCTGTTCACTGAATAGTCTCCAGGAGTTGCGTCTCGCTTTTCTCAATATTGCGTTGTATTCACTGAGACTTCTCTTGTAGTCCTCCCAGTATACTGGTGATTTCTTACGCGTGGCCCTGTTGTAAAGTCTACGGACGTTCTTCCCTAGATTTCGTATTTCCCCTGTAACCCAGGGTTTTTCTTGGGCCGATTTTCTTTCCCGAAGTGGGCAGCTGTCCTCGAAAGACTTTACTAGTGCTTGCGTTGTCTTTGTCACTATGTCGTCTAGTTCGTCCCTGCTAGAGTATTCGAGTTGAGGGTGGACTAGTCGATTCTTAAGTAGGCTTCCGAACTTTGTCCAGTCTGTCTTGGTCCTATTTCGGAAGCATATCGGTTTCGGTGGTGGCCGTGTTATCCTGAATCTAATATATCTGTGATCCGAGAATGAGTGCTCATTTAAAACCCTCCATTCTTGAATTTCATCTATAAGGTGTTCAGAACAGATTGTTATATCTAACACCTCCTCCCTAATCTTGTTGACAAAAGTGGCTTTGTTCCCAATATTCAGTGTGAAAAGATCGTTAGTATTCAAATATTCTACTAGGGCATGCCCCCTATGCTCTATTAAGTACGAGATTTTCGGGCGATTTGGACCTTTTAAACATTTTTTTTTAAAATTTCTTACGAGTGACAATACATTTAACAGCCACTAACAGCTTATAAGTTACATAATTACACAAAAATTGATCTTGCTTTAAAATCTCTTAAAACAAAAAAATTATAGCCATTTAAAAATTAAAATTTTCTAAGAAATTTTTAATTTTATCAAAATACTGAGAAAGTTTATTAGAGCTGTAATTTTTTGGCTCCCCAGGTGGTATTTACTTTTAAATGAGTATCAGAACTTTAATATCGGTAACCAACCACAGTGCGGCGGTAGAAAATTAGATTAATAAGAAGAAAAATCGGCAAAAAAATACTATCAGATTATTTCAGTTAGTGACAGATTGAAACAGATGTCAGTCAGTAGCTTATAACTAAGCCTCTGATGATGAAGTTCACAAGTTTCGAAACGATCTTGACATTGTTTATTCAAATCCTGCTTGTGATTGTTGAAAACTGTATGTTAAAAAAATATAACTTCCAAGCTAAATTATACTTTACTATTACTAAAGACTAAAACGTCATAAAGCGGGACTTCTCTGTAAAAATCGGGATTGAAATCCAATGGGATGGGATATCCAACGGCGAGATAATCCCGCCAAAAGACGAATGTTTGGTCAGGTTAGGTGGGGGTGTGGCAGGCACAACATACAATTTGTACACACACACATCGATTCGCACACATGCATGTTTGCCCATCGATACTTAAAAGGTACCCAAAGTGATCATTTTGTCATTCTCTAATGTTGATGCGGTTTAGTTTCTTCAGGATAGAAATATAACCGGCTAATGGCCAGTTTTTAAGGGGGTAGTTAACTATAAGATTACTTAATCGTAATTGAAAGTTAATTTGAGGTTAACTTTGTATTTTGTTTTTCAGTGGTGAGTTAATGTAATGATGTAATGAAAACACAACTGGTTTGGGATAAATATCAAAACAACAATGAGGAACAAACGAAATGGAATTATGTAAAATAAGAAATAGATGCATAAAATCGAAGTTATTTTAACAAAAATGTGTAAAAAAAACTATAAAGGCGCAATCATTTAACGATCTAGACTCAACGTGTGTGTACAAATACCCAAAACAGACGCATATATTTTATACAATCTAACATTTCTCATTTTGACAGTCAGTAATTTGATTGTCAAAATCATATGGTTCTGACTAAAAGTTAACCAACCAACATTGTGGGATAAATCATAGTTAAACAATGACTGAAAACACAATTCGATGTTTAACCAGAATTTAACTAAGAAACGAAGATCACCACTGACCGAAAAACTGAGGTAGGAACAGTTGAAGCAAGAACAGATGACACGGAAACAGATTAAGCAGGAACATATGAAGAAGGACAAATGAAGCAGGAACTGATGAAGATGGAATAGATAAAGTAAGAACATATGCAGCAGGAACTGATGATGCAGGTGAATCAGGAACAGGTGAAGCAATAACAGATGATACAGGAATAGATAAAACAGGAACAGATGGAGCAGGAATGTATGAAACAGGAACAGATGCAGCAGGAAGCGAATGAAGCAGGAACAGATGAAGCAGGGCATATGAAGCAGGAACTGATGATTTACGTGGAGCAGGAACAGATGATACAGGAACAGATAAAGCAGGAACAGATGTAGCAGGACAGACGAACTGAGAACAGTTGAACAGCAGGGACAGTTGAAGCGGGAACAGATGACACAGAATCAGCAGGAACAGGTGAATAAGGACAGAAGAAGCAGGATCTATTGAAACAGGTGAAGAAGGAACTGATGAAGCAGGAACAGATGAAGATGGAATAGATAAAGTAAGAACATATGCAGCAGAAACTGATGATGCAGGTGAATCAGGAATAGGTGAAGCAAGAACAGATGATACAGGAATAGATAAAGCAGGAACAGATGGGGCAAGAATGTATGAAACAGGAACAGATGCAGCAGGAAGCGAATGAAGCAGGAACTGATGATTTACGTGGAGCAGGAACAGATGATGTGGCCGTCGGTGGTGCAATGGTTAGTGTGCGCGGCTCTTGTACATGAGATCCTGGGTTCGAACCCGGCTCTGACCACCTTCAAATTTTCTTTCGGCGGCGGTCACCTCGCATAGTGACGGCGACACTATCGAGTATCTAGCCATGAAAAAGCTTCTCAAAATACCGTTCGGAATCGGTGTAAAACTGTAGGTCCCAATCAGTGAGTGAAAACTGGAAAGCGCACAGCTCAGTGATTGTGAGAAGTTCTCCCCAGTCCCTTTATGGGATGTAATGGGAAACTATTTATTTATTTATTTAGGAACAGATGATACAGGAACAGATAAAGTAGGAACAGATGTAGCAGGACAGATGAACTGAGAACAGTTGAACAGCAGGAACAGTTGAAGCGGGAACAGATGACACAGAATCAGCAGGAACAGATGAATAAGGACAGAAGAAGCAGGATCTATTGAAACAGGTGAAGAAGGAACAGATAAAGCAGATACAGCAGGATGATAATGAAGCAGGAACAGATGCAGCAGGACATATGAAGGAGAAACTGATGATTTAGGTGGAGCCGAAACAGATGAAGCAAGAACGGATGATACAGGAACAGTTAAAGCCGGAACAGATGAAACAGGATCTGTTGAAACAGGTGAATCTGGAACAGATAAAGGTAGAACAGGTGTCACAGGAACAGATGAAGCACAAACAGATACAGCAGGATGCGAATGAAGCAGGAACAGTTAAGCAGGACATATGGTGAAAAGCAACCAAAATACATTAACATGATTTCTCGAATGAAATCTTAAATATGGTAATTCTAAGCATTATCAGTCATTAAAAAAACTAATCGCTCGTTTAATTACTTCAATCGAATCCGATAGAGAGAATATATATGGTTCAACTCATTAAAAGTATTGCAAAGAGTAAAATCTGGATTAAAGGATTTGTAGTTATGTTTGAACGCTGCTAGAAAAAATGGAACATATTGTCTAAAAGCTCTAAAAGGAACGCTAAAATTCAGTGAAGAGACCAAATATGCAGAATTAATTTCTCCATTGATTAGTTTAACCATAAAACAGACAGACAACATTGCCATACGACGCTCTAAAGTAGCTAAACCAGTGGAGCTGTAATCTATGAATATAGGGAGGTAGGTTCAAAGATGAACTCCAACCAAGATTGCGTAAAGCAAAAACTGCTTCTGAACAGATTCGATTCTATCAATATGGCACCTATAATGTGGAAGCCAAACTATTGGACCGTACCGTATGTGGTAAATATAAGTATGACCTTACAGTCTGTGTTATTTTAGTTTTAAAGGTAATCAAATGTAATTGGTATACCAAAATGATGTTTCGTTATAAAAATTACCTTTTGCAATTCAAGACATATTAAAAATTCCATTTTCGCATAAGTCTGGGGCCAAATCTATGTATGACATTTGCATCTTCCTTAAATTTATGTCACAGTGTTTAAGATAAATGTTGTGATTGGATTTGATGCCCGCCTACAAATATCTCTTATTATTTCTCGCAGATGGTCGAACGCATGGAAGAGAAACTCGAAGCAGCCAATGTCGATCAGAAGCGTCTATTTCTCATCGTGTTCCAGAGATTCATCATGATTCTATCCGAACATTTAGTTAGATCCGATACCGATGGTCGTGATCCTGATACAGATTGGTATCGATGGACTATTGGACGTTTACAACAAGTTTTTCTAATGGTAGGCAAATGTTTTGAATTTAATTTCACACATAATTTAATTAATTTTTCAATTTGATAATAATACGTATTTCTTTATAACTCTAGCACCACGAGCAAGTGCAAAAATACAGCAGTACATTGGAGACTCTTCTATTTACATCCGATTTGGATTCACATATTTTAGAGGTGTTCCATCAGTTTGTAGCACTCCGTGCATAAGTGGAGCTGACTATGCTCGCTTTCGTCCTCGTCATCATCGTTTACAAGAAACAAATATTATTTTTTGTTTTTATGCATATATTCTTTCATGAGGTAATCTAATATGTTTTCAAATTGAAAATATCAAAAGAATGAGTTATAATTTGTAAAAATAAAATGCAAAAGCACGTAAAACTAACGAAATTTAAATAAAAAAAATGATTCTTCAAGGAAACTTTATTATTGTTTTTGTTTTTGTTTCTGTTTATTTGAATTTGAATTTTTTTATGACCGATTTTTGTTAGTTTTTGGTTAATGTATTAGAAATTCATACTACCAGCTTACAAGTCATGAACATTTTTCTAATTGAAAAATGGTTGGTTTCTGTTGGAAATAGTAGACAATTCATTAGCGTTAATTTGCAGCTGATAATATTTGCGGAATACAAATCAACAAATATTTCTAACTCCCATTATCTGGTTATCCTACCGTTAGAGCTAACAGTTATGGCTGTCAGCTTGTATAGAATTTGTAATTTGTAACTGTAGAAGTTTAGTATTAAACTAGGTCAGCCTGTATGCCAGGCTCACTTCGACCTTGTAGTCTATTGTGATATCACATAAGACATAAGAGAAAGTATGGAATTTTCCTAGTCCCTCCCGACGAGCCAGTTTGATTGCCTTCAAAAGCTCGATTTGGAGGAAGCTAACTAATAGCGTAGACAGACGACAGCGTTAATTTGCATTAAAAGCTCACTAATGTGAATTAACATTTTGCCCTGACAGACGACAGTTTTTGCATTTAGTAAACAGATGTTTGTTTGTAAACAACTGTTTGTTTGTCAAGTAATTTTTTGGACTTTTACATCGAAATCAAATGGATAGAAGGCGTAAAATACAATACACACGCTTCGCTTCTTTCCCTTGGAAATCTTAAAATGGAAAAAATGCGTTGCGATTTTAAATATTTCTCATTTTTTTTGCAAAAAACAATTAAAATAACTCACCTTTGCTGACTGAATCCATTTTCAATTGACGATAGCAAACAATTTGACAACAGCTGATTCAAGATGTATCAAATACATGGTGATAGCAGGTGGTGTTGTTGCAATAACATCCACTGCAGCGGTGTCAAGCATCAGTACATAACATGGTACAAAGAAATGGTAGAAGCACTAGCCCAGCTGATTTGAACTTTTTTCTGGACTGAGTGTGAGTAAGTTTTTCTCTTATGTCAAAGTTTGTTTACATTTGTTTGTCAGCAACGCCCGTTCGCCAGCAACTGCTGTTTTTGAAATATTTCTCTGCAAAAATTACATAGAAACGTTTTAATTTTCACACTTAAACACTTTCAATATATCAAATATCACTCAATTATTTTCTAAATGGCACTTTTTGCAATTTTGTTTACATTTTCATCATTTTTCTATCAGCTGACTTGACATAACACAGACACTGAGCAAAAACAAAATGCCTGTTGTTTTTGGCTTGTTGTATTTGTTGTACTGCATCTACCATAATATTTCTACCATGGTACATAAAATCAACAAAGAAAACAACAAACACAAGAAAGTTCCACTTCCACTGTGTTCCGGCTATCACCTCTATGTATAGATACATCTTGAGCTGATTGATTGTCGACGGTGTTGCCATATTGAAATACCTAAATGCAGTATAAATGCACTCTGATTTCATGCATTTACGCCAAAGCTAATACACATTGGGACGGGGGTAATTCACAAGTTAATTTGAATTAAGACTGCTAATGCAAATTAACGCTGTCGTCTGTCTACGCTATAACATAAGCCAGATTTGCTAAGTCTTCAAAAAAATTCTGGAATTATGGAAGGAGCGGGACACAGCCACACAAGGTGTTATGTTGACTCCACCAGCAGGGCATTAGTGCTTTTCAAGTTTACTCGGTGCCACATCAGATTGGAATGCACACAGGTTCAGTTGTATCTGAAAACTACTTTTGTATAAATTTGTAAGCATTGACTCTTGTATTACTAGTTTTGTCATATGGGCAATTTCATGTGACTCACTTTATTTATTTTTATTTATTTATTTCATTTACATAACCGAGCCTCGAGGCCTTATATGGTTACAAATTTCGGCTGAAGTTCAGGACCTGGGGCAGGCAAAAAAAAATTTCTTAAAAAAAAACCAAAATTAAAGAAATATTAAAGAATGTGAGAAAATTGAAAACTAGCCGTCGCACGGACCTATGCTGCCCACATTGTCCAAAAAACCGTCACACCCAAGAACATTTGGCTATGGATTAGTGTGGGTACTTCAACGAAAGGTATTTGTGTCACGAATTCCGTGGTGTCATTCTTTTTTTCGTGGGATGTCTGTAAGTCCAAATAAGTCCACTTTTGTGCGTACAGTAACCATGAGATTGGTTATGGTAACCATCCAGAAAATTTTTTTTTTTTTAAAAAGTACCGAGTGATTTTTCCGATTTTGCCACACATCGACTTAAGGTACAGAGGGAATTTTAACCCCCCTGCCTGTGCGACTTGTGCAATATAAATTTAACAACATAGGTCCCTGCGATGGCTACTTTTCCATGTTCTCACATTCTTTACATTTTCTTTAATTTTGGTTTATTTTTAAAATTTTTTTTTTTGCCTGCCCCAGGTCCTGAATTTTTGCCCAAATTTCTACAATAATTTCTTTAAACATATATAAAAAAACTTAAAACTAATTACAACTGTTTCTTCACTATGTTTTTAAGATAAATTTGTTTAAATTAATTGGAAAAAATAAAAAAAAAAAGTTTAAATAATAACATTATATAAACGGAATTATGGGTAACAGTTTCAACTACTAAAAACAAAGTTAAAAGAATCCATTATTCAAAAAATTCAAACTTGCAGGCTGATGGTCACCTGCATATTAAAGAGCTATTTATAAATTGTTTTAAAATTAAATATGGGCATTTCGACAGAATGGTCAACCTTTTGTCACATCACGTCACTCTCGATAATTACTTATATTTTAGGACCAGTTTGTTTGATTGTGTTATTTTATTTTAATACATATGTAGTTACTTACAATCTGTATTTAAGAAAAGAATAGAAAACAATCGAACGGCATGGTCATAAAATATAACCAAATAACGAGGGTGACGTGATGTGACATAGGGTGGCACTTTCTCTGGAAATGCCCATATGTAGAATAAATTGAGACAAAAAAATATATAACAGTTTTTTTTTACCACTATCGTAATAACATGATAAAAATATATAAAATTTAAGCAGCAAAACCAATTAAGTAATCATATTTCAATCAAAAAGAAGTATAAATACTATGTGGTAATTAAGAAATTGCTATATTATATCTAGAGTAGTAGAAAACGGATCATAAATCAACATACAACACTACTAGGAAAATTGAAATTTGTAATATTAAATGCATTATTTTATAGATAATTTAATTGGACATGTTGCAAAATCTTCTTCTTGTATGTCTCTTTCGAAAATTGAAACGATTTATGAGGTCCAGGAAGTTTATAATATATACGGGCTACCCTCACAAGAAAAGAATGCTCTAAAAAAGATGACAGTCGGGGTATAATAAGTTTACTATTCCTTGTTGATCTACCAAAATTAAACAAGTCAAGTAGGAACACTGGTATTCGCGTTTTGATTGTTTTATAAAAATATATCAGAACTCTATACTTTATAAAGTTTAAAAACGAACAACCTAAAAAATTAGTTACATAATTTGAAACGTGATCATATCTTCTTAATGAGTAGACATACCTAATGACTCGAGTTAATTTTTTAACATGTAACGTAGAGTGCCTATAGTTCCATGCCATATAAAACAAATGGCATTCTAATAGAATGAACTACTTGCTTCTTAATATTCAGTGGAAGACATAAATTAAAACTATATATATTTTCTAAGCACAAAATTTACCTTCTTGGTCACAGAACTTATATGTAACAAAACCGATCCTTGGGGTACACCACTTTTAACTAGACAAACACTCGACAATTTACCATTGTTGCTTACATATTGCTTCCTGTCTAACAAATACGAGTACATCAACTTACACCCAGTCGTAGAATAGTCATACAAACTATTAAGCTTCTCAATAAGTAACGCACGATCAATTTTATCAAAAGCCTTTTCCAGGTCCTAAAGAAGGGAAGTGGTGCTTCGGTTACATCTAAACCCTGACTGGCAATCATTCAAGAATGAGTGGCTTTCTAAGTGACCAACTATCTGTAACTTCATCAAATGCTCCACCATTTTGGAAAGTATCGGCATAATTGAAATTGGTCTGAAATTGTCAGTTGAATCCAGATTACCCTTTTTCTTCAAAGGTATAACTTTCGCAATTTTCCACTCCAGGGGGAAGACTGATGTGGAGAATATTGTATTCACAATATGCAATAAGTAGCCCCCAACAAAAGGTAACACCATTTTCAAAAACTTAAGTTTTAACTCATCATGCCCCACTGCTGTAGATCTGTTTTTACAGAATGCTTCAACTACTTCTTCATAGCTGACTGCTCTAAAAGAAAATCCATTATAATTATCCTCAGGTATTATAGGCTGCCTGCTACAATGATTTTGATTTGCAGCAAAAGCACTACTGAGATCATCAACGTCTACATTATTTACTTCCCCCTCAACGCTACTTATGCATTGTCATCCAGTATGGACCAAATTGGCTGAGTAGTTTTGTTCTTAAATAAGTTACAATGAAATTGTTTTTAATTTTTCGAATGACTCTCTTGGCTCTGTTTCGACACCTGCAAAATTATCTTCAATTTGACATAGTAGATTTATCGCGAAGATATGCTTGCAACGCCACATTTTTTCAATGTTAAATTCCATGTCAATCAAAGGCATATTCATATTTTTAAATGAAAATATGCATATAGGTACTAGCCTACTGACTTAAACTAGTAACATTTTGTTTTTAAATATAATGTAAGCACATGGTACCTAGACAGTTATTTGACACTGTGACTCACGTTACGAAAAAAAGGCACCAACATTTAGAAGTCAACATTAATGTTAATTTTCACCTCTTGCAGAACAGTTTTGAAAAATGAACTTGTGTTGTGACTCACGTTACATTTCCTACTTCTGCTCAACAATAAGCGTGTTTTAGTTACACCGCTTGCTTATATATTCGCTTGTTTTGTATGAAGCACTTAGCGAAGACTTAGCGACGCGATTCGTTTTCGCTAAGTTTTAAAAGACATCTTTTACCGTTTTTAATCATTTTTCATATTTTTGAATAAAATGATTTCTCGCTAAAAAACCGTTTTCTTTGTAACCTAGCAAGCGATAATCGCTTGTTTGTAACCAAAACACGACTAATGTTCCTTATTTTGCAATTGGTTGCATTTTAATGTATGTTTCAAAGTGTATTTGAATAACATTACATATTTTTTTAATCTTTTAAGTCACATATGTAAAATTTTGGCAACAGGGTAAACATTTTTTTCTAACTTAATATATAACTTTATAGTAATATTAAAATGTTATTGAGTTTGTTTATACTATGTATTCCAATCAATGTAATTTTGGCAAAATATTGCCAAACAGTTGTTATTACAATCTTGTCGAAACCTATAAAGAAAGGCATTGAGCCGAATAATACAAATTGTAAACTACTAGCTTTAGATATTTATTAATCATGTTTTAAATGTAAAATTCCCACGTGAATTAACAACATTTGGTGGCTGCAACTGTCGAACCAATTTTGATCTGTCATAAAAAATCTATCTTCTATGGCCGGCAACCTCCAGTGCTTTCCTACTGGTTCCATACTATTAATTTCATACTTATTATTGGTAATACTGATGATTTCTCTAGTATACAGTTTTCCATCATAGTCTACTTCGAACCATTTATTGTTGAATTACCATCACCAAGGAATCTCCAGACAATAAGAACCCTTCTGGATTTCTGTTTGCAGTAACTAAACAGTGTATTTTTTTATAGATGGTAGTTTAGGGGCGTTTCCCAAGTTGTTTTTAAATTTAAGGTATCATTTCTTTCGGTGATGTGGGACTCCTGATCGTTTGGCACCTTTAACAAAACTGGTAGCATCTGTTACTTAGCAAAGACGTCTTTTAACTTGCTCAAATACCACTCTTTTTAGAGTTCCTCCAATCCCGTCTACTGGACCTTTACCACTGGGGATGTTGTCCAGGAGGTGGGAAACGTAGGAGACAACAGTCTCTTTTTGAATGATCCAAAACGTCTGATGCTATTACGACTTGATGAATTACGCCAGAGTGATGAGCTGTAGTAGTGAAAGGCGTACAATAGAGACTGATATTTAATTCAGAGTTTGTTGGTTTTTTTTGAATGTATAGTTTTATAATTTTAACTGCCAAGTAGAAAAGAACAGAGTTGACAATACAAATAGTAACGACATTTATACGTTTGAATTGTTGCAACTTGTAATATTTGCATATTGTAGATGTAGTGAATAGTATTTCCTTCAGTTAAACATATTTTAAAGTAAAAGCGGTTGTTCTAATTTAAGCATCAAGCAGACATCACTATGCGCGACTCACGTTACATGTGACTCACGTTACAAAATAAAATTGCCCTTTATACAATTGACCCCTAAATAATTTCAAAGAAATATAACAATTTGTTTTTTTCTTTTAAGCTACATACCAGGTAGGAGTTAATGTAAAATTTTATTATTTAATTTAGAATATTTTTTTTTTTTTTAAATTTAAAAATTCAATCTTTTGTGACTCACGTTACAAAATGTTTGCCCTTTCTTAAAATAGGTACTTACCATTTATTTGATATACAAATTTGAAACGTGGATTAACTCAGCAACAGTGCATGGATGAACTTAATTCAATTTTTGGCGATGAAGCTCCATCAAGGACCAGTGTTTATCGATGGTATGGTGAATTCAATCGTGGTCGTAGTTCACTCCAAAACGAATTTCGTGAAGGTCGTCCAAAATCAGCTGTTGTTCCGAAAACCATTGATGCTGTGCGTGAACTGATTTTGCAAGATCGTCATGTGACCTATCGTGAGATTGAGACAACCATAGGCATTAGTGGGACCAGCATACTTTCAATATTGCATAAATATTTGACTGTCAAAAAAATTTGTTCGCGTTGGATCCCACACAATTTGTCAATCGCTCAAAAAAAGGCTCGTGTCGATTGGTCGAAAGAAATGCTTCAAAAATACGATCGCGGTGCTTTGAAACACGTCTATGACATCGTGACAGGTGGTGAAAGTAAACAGCAGTCAACTGTATGTGTGTTTCAAGATGAGCCAAATCAAACAAAAGTTGTTCGCGCCCGAAGCACTTCCAAGCAAATGGTCGCCTGTTTTTTCGGAAAACCCGGACATGTCGCAACCGTACCACTAGAACAACGCAGAACAGTGAATTCTGAATAGTACACAACCATTTGTTTGCCACTTGTCTTCCAAGAAATCGGGAAAACCAACCGCCGAAGACGGATCACTCTTCACCACGGCAATGCGAGCTCTCACACATCGGTTGAAACAACTGCATTTTTGACTGACTTTGCACCGAATGACTTCTTTTTATTCCCGTACGTAAAAAACAAACACAGGTCAACGTTTTTCGACACCTGAAGATGCGGTTGCTGCATTCGGAATGCATGTTTTGGAGATACCTCAATTAGAGTGGCAAAAGTGTTTCGACAAGTGGTTCAAACGCATGCAAAAGTGTATAAATCTTCATGGGGAATATTAGGAAAAACAATAAAGGAAATTTTCGATGATTAATATTTGTTTTTGTTCTCTAATCCCGAAACATAAAATGCAACCCTCGTATATCTGTGGTCACAAGGCATAACAGCATATGTCTATTTTTGCAACTTTTTAGGAGAGCTTTTTAAGGGTTAAAATTTCATTTGTAATGTAGTGATTGATCGAGATTTGCTAATAAATCTTTTCCAATATCTCGGGAACTACAAATTGGATTATTCATATTTGGATTATATAGTGTGCACGATATATACAGCTCGATTCTCGAAATATTTTATTTGAGTATAACTTGAGTTATGCTGTTATGCCTTGTCACCACAGATATATACAAGTGAGGAAAAATTAAATACAATTTTCAATTTATAACATCATCTTTATTAACTTCACATTTTACATATATATTTACATTGTTTGAGATTTTATACTAAAATATTACAACAAATGACGCCTTTTATTGGAGATGATGCACATCAACGACGTTCCTTCGGAGAAAAGACTATAAACTTTAAGAGAGACACTGAGAACCTAGCTCAAATATATAAGTATACAATGGAAAAACATAGTAATCGACGTTAGTAGTCAGCGAGCTTTGTGCGTGATGTTCAACTTGCATATATTTTAATGTTTTCATCGTGATACTTCTTACATGCAAGATTTACGATCTTTTTCTGAGAATATTTGTGCAATGAATTGTTTAATTGTGGTGGTTCAAATTGTTTGTGTCTATCGAATTTTTGGAATTAGGAAACTTAACAATTCTCATCAGCATTAGCGGACGCCTTAAAACTGGCAGTAGCAGAAGCTACGCAGGCTGCAATGGCTTTTATTTCAAGACAGAATAATTCCTAATGGGCAGGCAGCTACAAATACGTATCCTAAAGCGGCATCATTTACAATGTCTGAGTTTGTGTCGGGGGATTCTTCGCCGATGGAAGATTTTATTCAAATGAACTACCAGACGCTGAACATCACGTACGCCCGTGTACATATTGGGAGCCAATTAAACGACATTTTATGGATTGTTTTTCAACCCAAGGATCCCCAAAACCATTCCTATGAGTAAAAATGTTAAAAATTTTTCGGAGTATTTTTCTCTCGAAGGCTCCTACAGATGTTTCGTCTACTTGCGATAGTACCCAGGATTCTGCGCCATAAAGCAAGACAGGTTGAATGAGAGTTTGGTACAGCTGGCTTTTTGTTACTCGAGAGAGGGCTTTATCTCTAAAGTGCTTGCTTAGCCCAAAGTAACATCTATTCGCAAGCACAATTCTCCGCGTGATCTCAAGGCTGATGTTGTTGTTTTTGTTTACGGCTGATCCGAGGTACATAAATTCGTCCACTACCTCAAAGTTATAACGGTTATCAACGTTCACGCTTTCGTCTAATCGCGTGGAGGTCCTGTTCGTTGAAACCATTAATTTTGTCTTGGCCTCATTTTCCGTCAGACTCACTTTTGCTGTGCGCCCAATGATATCTATATCATCAGCATACGCGAGAAGCATATGACTTTTGCTTTTCTCATAACGATCTCCATTAAGATGTGAAAGAGATCGCACGATAGGGTGTCGCCTTGCCTGAGGCCTCGATTAGTTTCGAAAGGTTCGGTAAGATCCTTACCAACTTTCACTGCGGATTTGGTGTTCGTCAAGGTCATCCTGCAAAGGCGTATGAGTTTTGCAGGAATACCAAGCTCAGACATTGCTTCATAGAGTTTTTCCCGTATCGGACTATCGAAGGCCGCCTTATAATCGATAAATAGATGATAGGTGTCGATTTGTTTTTCGTGTGTCTTCTCCAGGATTTGGCGTAGCGTGAAAATCTGGTCAGTTGCCGATTTTCCAGGCCTAAAGCCGCACTGGTATGGTTCAATCAGGTCAGCGATAATTGGGTTTAGTCTTTCGCACATTATACTTGATAGAACCTTATATGCTATGGATAAAAGGCTTATTCTACTGTAGTTCGCGCAGAGACTCGCGTCACCTTTTTTAAATATTGGACATAGTACACTGAGACTCCAATCGCCGGGCATGCATTCATCTAACCAAATTTTGATAATGAACTCACGCATGCACCTTATCAGCTCATCGCCGCAAGCCTTAAACAGCTCCGCCGGTAATCCATCGGCTCCTGCGGCTTTGTTGTTCTTAGGAGGGGGCAATCGACGTCGTCGTCCATGTTGTTATCGATTGTCCCGTCGTCATTGGATATTGCAGATACCAGTAGCGCGGAGAATTGATCTCTCCATATTCCCAACATGACCTGCACATCTGCGAAGAGATTTCCGTCCTTGTCTTTACAGAAGAACCATGTCCATTAGTTCCGTTTTTGACTTTTTGGTTGAATTTTAGGGCTTTGTTCTTCCTTTTGTATGTCTCAATTTCCTCACTCTCGCGCTTTCTCCACTGCCGTTTCTTACGCCTAAAGAGACGATTTACCCCCTTTCTTTTCTCCCTACACGTTCAGTTGCAGCTCGCGTTGCAATTGACTGAAGCATTGTCATACGTGCAGCGTTCTTTTCATCATTTGCAATGCGACACTCTTGATCGTACCATGGTTTATTGCGATCGTACGGTTGTTGCGGCAGTTTTTATAGAGTCGGAAATGGGTTTCCACTGCGCATCAGGATCGTCATCGGGAGGGGGTGGGTTCTGTGCCGAAAGTTGCGAGAGCTTCCTTGAGTATGCTGTGGCTACCTCTGGTAATTGCAGCTTTCCGATGTCCAGCTTCCTCTGTGTCTGGTTTCGTAAGTTTTTCGCTCTACTTAATCTTGTGCGAACCTTTGCTGCTACCAGGTAGTGATCAGAATCGATGTTAGCTCCTCTGATCACTCGTACGTCCATTACACTGGATGAGTGCCTTCCATCAATTACCACGTGATCAATTTGGTTCTTTGATCAGGGGATACGCAAGTAGCCTTGTGGATGTCTTTATGCTGGAATAATGACCATGTTTTTTGCCGCGGAAAAGTTAATCGGTCTCATACCGTTTTCGGAACTGTCTGCATGTAGACTGAAATTGTCAATAGTTGGATTAAACAAATTCTCCCTTCCTACTTTGGCATTAAAATCTCCTAGTACAATCTTAATGTCATAGTCAAGGCGGCGGTCATACGTTTCCTATAGGAGCTGATAGAATATGTCCTTGGCATCATCATCTTTCTCTTCTGTCGGGGCATGCACACAAATTAGGGAAATATAAAAATATTTCGGTTTTATGGGGATTGTGGCTATACGTTCACTCACAGGATTGATCTTAGAGACTAGATGTCGCAGTCTTTTGCCAACTACAAGTCCACAACCAAATTCATGTTTTTTTTCATGGCAACTGTAGTATATATCGCAGTTTCTCTTTTGTTGTGCCTCCATGTCCTGTCCATCGCATTTTCTGGATAGCGGTAATGTCAGCCTTATAACTTTCTAGGACATCTGCCAGTTGGATACTTGCACCTGATCTATATAGAGTTCTCACATTCCAGGTGCATATCCGTAAATCGTGGTCCTTATAATGTTTGCGGGGGTCGTCAACAAATGGGGGTTGTTTATGTTTTCTTGTTCGTTTATGTATTTTAACTGCCATTATGAACGGTGACGGGAGGCAAACCCAGTCCACCGTGTTTTTGCATTTTACCTACTGCCAGGATATTTGATTGCAGCCGCCCATTATGGATCTGACGCTGACCAGGATGCAATATGTCGAACCTGGATTTTCTTCTTTTGGTTTTCATCCGCCGTTGGCCCGTATGTTTGGCTCATCCGCCTTCTAAGGACAAAAGAATATGCCCAATTGTTTGATGAGCTTCAGTGACATCAGTCATCTACTAAACCTGATTTGATGCTCATTTCTTTCGCCTTCTCACTCTAGCTAGCTGCCGGAGGTTTCCGAAAAGCCATTGCCCAGAACATACTGCGTGGAAGTAGTGAGCTGCTTGGACTGCGCAATGAAGGAATCATTTCTGGCCACATCCAAGTGAATGGCTATCATAAACTTTCCACCTCCACGGACAGTCCCATGAAGTATATGCTGGTCAAAAAGAACACATTCACACAAGCAGAATTAATTTGGCAGCACTTTTGTCGACTTTCAACTCTAACGCCCCGCCAAGATTTATTCATTCATGAATAAATATAATAATAATCATAATATGCCAAAATCAGCTGATGCAAACACAATCACCCCTACCCTGTAAGTCGTCGTCGACAGCTAACATGGACGTCTTGCGTCGCCTTGTTAATTTTGGCACCTCTGGAGTCGTGTCGACAGCAGACGACAAGTATTTGGTACCCGCAATGGCGTTTTTACACTCATGTTGAGTCGACTCGACTTGTTTTTGGTCGTTACGCTTTTTCTACACGACTTGCAACGCCTTGACTTTGATTGAATTTTTCTTAATTTTCGGCTCAATAGTATCAAGCAAGTATTTAAATGCTGCTTTATTGATCCGGTTTTGAAACCTGCAGATAAATGACATATTTAATGAATGGCATGTATGATGCCCCAAAATATAAAAATCATAAAACTTACTTGATATCTGGTAGGTTAAATATATCTGACCTTTGCCTTATAATTTTTCTTTGTATGCGAAGACATTTTTTCTCTTCTTCATCACTAAAACTTGAACGTAGATCAAGAAAAAAATACATTCTAGCAAACAAATTGAAGAACATTTTCTTTACACGTTAGGGATTACACCATGGTAGAATTATCTATTAGGTAGTCGCATTAGCAATTCCGTCGTTAAGCTGTCAAAATTAGCTGAATAATGAAAACCACTATGTACACAAAATGTGAACAATTTTATAAAATTGTCTTACTTGATACAAAGTCAATGGTTTTAAATTGAATTTTTGTTGTAATTCTTTGAATATTATTAACAAACAAAGAGAAACAAAATCGAATTTGACAACTTACCGACGGAAAAGATGAAAAAACCACAAATCAGCTGGGCTGACGCGTTTATCCGATAGATAATTTTGCCATGGATTACACTTTTTGGTAGTAAATTATCGATAAGCAGGCGTCACTGGCCGTGACGTCTTACCAAGTACCGATTTTGCATTGATGTGACAACGCCGTCGTTAACAGGTGACCACGACTTTGAGACGTCGACGTCTTGGGCGACGACTTACAGGGTAGGGGTAAATGTTTGTACTTGCGTCGAACTCGTTCACTAGCTCTCAAAATCGTTCATTTAAGGTGCCCGGACAAGTCAATCAATTACAGGGTTGTTATCGTACTCCAAAGATATTTCGTACGAAAACAATTGTTTGGGACCGGAATATTGACATTTCGATAATTATAACAACCGAAAGTAACACACACGCGTTAAAATTTAAACGGAGTGTGTAGAGGAATTATACATGAAATATTTGCAAGGTAAATCAAAGATATATGGTAGCTCTCCGCAACAAAATTTTCCGTTTAGAGATAAGAAAATTCCACATAAACTGATTACAAGATTTATTCGTTCAGGTTATCTCAGTACCACAGCTGATTTCATTGTTTTCATTTTGTTCGTGCCTAATATGTCAAAGTTTGTTTACATATCTCTTTTTGTTTGCATTATTAGGTTGTTCACCAAGTTTCAAAGAATTTGTAATAAAGTAGATGGATACTTTTGCAGGAACTCGAACCCAATTTTCGAGCACTTTTTCCACTAAATGAAGTCGTATGTCATGAATAGAACGTTCAATATTGACTTGGAAAGCTTGAAGAGAGTCTAGTTTATTGCTAAAGGCCAATGAATTCAAATAACCCGACAAGAAATAGTCTAATGATGTTAAATCACAACTTCTTGGAGGCCATTCAGTGTCACAATTTCTTGAAATAATCGAATCTCGAAACTTAGCCCCGGAGCCCCGTCTTGTTGGAACCAGATGTTGTCAATATCAACTTCTTCCAATTCCGGCCATAAAAAGTTGGTTATCATCGATCTATACCGCTCTACATTGACAGTAACGGTGTTACCAGGTTCATTCCGAAAGAAGTACGAACCGATAATTCCGCCAGACCAAAAACCACGCCAAACTGTCAATTTAGGTGAATTTAATGGTTGTTCATGTATAATTTGTGGATTTTCTTCGCACCAGAATCGACAGTTTTGCTTATTTACCGCACCACTCAGATGAAAGTGAGCCTCATCGGAGAAGATGAGTTTCTTAAAAACATTGTTATCGTTTTCAAGTTGCTTCAAGACAAAATCAGCAAATTCATGACGGATACGGTAGTCCAATGGCTTCAGTTCTTAAGTGATAATTATTTTATACGGATGCAAGCCCAAATCCTTTCTCAAAATCCGCCAGGTTGTGGTTTGAGACCTATTTCAAATCTTGAGCCAAAATCTCAGTCCGTAGATTTTTTTTGTTACAGAAAAAGTAATTTCCATGTAGTAGCCGCATTTGATTAGTAGAAACAGTTGATGCGATGAGGCTACTGGAAAACGCTTGGGAATTACGCTACAAATAACACTGATAACTTTTTGTCCTTTTCCTTAAATTAATTTAAATTATTTATTACATATCAATGAATTCGCATAATCCAACTTCTACTTACGATACAATATCAAGAAAAATGCCATTTTACATCCTTATGGCCAGTTTTGAAATGGGTAGTTAACTATTAGATTACATTATCGTAATTGAATCGAATTAGAGGTTAACTTTATATTTTTCGGTGGCGAGTTAATGTAGGCCGTCATATTGATAACGATTAGGGCAACCATTGTATTTTTATTGGGAAAACATCTGTTTTGTGTTAAATACCAACACATCAAAGAGGAACAACCAAAATGGGGTTATGCAAAATATAAAATAAAAGCATAAAATCGAAGTCATTTTATCAAAAATATATAAAAAACTATACCGGCGATCTAGGCTCAACGAATAAATATAAATACTCAAAACATAAACATGTCTTCTATACAATCTCACATATCCCAATTTGGCAGTCACTACTGCCGTTGTGAAAACCATATGGTTCTGAATACTAGTTAAAAGCCCAACATTGGG
This sequence comes from Phaonia tiefii, assembly GCA_963931995.1. Taxonomy (NCBI): domain Eukaryota; kingdom Metazoa; phylum Arthropoda; class Insecta; order Diptera; family Muscidae; genus Phaonia; species Phaonia tiefii. Next base: position 100,231,313 of record OZ008370.1, on the reverse strand, counting down.
TGTTTAAATCATTGTTAACCACTGACTGAAAAACACAAATCGATATTTAACCACTATTTGACAAGGTAACGAAGATCACCACTAACTGAAAACTGACCATTTGTCCAACTCGATGCAACATATAAATGGGATATCTGTCTTTCTTTACCTCGGGTAAGAGAATATTTCAAATACACACAGGGAAAAGATTAGTTGGAAATCAATTCAGGCATTGGAAATTCCATGATAAAGTCTATATTTTGATTAGAATTCATAATTGTCAAACATCAGAATTATTTGTCGACGTTATTGATAGTGTTACGAATAAGTAAAAGCTTTTGCTTGCTGTTAATGACTCTACTAACAGTATGTAAATAACAGCCGGTTAGTGCTGTGCCTGAAAGTATGCATTGTAACAACGTACCAGCTCGCTAAACCAGTAGCATGAATTCACCTCAGTTAAGATAATTATCCACCATTCGAGATGATTCTACAAAGATAAGCAACAACAACAAGGACTAGAAGGTTCTTGAATTCGCTGGATATAACTTCATTTGAGTATGGTGAGTTGGTATAAATAGCGGAGGTCTTTCGAATGGAGAGTTCAGTTCGTGATTAACCGCCGTAAATTAAGCAACTCGATTTGATATAAGACATATTAAAGTGGTGTAAATAAAGTAATTCAACATCAACATAATAGAAGTTCGAAGAAAGTGAACAGAAGATAGAGAAAGTCGAAAATGATGTAAGTGAATTGCAAAGGAAAATTAATGAACTTCAGTTACAGGAGGGGCCAGTGCGAGTAATTTCTGAAACCTCTAGTAGATAGAAAGATCCCAGTTTTCGATGGCTCTACACCATTTGACGTTTTTAAATTCCAATTCGAAATGGTCGCAATTAAGAACGTGTGGAACAGCAACGACAAAGCAGTAGAGCTAATTTTAGCACTGAAAATCAGCGCAGCAGAAGTCCTTCAGAGCATTCCCGTCAGTGCCAGAAACAACTACGAAGATATACTGGCTGCGTTACAACGCAAGTATGGTGGCGATCACAAGAAGGATTTATATCGCATGGAATTAAGAGGCCGAGTACAAAAGCACAATGAAACGCTACAAGATTTCGCAACGGATGTGGAACGCTTGGTGTTGATGCCATATTCTGGAGAACCCCAAACTTTCTTAGAGCAATTTAAGATAGAGGCATTTGTTAGGGGAATTAACGATCCTGGCGTTAGATATGCGGTAATTGCCTCACAAAGAGCTACATTTGTGGAAACAGTTTCATTTGCTTTGGCGAATGAGACGGCGAGGGTTATTTCCAGTCAACAGACACATCATGTGCGAAGGGTAGACACGGAAGTCAAATCAAAAGATTTGAAAGGCGCCGTTAGCGAACTGAAAGAAGTGATTGGGATTCTCACGAAAGCGCTATGGCAAGCAACGAAATTGAAAGGTGGCAGTCATGGCGAACGTGGCCATATAAGGCGGGACTGTAGAGACCCGCAAAAACGGTCAAGATCTCCAGCGATAACGGCCGATACCGGACGAGTTAATGACCGTCCACATGTAATCGAGCGTAAGCAGGATTCTAAGGCTGAGATAAAATAGCAAATTCTTGAGGTCGGATCCCTGCGAATTGAATCGGACGACGAGTGGTTCACGGCACAGAGAAGTGATCCTGTATTGGCAAAAATTATTTTTGGCTAAGGAAGAGACATTTAACGCGGAATGAAATCGCTTCAGAAAGCCCCGTTTTAAAATCATATTGGGCCCAGTGGAATAGCCTGAGATTGCTAGATGGCTGACTATACCGTGTATGGGAAAGTGAAGTTGGTAAAACGGAGAAAAATCTAATTGTGGTACCTGCCTTGAAAGTGAAAGAGATAATTGCAGAATCTCATAATGGTCCGAGTGGTAGGCACCTCGGTAAAGGCAAAACTATGGAGAAACTAAGTGAACGTTTCTATTGGGTTGGTCGTCAAAAAGCTGTATCCGAGTGGATTGCTGGCTGCACTCAGTGCTTGACAACTAAAGGACCAACGCGGATGAGCTGCGGACAGAGAAATCAGGAGAGCCAAAGTGCTCCCTTCGAGCGAATATCCATGAATGTGGCTGGTCCATATCTAACAAGTAGCTCTGGGAACCAATATGCCCTAGTCGTTATGGACTACTTCAGTAAATGGCCCGAGGTGTACGCTATTCCAAATTAAGAAGCGAAAACAATAAGCAAAGCTATCGTGAACAACTGGATAAGTCGTTTTGGTGTCCATTTAGAACTGCATTCGGAGCAGGGTAGGAATTTTGAATCTGCCATCTTGAAAGAAATATGCGAGAAGAATGGAATTCGTGGTATGAGAACGACATCATTGCGCCCTCGGACTGACGGCACGGTAGAGAGATTTAATCAGGCTCTTGAAGAATATTTTAGCAAGATCGTTAGTAAGGATAGAAAATTCTGGGACGAACGCATACCAAAATTCCTTCTAGCATACCGGTCGGCCACCCAGGATACTACTGCCCGAACACCAGCTAGTGCCGTCTTCGGGACAGAGTTAAAGCTCCCTAGAAATTTGGAGTTTGGCAACTGCCTAACATCCGACAGTGGGGAGAATGATGGTATCCCAGGAGAGCTTAGCGAACTTCACGAGTTTGGTCGCAGCAGAATGAAGTTGGTCAGTAATAAGACGAAAGCCAGGCACGACCAAGCAGCAAATTCCGAAGGATTCCATGGGGTCAGCTAGTTTTACTGTTCAACCCACAGCGCCAGAAAGGTTTATCTCCAAAACTTCAGACTCACTGGGAAGGCCCTTACAAGGTTGTCAAACGAATAAATGACGTGGTTTATAATGGGTGTTTTTTTTAGAGGTTTGTTTTTCGAATAGAGATAAAACTGGCATTTTGTGGTCAAATCTGGCAACTCTAATGTCATTTATGTTCAGTTTGGTTTGCCATTTCATCATGAACAGGTTGACAAAAGAACAACGCTTGCAAATCGTGCAAATTTGTTTCGAAAATAATGGTTCAGTTCGCGAAGTTTACCGCAAGCTCCGTCCATTTTCATCGCAAAATTTTGTTCAGTGATGAGGCTCATTTTTGGTTGAATGGCTACGTCAACAAGCAAAATTGCCGCATTTGGAGTGAAGAGAATCCACATGAGACCCTTGAGACGCCATTACATCCACAAAAACTGACTGTTTGGTGTGCTCTATGGGCTGGTGGAGTCATTGGGCCATACTTCTTCCGAAATAATGCTGGAGAGGCAGTTACCGTTAATGGAGACCGGTATAGAGCCATGATAACCGACTATTTTGTTCCCGAATTGGATGGCATGAATGTGGATGAGTTGTGGTTCCAACAAGACGGCGCTACATTAGGGTGGACCTTGTGTCGATATTTTGGTAGATGAGGGCTCTATTCCGTGCCTTTTTGAAAAAAAATGACAATGCCGAAAAAAAAAATTAAAAAAAAAAAACATTAGGGGTTGCGCACGAGCCGAGAAAAAGGTCCACTTTGCCAAAATTAGGGGGGAAATTGCCATAGGTCATCAGGGGTCACCCGTAGGGGGGAAGAATGTATGGCCGACCCCCATTAACTTTTTACCGCCAACATTTTCCCCCAAGACACCCACCCCCTATCTCCTCCCCTTAGGGGGGTCACCATACAAAAATGGAGGTTGCTCAGTATTTTCGAAAAACACCATAGGTCATCAGGGGTCACCCCTAGGGGGGCAAAATATATGACCGACCCCCATTAACTTTTCATCCCCAACATCTTTTCCGAACAAACTTACCCTCTATCTCCACTCGTTGAGGGACTCCCCATACAAAAATACTGAAAATCGATGTATTTACAGTTGCACAATATCGAGATTTTTTTGATTTTTTTTGATTTTTTTACAGAAATTCCACCAATATTCAAGAGTGGTCATTGTTTGGAAAGTCTTGAAAAATTTGAAACGCACACGTGCTGAATCAGGTACATAGGCACCCTTAGCAGATGCCCCCATTCATCAGTACCTGGCAGTAAAATATTGCAAAATACGTAGTAGTTGTAAATAGCAGTTCATTCATCGATTGTTGTCATTCAACAAGTGCCGACGACAGCGAAAAGTAAATTGATTTTTCTCCCGTTTTTTAAAAGTTAAGATGACAACACGACTTAGATCGCGCGACGATATTTTTTTGATTGGTTATCCAAGCATGAATATTACGGGGAACAAATTACCGTCGAAGAAGCAAGTGCTAAGAATGCATTTCTTCAACATTCGCAAACGAAACATGTCGAAGAAAAATAGTGCGGTTATAGTCGCGGACGCAGTGATGATTTTTTGGCGCCAAGCAGCTATTCCGACGAAAGCCAGAGGAGATGTTACAAGAAAAATAGCTGCGCTGCACGATGAGTGGGATGATTTAAGAAAGTCATCTCACAGAAAGACTGAGTCCACTAGAGAAAAAGAGAATACGTTTTCTGATAGCTTGGATAATCTTTTCGACATCGCACACGCCAACGCCCTTGAGAAAATGACAAATACCGAAGACATTGAGTTTCTGCTAAAGCAAAGAGAAGATGGCCGGCCAGGAACTATGGGAGGTGTGGACGCTACTGATACTCGAACGAGGAAAAGAAAAGCTGAGCGCGAAGAACAAGAAGAGTTGCGACGCAAACGTGCAACGGAATCTAGTAGAGGTCGGTTCGCTAAAGGCGGTAAGCTATTTCGCGCTTTGTGTGTTCGTCCAATGTTTATATTCAAATGAAATTCGTTCAATTGCAGTGGTTAAATTTTCAAGCAGTGATTCAAGCGATGATAATGGGAGACAGGACGACAACTTCCCGGCAGAAGCTGGCCCGTCAAATGTTGGTGACAGAAGAGGTTACAAACAATGTTTTACTGAACGAGTCGTATCAGCTTTGGACAAGTGCAAAGTGACTGACCGAGACGCGGTCGGCATTATGATAGCGGCGGCAGAAGCATTTGGACGCGATCCTCAACAATACACAATAAACCGTACGTCGCTTCGGAGATGTCGGCGTTCAAATCGAGAGAACATGCTGAGTTATGTGAAAGACAATCCAGAAGTAAGATCGCATAGATTTATTTGCTCTCATTCAGAATTCTTATTCTTCAACGCGTTTCATTCATCTCCAGCTTGTCGCAGCTAAATCCTTCGTAGTCCATTGGGATGGCAAAATGCTTTTGGATTTTGTGGGTACAAAGAAGGTGGACCGTCTACCGGTAATTGTCTCGTACGGAGAAAAAGAACAACTTCTTGGAGTTCCCAAAGTAGAAGATGGGAAAGGAAAAGGCCGGAGAATAGCACATGCCGTTTATCAACTGTTGGCATCTTGGCATATGACACATCGAATACAAGGACTTTCTTTCGACACGACATCAACGAACAGTGGCCCATTCTCCGGAGCCGCAGTAGCTCTTGAGCGGCTGTTGGAGAGAGAAATCTTATATTTACCTTGCAGACACCACGTATACATTGTGGTGCGACTTTACGTCAAGGCATGGTTTGGTTCTTCTCGAGCAGCTGAGGCGCCGAATCAAGATTGGAAGTTTTTGAAGGACATCGTCGAGTACAAGTCCGTTGACCAGGATTTATCTCGGGTAATGATAAAGAAATTTATCGGTCACCTATGGTATCTCGCCGATGAGCACATAGCCCTTGCCTTTTTCGATGACAAGGTTTCAAATGAGTTGAAGGCCAAAATGGCCCAAGCATTGCTAGAAAATGAGAATGACGAAGGTGAAGAAGATGAAGAAGACGAAAAAGGTGAAGAAGATGAAGAAGACGAAGAAGGTGAAGAAGATGAAGAAGACGAAGAAGGTGAAGAAGATGAAGAAGACGACCCGGTTCCCCCAGCTCCTCGCGTCGTAATCAAAAGCACCAGCGTTAAAAAAATCGAGGTGAAATTCAAAGATGTGAATGAGGAATTCTTGGCTAAAGACTTGAGCAACTTCGTCTCTCATAATACCAAAAATTTATTTGTACGATTTGGAATATCGCAAGATTTCATTCTTGCAAATCCAGCAACCTGGAAATCTCGCGCAGACTATCAAGAAGGTCGTAGAATTGTAAATAACTTGCGCGTTGTGAACGACACTGCCGAAAGAGGAGTAAAAATGATTCAAGATTATATCTAATAGAATACTGTGTCAAGGCGAAGAAGAGAAACAGTATTTACTACATGTTATCGATTCTTACCGCAAGAAATACCCATCAGCGAACAAAAATATGTTAATTTGACTATATTATATTAAGAGTGCTTAGTAGTACTACTCAATTACAGCTTCTTTTATTTTTGTACGGGGAGTCCCTCAAGGAGTGGAGATAGAGGGTAAGTTTGTTCGGAAAAGATGTTGGGGATGAAAAGTTAATGGGGGTCGGTCATATATTTTGCCCCCCTAGGGGTGACCCCTGATGACCTATGGTGTTTTTCGAAAATACTGAGCAACCTCCATTTTTGTATGGTGATCCCCCTAAGGGGAGGAGATAGGGGTGGGTGTCTTGGGGGAAAATGTTGGCGGTAAAAAGTTAATCGGGGTCGGCCATACATTCTTCCCCCCTACGGGTGACCCCTGATGACCTATGGCAATTTCCCCCCTAATTTTGGCAAAGTGGACCTTTTTCTCGGCTCGTGCGCAACCCCTAATGTTTTTTTTTTTAATTTTTTTTTTCGGCATTGTCATTTTTTTTCAAAAAGGCACGGAATAGAGCCCTCATCTACCAAAATATCGCAAAAATGTCATTTCAAGGTCCACCTTACGTTACATGCCACACAGCGCACGTCACAATCGATTTATTGAAGGAAACATTCGATGAGCGCATAATTTCGCGGAATGAACCTGTCAATTGGCCACCAAGATCGTGTGATTTGACACCATTGGATTATTTTCTTTGGGGATATGTGAAGTCGCTCGTCTACGCCAACAAACCAGAAACGTTAGGGGAATTGGAAGCCAACATTCGTGGCGTTATTGCCGACATACGGCCCCATATGCTCGAAAAAGTGGTTGAAAATTGGACCTGTAGAATTGGCTTTATTCGAGCCAGCCGCGGCGGCCACATGCCCGAAATCATATTTAAACATTAATGGCATAAAATTATCCTTCCAATAAAGCCAAATTGATGGACATTAAAACGATTTTCTTGTGTTTTATTTCAATTCGAAGTTCTATACCCCTATAAAAAACACCCGATAGAATCCAGAAAAGCCAAAGTCCAAGAGCTAAAATGAAAGACTAGCCCTGTATGGAAATCGGAGGGTTGAGCCTGCTCGGGACGAACAGGCTTAAGTGGGGGGCAGTGTTACGAATAAGTAAAAGCTTTTGCTTGCTGTTAATGACTCTACTAACAGTATGTAAATAACAGCCGGTTAGTGCTGCGCCTGAAAGTATGCATTGTAACTTACCAGCTCGCTACACCAGTAGCATGAATTCACCTCAGTTAAGATAATTCTCCACCATTCGAGATGATTCTACAAAGATAAGCAACAACAACAAGGACTAGAAGGTTCTTGAATTCGCTGGATATAACTTCATTTGAGTATGGTGAGTTAGTATATGGTGAGTTAGTTAGTATGAGTTTTGAAAATGCTATAAAAAAAACTACTGAATATTTTCTCAAATTTTTTTTTTTATTTGAAAGTACAATCCTTCCGGTTAATTATGGCCATTTGAATGAAATTATTTTCCACTATTAACCGGAAGGATTGTACTTTCAAATAAAAAATAAATTTGAGAAAATATTCAGTAGTTTTTTTTTTATAGCATTTTCAAAAAAAAAAGTTATTTGGCGGACCCATTATATAAGTAAAATAAAAGGAAGTGATACCGTTGTAATTATCGTAATTAAAAACTAACTTGTTTTATTATTGGGAATAAAACGACGCAAAAAGGACGAATAAGGAAATTCGTAACAATAGATTAAAAATAGGTTTTACTGAATACAAGTTGCTACTACCGAACTTTAGTTGTATTAACCAATTTGCACATTTGCAAAACCTCATTCATCTGAAATGGAAGATACAACTAATAAAAAATACAATATTAGAATTCGTGTTGAAATATTAATCACTATAATCATAATTTAGTTTCTGTCACAAAAACACTTGTTACAATTTCATGTATGTATTCGAGAAACTACATACAGTTGAATGTTACACGAAGACTTTAAAGAAAAACTATTATTTTAAACAGAAAGTGATAAACAAAGTGTATAGATATCATCCACCGAAGAATACATATGGTCATAAATTCAGGTGAAGGGAGACTTTTAAACACAATCGTTGAATCTGACGCCAATATTGACGCCTTCACAAACACATATGTACAAACAATTGTGGGCACTTGACTGGAGGAACTAGTATTGTGGATGACACAAATTAACTTAAACATACATGATACCCATTTTTGATCGAAAATATGAAAAATTTAGAAAGACTCTATATTTATTTTTCGATTGGACCTCCGTTTTCGAGATATAGAAATTTTTCATATTTTCGATAAAAAAAAATGGGCACGAAATAAGAACCCTGGTTATAAATAATAATAATTTTGTTTATATTTAAATATAAAATACACAATTTTAATAAAAAGTTATTTTTTTTAAATTTTTTTCCATAAAATTCATAAGGGGTTAAAGCATCATCAAATGGTTGTGACAGCCATCAAATTCAAGTAATTACTTTAGTTGAGCATACCAATATATTATTTGGTACAACCGAATTAGTTTTTACATTTTTCGTTCATCCAACTAATAGAAAATTCACCGCTACAGGATAATTTGATTGCTAGAACTAAAACTCGTTTGACAGACCACATTTATTTCTTGTTGTTGTGGCTTCAACTAAATATTTCAGCTCTTGCAACCAAAACTGAATTACAAATCAATTGATATGCACAATATTTGGTGATACTGAACAAAATTATTGGTAATCACAACAGAATAATGTGATAGTCCAAGGAACCACCAAATTTTAGTTGGCTGTAAATATAGTTGTGACAACGAATCTCTTCTCTGTGTGTATAAAGCAAAACCCACTCAAAATAAAAAACAAGTACTTTATACATATGTACTTACATTTTTCCTTTTGGCAGTCACTAATGTGATGGCTCAATATCATATTTAGTCTTTGGCAGTATTTGAAGTTAGTTTCCTTAATGTAGAAATCTAACAATGAAACAAGTTTCACAGAATTCTGAAAAATAAAAACTCCAAACAACAATTGTCTCTTTCTTGCTTTCATTTGTTTATTAAATTTTAATTAATTTACATATTTTATTTTTACTGTAATTTTAATTAAACAAAATTTATAATACAATATTTATAATTTTTGTTTGTTTGTTAATTTCTTATGTTAACGCACCTTAATAATATTACAACAATTCATTTGTTTGAATGAAGTTCTTGTTTTTTTTCAAATTTTTATTTCATATAAATTTTACAACAGATCGAAAAAAGAAGCTGTAGAAAAGTCTAAACCTAGAAAACATACGAAAATTAAATATATTTTTAATAATTTAATTTGATTAGTTACAAAAAGGTACGAAATTTGGTACTCAGCAAAATATACAGTACAAATCGATTTACAAAAAATTCCCTTCTGATTTTTGTTGGTAATGATGAGGCCATTTAATTTAATATGACAGAACGTAGGGTGAAAAATTTAGTAGTTAGTATTACTAGCAATAGTTTAGTCTTGTTTGTAAAGTAGCTTGTTAGATTTTTTTTCATATTTTTTGTTTGTTGTAGGGTGAATTTACGAGACTATGTGCAGTTTTGGTTTGTAATACATTAAAAGGTCGATCCTAAATGATTGCGTGCCTTGAGGCGTCCGTCAAAATTGTATCTAGTTAAAATAATTTTTGAGATACCATTATTGGACGCTTTCTTGACTAGATGTAGCTCTCATGTATTTATGTGTACAATAATATACATACAAGTAATTTTCTGAGGAGTGCATTACGGCGACACTTATTGTTTTACATTTGAAAATACAATTCGAAGGTATCTTGTTGTATCTTTACAAAAGGCTAAAACTTGTTCCTGGTTGATGTGAAAAATGTTGGCATGCCCTCCTACATATGGCTGTGTTAAATCAATACATTCTAAGAAATTGATAGAATATGATCCATGTGGGAAGTGAATTCCACACACGGGTTGTCGAAAAATAAAATTTCCTCTACAGTGTGGTAATTGACTACTCCTGTCGAACGTTCTATACAAAATGATATGGGTTTTTTTTCTCTAAAGGTTCGGCAAAGAAAACACAATTAGTTTCTGGTAAAAATACATTTTATTTTGGGTTAAGGATAAGTTCACTTATTTCCGAAGAACAATGCCTGTGTTTCAAACTGGCAACTTTGTTGAATTTTTCGAGCTGGTATCTTTGTGTAATGTTACATGCACATAAATTGATTAATTAATCAAGTAGACAGTCAAAATTTGTCTACACCAAAGACGGTCAAGAATATATATACAAGTAGACGACCAGAAGATGTGCACAATTTGGCAACCTGGTAAAAGAGAGTCAACAAGTGCCAGCAATTCACTCAAACGCATTTCTCTCTCGCGTCATATCTAGATTATATCATACTTTTTGCATAGTTTATGTAATTTTACTTCAACTTGGTTGGAAATTGTATAGTTATATACAATAACACTATCAAATAGCTGCTCGTGTATTGAAATTCTCAATGAAGAGAGTAAGAGAGAGAGCAGAGAATGGCTAGAGTTTCACTCGTTTTATTTGTTGGCATTCGAGTGAAGAGAAATTTTGACTGCTCGAATGCCAACAGAGAAAACGAGTGAAGCGTTACATTTTTCTCTGTCTCCCTCTTAAGTGGAGTTCAAATTATCATACAGATCTGACAGACATATCTGAAGGAGTTATCGATAAAATATCAATTTTTCGTCCACACAGAAACATTTATCTGACAGACATCATTTGAAACAAGACACCACAGTTTCAACATCAACGGTATGCGCTTGCATACATATGTCTTGCAATAATTACTTGCTAGTTCACAGAAAATGAAAGGAAGGACACTGGGACACTGTTGAGAATATTTGTTTTGCACATGAACGCACATACATACCTACATATCGTCACCTGAAATGCCCAAAGGCGTAACCCTCAAAATATACAAATTGTGTTTTTTGATTGAATATAATACTCCACGCTAAAATATATATGTGCAAAATAGTAGACTTCCAAGTTTCTAAGGTAAGCTGTGGAATGAACGCGTTTAAAACTGAAATATTTTGGATTTTATAAGATTTTTTGCTTCTCCAGTAAAATTTTGAAAATGAGGGTTACGTTTTTGGGCATTTTAGGTGACGATATAGTGAAATACACAACCTAATTTCTGGAATAAAATCAAGTACACAAATCCCAGCTCCCTCCGCTTTGTGTAATTTCTTTATTTTTACAAGCGTTTATGGGTTTTATTTATTAACATTTTATTTTAATAAATTACACTGAATTTTTTTCATATCATATATTTTTTTCATTTCACATCAAATTCCAGAAATTCTATGTAATTTCTTGTTTTCGCTCTTCTCCTCTTTGTTTGTTCTCTCCGACATTTTATCTCTCGCTCTCTGTTTTATCGATAAGCTCACAGAAATCGCTTGGTTTTCAAACTGTTTTGAAGACCATCAGATTTATCTGACGACAGCTGTTCACATTAACAATTTTACTACAGATTCGACAGATCGTCAAATCCGTCTGATAATCTGAACTCCACTTTACTCTCTTCATTGAATATTTCAATGCACGAACAGTTTTTTGATAGTGTTATTGTATATAACTATACAATTTCCAACCAAGTTGAAGTAAACTTGTATAACTATACAAATTTCATCCATGTTTCAGTAAAATTACTTAAAGTATGAAATAATCAAGATATAACACGAGAGAGAAATGCGGTTTAGTGGATCGTGTCGACTTTTTGGTTCTCTTTTACGAGACAACTTCTGGTCGCCTACTTCTTGATCGTCTTTGTATTTACTGCCGGAAGACATTATAGGGGAAGAGATTACTTCCATCTCTATCTTCCACCAGAGTCAGAGAAATTTCCTGTATATTTCGATTACATGAAAGCCGAACCTTCATTCAATCGGAAATATTACAGTCTCAAGCCCTGTCTTCAGTTTTTATGAAATTCCCTTAAGGAGTTGTATAAGCTCTTTGCGAAAATTTCGTAAACAAAAACAATTATAGGGCTGTGTTACAAGAAAATTATTTCGTACGAAAACAATTTGATAATTGTTTGGAACTGGAATTTGAACATTTCGATTATTTTAACAAACAAAAGTAATACCACATTCGTTAAAAACAAAATGGAGTGCACAGATGAATTTTTAATGAAATTTTTGCAAAGCGAATCACAGGTAGGTGGTAACTCTCCCAACAAAATTTCCCGTTTAGAGATAAACGACAAAATTTCTTACGAAAATTTCACAAGAACTGAATACGTGGCGTCATATCGAAGGAGTTCCTCCTGGTGCATGTGAATGGTTCAAAACTGAATGACCAGGTCATAGACTAATACTTATAGTAGACCTAATAGTTCTCTCACCAAATTTATGACATTTGGCCTGGGGTGATATTTACGTTCGATGTTGAAAAGAATTGCTTTATTAATAGCAGATAGACGAACAAAACAACGAACAAAATAACAACAACGGCATTTCGTTTTATGTGTTATAATTATTGTGTTAAATACAACACAAATGTGTGCTAACAATAACAGTCAATAAAAAAGTGTAAAACACATTTAAATTTCACAGTTTTCACCAAAACGACATGAAAAATTAAAGCAAGACGTTATTGTAATTCCACCTGGTGTATGTCACTTTTCGTCAAACATCTCTCTATCACACCGACCGAATCAAGAAGAGTGTGAAAGGAAACGTCAGATGAGCCAAATATTCTCTCTAGTATGAGATTAGTCTATGGACCAGGTAGACTATGGGGTTTAGTCCAAAAAACAGAGTTGTCTCCTTCCCGTAGACTACCTGATCATAGTAGTGTTTATCAAGCTAACATTTTCGCAACCAACTACCAAGTGCCTGGAATCAGTCATGCTAAAATCCACATCTAGTGCATTTCTCTTAGCGAGATGTCGCAGAATTACTATATCCACCTGATGATAATTTTTTGATATCAGTTTCTATAGCCCCATATGAACTTTAATCTTGATGGTACCAGCCGTTTAGAAACGGCTGAATTTCCATTTTTTCCAGACATCCCCCACTGTGCACAGCGATTCGATATCGCGTTCATGAAACTCTTTAAAGAACAAAGAATATATTGGCATGAGAAAGAACCAGTGCATCGTTATTTAATTTGAACAAACTTTTTCTAAGCGCGTAAAAATGACAATATCGAATCAAAACGAAACATTTTTTTAAATTAATTACATATTACAAAATAAAAAAGCAATTAATTCCAAGACAAAAAAACGGAATTCTCAACTGCGGCATAGATCATATTCCACTACCTTTTCTCAAGAAAAATATTAAATTTTAGAATTTTTATGACAGTAATCCGAATTTCAGCGTTAAAGTGTATTTTTTTATCTGTGGTTACTGTAACCTTTTGATAATTTTCTCTATCAAGGCCCAACTTCTATTTCAGCTTTTTCAGCAAACAATTCATCATCCATATTGTTTAAGAGAACAAAGCCCATATGAACTTGGAATAGACCAGCAGATTAATCTAGGTTTAGTTTGAACAAACGCTTGAAGCCAACAAATTTTGTAGTGAATTAATTTCGAGCACTAAATATACATACATTTTTAGAACTGATAATTTTTCACTTAAATTTAAATTTGTTCACTTAAATGTGTAATAAATAGTGGAAAATCGCGAAAACGACACATTCTTAAAATTTCGCTGTTACCGCAAAAATGCCAAATTTTAAATTCAGATTGCAAGTTAAGCCCCGTATTCAGTTCTAATGAAATGGTCAACCCCATTGAATAATGTATAGTTTAAATTTATAAAAAATAATGAGAATTTCGTGAACCAAAAATGTCGTCCATTTTTCAATTGCTTTGAACTCAGTTCGTTGCGACACTTTCTTAAGCAAAATCAAGTACAGGGTTGTTATGTAAAAGTTCTTTCGTACGAAAACAGTTGTTTGATAATTGTTTGTATTATTTTAACACATAAAAGTAACACCATAATCGTCAAAAATAAAATGGAGTGCGGAGAGGAATTATTAATGAAATATTTGCAAGATACGTCAGGAAAAGTTGGTAATTCTCTGCAATAAAACATTCCGTTTAGAAATAAATCACAACATTTCTTACGAAAAATTCGCGAGAACTGAATACGGGCTTTACCAGGATCTACGTTTTAAACCCTTTAAAAAGGTACATTATAAGGTACATCAAATGGTATTGTACTAAAATGTACATATGCTCTGTACTGTATATAGGATACATTTTTATTCAATATTGCATTTTATATATTTTAATGTACTGTACATACTCATTTAAATGATTATACTAAAAAAAATCATCATTGCATTTTATGTATGTATGTTGCCTATAACTATTATATAACTATTTACTGGTATATCCTTCTAATATTTTACTATAGTTATTTAATAGAAAAAACTCAATACTCAAATTGTATCTGCTTCTTACCATTCTAATGAAATTGATTGAATATATTTTAACTAATTGTTGCCACCGTTTGTCTTCATTCTATGTCTTGTGTGTTCCTTAAATTAAGATTAACAACGAGATTGCCACCGAATTTAAATACCTTGTGAAAATTTCCTAGATTTCGAATATCGACAATAATTTTTATAGGTTCGAAAGACAGATGACAAAATGTTTATTTTCTTGTTTTTTTTTTCTTTTGAAAAATGTGCACTTGTTCGTTTTTCATATCTAGTGATTTACATTTAGATTAAAGTTTTCCTTTATCTTCTATAAATTTTTTTTTGTCATCTCGTTAATATTAGTTAGTATAACGTTTATTGCTTTAAAATTGCTGATTTATTTATTTTTAGATTTAAATTTTTTCGCTTGAAGTTCTTAATTTCTTTGGTTTGAGTGTTTGAATTCATTGCTTCCTTCAAATCGTGGGTATTTTGTATTTATTTTCTCGCTATTTTATTGTTTGAATGATATTTTCCATTTGTTGTAGATGTCATGTACATACATTTTATGAGTGTTTTCTCTCAGTGTATCGTGTTTGAGGGATGTAAAAGTGTGTAGTTTAGCCGGGATTTAGTACATAGTAGTACTGTGTTGAATTTATATGCTTGTTATTAAATTGTGTCATGCATTTTTATCACAGAAATTTATTATTTTGTTAAAGAAAATAGTCTAATTTTGTCAGTGTATGTTTATTGGAAATGTAAAATGTGTGATTTTGTTCCAGTTAGCTAAACAAATTGCTTAAATTGTGTGCGAAAGTCGCTTACTTGTAGCGTTTAACACTATCGCCTACAATTTTGATCTAATATTTATAGGGTATGCCATGGAATGCCACAAAAGGAATACCCTCACTACGCCTTTGTGCTACCTCTTCTTTGGGTCATCATCATAAATAGTCCACTACAGATTTTGACCAACAACTTCTGAGGATATTTCTTAGGGAAAAACATCCAAACAAACTTTGTTACCCGAAATATCGTATAAATATGCATAGAGATGTGCACTGAACGTAAAGCTGGGTAGAGCAGAAATATGATCGTTCACCAGAAAGACAATGATATCCGCTAACGGCAAGTCTCTTTTCGTTACTAAAGACCTGTACTAAGTTCAACGATGTTATAAAACTCCATACAAAAACAAATCCAACGAAATATCGACGACAGTGTGAACGAATATTCTGTATATTAATCGTAGGATTTCATCTTTTTGTGTTCCACCCACCGAGTAATATTAATAAGAGTTTGCAACAACTGTTTTATGTATTAAAAAAGTCCGTGGAAGACTTGGAGAATGAGAGGAATCTTTAATTTTAACAATTTGCGTGTTATTTGGGATCTACACAAATAATTTTACTCTAGCACTTCAATACATTTTGATTTTGTCACTTAATATCCATTTTTTAATCGATTTAAGGTGCTTTTTCGTTGACGCGTAGAAAATACGCAGACGCATTAAAATACGCCTACGCATTCACATCCAAGCGTTTTTGACGCCAACATAAGTCACAAAATTAAATCAGCAGAACAATACAAAACAATCTGTAAAAAATTAAATACATATAAAAAAATTTAAATATGGAATTTGATAATTCACAAGAGAACGGTGAATGCGTTTAATTTCTACTTCGGAAGAGAAATAAAATCAGGAAATGGATCTCCTCATATCCAATGTAGGAAAGAGTTAGCACACGATTCGGCGGAGTCCCTGGCAATTTCGGAGACAAATTAACAAGATACAATTGTTTGTTTTATTAGTAATTTGTATAATATGTAACAATTTATTGGTGTAAATACACTAAGGAAAATACACTTTTATTTAAATTTTAATAATAATAATCAGTTGTTAATATAAACACAGTAAATTCATATTCTAGCACATCTTCATCTTCTTGGTCCACACACCGCGTTCATTAATTAAGCTTTCGACTAGTCCTCTTAGTGTTTTTCACGTCTGGCTTTGTTCAACACTGGCTTCGCAGCAATGGCTTGTGTGTTTGTTGTATACAACTTTGTAACTATAGTCAGCCTTCGCCCGTTCTTAGGAATTTTCTCCTCTGGTAGGCCCAACACCGGCTTTAGCACATTAGTTATTAGTTTAATAAAGATTTCTTCGGGGTCGGCCTTCTCACAGCCTTATGAAAATTATTTCTTGAATAGAGATCGCTTCTATAATATCCTTTTATTATTTACACACAAGCAAAATTTCTGATTTAATTTAATTTCAAAACCAAATTTACTTCACTTTTATGACGTACATACATATGTATATATATTATGTAAATATGTCAATCATGGAAAGAAACATAGTTGCATTATGCGTATTTATTTAAAACGCTACAAAAGAATAGACGCAATAAATATTAGACGCTTTGGTGTGGGGTTTCTTATAAGAAACAGTGTGCACAATTTTTTAGCGTTGACGATTCTCCGAAAATACGCTCCGGTGTGTGGGCACCTTTAATTGGCAAAATCTACTACCAGTTGATGTGTTTTGTACTTTTGGCTTGACACACGGCTGCAAAAGTATGAAAATCGTATCACGCAACCCAGTCATCTATCACCGTTCTTCTTTGAAAGCATTTTCTTTATAAGTTCTCCAAGTACTAACTTGATCAGCTCTCTCATCGGTACCCCTTGGTTCCACCAAATTCTCGTCGAAAGTCACTGGGCTAATTACAGCTGTGATACACTTTCTATTTAAGGCAGTATTTGGACGTAATACAAATAAAAATAAAGGAAAATTGTTTATTGGATATGGGCATTTCCATTTTGACGTTACGTGACATTTGTACGAAAAAATATTTAAAAAAAATATGAAATAGTCATTTTTTTTTAAAAACCGTTTTTTATATTTGCGTAGTAATTAAGAAACACTTTATTCAATAGAGAAATTGAGAACAATCCACACAGAGGATTCAAAAATAGAAGCAAAAATATGAGCTGGCGTGACGTTACAAAAAACAGAAGTGTTTGACTTGAATTACAAAATTGCAAAACTCTGCGAATTTGGCAAGACTTTTTTTATGCAACTTTTTTTAGTAGCATTTAAATCAATATAAGTTTCTTTTCCAAGTTATAAAATTTACAAATGTTTTCTAAATTTTTTTTTATTTACCTTAGTCTCTGACGTGACGTTACATGACGTTACGTTACTTAAATTTCCACTGGAAAATTTTTAGTTAAAATTGTTAATAAAAAATGATTTAACGCAAATAAAACACGAAGTTGAGCTTTATATATATTTTAACTTTTAAGATATATTTCGCTTCTTGAAGACATTTTAAGCGAAAAATATTTTTTTTTTGAAAAAAAAAAATAATTATTGGGAGAACAAGATACTATCTCATCTTGTTATATATATAAAATTATATAAATGTCTTAAATTATTGTTCTAGTTGAAAATGCAGTTTGAGCTGCTTTAATTTGCATGTCTTCCACTTTCGAAGATTCCATCTGCATAACTCATAATTGAATGTAAATTTAAAATAAACAAAATATCGTGTAAGGAAATTACTCACAATGTGGCGTGACGTTACACACTTGAAATTTAATATAAAATTAACTATTTGTTTAGCAACCGAGTTGTTTTTTATTATTATTAGTTTACTTTATAAACCTTTGTTAAAATGCAAAATTTCACGCAATTACGATCATCACCGAGGAGATTAAAAAAAAAAAAATGCTTTCCCATTACATCCCATGAATGGACTGAGGAGAACTTCTCACAATCACTGAGCTGTGCGCTTTCCAGTTTTCACTCACTGATTGGGACCTACAGTTTTACACCGATTCCGAACGGTAATTTGAGAAGCTTTTTCATGGCTAGATACTCGATAGTGTCGCCGTCATTATGCGAGGTGACCGCCGCCGAAAGAAAATTTGAAGGTGGTCAGAGCCGGGTTCGAACCCAGGATCTCATGTACAAGAGCCGCGCACACTAACCATTGCACCACCGACGGCGAGGAGATACTGAGAATAAATACTTTTCTTCTGACGTGACGTTATGTTAGAATATCATTAAAAGCAAATCAAAATGTTACCGTTAATTAATATTTATTTCCTCTTGTGCATTTATTTTATGTTTAGTTGTTGTTGCAGAAACAGTTTTGCTATAATAGTCCAATTGCATAAATACTCTTAGAAATGTAAATTGTAAAGAGAAGATGCTGTTAGAAATAAACAAAAGTGACCTGTATCCTGTATTTTGTAGCCCGATAACACACCATCGCAACTAAGGAAAGCTAGGAACTCTTCTATTTAATTAATTTTGAATACTTCTCTTTAATAATACACGTAAAACAAAACTGGTGGATAACTTTTAATTTTTCGGTCGGACCTTTCTGTGGAAATGCCCATATACAGTTATTTTAAAAGTCATAAGTGTAAAGAAAATCATATTTAAAGCGAATCAAATTCGCCTATCTCTCATTCTTCTTAACATTCTATTCTATACAACTATGAGGTCGAACAGCTGTTTCATCGAATCCACCTGGGAACACGCATTCGAGCAACATGTGAATGATTCTAAAAAATTTAATCACCCATCAAATTGTTCGAAAAATTTATCAGTATTGGCAACGGCATTCTATATATCTAAAATAGAGATTTTTTACTGTAAACAAATTTAGACGCAGAGAAACATTTAGTTGTTATGGTTGTTAGCCATTTTCGCTGTGAAACAAATTGAAGTTGCTTAATGTTTTCCGTGCGAACGAACTTAGTACAGGCCTTATAACTATAAGGTTATCTAACAGGATAGTAGTGTTGTATAGGAAACTGCATTCGTAAGATCATATAGAGAGTAATGTGCAAATGATTCATGGGTAATGGTGTAATAGCAGAGGACAACCGTCCTATGATGTCACTCCTGACTTACGAATCTATAGTCTAATGGACATCAAAGAAGAATAAATGCATCGTAAAACACTGCAAAAAAAAAAAATTTGGTACACTAAAAGGAAAATCATCGTCACATGAGTGAGCTAACCTAATATGTAATTAATATTTAACACTACATTCAGGCGTTACATACACACACACGACTCCAGTTCAGTTTAGCGAACGAAGAGCGATACACAGCCGTACCGGTCGCTTTGCAGTTCGTACAGATTAGGGATGCCAAACGGGAAATCCCGAAATCACGGGATTTTCCGGGATTGATGAATTTTTCGGGATTATTATTAATTTTTAAAAACATAGTACTAAAAACAATGACAAAAGTTCAATGTGGTGTTATTTTTTGGAAGAGTCGAAAGGTGCACCCCAAGCAAAATGCAAATTGTGCAAAAAGGGTTTAAAAACCAATGGCGGCTCTACAAAAGGTTTAATAACACATCTTAACTTAAGCTAATTTTGGCATATGTATGTCTATTATACGGCTTACTCTCCAAAAATTACAAAATTTATTGCGTTGGGTAAAACATTAAGCAAAGAAAATAAAATATTGCTTAGAATAACGTATTCTACCCCCTTGTGGTTGTTTATTGGAGTGTAAGCCGTAAAATAGACCAGTTCCCAAAAAAAATGAAAAGTAGAATCCCGAAAAATCCCGGGATCCCGGGATTTTTTAAAATCAGTCCCGTTTAGCATCCCTAGTACAGATACGAAACAATGCAGCGACAGTACACTGATGTATTTGTATTCATCAGCAGTGGTTAGAACGGATTAAAAATAGTCAGCCACTTCTGTGCCTGCAGCGAATATACGAATAATGTTTGGTAGTTGAATAGAAAGAAGTCTTCAATTAGAAGATATGTAATACATTTTTAGCAGGTTTAATAATTGAAGTGAATACGGGGAAACAATACAGTTTTAAATTGGGCAGTTAAGTGTGAAGTTGAGAGATAATAATTAAAATAATTGAAATTAATTCAATTCCATTTTCGTCTTAATATTCTTATAGATTATTAATAGAGTGCAAAAAAAGTGTTTTCATTCGTCGCTTCACTACAACACACTGAGCATCGCAAAGAAAAATAAATAAAAACATTATCAAATACTTTATCGTACGAACATACCGAATAGCGACAATCAGTACATGTTAAGCGAAGCGACTACGATGCCTAACCGGTCCGATATACTGTTTTTCTCCTCGTTATTCGGTTTGTTGTTTACATTCTTCGTTCCGTGCCGGTACAATATGTAAAATAAACAAACAGAATATATTCATACATGGATTTAATTTGAATCTTAACCACTTGGCAGCTTTCGTTTTCTAGTCGGTGTTGATATCGCCATGACACGGTTTTTGTTGTTCAGAAACATAAAGGTTCGTTTTGTTTACACAAATAACTTCCTCAAATAAAGTGTACGTACAGTTGGCTAACATTTCGTATGTGCGGCATGAAAGTTATATTTGCATGAGCTTATTATACTTAATTGTTTATGTGGAACTTCAAACACATTTTGGCCAGAGATGATGTGAGAGATGAGATGATGTGTACATTAGCTCAGATATGATGAAAATATTCGTCAAAGCGTTGAATAATTTCACTCGTGTGACGACGTTTTTTGCCTCAGTGTATAAAAATTGCAGTAAGTATCGGAAACATTTTTGGGGGATATTTCAAATTGATTACATATGAACTTATATAAACGGGGCTATTCTGTATTCCACTTTCACGAAAAGTGACAATTCCATTTTCACGAAAAGTTTAAATTCAACGGAAATTATTATGATAATTCTACAACCTAATAATCTGTGTAAGAGGAATAGTTCCATGCCATTTCATATTAACAGCATATTCTGGGACAATTACAATAAATTCACTTTAGGTGAAAATGGAATTCCAAAACACCCGAAAACATTTAGAAGTTGAGTGTGTGACAGTGTAGTTGACTGTTGTCTGTGTTGTATGTAATTATTAATAAATTTACTAAATTAATGTCTGTATTTGGGTGTAGATATATTACTAACCAATGCGTTTTAAGATTTGCATTTAACATTAACTAGAAAATATTCACTTTAGAATAAATTGTTGTGCAAAATACAACATTTATAATTATAATTATTATTTTTGCTTTTTGGATTTTTTTTTACTAAGTTTTGGTATCATTTTGATTACTGTACTTGGTTTTCTTTTTTGTTAAAATGTCAATAATATTTTTTTGGAATTTTATATTTTTCTTTTATAATTTATTATAAAATCAGTCTCAATACAAGCCATCTTAATATAATATTTTGCCTAAATATTTCATTTTGTATTTATATTGATTTTTTTTAATTGTGTTTGTTGCACTTTAACCTAATTTAATAATAACATTCTTTTTCACCTCAAAGCAACTAAAAATTTAGAAATTTTTGTAATTTGTCGATGGGTTTCTTAAGCAGTAGTTTTTTTGTTATTATAATTTTTATATTTAAATTTAATTTTTATATATATCTAATTACTAGTGCCAAAGTTATGGTTTTGTTTTTCTTATCATCTTAAAATATTGTGCATTCTGTTTTAGTTATTATATTTAATATTTATTTATTTTAATTTTTTTTTTAATTTGTATAGTTCTTAGGTATTGCTTTGTAGAACATTTTACTAGGTTTTACTAGGTTATACATAATTATTGGTTTGATTTTGAAATTTGAAATGTTAAAATGGTGTGAAATGCGATTTTAATCAAAAAATATGTGAATAATTTTTTGAAATAATAAAACTAATAAATAATAAAATTAATAAATAATAATGTTCGAGAAAATGAAGGAGATCTAAATAAAAACGCACTCTCTATGATGGAGATAGGAACTTAATTGTTTTCTTTTATTTTGAAATCGCAAATATATTCTTTGGTTCGAATATTCCTGGAATCTGATGCCGTTTCATCACTTTGCATCTATTTTTTTTTATAAAAAAAAAACCACGGAAAAATTAATTTCGTGTTATGGTTTCCTAGGGACATGACAGTGTTTTTTTTTTAATATTTGTTGACATTTAAATGCTTGCGCGGTCGAATACGAGTATCACACTGCTTGATCTAACGGTACTATGTGTCAAATTTAAGGCAAATCGGACAACTCTTAAATGTAATACATTTAGGTAAAAAGTCACGGGTTTTGGTAATCGATCGATCGATCTATCTAAAAATGGCTACGAAAACCTATTTTTGGGTGATAATCATGGGTACAGTGCATAAAACCGGGTTTGAAATAGGGGGTTTGAGAAGTGGTTCAAAAAAAACACCTGCTAAGCCCGCTTCTTTGTAACCAGCGGTTCCCATGTGCAAAGTCCAGTAATGCTTTTATTCCTTGCTTGCTTGATTTTCCATTACATCCCATGAAGGAACAACAGAGATCTTCTTACAACCAGTGAGCTGTGCAACTTCCTATATTTTGGTTACTTAGTACGACCTACAGTGTTACACCGAATCAGAATAATTATGAATTGAGAAACATTTTCCATAGCCCAAATACTCGCTAGTGTCGACGTCGTCCAGAGAAATTAAATGGACTGAACACAAGTTCTCTTGCACAAGTATCTCGAACGCCAGCCATTACACTACAGACGTTAGCCTAGCGTCCCATCTCCCAGATAAGTTGCACAGAAATTGCGTCGGCGGTGCAAAATAATTTTATCGGCTCGCGCGAATAATTTGATCGACCTCGACAAATATTCATTCTGAACATCATTCTATTGAAAATATTTCTATATGCCATTCATATATTTATTCTTTTTTATCAATACAAAATGTTCTGTCATCATGTACTTTTTGTATAAAAATTGCTATCCCCATATATTTGTTCTATAGAAAATGTTGTCAATAGAGATTTTCTACAGTAAATTTTCTCTAAAGATAATTGATAATTTTCGACAGAAACAGTGTCTTCGTAACATTTATCATAGAAAATATTTTTGATGAAATATTACAATGGAAAATATTCACTAAGTATGGAAAAGTGTAACTTGTAAACATTTAATATATAAAATGTTCTGTTAGGCAATATTTCTGTTTAATTTGTTCGCTAGAAATATGATGGTTTTCCATGGAGTGTTACTGGTGCATATTTTCCATAAAAAATATTCTTTTAATTGACTTTTTCTAGTGGAATTGTTCACTAGATAGATGCTCTTTTCCTATGGAAAAGTTTTTCTGGTGAACATTTTCCATAGAAAATATTCTGTTAATGGATTTTTTCTACAGAAAATATTCACTCGACGTGCTCCCATGGAAAAGTGTGCCGGGTAAATATTTTCCATAAATAGTATTCTGTTGATGGAATGTTGCCGTAGTGTCAATTAAAAGTTGCGTATGCATATTGCAACGTTCATTTGTCATAATGCACAGCTGACATCATGAGAGCTCAATAAATAATGTTATTTCGCCTGCTGATGAAGCTGATGTCATAAGCGACGCTGAAGAATTGGACCAAATTCTCAGATAAGCGTGCGGATGGCATGAATCATATGGTAGAGAAGATGACTAGACGTAACCGCTGACAACAATGTGGCATCAGATCTGAATTTGATTGCAAAAAATAGAGTCCTAATTGTTACAAATGGAAATAAAATAAAAAAAATGCTAAATAATGTTTAAAACAAAATATTTTATGTTCTTTAACTACAACTTTAAAATAAAAGTTTCAAAACTACGTTTTTTCATACGAAACAGATTTTTTATACTGACAATTTCCATGAGAATTTTTTACTCTCTTGTGCCGAATGGTTATTCAAATACCCAAATCAGGAGATTAGCTCCAGAACCTTGGTGAGTTTCTGTTATGAATAGAAGATACTAAAGGTAAACTGACCACCGTGATTGTCCCATTTTATAATTTCCTACATAGCTTTATACATATTCAGGGGTGTCATAGAAACCATGTCGGTTTTACTAATTGTCGTTTTTGCAAACCACTATTGGTTTCATTTGGTGTCATGAAACCAAGTTGGTTTTGACAATTTCGAATGTAAGTAAAACCAATGTTCGAATCAGCTGTTGCTTACATGTGTTATTTGTTTGAATAGTTTTCATGGAAATATCAATAAAAGTAATTGTATTTATTACACTAGAAAATTATTAAAAAACGACTAAGTCGTTATGAATAAAATACAATTGCATCAGCAGATGTAACATTTTTGTTATTAGATGAAGAACTCTCACCAAGTTGACGAGATCAGTAGGTAACGATCAAAGTATAAGTCTCGGAAGAAGCACAGTATCAACAATTTTTGGGAACAGGTCTATTTTACGGCTTACACTCCAAAAATCAAGAACACGTTATTTTAACCAAAAAAAGTAAAATAACAAAATCCGGGCAAATGCATTGTTTCGGAGTTATGGTCCCCGAAATTTCCGAAGTGTGAGAGGATAATGGGGTATAAAAGAAGTCAAAATAAGATCAAAAAATTATCCAGCATTTTTCGATAATAAAATAAAAATAATAAAATCGGGGCAAATGCATAGTTTCGGAGTTATTCAATTTTTTTTTCTTAAAATAACATGTTCTATCCGACGCAGTATTTTTTTTAATTTATAATATATTATAAATAATAGACAAATCCCTATTTTTAGGTTTTCTCATAAAAAAATAAAAACAAAAATGCAAAAATATATCTTTTTCTTAAGCAATTATTAAAATAAATCAATTCACTTACATTTTTACAAAACATCCCGGTGTAAACAAATAACAAACCAAAAGCGCGCAAATGAAAACTGACAGCTGTTAGCTGCTTGGTTTATTTCCAAGATCAAAACCGATAACATTGGTTTGTGTGACACCTAAAACCGACATAAATTCTAGTTCGAATATAAAACCGATAACATTGGTTTTCATGACACCAAAGCATTTGTTCTTGTTGTTTTCAAAACCAATAGTGACAACATTGGTTTCTATGACACCCCTGATTGATTTTTTAATTTTTTAAAATCGAACATTTATTATCTTGAAAATGAGCATTTCATTTCACATTGTAAAGACAATAAATTGCCAAATTTTTATTAATATTCTAAAAAAATCTAGTATTATATCTCATACCACTTTCGAGATATTGCCTTTCCGTAAACACTATCTGATGGGTATTTAAATACCCATAAGTCACTAATGGGGTAACTAGAGGTGGCTTTGTAATGCAGAAGTGTCTCTGGTGTACATTTTCAAAAAAAAAATGTTCAGATAGTGGAAATTTTCTATGCACAATATTTTACAGATGTGTTTTCTCATGGAAAAGCGTATGTTCTGCATATTTTGAATATAAAATGTATTGTTCTAATGACGGATTTTTTTAAATTATGCACTGGTGTCAACCTTCTTAGATAAAATAGAAAATCTTTCAAAAATATACCTTTTATGAAATCTTTCTATAAGAAAATCTCTCCAGATTAATTCATAAAAGTATTCCACTGATGGAATTTTTCTTCTGTAAACAGGTACAAATTTTGATCTTCTTATGGAAAAAGTATATCGGACAAACATTTTCCACTGAAAGTATTCGCATGACGAAATTTTTCTCTATAAATTGTCACTGGGTTTACTTTGCTTATGGACAAAGTGTCGCACATTCAGCTAGTCAAACTTTTCTATAGAAAATGTTCATTCAAATCTGTTTTCTACAGGACAAAATTGTCATAAATTTTTTCATAAAATATATAATTTTGATAAAATTTTTCTATAGAAAATATTTACAAGTTATTCTTTTCTTATGAGAAATTTTCATTAACCAGTTTTTACACATCAATTGTTCACTAGTTGTATTTTTTCTGTGTATATTTCTGTATAATATTTCTGCACTTTTAAAAAGAACACTTTTCACCAGATACACTTTCTTTGGAAAATGTTTACCAAAGACAATTTTTCTATCAAAATTAAGTAAAACAATAATAATCTTCAGTACTTTTTTTATACAAAATCTCTTGGGAAAACAGTTTTTAAACAAAAAGCCTCTTGAGAGCCTTTCTCCGTCCTGGCCATATTTGACGCTGTTAGTAGTCAACATAATCGGCGGCGGGATTTAATTGTAAATAATCGGCAGCAGCGAATGAAACTGCTTAAAATACTGGCGGCGATGGTGGTGGCAGCTCAACAAAGTGCAAACCATAAACTAATTGTTACATATAGACTTAATATTTCTCTTAGAAAATTTATGACATTTGGTATGGTGTGATATGAAGGTTGGGTGTTGAAAAGAATTGCTTCAATAATACCAGATAGATGCACTGGTTCAAAACAACCAACAAAATAATGACAATGGTATTTCGTTTTGTGTGTTAAAATTATTGTGTTACTACAATACAAATGTATATTAACAATAACAGTCAATAAAAAAGTGTAAAACACATATAAACTTCACAGTTTTTCACCAGAAAAAAACGACATCAAAAATTAAAATCAGAAATTCTGAGAAGTCCCTTTTCGTCAAACATCTCTCTATCTCACCGACTGCACCACGAAGAGTTTGAATTGAAACGTCAGATGAGTCAAATTTTCTGTCTTTAAAGAATTACTCTATGGTAGAAACAAATGGTAAAAGCTCTAGCCCAGCTGATTTGAACTTTTTCTTCAGTGAGCATGAGTTAGTTTTTCTCTTATGCCAAAGATTGTTTACATTTGTTTGTGTGTAACTGTTGTTGTTGAAATGCTTTCTCTGCAAAAATCACGATTTAATTTTAACACAAATACTTTTCAAATTTCAAATAAAACAAAATCATTTTCTAATTGGCACCGTTTCCAAATTTTGTTTACATTTTCATAATTTTTCACTCAGCAGACTTTGACACATTACGGACACTGAGCAAAAACAAAATGCCTATTGTGTTTGACTTTGTTGTATTTGTTATCGTACTGCACATACCATTATATTTGTACCATGCTGCTCAAGCACACAATAGCGGTCTAACTGGTTCTTTGTTCCATGGGTGGCCACTGATTTCGGCGATGCTTAATGGTTTGATTTCCTCTTAGCCCTAACATATTCAAAAGAAACAAAACCTGTAATTGTTCCCTCTTTTGGGCCAAGAATATCAACTTGCTAAAGCAAAATGTAAGCCCCGTATACTCGGTTTTTTATAATTAAAATGCATATTTTTATTCTTCATTTGTGTATGGAACTGCTGAAGGGGCATGACATTTTTGACGAGTTTCTGTTGAAATCATTGGCAATAAATATAAATAATTAGTTTAAGTTTTTCTTACTACTACCAATGGCAGACTCTTGGTCATAGACTAATACTTATAGTAGACCTAATAGTTCTCTCACCAAATTTATGACATTTGGCCTGGTGTGATATTTACGTTCGATGTTGAAAAGAATTGCTTTATTAATAGCAGATAGAGGCAATGGTTCAAAACAACGAACAAAATAACAACAACGGCATTTCGTTTTATGTGTTATAATTATTGTATTAAATACAACACAAATGTGTGCTAACAATAACAGTCAATAAAAAAGTGTAAAACACATTTAAATTTCGCAGTTTTCACCAAAACGACATGAAAAATTAAAGCAAGAAGTTATTGTAATTCCACCTGGTGTATGTCACTTTTCGTCAAACATCTCTCTATCACACCGATCGCATTAAGAAGAGTGTGAAAGGAAACGTCAGATGAGCGAAATATTCTCTCTAGTATAAGATTTCTCTATGCTCTTGGTACATACATATGTATGCATGTATACTTATACACTGTTCGTGGTACGATGTCGAGCCACCTCAATAGATACCAATCGACTCAGAAAAATGTCTGAATAGATTTTAATATGCCTGTTTGATTGCCTATCAATTATTCTTTAAAGTAACGACTTTCATGCAATTCAGTATTGAAAATAATAATTTTGAAAAATCACACACTTGAAATATGTTCAAAATTTAGACCGTAAACGCTACTTCCCATAGAGTAATCTCATACTAGAGAGAATATTTGGCTTATCTGACGTTTCCTTTCACACTCTTCTTGATGCGGTCGGTGTGATAGAGAGATGTTTGACGAAAAGTGACATACACCAGGTGGAATTACAATAACTTTTTGCTTTAATTTTTCTGTCGTTTTGGTGAGAAACTGTGAAATTTAAATGTGTTTTTAACTTTTTATTGACTGTTATTGTTAGCGTACATTTGTGTTTTATTTAACACTATAATTTTAACACACAAAACGAAATGCCGTTGTTGTTATTTTGTTCGTTGTTTTGAACCATTGCCTCTATCTGGTATTAGTAAAGCAATTCTTTTCAACATCGAACGTAAATACGAGTATCACACCAGGCCAAATGTCATAAATTTGGTGAGAGAACTATTAGGTCTACTAAAGTATTAGTCTATGCTACTTCCCCTTACTTGTGCTGCAATAATGTAAGTGAGAAAGGAAGCAGAAGCAACATCCAGTGCTACATCGTTTAAATTTGGGATAACTAACGGGTCCGCCATCTAACTTTTTTTTTTCAACTAGTGCTTATTTCGTGAATGGTAGTAACACTTAACTCATGTCTGATTTGACAGATAATTAGTTTTATCCTTCCGCTGAACGAATATGGTTGTGTATACGCTTGAACAACACTGGGAAATATGCGAAAAATGGGCCTGCGATCGACTTACAGAAGATGCCGATTTTGCCAAAAAAAATCATCTTTTCAGATGAAGCTCATTTTGATCTTGGCGGGTATGTAACCAAGCAAAATTGTCGTATTTGGGGCACAGAAAACCGCACGCATACATATTGAAAAGCCGATGCACCCAAAACAAGTCACTGTTTGGTGCGGATTTTGGTCCAGAGGCATAATTGGGTCATTTTTCTTCGAAAATGAGCAAGGAGTGGCCGTTACAGTCAATGGCGATCGTTATCGGGCCATGTTGAACGAATTGTTGTTCACAAAAATTGAAGAGGAGGATATTGGCAACATTTGGTTTCAACAGGACGGCGCTACGTGCCACACAGCCGAAGCTACACTCGATGTTTTGCGCCCTGTTTTTGAAGATCGCATTATCAGCCGCAGAGCTGATGTCGTTTGGCTACCTCGGAGCTGCGATTTGACACCGTTGGACTATTATTTGTGGGGTGCCCTCAAAGATAAGTGTTACGCCGACAAGCCAGAGACAATCGACGCTTTAAAGGACAATATTCGTGAAGCCATTGGTGAAATACAGCTGCACACAATCGATAATGTGCTTAAAAATTGGAGGCTACTGCATGGCCAACCGAGGCAGCCATTTGAATGAAATTATTTTCCATTATTGTACTGTCAAATAAAAAAAGAAATATTAATAATATTAATATTAATATATTTAATAACTTTCTGAATATTTAAGGTCAAATTTCACACTAGTCACTTAAAAGTTCACAGAAAATTTGCATATTAAATGACAAGCATCGGACATTGTGAATCTGAGCATAAGTCTGTTAGAGTGCGCTTTTGGAGGAAGTCTGAATGATAATGACAAATAAAAATTAATACAAAAATGTACGTTATGGAATTGATCTACATTAAGATGAATGGTATGGCATCGTTTTCTTATTTGCCCAAAATAAAATAAGGAGTTTTCAAGTTTTATTGTAAGTTGTTTTACTTAATTTTCTTTTTCTCATATTTTTTTCATGTAATAATAATAACAAACACAGCGCAAATTGTTGAGCACACCATTATGTTGATTTACTTGCTAAAAATGTTAAACTATATATATTGGTATCTAAGTATTTATATTTTATTATTTATATTTTACAAAAGTAAGAATTTCTATGTTTGAACCGTTTCTAGATTAGTGTAATTAATTATACATCCCTTGAAATAGGCAGAGTTCTCAGGCTAACTGTAAGCATGGATACGGCTTTAAAATGTCACTGAACTGTCTAGTATCGATAACCACATAATAATACTTTCATTTGACAGATATCTTATAAGTGTATTCACGTTCTCCATCGAGCTTCATATAACCTCAGAAGTCTTTTGGGATTAAAACGATCCTAGAGTATCAATTGAAAAAAAGTTAAAAACTACCTAGCCTTCCAGTGATTAAGAACGAGTATGTACTGAATGTATGTGTGACTTAAGTACTCAGTTGTGTTGTTTCATACTAGTGAACACAAATAAGTGTACACTGTTTGAAATCTGCACGAAATACACACCGTGCCGGTTTAGGTGTTGGCAACATCCTATTAGATTTAGAAGCCAAATAAACATAATATATTAACATAATAACACGGTATTTGTGAATATAAAACTCGAGCGAAGCAACAGTAATCTTGTTCTTATGTTTCTTCGTTTGTGTTTTATACCTTTCATATTCTGAGTAAACCCTTATACTGACGTGTAACTGATGTGTATTTCAGTATACATTTACACTGAAATATGTCATTAAATAGTAGATGCCATTTAACACAACGTCCATTCTCAAGCACTTGCACTTAATACATGACTGAGTTAAAGTGCGGTCGATCGACTTGTCCGATTTTCTCCCACTCGAAGATAAACGTACGCATATGTGCTTGCCAATACAACCCTGATGGCAGAGAGTATACTAATCTTTTAAGAAAATTAAAAAAAAAATTGATTAAGCTCGCTCCTTGTTGTAAAAGTATATTCATTGCAGCTTTTTGGCCTGGTTAACTTCATACATAACAGATAGAGTTTTATTTGTTCAAATTGGTAAAGCATTGTCAGAACCCATTTGGGCCCTTTACTTTTTCTTCTGTTTATAAACGATATAACTAATATATTTAAAAATAGTCAAGCCTTATTATATGCTGACGATTTGAAAATATTGCAAAGCATTTCCTCCACTGGGGACTGTATAAATTTTCAGCAGGATATTTCATCGCTTATATCCTGGTGTCAAAATAACCAGCTTTTTCTTAATATTTCTAAATGCAATATTATAACTTTTTCTCGTAAGAAATTGCCTATTGTTTATGAATACACATATGAAAATAATCTGTGCTTTTCACGAGTTAACATTATAAAAGATCTTGGAATTGATTTCGATTATAGTCTGACTTTTAAGGAACATATGGACTATGTGGCCGTCGGTGGTGCAATGGTTAGTGTGCGCGGCTCTTGTACATGAGATCCTGGGTTCGAACCCGGCTCTGACCACCTTCAAATTTTCTGTCAGCGGCGGTCACCTCGCATAGTGACGGCGACACTATCGAGTATCTAGCCGTGAAAAAGCTTTTCAAATTACCGTTCGGAATCGGTGTAAAACTGTAGGTCCCAATCAGTGAGTGAAAACTGGAAAGCGCACAGCTCAGTGATTGTGAGAAGTTCTCCCCAGTCCCTTCATGGGATGTAATGGGAAACCATTTATTTTTTTTTTTTATGGACTATGTAGTTTCTAAAACTAATTCCCAACTTGGGTTTTTAAAAAGAAACACTAAAATGTTTTTAAATTTAAAGACCATTACGGTGCTGTTTGAATCTCTTGTTAGATCTCAAACTGAATACGTAAGCTTTGTTTGGAGTCCCTTTTACGAGAACAACAGTAATCGCATTGAGAAAATCCAAAAACGCTTTTCAAGATTTGCTCTGCGAAAACGCTTTTCTTTTGAGAACATGCCATCTTACGAAAATCGTTGCCAGTTGCTCGGCATTCAAAAATTAACAGACCGTAGAAAACTTCAAGGAATTCTTTTTATTAAGGATATTATTGATTCAACTATAGATTCCCCTGCCCCTGCCTTTTCATATCCCAGGTCGTTCCGTAAGGGAAAACCACTTATTCGTTGTACCATTTCGCAGAACTAATTATGGAATGAATGAGCCATTATGTAGATGTTTTCGAATATTTAATTTTGTTGCTAATACTGTAGATATTACTCTTAAAAAATTGCCATTCAAACATGCTGTATTAAGAATTTTGGATACTTATCAAGAATTTTAAAAACATCAAAAACGAGTAAAATGATTAATATTAATTTAATTCATAGTATATTCGGAATTGTATTTATGATGGATTAAACTACTCTGCACAATGTGTTATTTTGTTCATATAGTTTATAAGTTCATTTGCTAGTCTGTCAGAGCTTTGCTCGGTAGATGGAAATAAATAAATAAATAGTCAACATGTGTGAAGCTACAGTAATCGTCTTGTTATTTGTTTGTTTTATATCTTTCACACTCTGAGTACTCTGAGTATATCCCCAAGCTGATGTGTATTTTACAATACTTATGAGATAAAACACTTCATTATTTGTATAACTGATAACAAACGTAACGTGAGCTGCGTATACATATAGCTTCTTTGATTCTTGGTGCCCTAAAGATATAGAAAAAATATACGATCGTAACTTTCACATATTAAATAAATAAATGGTTTCCCATTACATCCCATGAAGGGACAGGGGAGACAATCACAGGGACTATCACTGAGCTGTGCGCTTTCCAGTTTTCCCTTACTGATTGGGACCTAAAATTTTTACCGATTGCGAACGGTATTTTTAGAAGCTTTTTCTTGGCAAAATACTCGATAGTGTCGCCGTCACTATGCGAGGTGACCGCCGCCGAAAGAAATTTAAGGTGGTCAGGGCAGGGATCGAACCCAGTATCTCATGTACAAGAGGCGCGTACACTACCATTGCACCACCGATGTATATTACTTTTTCAAATACTTATGCGTTTGAATATTCTGTTTGATGGTACTTATTCTTAACACCTTAACAGAAGTTTTGATGTACTGCTTCAAAGTTGGCAATACTTGTTAAAACAAATTATGAATTTTGCCTCTCTTTACAAAGATTTGGAAGTAATTTTGTGTACCAGAAGTAACAACCTCTTACATTGGTCTACAAGCGATTTGTGTTAATATATGTCGCATATCTTTAGAACCATGCGAATGAGCGGTACAAAATTATGGCAAGAAAGGAAAACTGACTGTTTAGGCAGAAAAGAAGGAGTGGGAGCAGCGAGAGAGCAAAATGTGCAGGATAAATAATTAATCCCGAAAATTTTTCCAGAGGGTAAGAAAATCGAAAAACGTACCAAATAATAGGCTGCCCTACTACTGCAAGGACGAAAATGTGAATCTGGTGACAGATAAGTAGTGTGTGCTTAAAGTGTGTAGAGAATACTTGTCCACTCAGAATCTTCCATGGAAGATCAGGAGACATTGATTATCAAAGATGGTTTAGATTGTCCCTCATCCAGCAATGACGAGATTAGAACTTCAATATTCCGGATTAAGAATAATAAAGCGGCGCGTGCGAATGGGCTACGCCGATGGCGAGGAACTTTTTGCACACATGCATCTACTTATATGCAGTATATGGTTGGGGGAATCATACCTTCGTTGTGTCGATTACGAGCTGCTTTCGTTAACCCCACATGGGAAGAATTGTACGAACATATGTGTAAAGTTGGGATACCGGCACAATTGATTCGCCTCTGCAGAATAACGCTGGCCTATACCAACTCGGCAGTGAAGGTAGGGAAAGACCTCACCGAACCATTATGTATCAAGCAATCTCTTTAACATCTTAATTGTGATAATAATGAGAAAAGCTGCAGTTAATATGAACGACAACAGATGTTACTACAGTATTTTCAAGAATCGAAAAAGGATCAACGAAGGTCGGTCTTGCTGTTAATGAGGGAAAAACGAAATTGATGGTGTCGACGACTAGACAAACCTCTCGACTAGATTGACACTTAATCATCGATAACCGCTTTGAAGTGGTAGACAAATTTGTAAACCTTTGATCCGCCGTGAACAAAAACAACAACGTCCGGAGAGAAGTGTGTTTGTAAACAGATACTATTTTGGGCACAGTAAGTAGTTTAACAACAAGCCCTCTCTTGACAAACAAAAGATATCGCAAGCCAATGAAAATCACCCGGGGGTATACGAGAGAACAATTCTCCGAGCTGTACAATTTGGGCAATTACGTTGGCTAGGCCATGCTAACAGAATAGATAAAGATGAACCAGCGCGAAATGTTTCCTATGACGTAATCGATGGAAGACAGTAAAAGAGGACGAAGAGGGCTTGTTCTGCAAACAGTGGGGTACACTCAAAATAATAGGTACATATTTTTAATGAAAAAGTGCATCTTCGTAATGCACTTTTTCATGAAAAACCAACCAAAGAATAAAGTCATTAAAATTATGAATCATGTTTCATAAAACATCACTTTTATGAAAATTATTCGTTAGGAAACAAGGAAAAAAAAATTATGAAACTTGCATAAATATCAATGGAAACATTCATATAATTAATAAAACTCTTAATAAACTCTTTGTATCGAGTGCCCGAATATAGAGTTTCTCCATTTACTTACTCTTGCAGAGTTTACTTACTGAGCCCGCCTTTTACGCGTCACTGAGTGTCGTAAACAAAAATAACTTTCCGGCCGGAAAATAGGCTTCAAACGGAAAATTTTTCAAACTTGCACAATAGAATGATATAATGATCAGAAGAGAGATATGAATAATCTTGTTGTGCATTCACTTATCGACAACAACAACAGTATTGTTAAAAAGTTATGTATTTGCTGTAAATACTTGGTAGTTATTTGAGGTTATAAATATCGTATTTGATGCTGGGTTTAAACCAGTATCTCACGAGCAATAGTCGCAAACTTTACACCATGAAGATTCACTGTTATGCGTTCATTGAAATACGAGTGTAATAATTAGATGTGCAAATAGTTTTAACGATAAAAATCAAAGAAATTACATTACAACAAGCAACATTTAAGCCTCCACCTAAATTCAACCATAGAGAAATAAGCAAGAGCCGATATCACTCTCTTCATATTATCTTGATGACGATGAGGTAGTAGGCCATTTCATCGCGTTCGAGTTGCCTACTGTAATTTACTCTTTGGTTGGACATAATACGGACAGAAATAAAAGGGAATGCGTATTTTCGTTCGATGCAAACAACATAAATCATATTTTCGATGTCATAAAAAATAAATAAATGGTTTCCAATTACATTCCAGGAAGGAATTGGGGAGAGCTTCTCACAACCAGTGAGCTGTGCGCTTTCTAGTTTGATACTCACTGATTTACAGGAAAAGTATGCAGACAGACCTAATAGCGTTACTAATTGTAAAAAAGAGAAGTGCAAGTTTATATAAAATTCATGTTACTCTGTTCCGAATTTTTACAAATATTTTATGTTTATATACTTATTTTTTTGCGCGTACATAGTTATATTTGTTGAAATTAATTCGTTACTGTACAGTGGTGGCCAAAACGTATGCAACTAAGACTGACCGCCTTTAACAGGGTCTATAAGTTTGTAAAATTTTACCACAAAAAGGACAATAATATTTCAATAAACAATAAACGGCATTGAGACTTTTTAAAAAATTTCAAATGTAGAGCTTTCGTTTGTATTTCCATGTTATCGACATTTTTTATCGATAAATATTAAAATCGGTGTGGACAAAACATATGCAACTCTCCAATTTTGTTTTAAATAACGTCGTTTTTATAATTATTTTGGTCGCTGTTCTGCATATAACTAATTAGAAAGACTGTGTAAAGAGATTTGTAGGAATATTCAGTATTATTTTTTTCTATTGAAGCTAAAATAGAGTTCATTTTAAAATGGCGCGCCATAAATTCGGATTTGAGCTCAAACGAAAAATTGTGAATGCTTATTCTTGTGGAATATCACAGAAAGACATTGCCGAGAAATATAATGTTCATAAAAGTTATCACGCATTATTGCTACTTTAAAAAAAAAACTTCAAAAATTTGTATTATACACCAAGGTGGTCGACCGCGCAAGACAAGTGATCGGATGGACAATTTGATCATCAGACACGTGAAATAAGACCCATTTATATCTTCCTCCAAAATAACTGCAAAATTCAAATATCAGTTACTGCTCGAACAATTCGTAGACGTCCTTTGCAGGCCTCTCTACTCGAAAGCAACCGCTTATATCAAAGCGTAATCAGAAAAGCATTTGCAGTTTAATTAAGACTATTTAAATTGGCCAGGAAGCAAATGGAGGTCTGTCTTGTTTACTGACGAATCAAAATTTAACATTATTGGCAGCGATGGCATGTGTTACGTTTACGTAGGAAAACGGATCGAAGCACGTTACTGCAAAAAGACGGTCAACATGGAGGAGGAAGTGTAATGGTGTGAGGCTGCTTTTCTGGTGCTGGTGTTGGCCCACTGCGTAAAATTGGCATTATGGACCGATTTGTGTAAAGACATTTTAGAAAGGCTAATGCTTCCATATGCCGAGTACGATATGCCATTGTGGTGGTCTTCCAGCAAGACAAGGACCCCAAACACTCATCGAAAGTGGTTAAATCGTGGTTTAGTGAAAATAGAGCTATGGTTATGGAATGGCCACCACAATCACCAGACTTAAATCCCATCCAGAAACTCTAGGAAATCATAAACCAAAAAATTGAGTGGGAAAATTGTACAATTTCTGATATTTTGTTTCGACGACTGAAAGATGCGTGGAAATCAATCCCAAAAAGCGTCATTGACATACTAATAATATCAATGCCTCGAATATGTCAGGCTGTAATGGACAACAACGGATTTGCTAGAAAATATTCAGTTCATTTGCATTGAACTGCGCTGGATTTTATTAGTTGCATATGTTTTGACCACTGAAAAATAAGAATGAATATGTATTCTTAATTTTTTTTCATACACTTTTTTAAATATCTTTGGAGTAGATCCCTTTCTTTATTTTTAAAGGAATAAAGTATAAAATTTAAATCAAAAAATGGTTAAATTTACTTTCAGAAAATTTTTAAGTAATATTTCGTAAAAGATGCATTTTGGTTGCATCTGTTTTGGCCACCACTGTAGTTCCCTTTTGGATGTTCTATAGTGCTTTTTACTCCAAGTCAGATGTTTTTCCAATAAGAACACAAGTGTTGATATATTGGCAAACAATGTGACTGACATTTACTCACCACTGTCAAACAAAAGTAATGGTTAACCTCTAATTATCTTGCAATTAGATTTAGGTAATCCAATAGTTAACAACTACCCACTTAAAATCTGGCCATAAGTCAAAAGTTTTGGTTTATGTATGTTCGTAGACATTACAGCGCATTCTGAATAGCGGAACATTAATTTTTATTGCACAGAGGAACTTTACCTTCGATTTGACATGTTACTAGAGGTAACAAGTAAATGAAGCTCAAATCAGTTTTCTTTCGACTAAAACATGAACAAAAACTTACGTTATGGAACAGGCTATAAGAGTCATACATAATTTCTGCATAAATGTAAAAATGATATTGAGTCCCCGACAGAGTCCACGGAAATATTCTTAAGATAATTGACTGGGACTTTACATTTCAAATTTCAATCACCTGAAATTCTCGAACGACTCTTTTTAATAAAGATGTTCAGCCTTATTACGAATGTCGTTCTCGTATTTCGACTACGACAGTTTTGTAAAAGATTAAAGATAACACGCCAACTTTGTCTTTAATCTTTTACAAAACTGTCGTAGTCGAATTACGAGAACGACATTCGTAATAAGGCTGATTATTTTGTCCGAATGGTGTTCAGTTAGCCGCTGGGCCTCAGAAGGCCCGTGTGATGCATTTTGTATGAAAAGGTATCTTGGTACTCGTATGCACCGAGGAAGCATAATGCCGGCGTTGCATTGGCGGCCGATCATTACACTGCCGCCATTGACATAAGCAATTAGAAATAACAGCGGGCGTCGACATCGTGGATCAAATAGTGTCTGGTTACACCTGAAAATCCGGCAGAAATTGGTGGACAATGCCAATGTTTTAAAACCATATCAAAATGTGGGATATGGCTGTATTGGCATTAAACATCGTGTAGAATCATGTGGTTCCACGCAGACGAACGGTGAACATTTCTAACTGACTTGCCATTCAGATAGTAACTCCGCTCATGGAGGAAAAAGCAATGTTTTTCACCACGGAAATGTTAAGGCAACAGTGACGGCATTCAGTATAATATAAAATAATACTCCGTCTGGCTGTGCCCAGTAGGATCCTTCGTTGTATCCTAGGTTCAAAATGGCAACTAAACCCCAGAATGAGTGAAAATACAATGAATGCAGTATATTTGCCATAGTCTGAACCGGGTGTACTCGATTTAGCCCGTGACTTTTTGAACTTCCCTCGTAGTTATATGAAATGCAACACTGCTCCCATCAAGTACCACCTGTTAATAGACTACTGTCAAATTTTTAGCAAGTTCCGTCAATTACTTTGCGTTTAACAGCTGTTAAAAACACAACCTCGTGCATTTTATTAAAACTGGAAAAAAGTGAATTTCGAGTGCTCATTACACATTATTTTTTGCGAAAAAAAACTGTCAATCAAACCAAGGAAAAGCTTGATAAATACTATGGGGACTCTGCACCATCGAAAACTCCTATTTTTTGAAAGGGATACAAAAATTGGAGAAACGTTGGACTAAGTTTATTGAGCTAAAAGGAGATTATGTTGAAAAATACATATTTGTTGCAAGAAAAACTGTGTTTCATTGAAAAAGTCGCGGACTTATTGATCTGCCCTCGTATATACAATCTTGTTTCGTAAGTTCAAGAACCATTCCGGAACGAGATGGTCAAACAGTTTCATTACTACTTTACAGGGACACACATTACTTTACAATAGATCGGATGACAATCGGGACGGCCTAACCAGGACCACCGAAACTGGCCAACCACATATCAGAGTGCATGTATCAACAATATCAACTTCAAATAGGGGAGGATTTCCTTAATTTTTCTAGAAAAAAAGTTTTACTGAAATTCAAGCAAAGACGATTGCAATTTTTGTTCACAGGCTACTGGAAACCAGAATTGTGTTGACAATAGATTTATGCTCTGTTCCTCCATCTCTGACTTTATCTTTGATCGTAGCTTATAGCACATTCGAAATAGAGAAATGTTGTCTTCGTTCGACTTGAAAAATTAAATTTCCTTCGAGGAACCGACTCTTAAACTTCGTATTGGAAATAATTCAAACTACAAAAATCGACTTTATAATTATACTTGAATTAAGTGCACCTATGTAAAGTGTTTAAGTACAAATGAAAATCTTTTAAATTGAAGCCTAGTAATATTAGAAACTTGTGCCTGAAAAATATGAACAAAATTTCAGAATCTTATTTTTAAACTGTTGTAACAATACACCAGTTTACACAATATATTGATCGTCAGTGTTGATGCAGTTTATAATATATAACCTTACAAATTCTTATTTAGTTCATAGTGATTACCGGTCACATCACATATGTTTAACAGATCCTGAGCCAGTACAACAATTGTATTTCTTCGTTTTAAACTCGATTTCCCTAAATTTATGAAAGTAATGTACTTGATTTGAGAAACTAATTAACTTGATAGAAAGATTTATTTCCTCCTCTTTAATAATGTCTAGTTTCCTAATTCTACGGAAGAAAAACGAACTGCATTTGAATTCAAAAATCTTGGGGTCCGTAGGAAATTAAAATTTCCTTAGTTTTGGTGCATTTGGGTATCTGTTTTTTAGTGTGAACCTTAGTTTTTTTTATTATTTACACTTATAAATTGTCTGTAAACTAAAGCCAATGCCACACTATGAGATCAAATGGAACGATTTGCGGAGATAAAAATGGAATTAAACTCTCTATAACTTAAGAGACATCATATCCTCATTTAGAGTTAGATTTTCATTATCAGTTTTAAACAATGCAAAAATATCTCTCTAGAATAGAGAAAAGGGAAAATTGTGAATAAACACAAAGCCTTTAAAAAAAGCGAAAAAAAGGCTTTTATTCCTGTTTACTATGCTTTTATTCGTTTCAATTAAAATGCAACCCTGGCCGGTCTGTTTCGAAGAAACAGCTTAGTAGGGAATAGAGAATAATAAAAGAATTAGCGATAATTATCTGGAAGTAAACCATGTTTTACATACATACATTTAAATGATATACTTGACTGATGATAATGCATTTTAAATTACGTTTGTTTAATGATAATGTCTTCCGAATTATGTTTGATGCTTGTTTTGCTATCTCAAAGTCAAACCGTGTAAGAACTCCAACTGTTCCAGTGACTTGCAAGGGTTTCTGGTCCAAGAAAACCCGATGTTCCACATTCTTGGGATATTACTCTATGACCCTGACCTAACAGATCTGTCAAAATTGATTTTTCAAAACGTTCTTCTCATGTTTACACGATTCACACATTCCCTCTATGCAAATGAATATGTTGACACAGCCAACGATTTCTCTAAAAGTGTAACAATGGCTTACAAATGATTGACAATAGTTTCCAGTTAGTTTTAATTCACGAATCAATATTAATTATTCACGAAAAAACACGTATAGAATTTGACTGAGAACTCTGCATTGGGAATATGTCGGTTTATCGATTCGTTTATCTATATCTAATAAAGTTAACGTAACTCTTGTGTGCAGTTTAAACGTACACATTATTTATGACATTATCAAGTGTTAGAACGAATGCAGGTAGTATATCTTCCTTAATCTACTATGTGTAATCTTATGATTAATACCACAATACGTAACGTTTAAGTTTAGGTGCTGCGTCATCGATAACAACGATTGGTATGCGATTGGTAAATACAATATGAAGGATAAAATCAATTCCATTTTCATAGGTCTGTGTGTAGGAGAATATCGAGGTGTTTAATGTAGGTTATGGTGTGAATTGTGTGGACTTATCACTATCTAAAAGAGGAGTACCTATTCTTTCCTAACTTCTAGATCTAATCTTAACTTATTTACAATATACATTACTTAAATCAAATATTCGTCGTTTATTTATTTACCTTCTAATAACTTAGAAATATACATCACTAGTTATAGGTGTGGTTTACTTTGTTTTGGGGTTGCCTTGGATTTAATCGCTTATTAAGTCATCTCCAATCAAACTACGATCCATGCCCTTCCAATTGCTGGTATTCATTTCAGCTGCTGTTATACCATATGTTCCGCTGGGAAGACGTTTTTGCCGACATAGAGCCAAACGGGTTTTACTAGGTGATGGTGGCTGTAATAGAGGCGAAAATGCCTGAGGTGAGTCCATGTCATCTGTATTGTTATCCTCTTCCGGACAACTGTCCGATGGTGAGACAAGACGTTCGCGGGTTTTTATTGATTTTTCCAAGCGTCGCAGAAATCTGGAAAGGAATGTGTAAAGGGAAATTAAGAGGGGGAAACTATATGCGGATAAGACAATGAGCCAAGTTACCTGATTTGAATTCCTATTGCCCTGAGGCGATTTATTTTACATTTGGGCTTAGGTGGTTCTTCCTCCTTAACAATGCTGGGCGAAATTCTTCTCAGGATGGACTGTATAATAGATTGCAAGGTGTTATAAAAGAATACAATAATTTCCAAATTAAATGTTCACAAATAAATCAATATATTCACATAAATAAATAAACATATCAGTAGTATGAAGAACAACTACCGTCATGCCGGACTCATGGTCATGAGAACGTGGATTCAATTCCTGTTCTGAACACTTTTCACTTGACGTTCACCTAGCTTAGTGACGGCGACACTATCGATGAATTAGCCATGAAGAAGCTTCGCAATGCACAGTCGCTCGACTTCGCTATAAATCTGAAGGCCCGGATGCTGAGATGGAATGGAATGTAAGAGGACGTCCCCGACGTAAGTTTACTGGTGCGAAACTATTTAGTTACCAAATAAGGTTCCCTCGAGCGAAATGTGGAAGACTAAACATATAGATATCGTATTTAACCGAAGTTCCCAAACTGTAGGGTAGCGGTGGATTTTGAAAATACTAATGGTGATTTCGTTTCTAAAAAATAATGTTGGCCAAATTTAAAAATGTTGCCATCACTCCTTCAAAGTTGTACAATTATTGGGGTGAGAAAAGATCATAGAAATGTTTCATTTTCTCACAGTTGTATTCTATTCCTTTTGAGCATGTTTCAGTTACCTCGCTAAATAAAAGTTGTCAACTAATTTATATGGGGACCTAAGCGATTTTAAGCAACTCTTTATACAAACTGTTCTATAAAATACCAAACCAAACTAATATTTCGACCGAGTCGTTTGAGAAGCTGCTTAAAATCGCTTAGCGACCCACATAAAAGGTAGAAGAATTAGCTTAGCGAGGACAAACAACACATATTGCCATTTTAACGGGCAACATTCTCCACCATTAGTGCGATTCAGTAAGCTGTTTTAACGATAATCGAATCGTTATTTTCACTTAACGATAAAATTAACGATTTTGGTATTCTGCAGGCAGTTTGAAAGCGATATTCGCTATCGCTAAAACAGCTGTTGAAGTTAGCGATTCGACTATCGCAAAATTATCGACAACTATTTTTGTGTTGTTAAGTTCACAAAACAAACAAATTTTTCCTTCTTTTACAATTGGGGTTGTTTTTTTTTAATTTTGTAATTTTTTAATTACTGTTCGTTTAAAAATGGTTTTCGAATATTTAGGATATGTTTTGTCACAGAAAACAGTTGCGGCTCCGTTTCTCACTTGGTTTTGTAGTCATTCTAAAAATTATACAAATAACACTAATAACAAATATGTATATACCAGAGCTGTAAACGAATCATTCATTTTTGATTTCAATTCATTATGAATTAGCAAAATTTTGAATTAATTCTTTTCACCAAAAAAAAGAGTTGAATGGAATTTGAATCAATTCAAATGAATAAGGTAAGAATGAATTGGAATTCAATTACAATTCAAATTTGAATTGGCAAAATGAATTGCAATTCATTTCACTTTCCATTTTGAATTAATTCAAATGAATTAGAAAAATGAATTGCAATTCATTTTGCCTATTCATTTGAATTGAATCGATTTTGAATTAATTCAATTGAATTCCAATTCATATAAACGAAATCGAAAATGATTTGCAATCAATCAAAATAAACATGGTGTTTGGAGTTTCGTTTTACAAGTATTAGCTATTTTGGTTTCGATATACGCTGAACGACAATATTCAAGGAGCAATTAATAATTTATGAAACCCACTCAACGAAAAACACTTAGTAATATATTTTACAATATTTATTTTACAGCATAGAATTGTCTTTCAGAACTAAAGAAGAAATTAGGAAAATCAACTAATGTTGGTATTAAAAAAAATGATTTCCCATTACATCCCATGAAGGAATCGGGGAGAGCTTTTCACAAACCAGTGACCTGTGCGCTTTCTAGTTTTATACTCACTGATTGGGACTGAACGGTATTTTTGAGAAGCATTTTCGTGGCCAAATACTCGATAGTGTCGCCGTCACTATGCGAGGTGAGCGCCGTCGAAAGAAATTTCAAGGTGGTCAGAGCAGGGATCGAACCCAGGATCTCAAGTACAAGAGGCGCGCACACTACCCATTGCACCACCGACGGCCACATTGGCCATATTGGTATTATTTTAGTTATAAAACGAATGCTAAGTAGATTACATTAGAACGCATCGTTCACTTTCAACAATAATAACTTTTCAAAGTTATCATCTGATAGAGATTATCA
Organism: Phaonia tiefii; assembly: GCA_963931995.1. Lineage (NCBI taxonomy): Eukaryota > Metazoa > Arthropoda > Insecta > Diptera > Muscidae > Phaonia > Phaonia tiefii. The sequence continues at coordinate 100,187,285 of OZ008370.1, read as the reverse complement.
TCTGATAGAGATACACGTTTTGGTATTTTAAATGCTTTTATTTACGTATAATACTTTCGCAGTTATTGAATTTCTTATTGCAGCAATATTGAATTTTTTGCAAAAATTTACCTAAATAATTAAATCACTTTTCTAATTCATTTGTATTAATTCTAAATCAATTCAAATGAATTGGTAAAATGAATTGCAATTCATTTGAATTAAATCAAAATCAATTCAATTCAAATGAATTGGAAATGAATTGCAATTCATTTTGCCAATTCAAATTAGAATTGGAAATGAATTGCAATTCATTTTGCAAATTCATTTGAAATGGAATTGAATTCCAATTCATTCTTGCCTAATTCATTTGAATTGATTCAAATTCCATTCAGTTCTTTTTTTGGTGAAAAGAATTAATTCAAAGTTTTGCTAATTCAGTGCATGAATGATTCGCGAATTAATTCAAAAATTAATGATTCGTTTACAGCTCTGGCATATACATACTTACATTGTTAAAACGTTTATAAACTAACAAATTCAATTTTATAACACAAATTTGTTTGTTTTTTTCGATTCCTCTTTATGCTTTTCGTATATTTTGACATTTACATGGACAGACCTGCAACTTAATATCAATTTCAGTAAACACAAAAAGCCAGCTGTTTACTATCGTTAAGTATGAGTTAGTGAATCACACAATCGTTACTGCAAGTGACAAAAATCGTTAAGTAACATAGCGATTATCGGTTCGCTAAAAGTTAGTGAATCGCACTACATAACTCGCTGAGGGGGCAGGAAATGCAACATTTTCGCAACATTCTCAGAAAATATCACTTTTTTAACAACGGAACACAAAAGGCACTTGTAGGGCAGAAACAACTGATTTTTTTGAAAAAATAGAAACGAAATCGCCATAACTTTTTAATATCAATCTCACCTTTAACAAGTAAAATTGTAGTCAACCCCATTATTAGGGAAGGATCATTTAGAGTGAAAAATTCGATCCTTTTTACTGCATAAATCGGCAGGATCAGAGGATACCTAACAAGCGTTATTACAGCAGTCCCTTGGCAAACATAATTTTACCTTATAGTCTGGCACTTGGTTACATAAGAAAGCCTGGAAGCAATTTCATGGAGATATTAATACCTCTAGGCGGTATAGGAAATTCAGGGCGGTAATTATCTCACAAGGCGTGAAAAGGAATGCGCCATAGGGATAGGAAAGCGGGAAGGAGATCTTTATCCTCCAAAGATAAATCACAGTACGGCGAAAGATTATATATCTATTAGTCTGTAATCGTTTTTAATGACTTTTACAGACAATTTGCCTGATTGTTAATGACTTTTTCATGGACGAAGTTGATTGGCTGGTGGAAGATGTTGGTGCAGGAAAAGAACAAGTACTGACAGTCTTTCAGGCGGTGAGCGCTGATTCTAGCATCGGTTTCGATCCGGGCATAACGCAACGGTAGACCAACATGGTAAACAGTTGCGCGATAAACTCAACACTGAGTAATATGATAAATTAAATACTTGGAGTACTCAGCAGAAGCAGTTTAGAGGTAGTAGATTCTTATGGCCAATCAGTGAATTTCTCTCTAGATTGACAATCTGAAGGTGTTTGTGAGGAAGCATAAGATGCCGGAGTTTGAAAACAGTAGGTTTGAAAGATTTACTTGGACGGTATTCTTACACCTAAGTTTACCTGGAAAATGAATACTGACGACGGAGTTAATGAACCATGTGCCGAGAGTTGCTTAAGTATGTAGCCGTGTTGTTATACTGGAAGTCTACTTGGTACGACCTTTACGCACATACGACAATCTGAAAAATTGGTTTTTGCTTAAGTATCCAAAGACTGTTGTTTACTTAAGCATAAAGATAGAAACGCGACCGTGTGAGCATCATAGGTGCCCTTCGGACAACCCCTATCGAAAGCCTGGGCATGCAAATAGCGGCACTGCCATAAATCCGACTAATACATTTTACGTAATGGATTACAAGAGTTTAAAAGATCAGCGGCGATCCACGTTAGAAGTGAATTATATGGCACCCACGTCTACCTTTGAGATAAACTTCTTCACTCATATCCCGTACAGACAGAACTGGGAGGGACGCATACCAGATAATAAAAGCTAATTAGGCTTCTGCACTATTGGCTCCAATCTATAAGGAAAAAAGGCTTTGGAGTATATTCTAGAGGCATGGATCTATACCTTGTCCCAAATGCTTGTATGATTATGCGAACAAATGCCATGATAATAGGAGAAGTTGCAATTGTGCTGGGACGAATCGTAGTCTCTGCGTGGAGTATTAAGATCTCCCAAGCAGTTGGATATCGCTGATGGACATTTCATGGAACGAACGCATGAGCGGGCAAGACTTCTGACTACATTACCTGTGGCACTGGAACTGGAGCATGTTGGTATGCTCATTTCAATATGTATGCACATTCTTAAAGGTTTCACGCAGGCGAATGGAAGGCCAAAATGTATAGCCAAGTTATGACCGGAATCATTCGACAAATCTTGATTTCTTTATATTTAACCCTTCTGCACAAATTGGGTCAAAATGACCCAATTTTGAAGGAAAAATGGCTCAAATCATGTCTTAGGGTGGCTACACGTTTATACAGCTTTTTCATATCCTCAGTCAGGGCCTTCTGATGGATTTTACGTAAAAAAAATATTTTCGGGACTAGCCAATTTTTTTTTATTACATTTTAAATACTTTACCTACGCGTATACAATTTGTGGGTCATTTTGACCACCAATGCTCGCGAATGCCTTATGGGCCTTCTGGGAAAATTTCTTTGGCAAAGATATCAGGAAGCTGTAGTAGCCGACACTCCCAGTTCATCGTAGATCATTCAATTTCAAGATTCTCCCTCCTGCTTTTTGGGTAATTGGGAAAAAGACAAAGACGTTTTTGCTTGTCCACATACCAAAAACTCAAACAACCACTCAATCCGTTGCAATACATGCAAAAATTGTTTATGCAAACAACATTATGTGTAAAAGTATAAACAGCCAGAATTAATCTACTTGTCTTAAAATGTTCTTTTTATGTACAAATAATAAAAAAAAAAACTTAGTTTACCGTTATACGGGTGTGTTTTTGATATTGGGTCAAATTGACCCACAAATTGTTTATGAGGGGTATAATCTGAATTTGTGCAGAAGGGTTAAGCAAGCAGATGTGGTCACTAAGATAGGCAGACACGCTTCAAGACGTGGAATCTCAGCCCATTGACATATCTCAGCTTAAAACATGGCCTATGCTCCTGCCTGGAGTATTGTGTGTATATGAGACAATATTTAAGATGTAACCTATTTTTGGATATAACAGAAATTCAAGCAGCTAAGCTGACTATTCTACGGAGCCTATGGCTCATCAGCCACTGATAACACGTCGATTTTTATGCCTTTCTTAAGCTTAGAAGTTGAATTTTGGCGAGAGAGCGTTTGATAATTAGATCTAAATGCGACTCTGTAGATATCTGTACGATTTCCTGCTTCATAAATTGAATCCAAAGATGATTCAAACCCTTCTTGGTTCTGGCATTGAAAGATTTGGGGGATGCCGGATCGAATAGGAAAGGTTCATGAGACTTTTAGTAGGAGCTGTCAGTTGATAGCTTAAACTACACGGCATAGGCGTGACCGTTAATGCTCTATGTGGTGGTAGAATGACCATAAGAAAAGCACGTCTTCGTTACTACTGACTGCGGTTAAGGGAATGTCGACGTTGTGTATCACGAATGCTCTGTAATATATAATATTTTTCCTCGTATATTGACAACACATAAGTGAAACCTGTATTCGATTGGAAATATCATACTTTCATAGGAAGGAAGGAATTGAGGTTTGAGGTATATTCTAGAGACTTGGGGTTCTCTATTAAGTCCAAGGAAATTGTCTTTCAATCCGGGAAAAATTAGGACTACGTTACAGGTTCAAGATAAATTGAAAAATATTAACTTCCACCTAGCGATAGATGTTTCGCAAATGCTTCCATGTTATGAAGTAGGAAACTTTGACGAGGAACATAGATTGTTTGGTGAGGAACAGAGATTGCACAAGAAATGTCTGGCAAGCAAAAATTAGCAGATTTGTGTACCGATCGTGTCGACCTAGGCTCTACATCTCAATGATTGTTTCAGTTTTGGCGGGACAGTGTCCGACTGCTCAAGTAAAGGTCAGAGCGAATAACTCGTGTAGATGCTGTAATGATGAGGAAAAAACTTTTGAATGCCTTTGGTTCTCGTGCCCACCCTCTCGACTGATATACAATTTTATGACGTGAATATGTCATTGTTGTCCAAATCCTGTGCGAAATATATTCGACGATGGAAACCACAGAAGAGGAAGGGAATTGAAATCACGAAATATTAACATTCTTGTATAAGTTATCTCGTAAGGCCGGTGCCAAAAACATGTGAAAGGGTTACTTTCGAATGAGGTGATAATTATCACGTATTAAGATGTTTTCGACAACCTCTGCGTTTTGCAATCACTGCCATATCATGCGAAGTATTTCATACTATCTCTTCGAAAATGATATGACTTCAAAACTAGTAAGGTTGGTGTCACATTGCTTGACAACACATCGCGATCCATTCGTGTATAGGAGTGTTTACTAATAATAATTTGCCTTAAGTTGAACTCAAAACTTGCCCAGATTTGGTGGACTATTGTGCTAGTCATAATCACAGTTTCTTAAGCTGTTCCTAAATGTTTTGAAATATATATGAGTAGTACTTACATCGGCAACTTCATCCTCGCTAAGGCTTTCTTGTTTTCTTGGTCGCTTCTCACGATTTGGCGAATTAAGACCTGCAATCATAAATTTCAACTCATAGGAGAATACAATTTATATAACCACTTACGTCTTGGCAAAGGTCTCACGGTTAACTCTTTCGCTGAATTCAAACTTTCCGACGATGATGAACTACTGGCCACCGGATGGCGATTCGTTAAGCGCCGTTTGGGACTCTTGCGTGTTGACACCGTGACGGCAGGGCATGGATGGTGATGTGAATGGCAATGCTTATTACATATGTGACCGCTACTGCTAGGTGTCGATGATGTGTTCAGTGATTCTTTTGAGGGAATATCCAGGTGCAGTTTCGTGGGTGATTGCGTTGACGAACACTTGGACGCTTTACGATCTCGTTTCTTACTGCTACTGCGACGCTGGTGAGAGAATTGTTGCACTGAAGTACCTTTGCCATCGGACGAGGGGAAATCATACAATCCATCGGAATCGGTGAAGGGAAGTTGATCCTTGCGTCCATAGAAATGGGGCGAGAATCGACCCATTCCGGCTCGTTCGCTCAGAGGACTTTCAGATCGCGAGGAAACCGGTGAAAGTGTCTTGTCGCCACTTCCATCGATTTGTATCACAATAGAAGGCAGCTGCAGTTGGGCCATTTGTGGCACACAATTGGTCGTTAGCGTGGTGGTGCCTAACATCGACGACGTCGATGGCAATGTACAGGGAGGTGGTTCTTCGACTTCAATCAAAACCTCATCGTCCAAGAACATGTCAAATCGTCGACTACTTAAACGAGTCTCATCCAATTTTTCGTCTACATGATCGGTTCCGATTCCCTCATCATTTGATTCAATGAGAATGTCATCGGAGAACGTTTCCGAGTCCGAACGCGGACGATGATTATGTAAGCGATCCGTTTTAGCGCCACCAGCTGCACCCGTGCACTTGCCATTGGTTATATTCTCTTTGCAGCTGGGTAGGACTGAACTTTTGCGACGATTTAATAGGTTGACATGTAACGACAAACCAGCTCCCGAATGACCACTGCCCGGTTCATCCATTTCATTTGGATATAAGGGATTACTAGAGCCGCAACGACTTGGTCCCGGACTAGCCATACTCGAGTAACCCGACGAGCTTAAGTTGCTCTCCGATATTGTGCGATCCGCTCGCGTACACATCGTGAACGGACTTAGGTAACACATGCCCACCGGATTGGGCGGCATAAGACCGCCCGCAACCCCTGTCTTGGGTGCCGGCGACAAGGGCTCAGTGTCCGACTCAAGTTCGCTCATATTCGATGTCACGGTTATCATGGGCGGAGCAAACGGAAAATCCAGAGATGTTGGTTTCTCAAACTGCTTTAGGAGTCTAGAATTACACACGCATTAGATAAATATTAAATGGGTTCCATGTTGGCGAATATGGGGATTATTTTGTATGGAATTCAAAAGCATTTACACTTGATCATCCTCTAGAAGAAACACAATGTTACGATAGGCTCTAAATAGCTTTATGTATATACAAATAGGAAAACACAACATGTTGCTGTATGCGGGTAGTTGGAGTTGCATGCGAGTGGTTACTCGCTACCGATTAGTTAGTTTGCTGGTATGTTTGTGTAGAAGTTTACGCATATCAATAGAATATAAACAATGCTGGTCTTGATTTGAAGTCTGCTCTAGATAGGCGTGGAAGGATTATTCTATATACTATTTTGTATGTAGCAGTGAATCGTGTTGTTTCTAAAAATTATATATTAATTGTAGGAGTAAATTCAAAGTAAAATTCGAAATGAAAATATCAAAAGCGTTTAAGAACGTTACCAACCAAAAATCAAACATGTATGCTGCACTAGAAAAATTACAAAGAAAGAAAACATATACCTAACAATGTTAGTAAATTAGAAAACAAACCAAATTAAAACGGATGATTCCGATTACTAATGTACCGTACACCGAGTAGTAGAGAGAATTGAATGCCCAAATTCCGAATTTTCACACTGATGGGTAAAATTAATATATGTGTACTAGATATCTATACAAGACGTCTTGAATGGTCATTCCAGCCATTCCCCTTTTGTACACATTAGAAACCTGCACAGTACTTTGGGGTACTGCCGACAAAGCATTCGTGTTATGGAGTAATTCATATATCTAGAGCGAACAGTTCTCTCAGCAAATTTATGACATTTGGCTTGGTGTGATATGAACATTGGATGTTGGAAAGAATTGCTTTAATAATTCCAGATAGAGGCAATTGTTCAAAATAACCAGCAAGAAAACAACAACTAGCGGCATTTAATTTTGTGTGTTAAATTTATTGTGTTAAATACAACACAAATGTATACTAACAATAAAATATAACAAAAAAGTCCGAAATTCGTTTAAATTTCACAGTTCTCAACCAAAACGATATTTAAAATAGAAGTTTACAGTTCTTGTAACTCCACCAGGTGTAAGCTGAAAAGCTCTACTACACCGACCTCACCACGAAGAATGTGAAAGAACATGACAGATGAGAGAACATTTCTTTCTATATATGAATTACTGATTGGTGAATGTGCGCACTCAAAAACAACACCTGTAGCGAAGTAGAACTACCCACTTGACATTTATGCCGGTAGCTTACGGAGGTCCGCTCTGACCTGGTAAAATCGGATAGGAACTCCGCCAACATCTGGAAAAGCCGATTTTTCTAGTTTTTGAAAAAAATTATTTTTAATTGCCTATAAGGTAGGTTAGGATAGGTAGAATTGGATATTGACACACTTAGTCCAACGACGACCGTTGTGATAACTCGGGACGTCATGTCAGTAGCATATGCTTTCTTCATCCACACAAATTATGCAGTAATCATGTGCTGAGACTCCAAGTCTTGAAGCGAGGCGGCCTACTAAACAGTGCTCAGTGATCACAGCTACTAGCCTATAAATATATTTCCTATGAATGGATATAAAGTTTAGTGTAGTGTTGCATTTTATGCAACAAGACCATCTATAATTCGCATGTCTGAGAGCTTCGGTTTTAAGCATGCGCTTGCATCCAGCCATATGCTCCATATCCAGTGGAACAAGTCAGGTAGCTCCCAATCACACCAGCTCAACCGCTTTATGGTTCCCTGCAATTTTTCTATGTCATAAGGTGAATATGGAACTGCATGGTTATATTATTTGTTAGATCATTATACATATTCGCAGAGTAAAGGCACCTTCTATGATTGCCTTGAATTCTGCCTGAAAGACACTACAATGGAAAGGTCTGAACCCAGCTCTTTAGCATATATTCCAAACCCCACTTTGCCATCTAGTTTGAAGCCATCAGTATAGAAACCTAAACAGCTTCTAGAACCTCAAATGTAGAAGCGGGTGACATATCGTAATCGACTTCTATTGTCGATTGCCGTAGATTCCTTAGAATCTTCCCATTCAAATATGGACTGCTGATCCATAGTGAAGAATGCCGTAGGCGGATTGCCGACGCTACAGCCATTTTCTGTTCCGGCAAATTTACGGGTTATATTTGGAGGAAACCCCAAACCCTCGGTAGGGGTTATACGAAGAGCACCCGTGATACCCACGATTACTATTCTCTGGTCAGTACCGGCTACCAAACGACAATACCATAAAGCAATATCGGGCGGAAAACAGCTGTATATATCCAGCAAACTATTTTCGGGGATAGGCCCCATCGTCCTCCGATGGGCCTTTGACGAATAGAAAGAAATTGTGACTCTTCCGATACTATCTGTTCAGAATCGCACAGATGTAGATATCTTGCACTATCATTTAGGCATAAGTCTTTACCACATTGAGACAATGGTTGAATAAAGGTTAAGTTGACGAGCTCGGGTTTCACCGGTTTTACACCCAGCCCATTTTCCGTGGTCAACTTAGAGAGTCCTGGAGCACATCTCTGCGTATGGAAGGGCATTTACATTGCACAGCAATTTCTAGGTTGTCAGTAAATGCTACGACTGTGCGAACCGACTCTATCAAAACAGTATTCGGTGCTAAATTCCAGAGAATTGGAGATAGGACTTCTGCTTGGGGTGTCCCATTATTCACACTTCGAGTTAAAGCCGTGTGACACAGGGACGAGGGTATGCGCCTTCGCGTAAGCAATCCATACATCAAACTAGTGATCCCTGGTCAACAGAAAGTACAGATAGAGTAGAAAGACATTGTTTAAGACATATTCTATATCGACAAATGTGACCCGTGTATTTATTCAGGTAAATTGATTTATCTATGAAACTCACTAAACCGTGCAGAGCTGTTGCCGCAAGTTTGCCATATTACAAAAGTGCTGGCTTGCGGACATCTGAGAAGTACCTATGATCGTTCACAGTTATAAGTCAATCATCTTCTCCAATGCCTTCAGAAAAAAAGCTGAGAGACTGATTGGTCTAAAGAATATGCGATGATTTCTACGCTTTCGGAATTTGGATTTTGTCCACCTAATGAAAATATAGGATAGCTTGATGTAGCTCATATAAAGTTTCAAAAGCCGGATGATTTATAGGGCTTAAGACTTCCTATATAGTGTCTTATGTGTAGTGTTTCTTTTGTCACGATATTTACCGCAACGTGCGAGCTGGCGTGGTTGTTCGGTTAGTCCGACCTTATGTCTTTGGACCAGTTTCCTGGAAAGTTCATGTTAAACAGGAGGTCTACCGATTCATCACTCGATGTCGTCCATCGCCCGGGTTGTTCCTTTAGATATCCTAGAAGTTTGGAAGTCTCAGCCGCAATTCTTGTGTTCTATTTGTCTAATTTTGTACACATTCCAGTTTAACTCCGTCCTTATGGACGTTTCCCTATTAAAAAGCTTTCTGCAAGACTTGATTTGCATATCCTTGTTAAACCACGGGGTATTATTCTTACCCCCGGTGGTACATGCGGAATCATGTGATCTATCAAATTGTGAGGTGCACATTGACGTCCGCACAAAAAACGAGACCCATTTTATACTTGTCTGTCTCATCTATTAGCCTCCTCATCAGAAGTGATGACCGTGGTTCAGTATCTCCATAGGGAAAATAGGCTGACGCTAACCAGTTGCGGCAATTATTCAACCAATCTATTTACTTATTTGATTTATCCAAACAAACAAAATCTTTGTCGAGAAAATTTTCCTTTAAACGTTTAGTAATTTTATTGGGATTGTGAATACTGTTTATGGTTTTATGCATTCTGCTACCATACTACGATACTTGAGTTGTTATTAGTTCCATTGAACATTATTGAACTTAGTCTACTTATTTCGTACGTGTGTTTACACTTTGTGTATATTGCTGTGTATATCGTACTCACGACGCAATGAAAGCTTTTCATTGGAGCAGTGAAACATGTTCATCGCAGTAATGAAATATATTCATCACAACAATGCCACAATATGGAATATATTCGTCATAGTGACGATTTTTTTTAAATGAAGATTAGGTTAGGTTTCCTACAAAATTAATACAGTGTTATGTTGTAATTAATAGAAAGTGGGTGACTTATCTTAGTTAAAATTTTTCGTGGGAAAACAAACAAAAAGTGCGCTATGAGATAGCCGTTGATTGCACTTAGTAGTTGGAGATCGAGCAAAGTCGCTGAAAATCATATTGTGTATGGGGCATTCCTGGCGGTGTATGGTACATTTAGGGACAATAATACGAGTAACTAATCATAATTTAAACAGAATCTATTTTCAAAACATTTTAGGCCAAAGTCAAGTTTATTGGCCAAGTCAAACAAAAAAAAAAAAAAAAAAAACTCTGGTGTTTTAGCTAAATATATCTCTATGCAGTTAACCAGAAAACTCCATTGGAACAAACAACACGAAGTTTTGAATGCGCTAAACGTGAACAAACAACAACGGTGTGGATCTGTTGGAAGCATTGTGTCTCTACTTGTATACCTTTTTTGTTGTTGCTTATTTGGAAACATAAAACTGGTTTCACCTATGCTGGCTCGTTGCGGAGGCGGTGATCCGGGAAATATTATCATGGGATGGCGATTTTTCGTCGGACTCGGCTGTTCCACCGTCAGCGTGGGTATTATGAGATCCCGGGGCCTAGCTAGTTTCTCCTCCGGCGTTGGCGGTTCAATGTCAATGGTTATAGTTGGCATTAGTGGCGGCGCTAGTGTCTGCATGGGTGCGGCCGCAATGGCCGGTGTTATACTCAACATGGGAAGTTTATGATTGATACGCAGCCCAGCAGCAGTTGCAGTGGCGGCATTTGTTGGCTTATTGAGATTGACCATCGAAGTGGTGGTGGTATCGGTAGGTGCTGTTTCCACATCAGAGTCCAGATTTCGTCGCGCTTTCTCCCTTTGTAGTCCAATACGTAGCTTTTCCTTAAAGTGATGAAAATACAAGAGAGAGAGAGAGAGAGAGAGAGAGAGAGAGAGAGAGAGAGAGAAAGAAAAATAGGTAAGTAAATGATGGTATTAAGAGGGTGATGCAATTGCTTGAAGGCTTTAGAGTATAGTATAGTTCAGTGTGGTAACTAGTTACTAAGTATAAGTATTGTGTGGTTGTGTTATGTGTGTGTGTTTGAGCTAACATCTAGAGTATATCATCTAGCCTTTGGATTTATAGCAAAACTATGCAAATTAAGGCGAAAATGTAAGTATTTCAATAAAAATGCATCATTGCCTTTCATCTGAACCATTTGCGGATTTCGCTTTTCTTGTCAAACTCAATGACAATACCGCCATCTGAATCGACCTATGAAAAAATGGTTATTAGGAAAATATGAACATTATTAACAACAATTGCAAGTAATACTAGTGAATGAATGAATGATATCCTGGAATCAGATACTAAACTTATTTAGGAGTAATTGTTTTTCAAAGGTTCGACTTCAGCCGTTCGATTTTAAAATGACAATTTAACGAAATAATTTGCCTATTTTAACGGCCGATATACCTCATCCCGTATTGGTTAAATTGCATTTAGATTAAATGATGGGAGTCGTTACTACCTAACAACTTCAAATCACATTTCCTTTCAATCTAATCAGCCGCAGGTGAATTGTTCGAACTGCAGCTGCTAAATCAGGATCTTTACAAGTTCTGCAGTGATCCCCACCTAGTAGTTCAACCTGTGCGTCATGTACCTGACCATGAGCCTGTGGAAGCCCGAAAATACACACCGAATACTAGAAAGCTGATGTGACAAAACTCAAACTATGAACTTAATTCTGAAACTGAGACTTCAAACACTCTTTCCCGGTTAATTCTAAGACTGCTTATAAGACTGCTTACCATGAGTTACTTCAATTTAAACTCTTTCAAACTCTTAAATCTGTCTTATTTTCTTTTTTACTTACGGATAACTGAGCATCACTGCGATCACTCTTCTCGTCATCATCGCTAAAATCTCCACCAGACAATGGATCCTCTTGAAATATGGGACTATTCGTGCGTTGAGGGCGTGGCATTATTGGCGTTAAGGCCGGTGATGGCATGGGTGTTGGCATTTCGCGTATGGGCGAAAGGCACTTGTTGTTGATGCCACTGCTTGGAATCTCCAGCAATATTGTCGGTGGGTGTAACAGATTGCCAGTTGACGATGTGGTCGATGACGACGATGATGTACTCTTGTGCGCATTGAGCACATCTAGGACAGGCACTTCGATCGTTGTCTGGCGATAGAACACAGGCGAATCCGGTGGACCGCTTGAAAAACTAACGGGTGTGTGCATTGACGACGTGGATGATTCATCATCACCCGCCCCATCATCCTGGGGACTAGATACGGTAGGCGTGGTGGAGGGCGAAACGAAAACTGACGCGGATGAAGGCATTGTAGCCGTTGTTATATTTGAATTATTCGCGAAATTACGGAACATGGCCAATATAGAATCGGCACTAGAAACTTTGGGGCGTGCCGGTGAGCCAAGGCGACAGCGTGCTGGCATGCCCAGAGGCAGGCCACTAAGTTGATGATTGTGAGTGCTGGCCACATCACTGCCACTGGTTTGTATGGAACGTAGACCAAAGTCGGTAAGAGCCAGATCAGAACTAGAGAATGAATCGCTGCCGTGATTGGATGATGTGCTGTGGGGTGAGCGCATGTCGTTGGTGCAGGGTGATGGTGGCATGGAACTAGCTCGCAATAGTAAATCGGTTGGCAGGCTAAGAGCACTAGAGTTACGAGTTGCCTGTAGCAAAAACGAAAAATGGAAAAAGAAATCAAATATCAAATATGTACAAAAGGACAATGGGATAAACGAGTATCGTAGTTGGATTCTATCCAAAGAACGAGTTACAATTTATGGCATAAACTTCACTTCTTTACAGCATATTCATAAGGTTCGAAACTCGTTTCATTCAGATTAGAATACATGAGTTCAATTTGATTGTTAGTTCATAGCTAAATAACACTCTAGGACAATTTTAAGACAGTGGTGTGTTTATGATTCTCAGACAAACATTGTGGCGCAGTATGATGAGTTGAGTATGGTGAATGAATTGTCGGGGCGGGTTTGTGTCTTTGCTACTACAAAAAGAAAAAAAAATTAAACACAATGAAGACGAACTGCAGTCACGGGTCCAAACGCAACTTTGCACAAAAATAAATTTATTTACAACTACATATATAAGACGGGTAGCAAAAAGTTGTTTCTTTTCCGTCGCTCTTAAGGAGCTGCCAATTAAAAAAGTACTTCAGAGGTGAGCCAAGTACAGAAATAAATGTAAAACGCGGGTATATAAATTAGTATAAAAAAACCGTTTCCCATTACATCCCAAGGAAGAGATTGGGGAGCGCTTATCACAACCAGTGAGCTGTGCGCTTTCTAGTTTTACACTCACTGATTGGGACCTACAGTTTTACACCGGTTCCGAACGGTATTTTGGGAAGCTTTTTCATGGCTAAGTACTCGATAGTGTCGCCATCACTACGCGAGGTGGCCGTCGTCGAAAGAAATGTATATTGGTCAGAGCGGGGATCTCATGTACACCGACGGTAAATTAATATGCCTTTTTATTTATTCGTCAACTTAAATGTTTAACATTCGCCATTATCATTGTGTTTAACCATATAGAACTACAAAGAAGAAGTTTCTCTTGTTACAGTGCATTTTGAAAGATTGTTGCTTATAATTTGCAAATTACTTATAATTTTGAATAAGAGAAAGAGTGCTGAATTACGTATAATTGCATTTACATAGATTTTCAAAGCTTTTGATACTTTTCTTAGCATTGTTTCATTATCTCGTTCTCTCTGATAGTTTCAGAGAAAAGCCTCCATTTCTTCTTCGTTGCTCGGATGATGAGTTCGTATATAGAGACTCTTTGATTTTGCCTGAGAATCATAACCCTTATTTTGTTCAAAAAACAAACATAAAAAAAAAAATTATTTGTCACATTAAAAAAACGTTAACTTAACTTTTATGGTCGGCCTTGTACCGATTGTTTAATAGACCTATCCTTCACCATGTTTTGAGAGTAGCTGGTTACATCCGCCCAATACATTTTTGCAACGATTTATTTACACCAAGTGTAAGTTAGAAGTTGAAAATGTTTATAAAAAGGCTTATTACATCTTGGTAACACACGTAACGCTGAATTTACTAAGGATTCCTATTCATATCAGTCGAAACGTTCATCAAAACTCAACATTAATTCAAGAAGTAATTTCGTAATATACGGGTAATGAGAGTTTTTGCTGCAAATTTTAATAATTTAAACTTTTTCATAGAATATTGCACAACAACGTCTTTATACATTTTAGGCCACTTTAATTGTTATCCCCTGGTCCATAGGAATGATATCCTATATATATCGTTGGGCCACATTCGATTTAGGACATTTGAGCCATGTCCTACTACTGTGTATAGCTGACTGAAATTTTAAAAGCTGAAATATCGACAGTGATTATTGATGTCTTCTGGTATCTTCCACACAAATCGAAAAATTTCGTATCAAATCCAGTTTCTCTAAAATTGTTACCGATGTATATTATTAACTTTAAGTGCAATAACTCCTACATTGTACATTTCAAGAAAGTCGAAACAAGAAATCAATTTCCAACTGAAACATTTTTGATCAAAAAATTACATAAAATATATCAAAAAAAAAATATTTTTTGGTACACTATTACCCTTTTTTTATACAATTAATGTAATAAAAAAGTGATTTTTTTGGTACACATTATACACTTTTTTTAATACACTTTATGCAATTTTTGATAAACGTTTCGGTACACATTTGGGTACACTTTATATAATGTTTTGGAACGATTTATGTATTTTTCGGTACACTTTAATGATTTTTTGCTACATTTCTGTTACACTTGATGCACTTTTGGTACATTTTGTGTACCTTTTTTTAGTTGATTCTATGTACATTTCTGATGCAATTTACCCGCTCACGGATGCGTACCTTTTTTGTTTTATTTTTCGCTCCCGCTCTCGAGTCGTATATTTAGGTTTTGTTTTTACATCTCACTATTGATGAGTAGGTGCGTTTTTCACCTCTTCATTTTACGGGTCGTGGAGAGCAATCGAGTTGTGAGCGTGCGTTTACGATACCTGGTTTTATGATACGTCGCTTCTGCTGAAGAAGTTACTTAGGGAGGCGGAGAAGGACAAAAATAGTCTAGTTCTTTGTGCGGATGTCAATGACCACCATACGATTTGGGGAAGTACCAACAGATTACGTATTGTTTACTAACCTTTATGTTTGAAACAAGGGCATTGAAGCCACCTTTGCATCATAGGATATCTTTGAGTTGATCAAAGAATGGAAGTTGTAGAGTGACTATTCCTTTTTCGACCATCGTTACATAGATTTGTCAACGGATATTGCGCCGTTGTCTACGTACCAAGGTTACAAGCTGCATCAAACTATCCTATATTCCAGTTAGATGGAGAGAATCCAAGGTAGTGATCATTCCGAAATAATATTCCATAATATTCCAAACATTTTGGACCAATCATCCTCTCATCTTTCCTTTTGAAGACATTGGAGAAGATGATTGACTCATATCTGCGAACGACCATAGACACTTCTAAGTTGTCCACATGCCAGCACCCTTACAACAAGAGCAAATCTACGGAAACTATTCTCCATGTGCTTCTGAGCTTCATAGAGAAATCTATTTCCATAAAGGACTACACTCTTGTCGCATTTGTCGATATAGAGAGTGCGTTTAACAAAGTCTTAGCAGGATCGGTAAAACGGCTCTATCGGCGCTATTTGTTGACCTGTGGATCATTAATTAGATCTATGAATTATTTACGACAAAGCGCATAACCACGTCCCTAGGACCCACTACCTAAACTCGAAATGTGAATAGCAGAATACCTTATCTTATCTTCACTCCTCTGGAATTTAGCATTGAACAGTATTCTGCCAGAGTTGGAGGGATTAGGTTGCACAGTCGTAGCATAGGCTGACGGCCTGGCAATTGCAGTGCAGGGAAAATACTCCTCCAAGTGCAGGGATATGAACTAGAACTTAATTTAAATGGGCCATGGATAATGGACTGGGTGTAAATCCACATAAAACCGATCTTATACTCTTTACCAGAAAACAGAAGATTCCGAATATTCATCCCTTGTCAATATGTGGTAGAGAAATTTGCCAAAAAACTATCTACGTGTGATTCTCAACAGAACGCATAATTTGAAGTCAAACACTATGATCAACAGAGCCACAATGTCCCTATATTCGTGTAAGAGTGTCATCGGATAATGATGGGGCCTATCCCCGATAGTAGTTTACTGGATATATAAAGCTGTTGTTTGCCCGATATTGCTTCACAGCATTGTTGTTTGGGGCCAGTACTGGAAAAATCCAGTTGATAAAAGTGTAGAGAATGGCAATGGTGTGTAGCACGGGTGCCCTTGGCACAACCCCTACCGAGGATTTGGGGGTTGCTGGGAAGGCAATTGATGGCGAATTCGGCAATCAACCTAGGACATTCTTCGCAATGGATCAGCATATGGGCATGGGTCGATTTTGAAGTCAACTACATTACACTCGCTTCAACCTTTGAGAGAAGCTTATTCACTTAAATCCCGGATTGACAGGACTAGAAGGGACGCATACCAGGCAATAGATGGTATTTAGGCTTCCAACTGGGACTGGTGCCACTTTCCAACTGACGGATGTCCTCGGAAAATATAAAGCTGACATCACAGCGATCCAGGAAATGCGATGGATAGGATATGGTTGCAACAGAAAGAAAAACTTCGATATTTACTATAGCTGCCATGAGCGAAAGCACGAATTTGGGTGCGGATTTATAGTTGGCAAGAGACTGCAACACCTAGTTTCAAGGTTCAACCCAGCGAGTGACCGCATAGCCACAATTCGCATCAAATCGAAAAATTTCAACATCTCGTTAATTTGTGCACGCACCGACAGAGGATAAAGATGATGAGGTCAAGGAAACATTTTATGAGCGTCTGGAGGAAGTATATGAACGCTGCCCTGACCACGACATTAATATTATTCTAGGCTATTTTAATGCCAAATTGGGAAAGGAAAGTATCTTTCGACCAACCATCGGTAATCACAGTCTACAAGATACCACCTCCGATAATGGAATAAGACTGATAGACTTCGCCGCTGCAAAGAACATGGTAGTTAGTAGCACACGATTCCAGCATAAGGACATTCAGAAGGCGACCTGGATATCTCCTGATCAGAGGACGAAGAACCAGATTGATCACTTGGTAATAGATGAAATATGCTCTTCTAATGTAATGAATGTACGAGTGATTCGAGGTGCCAATATCGACTCGGATCATTACCTGGTGGCTGCGAAAGTTCGCACAAAACTGAGCAGGGCGAAAAACGTACGAAGCCGAACACAGGAAAAGCTGGATATTGACAAGCTACGAATACCGGAGATATCAATGTCCTATCGACAGAAGCTCCCTCTCCTGCTAGAAGACCTAGATGCGCAGTGGAAGCACATCTCCTATTCTTTGGAAACCGCTGCAAGGACTGAACTTGGCTATCAAAAATCGCAGAAGGATAAGCCATGGTACGACGAAGAATGTCGCATTGCAACTGATGCAAAAGACGCTGCACGTATGGCAACGAAACAGTCAGTCAAAACGCTTGCTGCAAGTGAGCGGTACAAGAAGCTGAGAAGAGAGGAAAACCAACTACATATTTAGGCGGAAAAAATGGCAGTGGGAGCAGAGAGAGAGTGAAAAACAGAAATGTGCAGGATGAATGGTGAATCCCGAAAGTTTTTCCAGAAGGTAAGAAGATTGAATAACGGGCCTAATAATGGGCTGCCCTCCTGCAAGGACGAGAATGGGAATCTGGTGAATGAGAAGATCAGGAGGTAATGATAGTGGAAGATAGTGTAGATTGTACCACCTTTTGTCGCTTACAAAGCTGCTTTCGATAGCCCTATACGGGGAAAACTGTACGAAGCTATGTCTGAACTTGGTATTCCGGCAAAACTGATCCACCTCTGTAGAATGACGCTGACCAACACCAAATCAGCAGTGAAAGTGAGGAAAGACCTCACTGAACCATTCTGTACCAAGCGAGGACTTAGACAAGGCGACATACTTTCGTGCAATCTCTTCAACATCTTAATGGAGATAATAATGAGAAAGGCTGTAGTAAATACGAACAAGACCATCAACACGAAAAGCCATATGTTGCTGGCGTATGCTGACGACATAGACATCATTGGGCGAAATTTGCGAGAGGTTACTGCAGTATTTTCAAGAATCGAAAGGGAATCAGCAAAGGTGGGTCTTGCTGTTAATGAGAGCAAGACAAAATTGATGGTGTCAACGACTAGAGAAATCCCTCGACTTGGTCCGCACTTGAAGGTTGACAACCGATTTAATTTTAAAGTGGTAGATGAATTTGTCTACCTTGGATCCGCCGTGAACAAGTACAACAGAGTCAGCGTAGGGATGAATAGCAGAATTGTCCTTACAAATAGATGCTATTAGTTGAGGAACAAAGCAAGTAGTTTAGGAACAAAACCCTCTCTCGACGGACTAAAGTCCAGCTATATCAAACTCTCATTATGACCTCCGAAACTTGGGTCATATCGCAAGCTGGTGAAAAACACCTGGGAGTTTTCGAAAGAAACATGGCTAGGCCATGTTATCAGAATGAACGAAGATGAGCCAGCGCGAAAGGTTTTCGATAACGTACCCGATGGAAGCAGGGAAAGAGGACGACCAAGACTCCGCTGGAAAGACCTGCAGAAGAATCCCTCCGTATCCTTGGTGTTACCAAGTGGCCAGAAAAGGCGAAGGATAGAGCCAGTTGGAAGAATATCTTGAAATTTGTTTGTTTAATTTATATGTGTAAGACGTCTGACCTCATGAGGTTGTAAAATAGTCAATAAAAGTAAAAGTAAGAGCGTCCTCTGCGGTTTATAGATTTCCCTTGCTGTATGCGTGTTGATGTGGTGTTGTGTTGATGTTGCCGGCGGTGGTGTAATGGGTAGTGTGCGCTGCTCTTGTACATAAGAACGTGGGTTCGTCCCTGCTCTGACCACCTTAAATTTCTTTCCACGATGGTCACCTCGCTTAGTGAAGCCGTACTTAGCCATGAAAAAGCTTATCTAGATACCTTTCGGACTCGGTGTTCACTGGTCGCGAGAAGCCCTCCCAAATCTCTTCTTGGAATGTAATGGAATCAATATTTTTTTGTAGGCGTGTTGACATGTGGTCGTTCGCAGACGTGGATCAATCCTCTATTAAAATTCACTCAGAAGGGAAGAGTAGGGACTGATTTTTTGCATCTGACCAAAAAGTGTAGTCCATTTAGTGATTCCACTGGTGGTATGATGTTAGGGCAGTGTTTAAAATTCATATTGCACAGTGCAGTGTTTCATTAGTTCCGATATTTAAAAAATCCAGCGAAATGCCGTGGTTGGTTGTTCCGTGAGTCCGAGCATATGCCATTGAACTAATTTCCTGGGAAGCTTAATGAGGTCTAATGATTTAACACTTGATGTAGTCCACAGCCCGTTTTGTTCTTTCAGATTTTTCGGAAAGCTGGAAATTGTCGTGAGGACTTTGCGCAGTCTGGTAGTCTCAAAGGCGTTTTCTATACCGAAATTTTTCGTAAACCTCCTCATCGATGATCTTGTAGTGAAAAAATATGTTTAAACTTCAACTGACCGTTTCTAGAAATTTTTGCAGGGTGGCTAAATGCCCCCTTTTTAATAAACCTCTATCAGATCTATGACTACCATTTACTTTTTCCCATCAAATCGCAAGGGGGTTGCAATCAAAAATTTTACCTATGGAAAGTTGACGGAAATTCGGACATGCGCATACAGATTATCATTCGGAATTGTGGGCGGACGCCATTTTTGCAAAAGACGATTCAAACATAACTCTCAACTTATATGGTGTAGGATACGCTACAGTATTATATATTAAATAGTACACAAGACAACATTCACAAGATGGTGGATAGCTTTCGGGGTTGGCGAAAGGCTTACCGCCATTGAGCCGATATCTACCTCGGAGCCTGAACTCATTTCAGCTGAAACCTTATTGAGCAGACGTGCAAATGTCACCTTCTTCTCTAACTTTGCATCGTTAATGGTGCGTTCCACCGTTGCCGACGTCTGTGAGCCGGTATTCTCCGAGAATGTCGTTTCCTTCATATCACTTTCCGAGTCCATTGTGCCAGCGCGGACACGGTTTTCCGACAATGCGATTAATTCGCCAAAATTCATTTTTGGCTTAGCCTGGCTGGCAGCAGGTGAGACTAATTGTTGCAGGATCTGTTTCTTTTCGGCAGCATTTTTCTTAACTGGTGTAGAGTTGTTGCGTTTCTTGCGAGGTGAGGGGGAACCTGTGAATATTTAAAGAGATAGAAAAAGGATATTGCATTAATTTTAAAACTCTATTACACTTTGTGGTTAACAATTTAACAAATGTTGCTTTGGGCTAATATTTTATTTTGTAATCAAAATAATATTAAACATTGAAAGGAAGGAACTAAACATTGAAAAACTAAAACATGAGTGTCTTTTCGAGGATAAAATGCAAGTTTCTTTGGAATTTTTAGACAGACAGTGAGAAAGAGACTTCTACGTTTATGTAAGCGTTCTACTTTGGTGCTTGACTAATACAAAAATAATAATTACTTTTAAATGAGAAAATTAAGAATGTTTTTTACAGATAACAATGTATCATTATTTCTCTTCGCACAGAAAAGATACTCTGATATTGATGTCGATGTAGCTGGAATAAATGAAGATGTATGTAAATGGCATAGTAGGTGAAAATAGTCTCTCAGTGGAGATTCAACAACGGATAATGATAATTACAAATTCCTTGTAAAAATTACTCCATCCTGTCGATTTTGAAATTGAACAGCTCTTGGAAGCCATGACTGGTGATCCGTATCAATCCATAAAAACCTAGAAACACGTTGAATCCTGTGTTGTGGACTATGGACGAAATAAGACCCATACTGATAAATGTATCACGTTTTGGTGCCCATCGGCACCTGGATACATTCCACAATAATCTGTAGATAGCAGATTAATGAACTGCGAGTAATTAAGCCTAAATAGATTGTGTGATTTTACGCCACATGCTCACATGTGAGTGTTGCAATGCGTCAGAGAATAACACAATTTAAACGATGAGCAAATGAATTGAGAATACATCAAAATGATTCACAACTTGTACATTGTATTCGTTCGCGCTACACTATTGAACTTGTTATCTTTTCTATAACTAACGGGTTCTTCAATAAGAGCGCTACAAAAGTTTTTTTTAAATAAAACAAAACCGGTTTTAGATACCAATGAAATTCTTTATTCCTGTGAAAGTACGTTCGATGCCATTATCTATGGAACTCGATTTCTTTTGCATGGCCACCACGGGCACGCTTGCAGAAGTCCAGACGCTGAACCCAATTTTCGACGGTTTTCAAGCATAAATCGGCCGATACTGCTGCAATTTCACGTTTGATATTCGTACGAAGTTCATCAATCGTCGCTGGCTTGTTGGCATAGACAATAGACTTGACGTAGCCCCACAGGAAATAATCTAACGGCTTCAAATCGCACGACCGAGGCGGCCAATCGACTGGGCCATTTCGTGAGATAACACGTTCACCAAACTTGGTTTCCAATAAATTAATTGTGGTATTCGCTGTGTGGCTTGTGGCCCCGTCCTGTTGGAACCACATGTCCTCCAAGTCCATATTATCCAATTGGGGCCAAAAATATTCGGTTATCATTGAACGCTAGCGATTCGCATTCACAGTAATGTGCCGGTCTTGATCATCACGGAAGAAGTACGGCCCAATGACGCCGCCGGCCCATAAACCGCACCAAACCGTATTTTTTTCGGGATGCAATGATCACTCATGGATTACGTGTGGATTGCTGTCTGACCAATAACGCATATTTTGCTTATTGACGAAGCCATTCAGCCAGAAATGAGCCTCATCGCTGAATGTTGAGCCCTCTTAAAGTTGAGGCCACTGTCTCCAAATTTCGGTAGTAAATTTTAATAATTTCGACTCGTTGTTGGCTCGTATATCTTCCCATGATAAAATGGCAAACCTTACTGAAGAGAAATGTCAAAAGAGCGGAAAAAAATATGGCGTCGTTTGCTGTCCCTATCGATTTACTTTTGTAGCGTCTCTGTTGAAAAACCCTTTATATGTATTTGTTTGCCTTCTTAAAAATGGTTTCCTATTACATCCCATGAAGGAATCGAGGAGACCTTCTCACAACCAGTGAGCTGTGCGCTTTCTAGTTTTATACTCACTGATTGGGACCTACAGTTTTACACCGGTTCCGAACGCTATTATTTGTTTGCCTTCTGCGCACTGAAATTGACATATTCTTGGGAATTTGTATTTACATAAAATTATCAAAACAAACACTAAGCACACACAATGATTTTTCGTTCTTCTTTAATGAAATCTTCACACTTATACTCATATAATAATAAATTCTTTGAATCTGCAAAACAGTGATCATTCACTTGTACCCAAATATTCATGTGGCATTCATGAGTACACTGACTGGTAAATTGTTTTAATATATTCATGCAGCTCTCTATTAAAATAGAAAATCATAGAGATTAATATCATAAGATTGTAATGATTCCACAATACTACCCAGAAAAATTGTTTACAACCTGTTGTCAACATTACATATTTCAGAACAACTTACAGTGTAATGATCTTCCGGAACACAAAATAAATCTAGCAGAGAAACTTACCAACAGGTGATATGCTGTTTGTCAGAAGAAATGTGTCTCTAGTGCTGTTATTTTTCGTTTAAACGTAATGTCTTTCATGGGTCAATGCATAGACGTGTAGCTGGGTTCGATTCATGATCGGAGAAAATTTTATAATCAAGGATACAATCAACGTGTAGAGAATACTTCCATGTGAATACATTTCATTTCGAAAATCTTCTTCACATTTAAATGTTGAAAATCATTTTCAGTATATGGTAATTTTTTTGTAGATTTTTTAATAACACGGTGCAAGTTTTTGAAAACATTTTTGGAAAACATGCGGACTCAACGGATTTACACTAATTCGGGTCCTACGAATGGAACTGCATCATTAGTTTTTTGGCCTATAATGATTGTTTCTTACTGATTTTTTTTTTAAATTTCCTACTCAGAGGCTGCGATTTAGAACAAATTTCTTGAGGCAAATTTATACATATGTCACAATTACTCGATAATTTACAAAAATTAACAATTACAATACGTTTAATCTATACCTATACTATTTCCCAAGATAAGCAACAGTTTCGTAGTTATAAATATAAATATAATTGTGTTGAAAAAAATGTTTATAAAACAATCATTATAGGAAAAAAAAACTAATGATGCAGTTCGATTCGTAGGACCCGCATTAGTGTACATCCGTTGAGTCCACTTCTGTCTTTTTTCGGCTTGCACAGTGTAACTAGAGTCTAAGGCGAACAATTTGCATTACAAAAAATTAAAGAAATTAAAAAAGAAAATTGTTTCAACTCTGCTGGGAATCTAACCCGGCCCCCATTATCTCGCGCCCATTATCTCGCGTGACACTATTATGGTTAACTAACATCTGCTCCAGTTTTCCTTAAAATAACTGGCTAATTTTGGGACAAGCTCGAGCAAGTATAACCGATGGTAGAATCCAGAGCCGAACAGGTTCTTTAACAATATACGATGTTTCACAACTGATTCTTAACAATCGATTATTTTGCTGGGTATGAATTATATGTAGTGACAAAATTATTTCCATATATAAATTTAATTTTTTCCTTAATAGCGTGAGTCAGTCTCTCACAATTAAGGAGTAATGTGCCTTCAATTCATAATTTCCCTTGCGGGAGTTTTTAGTCAGTCTGTTTTTTAAACTTACAATTTTCTAAACTTATTCAAGCTCAAGACCTTTTCAATATAAAGCTTATTTATTAGCTTTATATTATTTTCAAAAAGGTCGAGCACAAAAAGTGTTTCAACGATACCAGGGCTGTCTGTATAGCTATTTCGGATCTTGTCAGGATCTTCATCAGCAGACGTTTTTTGGTATGTTTTCGGTGAATTCATCAAAACTATATATATAGAAACACTCATCATATTAATGAGAATTCCTTTATACATACGTTCGAAGAATATCAAGCACTAACATTGGAAACACTCTCTCTCCTTGAAACAATAATATTTTTGATGGCAACCCTCTGTTTTGTTGTTTTGTAATGACCAAACAACATCAAATCATACCTGTTTAAAACCAATGGTTTTTCGACATGATAACAAAGAGTTGTGAATGAACGTGTTTCCAATGTTAGTGCTTGGTATTCTTCTAACGTATGTATAAAGGAATTCTCATTAACATGATGAGTGTTTCTATATATATATTTTTCACGGTCTCGTTGGAACACTATTTGTGCTCAACCTTTTTGAAAATAATCTAAAGCTAATTAATAAGCTTTATATTAGCCTTATATTCTTATTCTCACTTATTGGGAATATCGGGTTTACATTAGTCGTGTTTTAGTTACACCGCTTGCTTAGATTATCACTTATTTTGTATGGAGAGCTAAGCGATATTACCGCTTATATTTCTCCCTTAAGCCTGGTATTCAGTTTTTATTAAATTTTCGTTGCCGTAAGAAGTACGTGTATAAAAAATAACGACAATTTTATGAACCGAAAATTTCGCTCACTTTTCATGTGCTCGCTACTCAGGTCCTTGCGAAAATTTCAGAGGTAATATCAATTACAGGGTTGTTACGAAAACAATTGTTTGATAATTGTTTGTGGCCAGAAGTTTTATGTTTTGATAATTTGGCCAACTAAAAGTAACACATACATAAATGGTTCCCATTAGATCCCATGCAGGGATTCTCACGCTCCATGAGCTGTGCGCTTTTTAGTTTTATACTTACTGATTGGGACCTACAGTTTTACACCGGTTTTACACCACGATATCATGTACAAGAGCTGCGCACACTGTCATTGCACCACCGACGGTCACCGTGCGTTAAAAATAAAATGAACTGCGTAGAGGAACTATAATGAAATACTTGCAAATGTAAATTCAATATGGGTGGTAACTCTCCGTAAAAAAAATTCCCGTTTAGAGATACATGACAAAATTTCTTACGAAAGTTTAGCAAGAACTGAATATGGGCCTTAACATAAACTGGTACAAAGGTGCCAGTATAAACAATTCATCAAATCGAATTAAACGATGATTACATACCAAGCAAAACGATTGGAGCAAAACGATTATTTATACACTGAACGAAAAACGTAAACGTAATCCAAAAGTTCATCAATTTCCAACCGACGACGCATTTCATTGAGTAAGTGTAAAACCTAACGTCAGTCTTCAGATTAGTCGATTAATTTATTGTAAATGAAGTTAAATTCAAACTTGGTGCAATTTGAATGCATGTCATTCATTGAATTTAAAATGACGGCTTATATTAATAAAAATTATTTTAATCAATTTGAAATCAATTTCATGATTTTTTTACATTCAATTGCTATAATGCATTGCATTGAATTAAAACATTGGTGAATTAACTGTATACAAACACAGGTGCAATCCAACGCATTAATTACATTATCTCAAAGTTCACGGCGTTTCTTCTTCACTCTTCACTTCATTATTCCATACGGGAACGCGTTGAGAATATTTCGCTTTAGAAATATGAGAGCTGCTTATAGATATTGTTTGTTCACTCAGTGCCCCTTGTTACACGGGGTATAAATGAAAATTAAAAATTTCGTTTAATAATCACAATACAACTGAACAAAATAGTACAAAAACAAACATCAGTTTAGTTTGACAAGTTCGGACATGGAAAGCATAAATCAGCTGTTCTAATGATACGTCCTGGAATAGATACATTTTGGGCACAATAAATGACGCAACCAAAATGGAAACCTAATTGAAATTTGAGCCATGTGCCGCCGCCGCCTACTCTTTTTTCCCAGGAATGCGCAGCCGCCGATTGGGTAAGCTCCTTACACCAACGAATAAAGTGCGTCAAACAATTCTTTAATATAATTTAGACGAGGCGTTGTAAAGAAATAGGGGCTAAAGTCTAAATTGTGTAGAAACATCTAAAATATAATAATAATAGCGGTTTAAAATATATGTTAACAGAATTTCATCAAAATGATGTAAACAAAATTTCAATTCAATGATGATGAAATTGTTTTTTAATTTTAATCGTTAATTTAAAGAAATTTTCGTGCTATCAATGAAGTTTCACATCCATTTAATGTAGAACGATTGATAAACCGTTTTCATTATGCTGATTTGTGTTTTGGAGTGTTCGGACACATATAGTGAAATTTTATGGCGATAATTTTTGTAGAACATTTTGACCACGCCCCCAGTCAATTTGGAGCAGTTTTATGCGAGTTTTCAAAAAAAAAAGTAAAAATTATGGTTATACGTGACAGTTAGAGGGGTTATTTGTTCCACAAAAATGTTTATCTGAATATTTTCTATAAAACTTCTGAACATATTTGTTACCTCAGAAGTAAGGAACACACAATTTTGCATGCCGATATGTTGCAGGAAAGTACCGAGAGGCAGAAACTTTGACCCGCCCTAAAAAACCTTTCTACCAGAATCCGTTGACAGAACCCCATAATTTTTTTGGCGTCGCACAGTGTTATTATTACGGTTTCTTTACCAATTTTTCCCCGACACGGGATTCAAACACAAGCGCTTTGGTTGCCAGCCGCGTGTCGCGTCTCACCATTAAGATATCGCAGACATTGCTCTTGAACGAACAATAACAACATTAGTGAAAAAACTTATTTTCTTCTGACAAACACCATAATATCTGTAATATACAATCCTGTATTCGGCATAATCAGCACATAGTACTTCGTTGGACGTACTGAAGGATGTAGCGCCACTAGAACTGCTCCATTATATTTTTACTGGGAATATGATGGACTATCAGGACTCTTCCATGGTGTTGATACAGATCTAACAGTTCAATCATCATCATCATTATATGACAATTATTACCATAATGTAGCTAGGAATGATCTCAAGTTATAGAGCGATCAAAGTATGTTGGAAGATCGATCTTTGTATAATACAACTGATCAAATTATGAAAAGGGCAATTCAAGTATGATTACACTAATAATATTGTAATTGTAAGGCAGTTACACTAAGATTGTGGTTGATCATATTGTGATTGGAAAATAATAATATTGCGACTGAAGCCGATCATATTATGATAGGAAAGAAATAACATTATGAATGTGGGGGAGCAAAATATTATTAGACAATGATCACATTATGATTGGATGAAATGATTTAGGAAAGCAGAAAACCTGCCACATCACGATGCCCGCAAAATTTGGTCACGTGCAATATATTTGTCTCTATACAAAATACAACAATTAACTTTGTTGAGTCACAAAAACCATTGGATGGACGCGAACGACCAAATCAAACGTCACCGAAATCCTTAAGGATCTCGAGGCTTCACATTTTGTCAAACACTGCACTCCAAATCCGACTCCATAAAATACCATACATTACCTTCTCATCTGCTGCATTCGTCTATCAATATCAGAGAATTTTTAAGCGGAGTTGAAGTTAAACTGGAAATAAATTGCGAACGCAAACTAAGGAAAATCAAGGTTATAAAAACTATTATACTCTACATAATTCTAGTCATGCCACAATAGTTGGAACCAATTACAGACTTATCATGCAAAAACTAAACAAAAATAAAATCCAATTACTTATAATAGATACAGACACCAGTGTCATTATAGACATGAAGAATACAAATATTTATAGTTTATATAGACAGATAAACACAGATACAGAAATATTTATAAAATAGTAAGGTTAAATTCGCCCACCAGCAGCCACAAAGATTTTCCAAAAAAAAAAAATATATTTATAGTTGTTAATAAATAAGTAAGATTCAAATTGTTAATTAATTTATTTGTTATTATTTAAAAATCTTTTATTTTGTTTTTAGATTTGAAACAAAATTCAAGTTATACTCGTATACAAGAGGGTGCCTCTTTAAATTTTGTTTATTTTGTTTTTAATATTTTTTATTTTTAAATACAAATTATGAAATTAATTCATAAATGTTATTTTTTCGAGTTTTTGTTTTAAATTAATATTTACAACTTAAAATCTAAGATTATATGGGGACAGAGACAAGGACAGTAGAGAAGCGTTTAGTAGCAACTTAGAGAACTCTATATACTAAGCTTTGTTCTCTCAAATGGAATATGATGGGTCCAAACTGAGTTCATATGAAATTTGAAGGTTTTGGGAATCCGGTAATGTTTATTTTGTGAAAACTGTTAGTTGACCAATAAGTTCGAAACGGGGTTGAAGAGATATGTTTCCTTAAGGGAAATTAACGGCTACATATCTATTCATATGATTGGTCTTCGGTGAGCAAGGACGACAATCCTAGTCTTTACGTAAATATTTAACGCGGTTTTGGCATTGAGGGGGTTAATTCACATTCCAACCCAAGCTAATGAACGGTAGAAAATATGCTGTCTTAGTCATAAAAAGATGTGAGGTTTGAGGGTTGTCGATTGTATGATAACTCATCTCTCAAAACTTTCATAACTCACATCATGAACTTTAAAATACAAGTATTTACCGAACAAAAGGCTGGAAAAACATATATCTTTTTTTTTTACATAAGAGTATGGGAACTAGTTCAGTAATATATCCTTTTTCCATTAGTCGGAGTATACATAATTTTATACTAATTGACACTCATTTTCCCTAGGTCGAAATATATTCCCCAGTTAATGAATATTGAGTTATTTAAAGAAAATCCTTTACCTGCCATCTAAAATTTAAGGTTTTTATAAATGCGTCGTTTCCTTTAAAATTCCTCTAGAAACTAATCAATATACCTTCCACAATTAGCAAAGGTTGGTAGGAGTTTACAAATGTGAGATCAGGAAGAAAAAGCTCGAAAATTCGAACAAAAACTGGAAAATTCGAAAAAGAAATCAATTTTTCAAGTAGCTAGAACCGTGTCTACTGAAGTCAAACGTTGAGAAATAGACATCTCATCTCAGGATGACGACAACGAAGTAGGCCATTTCATCGAGTTCGAGTTGATTGGACATAAAATGGACAGATATATATGGGAATGAGTATTTTCATTTGATGCCACAACACAAAACATAATTTAGCTGTTATTAGTATCAATCAAACACTGTTTAAACTTAGTTTACTGCATGTTTTGCTTCTGGTTGCTAATCACTCTCTCGTCTATCCACTCGGTTTTCTATAATTTTGCTACTACAAAGTCGATCAGCGGTATCATGGATACCCATTAGAGAGCTACTCATTAGATAGGGTCGGAAAAAAAAGTTTGGCGAGTCGCACCCTAGAATTAAAGATTAAGCCATAACAAATCCGGAGCCATAAAAAAAATTTTTTTTCGCGCACCCTAAATACGGCCGAATTGGTTTTTTGTGCTGCGTCGTCATTTGAAGTCCGATTCGAACGAAATAAAAACCATTGTTTTTGTTTTCACAATAGCTACATTTTCTTCATACACAACTTTTTAGTTTGACGTGAACTTCTACCTGTAACTTCTTCTACAGCGTTTTCTACCACCCTAAGCGGGATAATTTTTATTATATATGTATATAAAGACATTTTAAAATAATGAAACTTTCTCTTTTACTGTACCCACTTTGTAGCTATTGTGAAAACAAAAACAATGGTTTTTATTTCGTTCGAATCGGACTTCAAATGACGACGCAGCACAAAAAAAAACCAATTCGGCCGTATTTAGGGTGTGCGAAAAAAAATTTTTTTTTGTGGTCCCGGATTTGTTATGGCTTAATCTTTAATTCTAGGGTGCGACTCGCCCAACGTTTTTTTTTTGTATGGAGGCCGACCCTATCTACTACTCATAGTACATATAGTAAAAACAAGTAGTAGCTGTAGACGTTGTTGGCAGCAACAACAGGCATTTTGTTTTTGTTTCAGTTGCTTCAGTCCTCAAACTCTACACAAATGGAAACGAACTATACAAGTACACAAAAAAGTACGGGATCAAAGTACATATGACTTTGACAACTGAAACGAAAAATTACATTGAAAAAATTAAATCAGATGTTCCAGCGAGGTTACCTTTAACTGATTTTAAAATGGACACACTTTAATGAAATGAATACATGTAATTGTTTCTATGTATAAATGACATATTCGTGTCATTCTAACGAAGTGAAAATGACTTGAAAACCTTACGAATGCGACGAACAACTTGAGTGCTGTATTAATTTTCAATACTCAATACATAGAGTAAGTAGTGTGTAGAGTAAGTAGACCTGTTTTCTATGAAAAGTACTCATAGTAAAAAGTTGTAATCTACAATCGAATGTGTGTATTATACAATCGCCCTTATTCCCGTTGTCGTCGTCGACGTCTATACAATATCGACACCATTTTTATTGGCGACTTGAAGGCATTTGGAAAAAAAAAATTTTGCGTAATGTTTTAAGAGGGTTGTTTTAGGATCATGGACATCAAAAACTTTGTTGTAGTCGATGTGACAATACATTTATAACGTTCTAAAGTTGACAAAAATCAACGGGAATAAGGCCGAATATTATTCATATGCCATTCTTGAGTATAATGAGTGACGAAATAATTTTATATATTCATGCAGATCTTTACTGTCCGCCAGCATAATAAATACGAGACCATGCTAAGCCAGTTTAATGACAACAAAGTTTCACTTTGCGAATCTGCCACTGTCTCCAGAGAGAATTGTTTTTCGCGTAACTTTCCTCCAATTCGGTTGGTAGTTATTGTCTTGTTATCTCTTTAAGGGCTAGAAAGTTCGCTAGTCCATGATAATGTGAAGATGAACTTCATCCTTTTGTTTGAGAGAACAAAAGCAGAAATCGATTTTTAACAGTTGCTCTAAACAAAAGAATGGAGAATACTTCGTTATGATCAAACTCACTCTCTGATTTGTTATCAAATATTAAAGATTTGATTTCGGGTCTCATGAATTTGTGCCATTCATAATTTTTTATTATATTTATGTACATATATACATTTTCTTATGAATTACTTATATCGTACAATTATTTTAAAATTAAAAAATGCGATTCCAAAAAGTGGATCTATCTCACAAGCGAATCGTCAGTGAAGTTACTAGTCCATTAGAGGTGGTAAAGTAGAAAGTTCGAAGGCTCTATCGAAATCACACCAGCAAAATCTGTGAGTGGTGAATGGTAATGCAGATGACAGTCACTTGTTAAATTAACCAGTCAACTGCATTGAAAGTAGATTGACGCGGAATTACTGCTATATAATGGATATCAACGTTAGGAAATAGTAAAAAGGTTGAAATATAGACCTATTGTAAAGTGTTAACTTTGTAAATAAATGGAACTGAAATTGTTGTACTTATCGTATTTTAAAAGTAACCTTGTTTTATTAACTGGAAATAAAACAACGTCAACAAAGGACGATAAGTAAATTCGTAACAGTATTTTGAGATATTGTTTCTATTTCACTGAGCGTGCTCCTAAGTGTCAATAGGGTAACCACACTATTTTTACTTTGATATTTTCAAACCAAGCCATAGAATCCTCATAGGAGATGCCTTAATGACAGTTCGTGTTAATTGTGTCAACATTATAATTACATAGAGTTATATACCAAGAGTGTGCAATAGCGATTCTCCTTGAACGGGAAATTTATTGTAACAGTTGGAGTTCTCATAGAAATTGATTTTTATATAACAAAACAGTCATCAAACGTAATTTAAAAGACGTTATTATTGATGAAACATAATTTAAAATACATTAGCATTAAGGGATAAGTTAATAAAGGTTGCTCGACTTCAAGCTGACATCAACTTCGATAATTTCACATCAGCTTCGATTTAGACTCTCAAACTAGTTGAGGAAACTTCATTTTCTTGTCAGAAGACGTCGAAATGAAAGGTGGTGAGCGCACTGCGAAAATATCACCAATTTTAAGAAAAAACACTATTTTTATTTTCTTTAAATATTTATAAATAACACTACAAATCATATTTATTTAGTTTATATTCTTCCCATAATGTTTATGATATTATTATATTCTTATAATATTGCCTCATGAACATTTCTCATCGAAATACGTATGAAATATGATGCCCCTTCCCCTTACATTGATGGATAAATTTATATCAATTTCAAAAAATCAAAATCGCTTTGATTTTTAGTTTATTTTCAGACCAATTTTGTCATATATTTGTGTTGATAACTAAATTGTTAGTTGTATGGACTTTTTGGTCATTTCAGTGTAATGGCAATAAAAGAATTTATTCCATATTTTTCCCGACGTTTTGTTGTTTGTTTGACAACATCTTTAGCGGAGATTTATTTTCGGTTTAACTTACTGTTATATTACATTAACTGGATTTTCATTTGTAATAACAAAATTTAAATAAATAACATAAAGGACGAGCAGAATTGTATAACTTGTATAATTATAGACGTGCACCACTTAAGCCTAATATCACAGAACTAACTAAAGGTTCATTTCAGAGCTATAATATAGATTGAGCCAATTCAGTCGACGCCCTCTTTTTTGATCATTGTCCTTGCTTGTTGTTGTTGTATCCGCAGACTCTCTAATGTGTATCTCGCATTAGTTCGTGTTTCCTTGTCCAATATTCGTACATTTTCAAAGACAGGCTTGTGTTTTTTGCACGTCATGTGTTGCGCCAATGTAGTTTTTTGCCTTTCCTTTCTTACGTCCGACTCATGTTCCGAGAGCCTTGTGCTCAAAGCTCGCTTTGTGGTAGTTGCAAGTTTCGTTGTCACTACTCTTACATGCGATTTGATATACTAGGTCATATTGGTGTCGTATATCTATTTTGCTCTTAACCTTACTAAATACTGATCGAAGTGTGGAATTTGGTTTATGGGCGTATATCGTGTTTTCCTTCGGTATTGTCTCCCTTAGTTTGCAGTTCTCTGTTAATTGTGGTCGCTTTTACACGTCAGGTGTTGTTTGAGTGTTCTCATCGTCTGTGATGTTTTTCGGTTCTATTGAACGGTAGTATTTGTCAATAAGGTTGTTTATCATATATACAAGGTGGCGCAAAAGTAAACTTCCCATGTTTTTTGGCTGTAATTTAAAAAAAAAATGAAAAACTTTGATTCTTCTTGTGGATTATTTTTATTTTGTCTTTTAATTTTTTTACATCAAGTCGAGAATATGATGTCATGTAAATGGCCGCCGCCACAGTTGATTGTCATTTGAGCCCTTTTTATGGCATTTTCCATCACTTTGGCCAAAACTTCCGGCGATAGGTCCTCACATTCTTGACGGATATTGTCTTTAAGAGCTGCAAGAGTCTGAGGCTTGTTGACATAAACCCACGGCTTCAAAAAGCCCCACAAAAAGAAGTCTGGAGCGGTCAAATCAGGCGATCTTGCTGGCCAGTGCAAATCGCCAAAACGGGAGATTAGGCGCCCGGTAAATGCATCCTTCAGCATATCGGTTGTGGCACGTGCAGTGTGTGCCGTTGCACCGTCCTGTTGGAACCACATGTTTTCCAATCCCAATTCATCAAGTTGCGGCAAAAAGAACTCGTTGAGCATTGGTCTGTAGCGTGGCACGTCGTCTGGTCGATGTCGACGGCGCATCCATGACATCCTCGGCTACAGCAGCAATATTCTCTGCAGAACGGCTACTCCGGGGTCTGCCACGCCTGGCAGCATCTCGTGTTGTGCCAGTCTCTTCGAGGCGAGCGGCTAAACGTCGCAGTGTTTCGCCAGTAGGCGTTGGACGGCCAGGAAATCTGCGACGAAATTCACGTTGTGCCAAAGTCACCGACCGATTATTGGTCAAATAAATACTCAGCAATATTCCGCGTTCTGGAGCAGTGTAGCGTAACATTGTTTATTAACGTGTATTTCGCATGTGTTTACTACACAAATGTTAAAACAGAACTGACATTAGGGGCCAATCGCAAAATTTATAGCATTTTCTGATAGGAGGATTACTTTTGCGCCACCTTGTAGGTAGTTTTGTTGCAAAAATTTATTTTTATTCTGTTTATGTTCTGTTGTCTGAATGTTCCGTGACTTAAGGTTAGTACTCGCCGGATGAAATTGTATGCTGTATTCATCTTTTGTCCCTTAGGTTGCGTGGAGTGGTAATTCATCTCATCCTCCCTGAAGACGTTGGTTTCGCATACCAGTTGAATATAATTTTATTATCGTCGCGATGTAATTTCATGTCCAGATAGGGAATGCAAATATTTTCCTCTATTTCAATAGTAAATTGTATTTTGTCGTGGTATGAGTTAAAAGTTTCCAATATCGTGTCAAAATCTTCTCTTTTAATAATTTAATTTAATATGTCATCAACATATTTTACGATGAATTTAACATTCACATTTCGCGCTTCCAAGTCTTCCTTAGAACTATCAAGTAGTTTGTCCAAAATTATATCTGCTATCGTCGGAGATAGTGGCATACCAAATGTTTGTTGGTAGACAGAGTCGTCATACCTAAAATAATTGTCTTCGATAAGGCAGAACTGAAGAATTTGAAGAAATTTCGACTTTGGAATTTGCGTGTTATTCCACTCCATTCGTGTTATTCCATTCATACATAATGTTCCCCATGGTCAGATACGTCGGAATGTCGGAAAAAAAATGATATTACATCGAAGGAAACTATAATCTCATCTTCGTTCAATGTGATGTTGTCAAGCCTTTTCTTGAGTTCTTGCGAGTTCTGAAATGACCAAAAAGCCCATACAACTAACAATTTAGTTATCAACACGCTTTGATTTCACATCAACTAATTTGTACAAACCACCAACTTCCATCTTACACCATGGATAAGTTGATTTCAACTTGAAGTCGCTGCAATTTATCCACAGGTTTAAGGGCCCCTTTAATCAAACGTCCATAAATATCAATATCATTTTTATTCTTTCTTTTTTACGAGTACTCCAACTAACAAGTTGACCAGCTGTGGCATCGATACCCTCTGGATACATACATCGCTGTTGTATGCTGAAAGCTACCATTTAATAGCTCACAACGAACGGTTGATGAAATCGCTAACTCTCTGGACGAATCGAGAAATAGATAGCGCTACGGTGGGAAATGTGTGAATGATATTTCGTGGGGAGTGTGACTGACGTAAATAGCGATTATTGATGCATTTCGAGTCAGTCTGTATTCAAACGTGAAAATTATACACCGCCGAGTTGTAGAAAAAGTTAAACGTTGCTATTGAGTAAAGACTTATTGTGAAGTCTTATATTGTGTACAGTACAAATACAAATTACTGTCATCGTAATTATCGTAATTTGATAATAAAACAGTGCCAAAAAGGACAAACCGATAACTCGTAAAACTATGTTTTTATACGGTCACTTGCGTTAGCTACTGCCAACGAGGATCTCTATAGGAAGGTTTTGAGTCTAAATTGTAAATACGAGGTCCTCTCAAACAAATCATTTTCTTTTTCAGATACAGAATTAGACATAAATACTTCTTAAATAAACATTACTTTCATCCAAAATCGAAAGGCCAATCCTAGTAGCAATTTATATGATGGACTCCTTTATATTTCGACGTATTGAGGCTGTAAGATTTGACTAGAAATTACAGGGGATTCTCAAAATTCAGTTCATTAAGCATGTATTGTGTAAGCCAATGCTATATACTTTGTTGGTAGATTTACAGGGGTGGTGCAAAACTGTACTTAAATTTTATTACAGATAATTCTTTCGAAAATATCAGGTGTAGGGGTTCCAAACAAGCGGGATTGTGTGTGAGCATATGCAAGTGCGAGGGATAGCTGTGGTGTTACGTAGTTACAAAAAGCTTGACAAAAGGGGTTAATGTTGGGACACTGATTTCACGAGAGGTCGTTGAGAGACATGAGAAGGTGTTCCATCTACTTTGGCTGTGAACGATTATCTTATTCAATTTAAGTAAATTGATAAGTGATTCGATTTCGCTTGAAAGGTTAATAGTGTGAATATGAATAAGATGTTTTGTGTCCGGCAAGGTGAGTGAAGTGCCCATAGGGGGATTGGTGTAAACATTGGAGTTATAACGAACGTCTTACAAGTATGAATACACTGTGGATCCAGTGTTCATTTTGATAATTAAGGTGCACATTATGTGAAAGTGTACTGTAATTTTCTCTTCATTTGTGTGTGTAACAGGAAACCTAACATTTATGTAAATATTGATTATATCCTAGTTGAAACTGCAGGATAATACTCATTTTGTCACATTTATATGTTCGTTTAACTATTTTGATGTAAGTATGTACTATAAAAATTTTCGAATAGAATATCGGGACACGAATAAATATGAATGCATAAAAATCAACATTTTCTTATAATACTTGAAACTTTTCAGTTCCCAATATATGTTCAAAATTGGTGATTTAATATGTTAAAAACGTTATCTATAAAAGTTATAATATTCATTGACAGTCTGCAAATTTAATAAATTCATGGAAACTGGACAATTTTTTATTCTTTGTTTATTGATTACCATGAAAGTGAAAGACCCTTATCCAGTGTTTATAATGGGTAATTAATATATATAATGGGTAATTAATATAGAGTTACCTTTCCCAAACCGTTGATATATATTTTTGTTCAGTATTACTTGACATTTCATCATAGAATGTCCAGCACAAGGTCTGATAATTATTCTCGTTGGGCTCTTGGAACACTTGAAAAGGGCCACTGCTTTTCGATTAAAATTTTGTTCAGCTATAAGACCCATTTTACGCTTAATGGTTACGCTAATACGTTAAATTATCTAATTTGGGAGGAACAGCAATCCGAAAAATTTAAGAAATGCGGATTGGTGTATTTTTGGGCTGGTGCCTGAAATTGAAGTCCGCGATTTCGACGTTATTTGGTTCCTACTAGACTGCACAACATGCCAGACAGCCCCTGAAGACGTGACATTATTGCCAGAGTAATTTGCTGACGTGTACAGGGATAAGCCGGCTTAACTTTCTTATAGCCCTCCCCCCTTTAGGTATATATGTATCTGAATTCTGTACATGCGCTGTATAACTTTATCAACCAGGGGATCAATGAATCACAGCCTGAAGTTCCGCTTCTGATGCCATGTAGCACCTGGAGTCTTAAAGGGTGTGAGACATCTATTGGAAATCATAATTTTCGTCTTGCTCCATTTTGGTGTATGTCTTTCCGAATTTGCTTCTAATGCCGTTGACTGCGACTGGTCGGTGACAGGTTTTTAATTCTTCAAACAAAACGGAAACTGTTTTTTAAAACATCGGTTTTTTAATACTTTAGTCACAGAGTAACAATTTTTTTTATTGGAACTGACATTTAAAATCCTCACAATGCACTAGTCTATTTTACTTTTAATACCGTTGACAACCGCTAGATGGAGCCGGATGGTGCCCAATAAGAGTTAGTGGTTGCTATCAATATCAGCACCACACCCGGATGTGACGTTTGCAGGTAACCCAATAACTTTTTGCTGCCAATCGGAATCGTAAAATACAATTCAGACCGTTTGTAGCACCCATCCATATTACTGATGTACGATCAAACTCTACGAGATAATTTGACACAAAGCATTTAAAATAGTAGCTGGTCAGTCAACGTTAAAACATTGAATTAAACTGCCGAGAAGGTTCTTGTTGAAAAATAAGGTAATAATAATCATGGAGTAGTACAGAGTCCTGAACTGAAATTCGCAATTGTGTTCGCCTGCAAAATAAGCGCATTCGATCCCAAAACCACCAATGTTGAGAAGGTAACTAAGAGCAAACTATCGGGAATCCCCACATATGTGTATGGTTCGTTCCCATTTTCAGAAGTAATGCATTTTTAAAAGCTAATGATGGCACAGAGCTAACTTTACCAGATCAACAAGTAGAGACATGGTGTGAATTCTTTAGAACACAGCTTGCACTTTCAAATGACGCAAATCAGAGTACTTCTTCGGCGGCTTGTTCACATCGCAACCCAAGAAGTGTCATTCCAATTGATCTCCAGATGCGTTAAGAAATCCAGGCAGTACTGGGAAAAATTAAGGATCCCAAGTCCTCGGGACCTGATAACATTCCCGTGGAAAATAGTGTGTCATTGCTAGCAGATATCAGTAGGGCATAGGTAATCAACTAACCCAAATATGGTTGACCAAAGACTTTGCAAAATTTGAGGTATATTACCTTGCTCAATGCAGTAGGCAAAGTAATGGTAATGGTATAGTGGATATCGCCATTGGTGGAGCAAATTTTTCTGAAGGAGCGATTGGATTGCTGTACAGGGATGCAACATATTGCTACGCATAAATGGTTTACTTTTTTGGCTTAATTAGCATTTGAGTCGCAAAGGAAATATGCAGGAGATTCGATGGAACAGCTGTTCGACTTGGTACTTGGGGTACTAGTAGAAAATTTGGTTGTAATGAAAGAAGAAGCGATAACCGACGGGAAGTAAACTTGTAAATATTTGTTTGGTAATTTGTGTGACTTTAACGCCATCTAGAGACGCCTGGCAGGATGGGACCCTGACATAAACACCAAATGGGACCCGCCATTATACGGATGGCTCAAAGCTTGGGGAAAGAACGGGTTCACTGAAAATCCGGCAACCGAAACCCAATTACGTCTCCAGGATCACACTACGAACTTTCAAGCGGAAGTTCGGGTGATTACGGGGTGTATCAACTTGTTCGGCGATAATGCAAACGCAGCCGAAGCGAATATCTTTACGGATATCCAAATGGCAATTAGGGCAATATCTTTGGAAATTGTCAAATCTAGAACCGTCCTTGAATGTAAGAAGGTATTTAACGATTATTCCACGCACGGTGGACACAACATCATCTGGGTGCCGGGATATTGTGAAATAGTCGGCAAGGAAAGCCAAGAAACTCCAAACGGTGAGCATAGAGGGCGCGAAACCTTTTGTGGTGACGAAATGGACGGAATCGGCCCACATAGCCCAGTGGAACCAGCAAACAGTAGGTAGGATGACAAAGATCCTATGGGGAGACCCAGATGGATCGAGGACAACAGGTTTGCTGAAACTGGGAAAGCCTGAAATGAGCAAAATGATGGGAGTCTTAACGGGACATTCGCGATTACGGGCCCACTTGTATCGTATTGGACTAGTGTCGAATAATGAGTGCAGAGCATGCATGGAGAACGATGGTGCATTTCCTGCGCCACTGACCGGCATTCACACAAGCTTGATCCAGATATCTCTCGGACAGTAGAATACCGGACATGACTGGAATATCTTAAGAAATTAAGATTAAGAGGTATAGTGACTTAGTAGGGTAAATTGAGAGCGCACACCAGATCGAATCAGCGGCTTCAGTGTATGTCAACTGACATACGAAGGAACAGAGTGCTTTTGAACACTCTGCATCGCATCCGTCTTTTCAAGCTAACTATCTACATGATATTTTGATTGACGGCAATGCATTTTAAATTACGTGTGATTAATCATAATGTTGTTTAGGTTATGTTTGGAACTTGTTTTCCATCTTAAAATCGAACTCTCGAGATCTCCAACTATTCCATTTTGAAAGTCCGATTCAATAGAAACCGCTGTTGCAGTCTTGGTATATGACTCTATAGAAATCTGCACTAGTGGTAGATATTGCAACTTGATTGCTATCGCTAAAATCATCGTAGAAGTAAATTGAAAGCTACCATTTACGATCTCACCACGAACGGTTTATGAATTTGCTTTTTCAAGAAATACCATAGAGAAATATACTAAGAGTGCGCAACAGCTGTTTTCCCGAAACCGAAAACTTTTGCAATTCCGTGAAATACTTGGACTTCGCATAGAGTTCGGCTTTTAGATGGCAAAACAAGCATTATACATACATAATTTGAAATACATTGTCATTAATAAATCGTAATTTAAAACATATTAGCATCAACCAAACATAAATAATTATCATTTAAATGTGTTTAAAATATGGTTTACTTTACTTCCAGTCATTTATCGCTTATTCTTCCAGTACACTCTATTCATTACCTGTACTCCAAGTACCATGTCGAACAGCTGTTTCATCGAAACGTTCGCGAGGGTGCTGTGATAGAGCGTGGTTGAATGTTGTGGCTGATATAAATACACAATTGGGACGCATTGAAACCTTGTTATTGAGTTAAGACTGAAAAAAACGAAACCAAAAAACCGGTTTCTTAGTTTTTTTTTGCTATTATCCGTCTGCTGGCTTTATTAAAAAAGTAATTTTCGAACAAACCGAAGACAGGCTGTTTGACGTCGGGTAATCGGCTTTACTCAATTTGTGTTAAATATCATTAAAAATATAATAACAATATTTTCAA
The DNA here is from genome assembly GCA_963931995.1 of Phaonia tiefii. Lineage (NCBI taxonomy): Eukaryota > Metazoa > Arthropoda > Insecta > Diptera > Muscidae > Phaonia > Phaonia tiefii. Next base: position 100,146,697 of record OZ008370.1, on the reverse strand, counting down.
AATTGTTTTTTATTCAAAAATTTGAAAAGGATTTTATAATTTGAATATCAATTGATTAAGGTTGACAAATTATTTTTTTAATTTCAAAATTTATATTGGTTTATAAATAAATGTTTTAATCTTAATATGATGTTTATTTATGGAAATCCTTTTCAAATATGAACATGATTTTCTAATTTACATGAGTTTAATGTGAGTTTGAATAAAACTTTTAAATTTTATATTAAACACGAATTTCAAATTATGAATATGATTTAAATTTTAATTTAAAATTGAAACTTGATTGTCAAATTTAAATAGAGTTGTGAAACTTCGTGTATCTGAAATGATCGCTAAACAATTTTATTGTAAATGCTACATGTGTAAAAACGAAAAATAGAAAAAAAACGGGTTTTACCAAAATTAAAAACCGTAAACCGATTTCTTGAAAAATTTATTTTGCGAACAAACAGAAAACCGGTTTTTAAAAATCTCCTATGGCTTGGGCACTTTTGTTAAGACTAATTGTAAATGTTACATTTGTATAAAGAAATGAATCTTTTTTATTAACAATCAATAGAACAACACTAAAACCGAAAATTCGTAGCAATATAAATTTCGAATAAATCGAAAGGATACCCAAACTTTCACCAAATCTGCGGACATTAGACAAGGCTGTGTCTGGTCCCTGACAGTATTTTAGCTACTTATTGATTTCCTCACTGGGTCCAAAATGGAATCGGGCACATGGGCGGCGATCTGTTACTGGTATGCTTTGATCGATCGTCAAGCTTTTATGTAAACTTTGTATTGTTATACATTTTAAATAAATAAAGGACATGTCACCTAAAATACAAAAAGACGTAACAACATTTTCGTCATTTTACAGAAGAGGCAAAAAAATGGTTAGATATAGAATAGGAATTTTGTGAATAAAATTGCCATTTAGGATCGTAGATGTCTAAAAGTTTGTGGGGATATGTAGTTTAGTCATTTGTAAGCATCGGTGCATCGACATTTTATAAAAAACTGCAGTTGAAAGAAAAAACGCGGATTTATCAAAAACTTCATCTATTTAATCATTTTAATAAAATCGTTAATTTTGAACTTAGGTGTTTAAAACTTTGTCAGATCGTGTATTTTAGTCAAACATACCGTAATCAATGAGAAAGTAAATTTTGGAATTTTGTTCTTATGTCATTTTAGATTTTAGATGACGATATACTACTGTTTATGCATACGTACTATTAAATTTATAATGAGTAGAACTGGTGAGTTTTAAGTGTTTTTCAACGAATTCACCACAAATAACATATTGAAAATACTGGAATTTTGTCTCAGAAAATTGGAGATATAGTATATTTATATTCATCAGGGATGATATTTATTTTATTCGTCCCTTTAATTAGAACTGATACTTTTTTTATTTTACTTATATTTATTCAAGCTCAAGACCTTTCTACATTCATATTAATAGGGATATAGTTATCAAAATACATCCTCATGATTTCTGGCAACCCGTATAGCTACATATTTCAGATCAAGCCACACATCTTCATCAGCGGTTATGTAGATTGATGTTATTGGAAAATTCATCGAACTGAATGCAAAAGAAAACTCAATTTATATGAGAATCCTTTATAATGTAAATGTTCGAAAAATATCACCAGCACCAACACACAAGTATAAAAATATCAGTTAGATATTTGAAAAAAGGATATAGATGGCGTTAGAAGCGCTTTAAAACGTCGATTGATGTCCCTGAACCAGTCTACATTAAAATTCTGTAGATGTTGTCTTATATTAAGAAAAACGTTGTACAACGAAACCTCCTATTATATGGAATAACTTATAATATTCTTGGTGACCAATCGCTGTAGTTTTGTTTTCAACAATTGGAGTTGGAGTTGTGGATATTTTCTTTTGAGTCAATAGTCCTGCATATTAGCGAAATGTTTCGAAAAATTGTAAAGAAATTAAACATACTGTTACGATAAATGCTTTACATGTTCGGATAAACTAACATGCATGCAAAGATGATAGAAAACCCTAGGCGGCGTAATATATGTTGTGGGTTTGAAAGTAAAGGGACATTTTCTACACAGCGCAGAAATGGCGGGAATGGGTAAATTACCCTGCTAATTTTGAACTGTATAAGTAATAGAAAGAAATCGGTTAAAAAGCACCTTGTTATAGCCCTATAAAGGACAATTAGAAAACTCATAACAATACGTACATACATACATATTTTAAATAAAATGTGACATAATGAGTATTATTTACCTGTTCGAATTCTAATACATATTTTTTTTTTTCAAAATGGAACTAAAGTCATACATTGGTTTAATTCCATGTGAGGAAATTTTAAATCTTATTGTCATATATGGATAATGTTCAAATTGAAACTTAAAAGTTTTAAACTGAAATTAAAAAGAAGTGTATTAAGGTGTAATTTACAAAATCGTGTCAACACAACATCAAGATATTTTTGAGAAAAAATTTGAATGACTTATTTCTTTGATTCATGTGTTGGGTTAAAAAGGTGAGATTTAAAGAATTTGATATTTTGTATTAGAAAGTTTCATAGGACAGACATATATATACACACACACATAAATAGGCAGACCACGAGTGTGAGAAACAGACAGAGAAAGGGAGAAAAGGAGAGACAACAAGACAAAGTGGTTGAGTAAGACAGTCACAGGGAGTTGTAACGTGAACCAGGGAAACGAACGAAAAAAAATAAAACAAATTAACTCTTTTTTTTTTATCAAAACTCTGATAAAACTTAAGTGTTCAAAAGGAAATGACAGAAAGTGGGGTGGGGGGTTCAATTGAAAGGGTAATGAGGGTCTTTGCTTTGTTTGCATTTGTTTTTCATAGGTTGCGGGGGGTTTGAAACGGTTTGATATCGCTTTGATTTTTGATTGTGGATAAATTGTATTTAGTTGGATTAATTTAAAATTTGCAATTTAGAATTTAGCCTAATCTTACGTCGGGGAGGCGGTCGTAACAGATCGTCAAGAGAAAATGTACGCGCTGCTGCCCCTCCCCCTCCAGGTATTGGATTGGGGCTGCTGAGGCTCAATAACGATGGTTTTCTTATACCCAATCTGTTGAATATGGATCGAGGTGCGCCCGGTGCGTTATTAACGGTTGACTGTGGGATGGCAGTTGTAAATTGTAATTGTTCGCGCAGTGATGTATGATGGTGATGCCCATGTACTGAACCAGGTGCTATAGAATCAAAATAGAATTTCAGACAAAAATTTTTTTTTATAATTAATAATATCAGAGAGATTATTCACAAGTTATATATAAATTAGAAGGGAATACAGATAGTTGTAAAATGCAAAAATAGAAAAAATATTTGTCAAAAAGAGAAAAAAGTAGAAAAAGAACGAAAAAACATAGAAGAAATGGAGAGAAAAAAGAGTTCATACAAAAAGGCTTAGTTTCGAAAGTACATAATCTCAAGTCATTTATTATTTACAATAGAAAGTGGCCACAGTTTTTTTTTTTTTAGAGATTTGAGATCAATTAAAATTTGTTAAAATTATAAGAAAAAGGTGTGAAAATTAGGAAAAGGTGTTTAGTAATATATAAAGTTATTTTGTAAGGTTTTCCTATTCTAGAATTTCTCATTTCTATTAAAAGCAGGAGTCAGTGGCTCATGTAAGAACTAGGAACCTTTTAATTTTGATTTTTAAACCTTTTAATTTTGATTTAATTAATTCAGCCAAAGAATTTTCAAAAAACTTTGTTCCTTATACGAGTAGTGAAACATTTCGAGTTGAAAATGCTAAATTTAATGTCATCGATCTAAACGCAACGTGGGTCTCTTTTAATTAAAATACATTCAATTTCTAATACTTGTGGTAAATATGGGACAATTTCCTCAATAGCATGGGTGTACAACATTAACTACGATGTTGCTATTTATATATCGGATCCTGGCAGTACTAGTGTTGCCAGACGAAAACTGGAACTTCCATTGGAAAGTTTGACATTTTATTAGCATAAACAACAGACATACATTTACAGTGTGTAGAAAAATTCATCTCGGTCAAAAAATGGAATTAACCCATGAAAATTGTATTATCGAGACAAGAGTGTCTCAATCAACTTGTTCCGACTTTTGGTGATGAAGCACCATCAAAAGCCACTGTAAATCGCTGGTACCAAGAGTTCACTCTTGGACGCCGTTCGATCCAGGTTTTGGGGGAAACCATCGATGCTGTGCGTGAACTGATAAAGCAAGAGCGACTTGTGACATACCGTGAGATTGAGGCATCCTTGGGCATTAGTATGACACGCATCAATGAGATAATGCATGTTCATTTGGCCGTGAAAAAGATTTGGATCCCACCTAATTTGACGAATGCTCAAAAAAGGCTCGTGTGGATTGGAGCAAAGAAATGTTGAAAAAATACAACCGCGGTAACTCAAATGCAGTGTATAACATCGTCACAAGTGACGAATAATGGACCGATGAATATGAGCCCGGTGGCCGTCGGTGGTGCAATGGGTAGTGTGCGCGCCTCTTGTACTTGAGATCCTGGGTTCGATCCCTGCTCTGTCCACCTTAAAATTCTTTCGACGGCGGTCACCTCGCATAGTGACGGCGACACTATCGAGTATTTAGCCATGATAATGCTTCTCAAAAATACCGTTCGGAACCGGTGTAAAACTGTAGGTCCCAATCAGTGACTATAAAACTGGAAAGCGCACAGCTCACTGGTTGTGAGAAGCTCTCCCCGATTCCTTCATGGTATGTAATGGGAAACCATTTTTTTTTTTTTTTTGAATATGAGCCCGAAACAAAACAGCAATCGAACGTATTTGTCTTTCAAGACGAGCTAAATCCAATCAAAGTTGTTCGTGCAAGAAGCACATCGAAGCAAATGATCGCGTTTTTTTACGGTGTTACCGGTCATGAGGCCACAGTCCATTTAGTGGAACGTAGGACTGTCAATTCTTAGTGGTGTACCACCATCTGTTTGCCAACAGTATTCGAAGAAATATGGAAAAACCTAAAGAGAAGACGGATCATTTTTCATCAAGACAATGCGGGCTCTCACACATCAACTGAAACAATTGGCTATTTGAGCACTCAACATGTCGAGTTGATGGGTGATCCGCGGTACAGGCTTGATTTGGCATCCACTCACTTCTTTTTACTGCGTGGTCAACTTGGCCCGAAACAGCTGTTGAAGCATTCAAAAACCATGTTTTGGAGGTGTCTCAATTGGATTGGAAGAAGTGCTTGGAAAATTGATTTGAGCGCAAGCAAAAGTGTATTGATCTTCACGGTGAATATTTTGAAAAACAATAAAACCACTTCCAATGATAAATAATTGTTTTCTATTGCTGGACTCGTAATATAAATAGCAATTTCATAATTTGCCTATAATTTTGTTGGATTGTTAGCGGAATAGGTAAGATAGCCTGCCCTTTAATTAATAGTAGTTCTAACTATAACTGGAAAAACTGTTGACAAATCTGTTCAAATTATGGCCCTTAAGGTGAACGTGGATCTTATGGAGTTTGTACATCGTATGCTCACCGGGAGACCTATCACAATTGAATTGGGCACCTAGACCTCTACGAGGTATGTTAACAGCGGCACACCTCAAGGAGGGGTATTATATCCACTTCTATGTAACCATGCGCTGAATGGAAAATAAGGGTGCGAAAATTGTTGCCTATGCGGATGACGTGGCAATGGCTATAAGGGACAAGTATCCCAGTACTTTAAGGGACATTCTCCTAGGTAGCTAACGAATCTTGGGCAGATTTGCGGGTGAAACCGAACGCAAAAGTAAACTTCCGATGTTTTTTGGCTGTAATTTAAAAAAAAAAATGAAAAACTTTGATTCTTCTTGTGGATTATTTTTATTTGGTCTTTTAATTTTTTTTACATCAAGTCGAGAATATGATGTCATGTAAATGGCCGCCGCTACAGTTGATTGTCATTTGAGCCCTTTTTATGGCATTTTCCATCACTTTGGCCAAAACTTCCGGCGATACGTCCTCACATTCTTGCCGGATATTGTCTTTAAGAGCTGCAAGAGTCTGAGGCTTGTTGACATAAACCCGCGACTTCAAAAAGCCCCACAAAAAGAAGTCTGGAGCGGTCAAATCCGGCGATCTTGCTGGCCAGTGCAAATCGCCAAAACGGGAGATTCGGCGCCCGGGAAATGCATCCTTCAGCATATCGGTTGTGCCACGTGCAGTGTGTGCCGTTGCACCGTCCTGTTGGAACCACATGTTTTCCAATCCCAATTCATCAAGTTGCGGCAAAAAGACCTCGTTGATCATTGCTCTGTAGCGCTCACCATTCACAGTAACCGTTTGGCCCGCGACGTCTTCGAAGAAAAAAGGTCCGATGACTCTTCCAGCGAAAACAGCACACCATACAGTGACTTTGAGCGGGTGTAATGGCTCTTCGTGGGTTACACGCGGATTTTCAGTGCCCCAGAAGCGTAAATTTTGCTTATTTACGTACCCGCTAAGATGGAAATGGGCCTCATCACTCATGATTATTTTTGATGAAAAATCATCTTCCTCTTGGTGGTGATTAAGGATGGCTTGAGCCTATGTTAGGCGCGATTGGCGGTCAGCAGCTAACAGCAGATGCACCGTCTGGACTTTGTACGGAAACATCTTCAAATCTTGTACCAAAATTCGCTGTAAAGACCGTCGACTGATACCCATTTGCGTGGCACGTCGTCTGGTCAATGTCGACGGCGCTTCCATCACATCCTCGGCTACAGCAGCAATATTATCTGCAGAACGGCTACTCCGGGGTCTACCACGCCTGGTAGCATCTCGTGTTGTGCCAGTCTCTTCGAGGCGAGCAGCTAAACGTCGCAGTATTTCACCAGTAGGCGTTGGACGGCCAGGAAATCTGCGACGAAATTCACGTTGTGCCAAAGTCACCGACCGATTATTGGTCAAATAAATAGTCAGCAATATTCCGCGTTCTGGAGCAGTGTAGCGTAACATTGTTTATTAACGTGTATTTCGCATGTGTTTACTACACAAATGTCAAAACAGAACTGACATTAGGGGCGAATCGCAAAATTTATAGCATTTTCTGATAGGAGGATTACTTTTGCGCCACCTTGTACCTACCGTGAAACCCATCACTTTGAATGGTTTTGAAATTATGCTTGTAACGTGTGCCATATAGCTGTGTGTTATTTTGGACAGGAAGATTAGTTTTAGACCCAACAAACTGGAAACGGCGAAAAATGTAACGATAGCCCTATACTTCTGCAAGAGGGCTATAGGTTGTAAATGGGAACATTCTCCGACGATTGTTCACTGGGGCTGTACATTGGTAGTTTGACCAATTATGGTCTATGGGGTTATCGTCCGGTAGTAGGTGCTTGAGAAACCCGCCTATTGTGCACTACTGACTAGGGTTCAGAGAATGGAGATGATATGCATCACGGGTGCACTCCCTTTAAAGCACTGAATGTAACTTATATATTTTGCCAGTGAACATTATAGGCAGGCAAATTGCTTCCACGTCTGCAATCTGGTTAAGGAAGCTCTCACAATTGGGCAACATTCTTGCGACTACTCGAAAGCGGAACCACTATTTGATCGGAAATACCGCACTCTCATACCAGAAAGGGATTCCTGGAACAAAAGAATTCCTGGTAAAGAGAGATATGTGAATTTCTACAAGAATGGTTCGAAAATGAATGATCAGGTAGGTTACGTGATCTACTGTAAGGAACTAGGGTGGTCCCTTTACAGTAGATTATCTGATCATTATTGCGTGTATCGGACGGAAATTTTTTGGCTCTTCCAGAAGTGGCTGAGGGATAACAGTCCAGTAGTCACTACGGTTGATGTCTTCTCGGACAATCAGGCGGTCATAAAGTCCCTGAAATCAGTATTCCTGAACTCTACATCTGCCCAGGACTAACGCAGATCTCTTCACGACAAGGCCCAGCAATACAATATTCACGATATGTGGGGGCCATGGCACAGGGACATTCCGGGGAACAGTGGAAAAGCTGACGAGACTAGTGACTACCTTACAGGTTCCATGGGAATTGGAGTATGTTAATATGCACCTACAAACTTGTAAGCATATCCTGCGAGATCACTCCTGTATGGTGATGCAGAAGAGATGAACGAGGATACAGGCTGTGTACACTCGAGACAAATCTGGCCCATAGTACATAGCAGGAGTTCCATGAACCTTCTGTCGTTGACCAGGCCCAAGGTTTCAATGCTGGTTTCAGCTTTGGCGGAGCACTGTCTGACAAAGAATTCACTGAACATCTTTTTTGCACGTATCCAGCACTAGGCGCCAAGAGGATGTCCACAATGGGATCCTACCTATTTAGCGACCTAGGAAAATTGTCTCAGATAGACGTAAACCACAACTCGAGATTCTTGGAGCGAACTAAATGGTTCTCCGGTGCAGCTAATACTTAATCTCGTTGGCCCGTGGTATCACAATGGACTAATAAATCTCAATGGGTCGATCATCGATTGCCACCAACACTGTGTGTGTTGATTTTTGAAAAATATTCGAAACTTTTTGTGCGTGAAATCAAAATCAATCTCAGAATCAAAGCCAAATAGCTAATATTAAGTGTGGGGTTTTGAAGGTATAGAAGTTTATAATTAAGTAAATCAGATACGAATTGGATATCGTGACTGGCTGGGATGTAACCCAATTGGAAGATAAATTTGTTGATAACTTTTTGCAGCCGTGTATCGGTAATAACACGGCGAGTCTTGCCTTCCAATTTATCCATTCATTGCCTGTGGCGTATCGAGGTTAATTAACAATTTCACAATCCGCTTCAGAAAATAATGCAGCAATAATGCATAATGTACGATTTAACACATGATCTTAGAAGCCAATTCACAGGTGCAAAATTCGAAATTATGCTCTCACCAAACATTTTCTTCAATAAATCGATTGTGGAACTCGGTGCGTGACATGGTGGTTAAAAAACCACCTAACCCACATCCAGGCGAGCCAAATCAGGAACGTAGAAGTCAATGATCAGCGGTCACTTTATCAATAACGTTCTAGCCGGCATCGTTTTTTGAAGACAGCTTCTTCAGAAGAATACGTAGTAACTGTGGCATTACTAATTGAATTCACAGTGTAAAGCTTGCACTCTCTTTCAGCCTAATGTCTTAACAATGAATCAATATAGGGAATTTTCTGGTTCCTAGAAAAGAGTATGACCGAGGTTTTATTAAAATCCTATTCTCCTGTCAGATAGTATCTTGATGGAACCCTGAAATGCCTACCTATATAAAGATAAGACTGCTGCAGTCAGATTTGGAAGCTCTTCAACCTTCCAACATATTATCTTTGGATCAAATAAAATATTTCAAAATAAATTGTTTTTTTAAAACTATTTTAATCGATTAGAAAACAATAATTTTTTCGAAAAAAATTCTACTTACGAAATCGTTAACTTCCAAAATACATATTTGATTAATTTAAATAAATATTTTTGAAAGTTGAGCTACCTATTTATCCGATAACATTCCAACAATATTCAACCGGGGTTTTCACCTGGGCTGTTGAAGAATTTCTCCTCCCATATCGAGTGAAATACTAGAATTCTTCAATAATGAAAGTTCCAGACCACATTTTGATAAAGTTAGTCTTTTGTAATAAATATATCTATGATATTTGCCATAAATAAATCCGAATCAGCTTTCCTAACATGAGTAGACAAACAAACATTTTAATTGAAGCTAAAAATAAAACGCTGTCTACAAGGTGTTGTTGCACTCAGTTGCAACGCGAGTTGCGACAAAGTGGTGACAAGAGATGACCGACTTTGTTGAGCGAATGAAATTACTTTGTTGGATGGTCAGTGGAAAATGAATCGGGAGAGTACAATAGTTCAACAAGTCATAATGACTTTCTGAGTTTTCTGGATCCACTCGAAATAATCTATATATATAGTTGAAGTTATATTGAAATTAAAATATCAGTATAAATTAACATAATGTTGCGTTGTATTGTGAACATTTTCGATATCGTATTCAAAAGTTGATGTGCTGTATAGATCTATGATTCATTCCCTATTGCACTATTCCCAAAATAATTGGTACTCTTCAATGTCCAATCGTTCTAGTTTTTATAATCTTTACTCTTAGTTCAATTTTTATTTATTAACAGTTCTATTATTTATCACAAAACAAACTGGAATAGTTGCTCGTTAGATATTACAGATTAATCCTTTCCTCACAATAGATATTGCCTAACAAAATTCCTTCTGTATAAAACCTGACCTAAATGAGATTAATCCTTTCCTCACAACTTGTATTCCCTGCCGAAACTCCTTACAAAATAAACCTGGAATCCACTACTGCATTTCAATTTCCCCCCTCGAAAAAAAAAAATGATTTAAATAAAACTTACGTCTATTTCGATCCGCTTCTTCGGCCAAAAGTTTTTCAATTTTCTCCGGAAAATGTCTTTTGGCACACCACACTAAACCTATAACCGCTAAAACCACAAACACAGTGATAAGACCCAACCAAAAGGGTTCCTGCAGCATACGCTCCGATAGGGGCTTATATGGGATGTGGAGCATTCGTTTCTCGCAACGGTGTCCTTCCCACCAGGCGTAGCAGCTAAAGATCGTGGCATCAATATTTAAAATCAGTCTGAATTGTTAAATTGTGACCTAAACTGACTTACCGACAAAAGAATCCACCATTTTTCTCTACACAAATACCGCGTCCTTCACAGGGATTCTCAGCACAAGGCCGGGTTTTCTGTTCGCATGTGGTGCCCATATAGCCCGGTTGGCATTGACACTGGAAAATGGACATAACGAAATGAGCAATTGCTGGTGGAGGTCATTCAATATTCACTCGTCTACTTACCTTAAAATTAGTCGCTGTCAATTCGCATTTACCAAAGACACAAGGATCCAGTTCGCACACATTCAAGCCACAGAATCTGTAAATGCAAGCAACATTTAATTAGGAAAGGAGTTGGGTGGTGGTTTGTGTCGTCAATGCTGTCGTGTTTACTGTACCTTCCGGTGTAGTGCCCCAGGCACTGGCAATAGCTTGTTCCATTGTTCACTACACATTTGCCATTGAACTGGCAAGGATTTGGTTGACACGATTCGACACTTTTATACCCAGATGCTAATTTCATTTTGTAATTATTATCTGAAACAACAAGAACAGAATGCCCATGTAAGACGTCCTACTGTAAAACATCACTTGGGTAGGTGGTGACATTTTGTATAACTTGGCATGAGATTTCTGTCTGGGTGTTCGAGTGGCCTAACTTGCTATACATCCTTGCCCAGCTGAGTAGAGTACGACAAATTGTCCTTAGGTCTGATTTGGCGAAAAGTATAAATGCAATATCATTGAGTTGTGAAAAAGGGTGATATAGAGGGAATGATGACTTTCATGTATTGAAATGACAAGAAGATTCAAATGTCCGATTGCTTCGTTATGTTTCGTTTCTTCCTAAATCCAACCCTGATCGTATAATTTTTTGAAGAAAATACAAAAAATGAGGAAATCTAACAAATCGGTCGAAATTGTTCTTCTCATGTTTACACTATACGATTGGCCGTCTGTAAATGCAGTATTTCACCAGTAAAACGACCATTGGCTTGAGTAGTTAAATCCAAAACATTTTTTTAAATTAAGTACCGAATTTTGTTTTTGCATTGGTGCACATTATTCGGACCTGTGTAACATTTTAGGTCCCAGTCAAAGCTCACTGCCCAACCCTATTCCTTCATGACATGTAGTGGGAAAATTAGTTTTAAGGTTAAAATAAGGACCTTGATTCCTAATCGCTGACCGTTTATAAAGTTATTATAACGATGCTCCAAGTTTCATTCTCTTATGAAAAATTAATATTTTGGGGTAGTATGAGATGTCCTGGAACCTTTTGTTCGATTTTGACAAAAGTTTAGATTTGCTGACAATTATTTACCAAAACACCATGTGCCGAACCGCAATTGTCTAAGTTTCAATTTTAGTTTTCAAATATAACTAGTAATTTTGTCCGATTTCGACTAAATTTTGGAATTACGTACCGTTTTATAGAGCGTGGTTGTTATTTTGGACAGCAAGCTAAGCTTCAGACCCAAAATAGTGGAACGGTCGATAAACGTCACAATATCCCTACAAATGGAGATTTTGTCCCAGTATTGGTCAATACAGTGGTGGTGAGACCGATAGTGCCCTATGGGATTATCATGTGGTGGCAGGTGCTTAAGAAACTCAACTATTGCGCACCCGAATAGGGTTCAGAGAATGGCGATGATGTGCATCACGGGTGTTCTGCGCAACACTCGCTATAATACACGAAATGTAATGTTATATGTATTTGTTTCCGGTGGATATTATTTGGAGGCAGATTGCTACTACGTCTGTCATCAGGTTAAGGCAACTATCACAGACCGGCATGGTCGGAGTCGCCTATGGAACAGCTCTGGAAGGTACTCCCAACAATCCCAATACGTTCGGAAATTTCGCACACTCATACCGGTGAGAGATTCCTGGAACAATGGAGTTGTTGGTATAGAGGGATATGTAAATTTTTACATGTATGACAGGTAGGTCATGGGATCTTCTCCAAGGAACTGGGGTTGTCTCTTTCTCGTAGGCTACCTGATAATTGCAGTGTGCGTGGATAAGGAAAGTGACCGGCTGGCTGAGGGATAATAGTCCAACAGTCAATGGAATCAGTATTCCTGAACTCAACATTCGCACAGTAATACCGCAAATCATATGGTTGACGGCAATCAAATACATTCCGGGGTACTGCATATCAGATGAGCTGGCGAGACTGTGGTCTACTTTACGGTTTCACAGGAATTGGAAGTCGCTGTGGTCATGCCCCTAGCGACTTGTAAGCCTATCCCGCAAGAATGTACCTACAGTGGCGAGCAGATGTGGATACATCATAATTACATTTCACTTTGTCCAGTTGTAAATCCCGTAAATATACAGCAATTTCTACCAAGTTTTTTTTATTTGTATTCTTTATTAATTCTAGAAAAATAAAACATAACTGGATTCTCCAATATTTAATGAAAAAAATAACATCTGGAAGTTAAATCGAAAGAAACCAATGTATCCACTTATGCTCGTTCGAAAATTAAATGTTTTTAATCACGTTGTTTAGTATTTTGCCCAACGATCTTTGGCTTTAATGACACATTTTATTCGTTTGACCATTCTTTTAACCAGTTCCTCGATGTGTTCCTTTGGAATATTGACCCACTCCGCATGTCCGCGAGACCATTGTTCGTTCAAGTTATGTGGTGCATTTTCGTATGTAGCCAGTAGTTTTTCAACAAAACCCATAAATTTTCGATCGGGTTAAGATCCAAGCTTTGAGCTGGCCACTGCATTGTGTTACATTTTTGACTAGCGAGTCTTTGCGTGTGTCAATTTTGTCCGTATGATTAGGATCTCTATCCTGCTGAAATATAACTTCATTCTCGGAATACGCGATATCTTCCTTTTTCATTAGTTCGTCGATTTTTACCAATGGACCGATATGCCACCAAGTAAAACAACCCCACACCATCAAGTTACCTCCTCCATGCTTCATTGTTTCTTTTACTTGGTGCTTCTTCTACGTTTCATATGGGCGGTGCCATAAATATTGCTTACCATCCGAATAAAAGCGATTGATTTTGGTCTGGTCCAACCATATTATCCTCTTCCGGTCGTCGACGCTCAAATTTTTGTGCTCTTTGGAAAACTTGAGACGCGCCGATACATTTTTCGCGGGTAATGCTGGTTTCTTCCGTTTTTCTGTCGTTGTCAGCCCAATTCGCCGGAGCGTTCTACGTGCTTTCCACCCACTAACGGGTTTGTTTATGGCTGCTGCAGCTTCTTTAGTTGTTGTCACATGCTTGGTCGGTATTACCCGCTCCATAGCTCGAGCATCTCTATTGGTAAGCATTCTTGGTCGCGATTTCCTGGCTTCTGGCGGCTCTACATTAGGTCTTGTTCTAACCTGCAGCACTGTTCGATTGCAAACACCCACTTCTTTAGCAATTCTACGGGTTGAAACACCGTTTTCTGTCATTTCAATGATTCGGTTTAATTTTGTCACGAAGTCAATATTTTTGCGAAAAATTTAGTATCCAGCTAATGAAACTATCAACGTTGGCACAAAAAGTTTTTACTCTTTTGAATTTCACAATAATTCAAATAATGGTAAATATTGCGTGCACTTTTGACTCATGTGCCAGTGTTACCAGACACCAAAAACCAAAACGGGCATTAGTGGATACATTGGATTTTACGGCATAAGCTCAAAATATTGGTTTTTGCATTAAATATTGCAAAATGTAGTTATGTTTTCGTTTTTTAGGATTAATAAAGAAGCATGATAGGAATTGTTGTGGTTTTATGGGTAATACGGCAATTCAAAGTCAAATGTGATTAGAATGTATCCACATCTACTCGCCACTGTATATGACAATGCAGGAGAGGTGGATTGCATAGCTGCACAGAGTGTGTACGTACAAGGCAAATCCGAACAAGATTGATAGGAGGAGATCCAAGAACATTTTGTCTTTTGGATATGACAAAGTATCAATGCTTAGTATAGACTTAATGAGACACTGTCTGATTGGTAGACATACGGCGAGACTAAAGGTCATGTCAAATGAATTCTTAAAAAGTTGTAACGATGACGATGGGAAGAATGCTAGGATCACGCGTCCTGTACTAGCTGGAAGGCGGATATCTACTATGGGTCCTAGGAGAATTATAGCAAACTACAAACACAAACTAAATGACACTTAATCTCGTGGGGCCATGGTATCACAATATACTAATAAGTCTAAGTGAGTCGTACCTAACCTGCGAGGTGTTGGGACGCTTGCGGTGATCGTTAATATATGGAGGGTTCAATTCTTTCTATGTTTCTATGGACACGTAGGAAAAATAACCCAATTAGACGAAGCCGTATTTAGAGGTTGTCAACAACCACATTAAATTGTCATCACAACCGAATTAGATGTTATCACAACCTATTAGAATTTACTTCAACTGAATTTCAGTTGTGTGGATAAAATTATGTCTTGCCAGCCACAATTCGGTTGTGGCAACTGCAATTCGGTGGCAAGAACCGAATTTGCGGTTCCTACAACCTCTTTTCAAACTATTGAGTGTGAGTTCTAAGTTAATTATATCTACGGGATTTAGCTTTATGATTATGCTAACGCCACCAATTAGACAATGTTTAGGAACCATATTAGTACCTTTTCATCTGTATGGACACATTCTACGTGGGAATGCTAATAGTTTGGAGGTACATGTATATTTATTACCTTCTGATTGTTTGGTAGTACACATACATATATTTATTATTTTCTACCAGATTTTTTTTTCATTTGCTTTTACCAGCTTCAATTTTAATATCCGTCATTCCAAATACACAAATGTGATACGTGTTTATGCCCGTAGATGAGATTCATCTTAATTTGAGAGGGGGCTTGTGGTTGGTTGCATTTGGACATGTTTTACATGGCAGTTAATGCTTCAAATTCAATTTTACAAGTTGCTATTTTAGATTGAATTTCGTTAGATCCTTTCTATCTCTGTCGTTCGTTGTGCTCTTTAACATCTATGTTGTATTCGAGTGCATTAGGTTGTTGTAATCGAACACATAAAATTGTTGTATCCAAAGTTGCATGTTGTCATATGTAACATAGTATTCTTGTACATATTTTGGATTGTACCTTGGGTTAACCTAGAGGTTAATAAGCCTTAGGTCTCTTGTTTAATGTACAAATATGTTAGAGTTCTAAACACTGCTTGACGAAATTTATAAATTATCGGAATTGAATCGTACACTGTTGACATTATGAGGGTATTTCACCAGTGAACATTGATTAGTGAAATCTTTACTTTAATAAGATGAGGTTTGAGACTTAATACGACAAATTGGATATCGCCGCGAAGCAACGTAGCCTGGCCTACATTATTCAGTGAACAAATAGATGTATACAGGGTGATTCACGAAGTTCCGGACAAATTTCTCCAGCGTATTCCTTGGCTCATTTCATGAAGAAAAGTCCATTAGAACCATGTCCGAAAATGCATGAGTGCGAAATGGCAGCGGGTTCAAAATTTTCGGATTGGCGGGCGGAGGGTAATAGGGTAAAGTTGCTAACTTCTGAGCCAGTGGTCGGATTTTGTTTTGGGCTTGTTGGAAAGGTCTTTAAGAGGCCTTTCAGAATCTATAAAGAAAAAAGTAGAAAAAAGTCAAATCCCCGAGATACAGAGCCGACCAAATCCGATCCGACCACTGGCTCAGAAGTTAGCAACTTTACCCCACTACCCTCCGACCACCAATCCGAAAATTTTGAACCCGCTGCCATTTCGCACCCTTGCATTTTCGGACATGGTCCTAGTGGACTTTTCTTCATGAAATGAGCCAATGAATACGCTGGAGAAATTTGTCCGAAACTTCCTGAATCACCCTGTATACATCTGGTGGTATGAATATGGGCCCCAGGAAAATGGGCCCCAAAAAAAAATGAAATTGGGCCCCAAAAAAATGTATGGAAAACAACAACACGAAATTTTGGGGCCTATTTTCCCATTTTGGGGTCGTGTTTCGTTTTTTCATTACGAAAATTCACCCCAAACAAGAAAATGAAAAAGGGCCCCAAATAATTTTTGGGGCCCATTATCATATATTGGTGGGGCCTTACTTCACATTTTGGGGTTCATTTTCATTTTTTTTGATAAACTTTTATAAACTTGCATGATCTAAAAAAAATCGAATATTTTCTTTTTTGAATTCAGTTTTATTTACCTGTTAGTTAGTTAGTATTTATTATTATTCATTTATCAAATTCAGTTTGCTTTCATATTTTGAAATGTATTTGTACATATGTATTTAAGAATATATTTGAAGTGTATCTACAACCTTTGCACGGCAGCAGGACAAGTGTTGGCATTTAAGTTGTCAGCGACAGCACCAGCTTGCACTTTAAGGTGACACTCGTCACATAATATCAAATGCTTGCATGGAAGCAATACAATGTTCGGATATCGAACTTTGCAAATAACACAAAAACGATCATTTCCAATTTCAGGTAAATGCTCTTCATCTGGGCTCTCTTCTTCAACGGTGTGTGAGTTTGTTTCTATATCATTTACGTCAATTTTTGGTAGCATGTCAGTACAAATTTCATTGTCCTTATACAAATCTTTATTTTCAATTTCAATACTACTTCCAAGCATATAAAAAAAACTAAAAAAAAATTCAATTCTTTTATATTTAATTGAGCCGACCTAATTCTTCAATAATTCTTCAGACAAAACAAGTTCATCAACAAAACAAACGAAAAAAAAATTGGGGCCCGTTTTCACATTTTGGGGCCCACTTTCATACACTTCATCGTATCGCAACCTTAAAATGAATATGAGCCCCAAATAGTGTTCATGAAAATGAGCCCCAAAATAGTTTGGGGCTCGTTTTCATTTTTAGTTTGGTGCCCTGGTTCATTTTTTGGGGCTCATTTTCATTTCTATAAATGGGGTCGATTTTCATTATGAAAATGAACCCCAAATTTGGGGCCCATTTTCATTTTTTACTTTGGGGTGCATTTTCCTGGGGCCCATATTCATAGCGCCGTATACATCTATTTGTTCACTGAATAATGTAGATAGAGAAGAATCTGTCGATAACCATTATTAATGTATAACGCCACAAAACAACTAAAGGAAGAGATGCTGCACACACAGTTGCAACTTAAGTTGAGATCCTGTAGGAGAAGACAGATTATTCATTCCACAATTTTGTCACTCTACTCAAAACTGTAAGGTAGTCTCTAGTATTGGAATCTTACAATCTAAGCTAAACCCACATTGAACTTTTTTTTTATTTATTGCATTGGTGAGATATCTCACCGAGCCTGAGCTGATGATGAGTTCGGTACAGCTGATTTCCAAGACCAAGTGACGTTTAGGAGACAACAATGATAAAGGACGTTTAGATCAACAATGAACAATGACCACTGTTTATTAACTATGCAGCCCCACGTTCAGTCTACAGTACATTTTTCTTAGCTCTACGGGGGACATTCGGAAAGAGTCTGTCTTTTACACCTATTAAGAAACTTAAGAAACTTATCAAGCACAGTCTCGTTGGAGTTTAGCTTATTATTCAAATTCACTACAGTATATTCGGCACAGGTCACAATTTAAATAACAAACCTTTCAGAGATATAGTAGGTGGTAATACATAATATGGACTTCCAAAGCGATCATCATTTCCTAGAGGTTAATATTGAAGAATTATTGAATACCTATCTTTAGATGTATCCTAATTCAAGGCCAACATGTTCGCCTAATTTTGTGCAAAAATTCCAAAGATTCGGTTTTGCACATTTGGGCGAAGCCAATATGATTGAAATTAAGTGGTGAGATAAATCCTATACAGGCTTGCTAAAAAGGAAGGAAGGTATAGGTCTCTTTGCAAATGAGCTATACATAGGGATTTGCCCTTAAAGTTACATACTGGATCTACATAAACATAATATGCCTCATTCTGACTAAACCATCTGGCTAATAATAGAGAAGTATAAAAAAGATTCAACACAAGTAGTATGTGAGTATGAGCAGGATAATAAGACCCATTTACTAAACCCTACTGAGGAACAAATTAACGACTAGGCTACATTGGCGGCCAAACCATTGCAGCAATAGTGCAGTATCCAAGAGGATCTCACATCCTATCCCTAGTATTTAATGGAAAACCAGACAACTGACCGTAAAAGTAGTTATAGCAAACAGGTGCACAATCGCCCACAAAAAAGGTCACTACACCCCTATTAGACGTGAGATCTTGTCTACGCGATGTCGCGTAATAAGCGTGGGCACTCTGATTAAGAGTTGCTTCGTTAACAACAGGTTATCTCGTGTTTGCCAATGCGGTTCCTAAGGAGATATGGTCATGTATGCAGGTACCCAAGATCTGCTCGGCATATACATATTTCTCATTTTACTTTATAAGGCGGATGAACCAACACTATTGGTTAAAGGCGGATGAGCGCAGGGGAGACCAAAATCCAGGTCGGACAGGCTCATTGACAGCTTCACCCTGATCATCGTCTTGCCCAGAGTGGGAGGCTGTGAATACATCACGGCAATAAATAAAAGTAAAATCACGGTGGCCTAGGACGACCTGCCTTCACTGTTTATTAATGACAATGAAAATCGGAAATGTGAATGAGAAATATAAAACCCCCAATATATTGAAGGAGGAAACGTTCTAACCACAAATCTTTACGGATATGTATATGGAATGCTGGAACTCTTTACGGATCCGGTGCGTATACTATTCAACTGTCGGATGTCTATGAGAGCTATAGGGCTGACATTTCTGTCACCCAGGCTATGCGTTGGATCGGGTATGGTTGTATACTGTGACAGCTACTATTATAAAGGAGTGCCCCCTTTTGTAGAGATAAGGATGGTAATGTAGATAAGGGAGTTGCGCAAATACAAGACGATGGTGTCTATTTCTCCCTCCTTACCCAGGCGAAGTACAAAATTAACAACCGATCAGATATTCGCACTACGACAAATGCTGAAGAAACCCCACGACAAGCAATTCAACACCTACTGTCTCTTTGTAGACAATAATGCTGCTTTTGACAGCTCGATACGGAGAATACTTTACGACACTATGTCGGGGCTTGGCTTTCCTTTTAAGGTGATACGCTTTTGCAGAATGATACCGACCGGCACGAAATTCTCAGTAAAGACTGATAAAGACCTCACTGAACCATTTAGTACGATGCGAGGTCTCAGGCAGGGGGACACCCTTTCTTGAGATCTCTTCAAAATTGTAATAAAGATCATTATGGAAAAGCTGCAGTCAACACGAACAACACTATCAGCGTTAAAAGCCACTTGCTGCACGCGCATGATGATGATTTAGACATCAGAAAAATCTACTAGAAGTTGTAAGAATCGAGAAGAAATCAGTAAAATAGGGGTTGACAATAAATGAGAACAAGACACAATAAATCACCTGATTGGGGAAAAGGGGTCAACTTTGATAAGCATTATAATTTCGAGATATTGGACGAATTCGTTAACCTTGGAGTTGCCGTAATGGAGAACAATAACGTCAGCCTAGAATTCAAACGGAGAATTGTACTTGCAAAGAAGCTTTATTTTGAGCTAAGCAATCAATTCAGTTATAGGAACCTCTCTCGAGAAACAAAGATCCAACTCCGTCAGACTTTCATACAACCTGTCTTGCTGTATGGTGCAGAATCCGGGTCATTCGCACGCTGACAAAACGTCACTGGGAGTTTTCGAGAGAAAAGTACTGCGAAAAATATATGGACGTATGATAGAAAACGGCGAGTATTGGGATGTATAAACTGTAGCCCGACAACGAGTTAGTTAAACAACTCAAAAAAAAAAACGCGATAGACCATGGATGAGAGTGAACCAGCGCGAAGGACATCGGAAAATGGGACGGCAAAGACTTCACTGAAACGACCAGGTAGAATAATGCTGGGTGTTACCAACCGGAAGAGAAACAACAAACAACTTCAAAAATACAAATAAAAACAATATGTGCAATGCAAGAACTCCTAAAGGTCTACGTACCCATAATAAATTTTCCAAATATCTGCAACATCTTAAAAGTTACACCCCAAAAACCTGATAATTAGAGCTGTTTTTAAAGCAAAATAGCTCACAATTTTCTGAACCCAGAATCGCAATATTTTGCAAATAGTCGTTAAACACTCTGAACTTAAATTTTAGGTGGTAACAGCACCAATTTTTTTGTGTATGTATTAGAGATGTTTTTAATTTACAACTCACGCACGATCACGAATACGTGATTGAGTTTTACAGTGAGTTTACACGACAAAATCACGCCACGCGCACACCTCTAGTATGTATGTATCTGATCTGTTGCACGAGTTTAAATAAAATCTGAAAGAAAGCATAACCCAGTACATAAGTTTCAGTCGGGTGAACCGATTTAATCATACCCTCACCTTAAGTCATCCATTGCATGGGATTTCTGTTAAAAAACACCCATACTCAAAAGTGACCATATTCAATAACAGATTGATAGTGCGCTAAATTTTATTGAATGCCCAAATTAGATAGTTTCCCTCCGAATATTTATAAATAGGTACAAAAATGGGCATAGCAAGTTGTTGCCAAAATTTTGATCAGTACCAAATTTTATTAAGATCGATTATGATTTATTGGAGATATCGAGTCGGCAAACTGCAAATACGCCCAACTTTTGTATGGGAGGTACGAAACTGGGCGTGACACAATAGTCAGTTATCAATTACACAGTAGCTTTTAGCAAAATATTACCAAGTACCGAATTTTATTACGATCGGTTGTAGTTTACGAGAGTTATCGTGTCGATCAACCGGTCATCCGCCCAACTTTAATATGGGAGGTACCAGAATGGGTGTGGCAAAACAGCTCATGTTCTATAGAAGAGTTTTATTTGACCAAATATTGACTAGTACAAACTTTCATAAAGATTGGTTCGGTTTTAAGGGACTTCTCGTGCCGAACAACCAGACGGCCAAACAACTTTTGTATGGGAGGTACCACAATGGGCGTGGCAAAATCACCCTTGTTTTAATCGGTGATTGGCGTTTGATAACGTGAAGCCTTATACCTAATTGCATTAAGGTCGGAAGTGTTTCACGGGATTTATCGGATTGACAACCCGAACGAACACCCTGTTTTGTATGGGAGGTACCAGAATGGGCGTGACAATCTCGCCCATTTCCTCCAGTTAACTAGGCATTTACAGATTATTAACCGGTGTGAGAGTTGAAGCTAATCACATCTACCAGAAGAAAGGTTTGAAAGAAATATGATTTTGTGCTAAATGTGTCGATTTGTATGGGAGGTACCAGAAGGGGCGTGGTCACTACGCCCATTTTCATTCCCAAACTCGATATTGGCAAATAATAGTCACTGACGAAATTTCATTGTAATCTGTAAAGATTTACGGCAGTTATCGTGTTGACCAGCCAGCCAGACAGACAGACGGACATGGCTCAAACGTCTTAAAAAGTCCTAAAACGAATTTCGTCCAAAGATACTAAGGATCTAATATGGCTCCTTCTATGTGTTACATTTTTTACGTATTAAATAATATACCCCCCCATCCCTATGGGTGAGGGTATAACAATGAGACATACATACATAATTATAATGCTTTGAAAATTTGCATATTCTTTCAATAAATTTCAAATATTTTGAAATAAATCCTGAAAATGTATGGTGTATCTATATTTCATAACAACAAATAAGTATAAATTTTTCAGTTTGAAGTTTTTGAAAAATTTTAAAATCCATACACATGACTCACAGTTGACAAATGATGAAGACTTCCTCTATCGACATTGTGCTGAGAAATCAATAGGACGGTCTCACAGAGATTGTCAGCCCCTTCACAATTTATGTCACCTAAGACAAAACTAGTGACAACATATCAAGAAGATGTCTTATATAAATGTTCATCATCTAATCACATGGTCCTAGAGAAATAAAAAAAAGTAAAAATTGTGTCCCTTAACATCCCATGAAGGGATTGGGGAGAGCTTCTCACAAGAGCTTCTCCTAGAGAAATACTGTTGACAAAGTCGTCAAGAAAAACTTTTCAACTGGGTTCTACAGAAGTGGTCTAGTGATTTTTCCTTTTGATCGTTAATTTTTCCCAATACTACATCACTAATTCATTTTCAAAGCTTCTCTTGAGCAACACAAATTCAGGTAAACCTGTATTGCCGTATGGTCTTGTCGGAAGCCAGTGAAAAATCACTGATAATCTTCGAAACAATAGACGTGGGAAAAATGTCCATAACGGGTACAGAGCGATTACGTAGGCTACGTCATGACAGCAGAATATATAACAATGAACGACGGCTAAAGCTGTTCCAAGATGTACTCGAAAAAAGTCGAAGAATATGACCACCAATACATCCCTGAAAGGATCATCGGATTTATGAATGATTGCGACAGAAGAGAAATTAAGGTTGTTAATGCTCAAAATAAAAGAGGTGAGTAGTGTCATAAGTGAGTATGAAGACTGTACTTTCATACGAATTTTGGTATTTTTTGTGCAAGAATTTTGAAAAACTTTGTTGATGTTTCCGCCTGCAATTGAATATACAAATGCAATTAGTGATTATATACATTAAATAATTCTCTTGAAGTACTAATGTTCGAAATCTGTGTAAAACTGTAGTTTTCTATTACAAAAAATGCTGGGCATTGAGTTCTTTAATATCCGTTTTAAAAATATCATACATATAACTAAATACTATATATAAATGTATTTATAGTTGACTGCCGCACAAAATAACTAGTGCTTCATTTTACGTTTCCTTCACAGTTATCTCTGTCGGAACGGAAGTTTGCGGAAATATGTTGTTACATGCATATGTTTTATTTTATCGCATTTAAATACTATGGAAATAATGTGTTTGTTTTTTTTTTGTGGTGGAATATAATTTTTAATTTATGCATAAACATTAGGGGAAACTCATTTCTGTAGCCACCCTCTTATTAATGTATTAAACCGCTCTAGCTATCTTTATTTTAATATTTACTAACGATTTAGATGTAATAATTTAAAGTGACTACAGCCATGGACACTAAATTAGCACAAAACTGCTGTTAGTTCGACGCAGCATCTTTTTTTTTAACTTTTTGCCTATACAGACCAATTATTATGGTCTGCACTGTTGCGGCAGTGCATCAAGCTTGTGTCAAACATAAATTATTTTCCGTTATCTCTATTGTTTTTTGTTCTGATTGATGGAACGTGCAATTAACACTTTTGTTTTGGACGAGCGGAACGGTGATAAAAAGTTTTTTCGGGGATATTTTGTGTTCAACGGTAGTTTTTTTTAAATTTATGTGCAATTTCTCTAAACTTTTCCTAAAAATGGGACGTGGAAAAGCTAGAGGCTAGAGAAAAAGCGCATTATATTCCATATGTGTAGTGAAGGCAAAAACCATGTGAAATTGGAAAAAATTCTTAATCGATCGTGAAAACTAGTCTATAATGTTATTTATGTCATTAACGGCCGATTTCACCATTTTCAGTTATCTTTCAGTTAGAGCTAACGAACAGTTTTAGCTGTCAGTTTGTATGGAATTTATAATTTTTAACTGTCAGTTAGCTTTAACTTTGTTTGGTGAAATTGGGCGTAAAACTAATAAAAATGTTATAATGGAAAACAAAAAAAAAAAACAAAAAAAAAAGAACCCACGTAGCAAAAAACTACTGAAACATTGGATTGAGCTCTGTCATCACGCGATATGGCGAACGAAATTAACTCTCAATTTGGATTAAATTTATCAGACAGGCTCATCCGTAGACGACTGAATGGCGCTCAGCTGTTTGAGGGCGCAAGAAGAAAGAAGCTACATCTATCAAGAACAAATATTGTCAAGCATTTATTGTTTGCTCGCATCCACAAGTCTAAAGGCCTCTCATTGTGGAAAAAAAATTAAAGTGATGCAACTAAGATAAATCGTATGGACCGGATGGTAGAGTATTTGTTCATCGACTAAAATGCCTGCCATTGAATCCCCGCTACACTCAGAAGACCGTGAAGGAAGGTGGAGGAAGCATCATGGAGTGGGTAGCCTTGTCATGGCAGGGTATGGAACACATTGTCAAATTTTGTGGAAAAATTAACCATTACCAGTATTCGGACATTCTTAAGAACCAAATGGACCCTTATACTTTTGAATACATGACAGCTTTTCATGCACATTCATGCACGAGAATGACCCCAAACACACGTCGAAGCTTGTAAAGGAGTGGTTTTGTAGGGAAAGCAGCCCTGTTTTAGACTGTCCTGCGCAAAGTCCCGACTCGAACCCAATTGAAAACCTCTGGAACGATGTGGAGTGTGCGATTGCTCAACATAAGTACAAAAACTTGGATGATCTTTGAACTGGAATACAGAATTGCGTAGTCAGAATTTGATTCAAAGCAGTAATTTCCAAGAGGCACTTGCAAAACAAAAGCTATACTAGTAAATATTGATCAGGAAAACTAAAAACATTAATATTTATATTAATTTCTAAAATATGTCCTTTTTATTCCAGAAATTTTAATTTGTGCTATTTTACTGTCCACGCGGAAAAACCAGAGTTGGTAAAAGCGAATAATTACAATTCTATGAATAGAATTTCTGAAATTCAAATATAAATTTCTTTAAATTAAAGAAAAAATTCTTGAAATCAAAATACTTTGTTCTCTATATTTTCAAATTCAAATTATTTGATTTTACAACAAAATATTTTTGCTTAATCAGCTAAATGTTTCACTGTTAGTTCAAATAAAAAACTTCGTTAATGATCAATTCAAACTTTAGAATTTTTAACCACCTCATATTTGTTGAAATTTTATGCCGAAATATATGAATATATGAAAAATATATGAAATATATATTTGCTCCAAAATATTACAGAAAAGCAAAGATTGACAAAAAGAATTCTTTGGAAATAAGAATTAAAGATTTGAAATATTTACAAATGCTTTCATGATACTAATGAATTAATTTTCAGTTTTAACAGAAACAGTAGGATGAAAAACAACAAATCTCGTTTTGTTACATCAGATAAACTATTTCTATAACTGAAAATCATACAAAAAATTTATTTAAATCGTACGCGAGATTGTCCGACATAGATAAAGGAAATAATAGATATAGCGGGCCCATTGTCAACTTTCTTCACTAGGTGCAGTCCTCATTGACGCTTATTTAAAATTGGGGGACATTTTTGTGAAAGTAATTTAAACAAGGGAAAATGTGACAAAATTTAAATGATTTTATATAATAGCATTTGTTTCTTATATAAAAAATTACATGAGGTGTCAGGGGACACCCGGTTCCTGTCGCTACATATTATGTACTAATTAGTTCCAACACGCCTGTTGAAAAATATTGTAATTTAAATGGATCTTTAAGAAAATATACCTTTTGGTAAAATGATTAACCTTTTTTCAAGAAATTTTTATTTATGAATATATTTTTTTAAAAAAATTATATTTTTAGGTACCTTTTGTAAGAATATGTATTATATTTTCCCGAAAAGGTCCTTTCTTTAATGAGAGGTACTTCTTTTATTAAAAGCTAATGTTTTTTTTAAGAAAAGCTACCATTTTGAATAAGAAGTGCTTTCTGTAAGAAAAAGCCTAAGAGTATGATTTTTTTTTACAAAGAAGTACTTTTTTAAAGAACAGGTACTTTTTAAAGAAGTAGTATTCTTTTTAGGAAAAGGTTGTTTTTGAAGAAAATTTACTTATTTTACTTATTATTTTACATATCTCAAGAAAAGAAAAGAAAAGGTATTATTTTTTTCAGAAAAGGTACTTTTAAGAAAAGGAATTTTTGTAAGGAAAGGTATTTTTTTTAAGAGAAGGTATATTTTTTTTAAGAAAAGCTTTTTTTACGAAACAACATGTACAATTTTAAGAGTAGGTACTTATCTCAAGAAAAGTTATTTTGTTTTACAAGAAAGGTGATCTTTAAAGAAAATTTAGTTTTTTAAGAAAAGATAATTTGTTGTAAGATAATGTACTTTTTTAAGAAAATGTACTTATTCAAAAAAATTACTTTTTTTTAAGAAAAGGTACTTTTTGTAAGAATATTTACTTATTTAAGCAAAGGTACTTCTTTAAGATAAGGTATTTTTTTAAGAAAACTTAGATTGTTTAAGAATATCAATTGGTACTTTTTTTTTGAGAAAATTTACTTTTTTAAGAAAACGCACTTACTTAAGAAAATTTAATTTTTTTTCTAAATTTCTAAATTTACTTTTTATTCGGTTAAAAACTACAATATGAAATAAACAGGCTCCACCTAGGAAACTTCCCTTTAAACCAAACCAAACCTAATATAGTTGATAATAATGGGTTGTAATAAAGTTGTTAAAAAAAAGTTGTTTAAAATTTGTTCATTTATTTAATTTTTTCATATAATTTAATTTAATAATTGTTTAATTCATTTTCATCCCGCAACGTGCGATAAGGAACTTCGTTCCAAAAATTATTTCAAAGACATGCCGGTGTTGGGATATCAATAAGAGAAAACCCGTGAGACCGCCTAAAGATGAACAAGCCGGAACGCGTTTTTATCTAAAAACTTCCCCTCCCAAAAATTGTAGCAACTTCTGTGGTCGCAGATGCCAAAAACCGTTAGAGTGTCTGAGGACTCTCAACAAGGAATGGTAGCTGAACCGGAGGCAGAACCAATTTATTAGGACATAGTAATATTTTTGTTGAAAATAATTAGATTTTAAAATTTTAGATTTTAATGTCCTATTTTTTGACATTTTTTTGGGAACAAAAAAAATCCCATTTATTGCTTTCAACGACATCTAGAAAATTACCCATTACACTACAATTTTCCCAATACTTGTGCTTCATCTATTAGTTTACTTTATTTATGTTGTCCGATACATAGAATTTTTTTTTCTGTCCAGCTAAAAGGTGTTGTATGAGATATTGCTGGCATTAATGAGCAGACGATTTGAAATAACGTCCAAGTTTTGTGTGTTTATTTTAAGAAGAATGTGCATTTTAAGATTTTATATTTACGGTTTTGAGTTTTTTGAATTGTTAATTATTAAAACATAATAATATTTGTTCCCTGAAGAAGTCGCCCAATGTGGAGACGAAATATTGGTAATAAATAAGCAACACATATAATTGATCTTAAGCTCGTTTACAGAATACGAAGAATTTAAAAATATTTGTAACTTGCATTGGGTTGAAGTCTTGCCAATGTAGCTGTGTTTTTAAAACCACATTTTAACTAAAAATTACCAACTTATTACCCAAAAACTACAGAAAGTCAGTGCAAAAGTTTACATTTGAAACTTTTGATTCGAAATTTCTTTGTAACGGCTCAGTAGGATTTCAAAAACAAAGAACATTTAAATCGGGCTACAAGTTAAGAAGTTACGTGCTACGATAATTTAGTCATCCTGACAGCCTATTACAAAACGTATATTGAAACAAGGTCCTCTAAATACCAGATTGCGAAAGCCTGACTCCTCCTCTACAAATACTTAGTACATTCTGAAACAATTGGACCTATTGTTCAGAAGTTCTGATGTTATTACCACTTTTTGCAATCGGCCTCACTGTAAAACGTATAAAAACTGCTTCGCTTGTACCAGAGTTGACAACCTGTAGCAAAACGTATGTTGAAACAAAGTCATCTAAATACCAGATTCTGAAAGCCTGACTCCTCCTCTACAAATACTTAGTACATTCTGAAACAATTGGACCTATTGTTTAGAAGTTCTGATGTTATTACCACTTTTTGCAATCGGCCTCACTGTAAAACGTATATAAACTGCTTCGCTTATAGCAAGTTCCCCGTTAAACAGAAGATGTTTAACGGCGCTTTGTTAGAGAGAAATGACATTAGAAGCCTTCCTAAAATACTTTGTTTAATACTTCGGAAATATGTGTGACTCACGCGAAAATAGTGCTCACGTACACTCACTCACGCGAAAATAGTGCTCACGTACACTCACTCACGCAAAGATTGAACTCACGCACGAATATTTTATCGCTACTCACGATCACGCACGCTCCGTGAGCAAAATTTGGTCACGCTCACGTTCACGCGTGATTCACATGAATCACGCCAATCACGTGACTCGTGCCCATCTGTAGTGTTTACCACATATACTAGTTTTTCGTTCCCGTACTTTTTTGAAACCTTGTCTCTCAGATAGAATTTTTTGATATATCTGGTGAAACTCTTACTAGTTTTACTATTAAAAAAGTAAGGGAACAAGCCTATTATAAACGTTGAAATTTCTAAAAAATCTCTATAGATGCAATCTAAGTGTCATTCAGGGCATTTACTAGTTCGACTGAGCCTATACGTTACAAATGATGTTTCATATAAAGTATACATCACCGGCCTCTATAAAAGGTTTTCGCAGGCAATTTAAACTTTGCACTTGTTTAACTGACTGACACCACAACTAAAGCCATTTAACGATGCTGTTAAGTTGGTTAGGTAAGTTTTTTTTCCTCTGTCTAATGAATATTAATTACCGAGTACCGAATTGTGAGTTGTGAGTTGTAAAGTAAAGTTGAAATTTCTAAAAATTCGTCAAGGAGCTATAAGGTGATATAAGTCAAACTCAAGGTGATCACATTCTGTCCGAACTAATAAAATAAATGATCTGATTTTTACCTAAAGTACAACGTAGGGAAGGGTGGATAAACTCGCTCGCTCTAAGGTTGGATATGGATTAGGTTAGGGTTAGTGTATTCAAAAAAAACGGGTTTTCAAGAATGTCGGTTTTAGGTTTCTTCGAATATTAAAATTTTGGCGAATTCGGTTAAACCGAGGAGTAGGAATCGGTTAATAACCGGAATAGGTTTTTATGAAAAAGTATACGATTTATACGAATTTTATATTTTAGTTCAATCTTTTTGAATTTTGGGATCGATGTTACTATAAAAACTATATATATATAAGTGAACATTTCCAGAGAAAGTGCCACCCTATGTCACATCACGTCACCCTCGTTAATTGCTTATAGTTTAGGACCATGTGGTTCGACTGTTTTTTATTATATTCCTAAATAAAGGGTTTTTCAACAGATACGCTACAAAAGTAAATCGATAGGGACAGCAAACACGCCATATTTTTTCCCGCTCTTTTGACATTTCACTTTAGTAAGGTTTGCCATTTCATCATGGAAAGATATACGAGTCGAAATTATTAAAATTTACTACCGAAATTTGGAGTCAGTGGCCTCAAGTTTAAGAGCGCTACGTCAAATTTATGGTCGTCATAATCGTCCTACCAGATCAACAATTGAGCGTCTAGTGGAAAAATTTGAATCTACAGACACAGTACAAAATGTTCCCGTGCCAGTGAGACAAAGAAGTGCCCGTAGTGTCGAGAATATTGCTGTCGCTGAGGCTTCAGTTCAAGAAAGCCCAAATGTGTCTCTCACACGTCGTTCTCAAGCGTTGGGCATCTCTGTGACGTCGTTGTGGCGAATTTTGCGAAAAGATCTTGGCCTACATCCTTACAAGATCAAATTGACGCAAGAACTGAAGCCGCTTGACCACCATTAGCATCGTATGTTCGTGAATTGGGCTGAGCAACAACTTGAAAATGATTCGAATTTTCATCGGAAAATCATCTTCAGCGATGATGCTCATTTCTGGCTGAACGGCTTCGTCAATAAGCAAAATATGCGCAATCCACACGTAATCCAAAAGTCATTTTTGCATCCCAAAAAAAATACGGTTTGGTGCGGTTTATGGGCCGGCGGCGTCATTGGGCCGTACTTCTTCCGTGATGATCAAGACCGGCACATTACTTTGAATGTGAATCGCTACCGTTCAATGATAACCGAATATTTTTTGTCCCAATTGGATAATATGGACTTGGAGGGCATGTGGTTCCAACAGGACGGCGCCACAAGCCACACAGCGAATGCCACAATCAATTTATTGGAAACCAAGTTTGGTGAACGTGTTATCTCACGAAATGGCCCAGTCGATTGGCCGCCTCGGTCGTGCGATTTGACGCCGTTAGATTATTTCCTGTGGGGCTACGTCAAGTCTATGGTCTATGCCAACAAGCCAGCGACGATTGATGAACTTCGTACGAATATCGAACGTGAAATTGCAGCAGTATCGGCCGATTTATGCTTGAAAACCGTCGAAAATTGGGTTCAGCGTCTGGACTTCTGCAAGCATGCCAGTGGTGGCCATGCAAAAGAAATCGAGTTCCATACATAATGGCATCGAACGTACTTTCACAGGAATAAAGAATTTCATTGGTATCTAAAACCGGTTTTGTTTTATTTAAAAAAACTTTTGTAGCGCTCTTATTGAAAAACCCTTTACATAATGTAAGTAACTACATATTTAGTAAATGAAAAGAAGACAATCAAACTAACTGGTCCTAAATATATAAGTAATTATCGAGGGTGACGTGATGTGAGAAAAGGTTGACCTTTCTGTGGAAATGCCCAAGTATTATTTCATTGTCAAAGTCAATACTGAAGTTATTCTCCTTTAAACTCATATTTCAAGCATGAAATACACTTGAGATGCTTTGATTTTAAACGATTTTTGTCTTTTTTTTTAACGTAATCTGAAACTGAAAATACACTTTCGTAGATTTAGGGGTAATTGTACAAATGGATTTATACAGTTTATTCAACCTATCCAAATATGTCAAATCATGGTTTCGTAAATTTTCCGGTGACCGAATTATTCTTTATGTTGGATTGTGAATACCGATTATTGTTTTATGGATTTCTGCCGACAAATAGCAATTGAGACATTGGTTGAACCGAAACATACGATACAATTACTTTTTACTTAGAATTAGAGGTACTTGAATCAAGAAATTTATGCAAAAAATTGGGAAGTAAATAAACACAAATGGCACCAATTGCTACAAGGCAATTTAAATTTTTGGCTTAGACAATTTTTAGTGTTTCTAGGAGCAATCAGGCAATACCATTGATCAATCGCTCGAAAAAGGTTCGTGTCGATTGGTGCAAGGAAATGTTGAAAAATTCCATGGCGGTGCTTCAAAAGACGGTTAAAAGATAGTGATATGAAATTGAGACCAAACGACTCCATGGATCTTCCAAGACGAGCCTGATCCAGCAAAAGTTGTTTGCGCATGAAGCTCTTCAAACCAAATTGTGGCCTGCTTCATCGGCATAACTGGTCATGTGACAATAATTTCGTTAGAACACCGTAGGAGGGTTAATACTGAATGGTCCACAATCATTTGTTTGCCAGATGTTTTTGGTGAACTAAGGAAACGAACCCCCAAAGTAGAATCATTCTCCATCACGACAATGCTAGGTCGCACACATCGGCTCAACCACACGCGTATAGATTATAAAATCGATTTTATAGGTCATCCGTGGCCAACTTTTTTTGACGCCTGAAGAGCGGTTGATGTGTTCAAACCGCATGTTTTGGAACTACATCATTTGGAAAGGTAAAAGTGCTTCGAAAATTGGTTCAATTTCATACAAAAGTGTATTGATTTTCATGGAGAATATTTTGAAAAACAATAAAAAAAAAAATACAGCAGACAGTTCTCCCTGCAGGCTGTGTCAGAGACACGGCCATTAAGTTTAACGTAGAATACGCCATCGATAAGACTGAAAACATATATAACAATAAATTCATTTGCTTATATTATTTATCATTTATTGTTATATATGTTTTCTGTCTTATCGGATGGCGTATTCTACGTTAAACTTAATGGCCGTGTCTCTGACACAGCCTGCAGGGACAGTCCGTGGCCGAAGGCCTCGGACAACTGTCTACTGTAATATTTATGTTTACCAACTTCATTTGATTCAAGTCCGTTTAAAAAAAAAAATTATGTTCAATTTTTTTAAACTTAATTTAATTTATGTATTTTAATTAATATTTTTATTGAAATAAGTTCTGCGAATGTTGAGAGGGCCGCCCTAATATTAAAAAAGGTTTACCTTATCGAGTCTTCGCATTAGCATTCGAGCGTTGTGTGAAAGCTTTACGCTTTACAATTCAAAATTAATGTTACAACAGCTTTATTGAAGCTTTCGCAAAAAAGCTTTATTACGTTAGCTTACTGTTTGTTTCACTTTTTACTAGATACATGTTGCCAAGCAACATTAGCTTGCTGTTCGTTTCACTTTTTACTAGATACATGTTCCTAAGCAATGTTGAGCAACCAAAAACACTCAACCAAACACCACACAAATGTTTGAGTGTATGTGTTTAAACAATTTTCATTTGAGAAATTAAAATACTAGAAATATATCAACCAATATGAAATGTATATCAAACGAAAGATAACATCTTCATTTACCTACAAAAAAAATTTTAAAAAAATTCATCTAGCCGTTTCCTCAAATTCAATGAAATAAAGATTACAACAATAAAAACCTGACATGACTCCTCATACCGTAAGGTAAGACGTATTCTACGTCAAAAACTTTCAAAACTTTCAAACAAAAACACTTGTTTTTGTTTTAATTATTAGGCCAGAAATATAAACAGCAACCTCGTATTTCACTTGATCCAATTATTTGTGTACTTGAAATGACAAAATTGTAGATTCAAGGGTCTTTATATCAAATTTAGTACGAAAGAATTGCTTTGACTGCGTTGCTACTATTAGGCGTTTAATCAATTCTCGTTAAGTTGAGTTTAGTTTATTCGTAAACGTGAGATAATATAACCTAAATACTTAAACAGAAGTGAACTGATGAAATGTACCATTTCGTACAACCACCATAGTCAATTTACAAAATTAAGTTTTAAATCTTAATTAACATCGTAATCGTGTTGATTATGTATGTAATTGAAGATTTTCAGTAATTGAGTTGACAAATTTCGTGATTGATTTGAGTATTAATTCGTTTTTGTGTGAACTACTTTTTTAAAATACCGTTCGGAACCGGTGTTATACTGTAGGTCTCAATCAGTGATTGTAGAAACTAAAAAGCGCACAGCTCACTGGTTGTGAGAAGCTGTCCCCAATACGTTCATGGGATGTAATGGGAAACCATTTTTTTTTACCAGTATTGTCATCAGTTACGCACCTTATATCACTTCGGATTTGGCAGAAATGTCTCCTATTTCCACTGCGCAAATTATTTTGGGACACAGACGGCGAAATAATTCGTTGGCTGTGTTTTACGCCTGTCTGATGGGTTTAGTGACCATAGAGAGTAATTGAAAAGTCATTACATATGTAATTCTGAATTGTAATATAACTTGTGTAAAAATTATTTAAACACCGGTTGGTTGGTTTTCGTGGTTGCTACAGATACTATTGAGCATCAGTTAGTGTCTTGAGACATCGGTTTTCATACCACAGCACTCCGGGCAGTCCAAAGTACCGTGCCAATATCCAGCCTGTTAATCGGAAATACCTCGTTAGATCCCCTAGATCTATCTCGTGTATCTCAGTGAGGTAATGCAGGAAAGGACGGCCCATAGTCTTCAGGCGTCTATTCATCAGAGCCAGACAACTTCAGAGGAGATGCTCTACCGTCTCCTCCTCTTCTACGTCATCGCAGGCACGGCAGTGGTCATTATATGACAGCTTCAACTCAGTTGCGTGATTACCGATTGGCCAGTGCCCGGTCAGCACGCCAGTTAGCCTAGATATGTCTCCCCGATTATGGCTAATCAGAGAGTTAGTCCGGTGAATGTTATATTCTGGCCATGTGTTTCTGGATATGCGGCACGTTTCCGTCCTATCCCATCTGGTCTTCGCTCGTTCAAGGTACTGCAGGACAATACCTCTTTTGACCAACCCTATAGGCGTTGCGACTGACGCAATGTGGAGTTCGGTGGAAGAGGATTCTGCCCTGGCTAGTTCATCTGTTCTGATTATGCTAATGTACATCCATAGCACCATTTTCGGTCGGAGACCCCACCGGCTTCCGAACATTTTCCGACAAGCGTAGTACGTAACGGTTAACTTCTGTGCGCGGTGCTCTATGTTACGCTTCCAGGAAAGTTTGGGGTCTAGAATAACGCCCAAGTATTTGGCGTGAGTTGACAGTGGAATCTCTATTCCACTTAGCCGAGGAGGATTAAACTTTGGTATCTTGGTCTTCGTGGTAAAAAGTATGACCTCAGTTTTCCCTGGATTCACTCCAAGACCACTCCCAGTGGCCCAATCGTTAAGTGATTTCAAGGCCCCATTCATGATTTCGCTCAACACGAATGGGAACTAACCAGATACCATTATTAAAACGTCATCCGCATACGCCACGGTTTTGATCCTCATATTGCCCAGTTTCAGTAGTATGTTGTTGATCACGAGTAACCAAAGTAGGGGAGAGTTAACTCCACCCTGGGGAGTTCCTCTATTCACTCACTTTGATGACTCGCTGTTTCCCATTGAGGCGTTTTTACTTCTGCTCTGTAACATTGTCACTATCCAACACCGTTTAATTGATTTCAAAAATATCCGTTGAAACTGGTTCGTCGAAAATTTTCGGGTATTCGTTTCGGGTTTGACTACACTAGTTGCACGGACCGTCGGTGGTGCAATGGGTAGTGTGCGCGCCTCTTGTACAGGAGATCCTGGGTTCGATCCCTGCTCCAACCACCTTAAAATTTCTTTCGACGACGGTCACCTCGCTTAGTGACGGCGACACTATCGAGTATATAGCCATGAAAAAGCTTCTCAAAATACCGTTCGGAATCGGTGTAAAACTGTAGGTCCCAATCAGTGAGTGAAAACTGGAAAGCGCACAGCTCAGTGATTGTGAGAAGTTCTCCCCGGTCCCTTCATGGGATGTAATGGGAAACCATTTATTTATTTTATTTTTAGTTGCACGCTGAAAAATAACGGCCCTTGTAGGAATCATGTATATTAGACCGACTCACAAAAAAAGTTCGTTTTGTCAACCCTTGAATATGTACCTTGGTTTGCTTTGTGATGATTGCCCAAATTTTTCGTGTCTAGTATTAAGATTCCGTGGGCTGGACCATTTTTAAAAAGGTATTTTTTATAGTTTTTCAAAGAATTTTGTACTTTCAATATTAACAAGGTAGACTGTACAATATTGGTATCATATTAAAGGCTTTTTGAAGGTGCATCCAACGGTATATAAAAGATGCCAAAGCATGTCCTGCCACATTCTTTTTCAGGGATATTTTTTAGTACGGAGATTTTTCTGAGTTAAATGTCAGCTTGAAATATTTTAATCTTTAGTCCATATAACTAAATACGTGTTTCAGCTTTTTTTTTCTAAATTCGCCCCAGTTATCGCTTCACCAAAAATTCAATACGGTGGAAACATACGTTCTGAGCAGGGCAAAATGGGTATCAGATCTTTTCTTTTGACAAGTGCATCATTATATTGTTTTAAGTTTGTAATACATTTTCCGAAGTGATCTGGACCAATTTTTTAATATATTGAATTACTCCAATCTGACATTTAAATCAGGAAACCTCCGTACTAAAATCTTATAAATTCGTTTTATTGCAGAATACCCTGATAAAACGATGTGTCAGGAAATGCTTTGGAATGTTTTATATATCGTTGGACACGCCTTTTTTAAAAACGGTCCAGCTCAGGGGATCTTAATGATAAACTCGAAATATTTTGGAAATCATCAGAAAATAAACCAAGGTAGTACATTTTGGAGGGGTGGATAAAACACCTTTTCCCCACCATACAATGGGAGTCGGTCTAATGTATATGTTTGCAAGCATGACTTTCATGAATTGATGATTTGCTGCTTTTCTTTTGATGTCTGTCACGTTTTTGTTTTCAGCAGTCTTCAACCAACAAAGCCATATTTTGGTCACAAAACCGCTCAATGCAACCAACTAATCATTGTGTCTCAAACATGTAATATTTAATGGTAAACACAGTGTGTTTGGACACATGTATACTACATTTGCCACATGCTACAAACACGTTATATTTGCATCCAAACAACAAAACAGGTCAGATTTTTCAGCGTGTAGGATATTCAAATTTATGAAATTCATTGTTATAGGTAAAGTAAATGATAAAAGAAACGACAAGTCGTGAATGTTAGCTCCGGCCTAAATATAGTTATGATTAGATATTTTAGCAAAGTGTCCTGATGATCATCAATTTCACCAATTGTAGGTACCGATTGCATAGGAAAAACTGTTGCATGACTTCAGATTTACCTTTTGCGGAAACCTAAAAAAATATAAATTCTTATTTAAACTAAACTTGAACGTTATGGGAAAAAATTGTCTTGGAATTCCAAAGAATAATAATGATGACAGTCTCATTGATTTCTGAACTCGCCATTACCTGTTTATCGGCGGACTGAAATTCCCCACTAAAAATATTCACAATTTCACATATTCACATCCCTGCTGGATGTAAAATCTATTGATAGCCACCACCAACTCTTGGTAGGTACCTTCCGGCTCCGTCCAGCGGCTGTCAATGGTAAAGGAAAAATCGTTAAGAACTGTCTCAACTAATCCATCGTTGAACGCTGAAAGCAACAGCCAAATGGGAGAATAAACCTTGGATTAGTACAGAATCCCGGACTGAAATTCGGAATCGTGAACGTCTATACGATATATTACGCGTGTACGATGAATACACCATCAGTGAAAAGGCAATATAGATACTAGTATCGGTAGAGTGGTGAACATGGTCCTTTCCGCTTACGACAGTATCTGAACGAAATAACGTAAAACCCCGATTCAATATTCGTAGGGGAAAAAATGGTTTCACGTTACATCCCATGAAGGGATTGGTGAGTGCTTCTCACATCCGGTGAGCTGTGCGCCTCCAAGTTTTTCAACTCACAGTTTTACACTGATTCCGAATGATATTTTGAGAACTCGATAGTGTCGCCATCACTAAGCGAGTTGACCGTTGTCGACAGAAATGTCAGATGGTCAGAACAGGGATCGAATCCACGTTCTCATGTTCGCTAACCATTACACCACCGACGGCCACCTCAGTATTGGTACCCTTCAATAAAAAAACTGAGCGCTGAAGTATCATCACCAGATCAACGGATCTCGCCGGCAGTAGAGCATATTGTGCAGAAGGAGCAGGTGGGTTTCAGACCAGGACCAGATAATCATAGACTTTCGGTAGTATACACCGAAGCTCCACCTAGACCACAAAGGAGGTACGGGTCAGGGTAGTGATTCGGAAACTTTACAGGGATGCAACATTTAAAGTTGTACACCTAGATGCATATGTATGAACACCTAGATGATATCGACTACTTAGTTAACATATGACTGAAGGTGCCCAAATTTGATGACAACAAGGCCAAGTCAAACAGACTCTTCAGAAATGCGAAAAATTACGATTGTGAATAAATATTAGGAAGACAAAGGTTATAGATTAAGACGTGGGATAGAAGATATGGGACTGATATGGTCATTTACCGTCATGTGTACTACCTGATCATTATTGCCAATTCCTTAGGAATGTTTTCCCTACCATATTTTTACCTCTATTGGAGATGCATTTTCATATGTAGTCTCTCGTTCTGTTATTCGATGATTTGAAGTAGAAGGCTCTTAGGGTACCAACCAGTGTATACGTTCATAAATTGTATACCAAGCGTTATTTACTTAAGTTATCTGAATCAACCCCGAAGTTCAGGGACCTTACAAAACGGAGGAATCATATTTCTACAACCGGCACATTTGTTGCCCTTTCTCAGTAATTGGTAACGCCAAGTTTTTAAGGGGATTTAATCACCTGGTACTTCTAGCGGAATCTTGGCCATTTTAGTTTTCGTCTTCCTTCAAGTACGCCTTCGAATATCGTTCGTGGCTTATACGAATTCGATACTTGCTGTTATGTTTCATAAACATTTATATCGCGAAGAGTCCCAGTGCTGTTCCGCTGGCTAATGATATAACCCAGCAATCTTGCGCCATAATACAAGTAATGTTGTATGAGAGTCAGATATATCTGGGTCTTCGTTTCTCGAGAGAGGTCTATATCTCTGAAGTGCATGCTTAGATCGAAATAACTTCAATGCAAGATTCTCCGCTTGATATCAGGGCTAAGGGTATTGTTTTTAGTTATGGCACATCCGAGGTAAATAAACTCGTTCACTACCTCGAAATATTCCAAATGAGTGGAGGTTCTTCTCACTAAAAGCAGAAAATTTTAAATATTTATATATTGGCTAACCCACCTTAATCTTCGAAAATACTGGAGTAGTTTAGGTTGGGTTTTAGTGGCAGTCGATGAACGACTCACTTAGAGTTATTAGTCCATTGTGATACCACGGTGTAATGAGATTAAGCGTTCTCCCTACCGGAGGTCTATATCGTTTGCTCCAAGAAGCTCAAAATGTGGTCTACGTGTCTATCTGAGATAATTCACCCAGGTCCCTAAATAGGTAGGACAAAATACTAGACACCCACCTGCCGGCTAGTGCTGGAAACGTACAAGTTAGATGTTCAGTAGATGTCCACCTCATCATTACAGCTTCTACAAAAGTTATTTGCGCTGACATTTAGTCTAGCCGCAAGTCTAACAATCAGACAGTGTCCCGTCAAAACTGAAAGAAGCATTGATACGTTTGGCATGACTAAAGACCGAAGCTTTCTGCATCTCCTGCTATCCACTATGAGACAGATTTGTCTTGAGTCTTGAGTGTCTTGTCATCTATCCTGCATCATCAAATAGGCACGTTCTTGCAGGATATGCTTTGTGCTCACACGTCGCTAGGGAAATGTTCCCCGGAATGCTCTTGTGCCCTGACACACACATGAGGTGCAATTAGTACTGTATCTAGTAGATCTCCGTGTATGTTTCTGGAATCCCTTTCCGGTAGTAGTATAGTAATTGAATAGTAGTTGAACTGTAGTTGAATAGTAGTTTCGAGTAGTCGACAAATGCAAGAATGTTGGGAGAACCTTCCAGCCATGACGAACTTCGACCATGCCTCATTGTGATAGTTGCAATCTGCCTACCTACAATGTCTACCGGGAACAAGTAAAACATAACATTCGGTGCAACAGTGGGAGTGGTGAGCAGAGCACCCGTGATGCACATCGTCGTCATTCTCTGAACCCTAGTCCGTTATGCATAATAAGTGGGTTTTACCTGCCACCATACGATAACCCCATGGAGCATAATCGGTCCTACCACCGCTGTATAGATCCAGTAAACAATCCTCAGAGAAAGGACCCATTTTTAGATCTTTCCACTATGTTGGGTCTGATACTAAGCTTGCGGTCCGAAATAATATCCAGGTAATTGACACAATTTGCTGGCTAATTTCAGAACCATTCAAAATGGTAGGTTCCCCGATAGGTATTTTTTACGTCCGGGTTGAAAGGAGCAGCTCGGTCTTGTCCTGGTATACATCTAGCTCATTTTCTTCCGCCCATCTGCCCAAAGTCCGTAAGCTGTCTTTTAGTAACTTCTCACAGATTTCGCCCAATGATGTCTAAATCATCGGATTACTCGAGCAGCATGTGGCTGTTGTTGCTGATGGCTTTATTGTGTTAACTATGTACATCTTTTCTCATTATAGTCTCCATTAAGATGTTGAAGAGATGGTACGATAGGGTGTCTCCATGGTTAGGCATCTCTGAAAGAGATAACTAAACAGTTTGATTGCCACCTGGATTGTACGGATGAGCTGACTGGATTAAGGACAGATGACCCGAAGGCGCAGAATGCAACATCACCACCAGTCAGGTATGAACAAGTAATGATCTCAAGCGTTCGAAAAAGTTGATTTCGCTGTTAACAGCTGCGATCGTCGAACCATATGACAGATACGAGCCTAGGCTTCAAATCTTAGCTCATGATTACTGCTGAAGGTTAGGAGATTAGGTTGTGGACGAGTTTATCAACCATCTTCTGCTGCCCGACGGTTTGTATGAGTAGGTAACTATAGTTATGGTTTTACTCCTTTTTGGATCTAATAGACATTCGGAAAGTAAAGTTGATTGATCTTAGGACCTTTCGCAAAACACAAATTGGGTCATCAGGGATATCCAAAAACAGAGGTATAGGAAACATTTGGTTTGAACGCCATTTACGCACACCAGATGAATGTATAAGTTCAACGATGGTATAAGGACGGTCCTCCTTAGACTAAGTTTGCCCATATTGACGGGCACTTCTACCTGTCCGAAGTTTGAATTGAAATAAATTTTATTGTAAAAACTATTTTCGTTGTTGGTTTGGTGCTGTGGCTGTTTATAATCCCCACCGATGTTGCATGGAAACTCTGCTGGCACGTCATGTTTAAAATCTTTGCATTTGATACGAAACTATTATACATATTTTAATAATGATTCAACAAACTTCATATAAATCTCAAGGAAATAAGTGTTGAAGTGTTCGAGTTAAAGAACTCCTTTACGTTTTATAAAGAGCGTGGCAAAGTAATTCCATTCCATTTACGTGATAACATTCAGTTAAACGTAAACCACTATGCACGAAATTCAAAATTTTAAATAAAATGTAGACAAAAGTCTCAAGCCCTCTAGGTCGTTGTGTTGCCAAACACATTTGCATTCAAAATGGTCACTTATTCGCTATTCACCCTGCTGTTGATGCTCCCTTTGCAATTGCATTAATTTCCATTAAATTAATTCATTTTGTTTTTCTCGTTGCAATGTTGTTGACTTTTCGTTCGTTCTTTGCTCTCGTCCACAAATGAAAATTAAATGAACCCAACAAGAGGGTAAAACACATCCAACCATATATTCAAAACCTGTACAATTAAAAACATTCTCTTATCTCCCTCTTTTCTTCTCGTCTAGGACAAGAGTAATGAAATGTCAACTAAAGAGAACCTTTGTATTAATTGTATTTATGCAGCGACGGACGCACAGTGGCTCAGAATCGTTTTCCGTTGGTCAAAACTCTGTAACTTTTGATCTAGTACATATTTTTAAGGTCTAGTAAAATCCGATTATAGCCAAAGAGTCAACTATTATTTGGACATGTACATGTACAATTTGGAATTAAATTTATGTTAAAAAAATAATATAAATTTTTTGAAAATTATAATTTTGATTTATGAATGAAAGACAATATCGTTCAAATGGCTTCCACGACTTGATTTACAGTACCTCATTCGATCTACACAATTTTTCAATATATTTTCCATTCGACTTCGCGTTTTAAGGCCTCAATGGACTCGGGATTGTTTGTGTAACATTTATCTTTCACTTCAACCCAGAGATAATAGTCTAGTGGGGTCAAATCGCAGCTGCGATTTTTTTTACATAAAATTATAACTATTACTCATTTAATTGGAATATTTTTTTCAAATATTCTCTATTCAGTTCTGCATTATTTCTGCCCTGCAGTCCTTTCTCTTTTCCATATAAGTTTAGATTATTTACTTTAAAATGATTTCGAATGATAGAAAAGAACGGATCTGACGTTGCCATACACGTAGTAAAAAGATAGTTGTTTGTAAAATTTCGTGATACTTTTCTGATAAACTCCTCTTTTCTTTGGTTTCCTCTGGTAGACCACCAAGTGCAACTAAATGATATCTAATGACATCATCTCCATGATAAAGGATTTTGAACTGTAACATACATATTTCTCCATGGCTATTTTTTTTTGAATATATTATAGCAGTTTCCTTTCAGGGGATGATATGGGACACCATATACATATATATATACATATATATATATATATATATATATATATATATATATAGATAGATATATATATATATGTGATTATATGATACATACAGATTTTACCTTTTTACAAACGCACGCAATTTCAGCTGAGTATATTGTTGTTTTGTTAATTTCAAATCCAGAACTACTGCCAATGCCTCTACATTTTTGAACTTGTT
This sequence comes from Phaonia tiefii, assembly GCA_963931995.1. Classification (NCBI taxonomy): domain Eukaryota; kingdom Metazoa; phylum Arthropoda; class Insecta; order Diptera; family Muscidae; genus Phaonia; species Phaonia tiefii. Next base: position 100,104,312 of record OZ008370.1, on the reverse strand, counting down.
TTCCTCGCTAGGCGTTGGAATACTTTTAAGAATCCGTTTTGTACTCACTCGACTAGCGACAACAACTTTCTGAATGAATTGGTTCTGTGATCGCAAGTGATTAGGAAACTTTCGTGAATATTTTCACATCCGATTTCTTCATTGATATCCTTAATCTTCCGCCTCTTAGAGCGATCTCCACAGCTGTCTAGAAATTTTTGTGCTTTCCCACCTCTGTTTTGATTTGTAGTTTCTGAAGCGATCTGAACAGTAAGTTCACCCTCTTGTCAGTTTGCAGTCGGCTCTGCAATCTCTTCCCTTCTTGGGATGTAGTGCGAAACCAGTATTTTTTGTAAATTAAAGTTAAATTTTCTTTGAATTGCATTTTGAACATCTTCCTGTTTTTGTTTCCAAAATACTCTTTGGTCAATTCTTTATATTCTTATGAATACATGTTTTATTATTCGATTGTTATTGTTGAGATACTTTATAGCAACTGAGTTTGTATCCGAATACCACTTGCTTTTAAGCCTTATGAATCGTGGTACCTTTTCGGGAAACCTTATTTTTGACAAGTTGAACCAAAATTAAAAGTTTGAGGAGTCCGCATTTCCAAACGCGTTGAGATAACATAACAATTTGTACATAGTATTCTTTGTTGAAGTGTTTCCAATTTTGTGGTGTTTTCAGAAATATTATTTTCCCTCAAATGGCCGAGATATTAAAAAAAACTAAAAAAAAGCCAATGCAAAAAATGCAAAAAATAAATTATGATAGAGAATATCTTAATAACGATAAAAGCATATTTTTTATTTCCCTTGCACAGTAGATTCTCAAAAGAAAAAATCTTTGAAATCGACCTATAAATGTAGAAGTACCAGGCTTTAAAGTTGCAACAGCACCATAAGGTCAAATTTGACACCCTGTAGCACCAATTGTGTTGACACAGGGTGCAATATTCTGAAAGACTGACTCCTCTTCTACAAATGTCTAGTACATTCCAAAATTATCATAACAAAATTTTAAAAATTGTGATATTATAACCGTCTATTTTCCAATCGGCCCCACTGTGCGACGTCAACATAAAGTCCGAACAAACTCAAGAGTTTGTCGACACACACAACGGACAGCAAAGTAAACATGTAGAGGAACCCAGAGCAGTATGGAGAACAAAAGGCAGAATATGATGAACATTTATGTATGAGCGAATAACTGAGATGGACGAAGTGCAATAATTAATTCATTGGCACAGATGTCACATCTGTTTTGCGAGAGTTTTACTTTGGCTTGCATGTAAGTGATTACCTGGGACCAGGTGTTGTGTGGATCGGAAAATCCTGATATTCTCAATTATTTAGTTCTATATTCTTAAATTAATGAGTACTGAAGGGAGTTAGTGGAAGTGGCATATACATACATCGGTAATAGACAGTGTCGCCCACCGACCGGACTGAGCGGTATAGGGAAAAAACAAAGGGGGTAAACCATCTCTTTAGATGAAAGAAACGGCAGTGGAGAAAGCGCGAGAGTGAGAAAATTGAGACATACAAAAGGAAGAACGAAGCCCGAAAATTCTACCAAAAAGTAAAAATAAAACTAATGGACATGGTTCAGGGCCTCTCTTCTGTAAAGACAATAGCGGAAATCTCATCGAAGATGTGCAGAGCATGTTGGGAATATGGAAAGATCATTTATCAGCGCTTCTGGTACCTGAGATATCCAATGACGATGAGACAATCGATCAAAATTTGGACGAAGACGACAATCCTGCTAACCAAGACGAGGTCAGAACAGCTACTGCCCGGCTTAAGATCAACAAAGCTGCAGGAGCTGATGGATTACAGGCGGAGTTGTTTAAGGCTCATTAGCATTAGGTTAGATGAATGCATGCCCAGCGATTGGAGTCTCCGTTTACTATGTCCCATATTTAAAAAACGTGATCCGTGGAATAAGCCTTTTATCCATATCATATAAGGTTCTATCAAGTATAATGTGCGAAAGACTAAAACCAATTATCGCTGACCTCATTAGACCTCAAACGTATGGCTTTAGGCCCGGAACTGACCAGATTTTCACGCTACGCCAAGTTCTGGAGAAGACCTACGAAAAAAGATTGACACCTATCTTCTATTTGTTGACTACAAGCCGGCCATCTATAGTCCGATACAGGGGAAACTCGACTAAGCAATGTCAGTGCTTGGTTGTCCTGTAAAATTCATACGCCTTTGCAAGATGACCTTGACGAACACCAAATCCGTAGGAAAGTTGGTAAGGATCTTACCAAATCTTGTTGAAAGTAAGCGACGCCTCAGGCAAGTCGACACCCTACTGTGTGATCTCTGCAATACCTTAATCGGAGAAGTTACATCGGTGTTTTCGAGAATTGAGAAGGAGTCATCAAAAGTGGGCCTGACAATAAATGAGGACAAGACAAAATTAATGGTTTCAACGAGCAGGGTCTCCATGCGATTAGACCAAAGCGTGAACGTTGATAACCGTTATAATTTCGAGGTGCTGAACGAATGTATACACCACGGCTGTGCCGTAAACAAAACAACAACGTCAGACTTGAGATGAAGAGAAGAATTGTACTTGCGAATAGGTGATATTTTGGGCTAAGCAAGCCCTTAAGAGATGAAGCCATCTCTCGAGTAACAGAAGTCCAGCTGTACCAGACTCTCATATAACCTGCCTTGCTTTATGGCGCATAGTCTGGGTTTTATCGCAGGCAGACGAAACATCTCTAGGAGTCTTCGAGAGAAAAATACTCCGGAAGATTTATGGCCCTTTAGTGCACAACGGCGAGTATCGGCGACGCATGAACCATGAGCTGTATGAGCTATATCCCGACATTGCCATAGTTGAGCAGAACAAAATAAAGCAATTGCACTGGCTAGGCCATGTCAGTAGAATGGGTGAAGACGAGACAGAGCGAAGGATTTTCGCAGCCGAACTCGAAGGAAGACGAAAAGTAGGAAGACCAAAACTCCGCTGGAGGCTTGACGAACCCCTGCGTATACCTGGTATTACCAACTGGGGAGATAAGGAAAAAGATCGAACTAGTTGTCGAAATATGTTCTCTTCGTTTTGTAAGATCCCTGACTCACGGGGTTGTTCGAGACCGGATAATGTTGGCTTCCAAGTCTTGAATCGCAGCTGACTTATCGGCGAAGAGTTTTGACTTCAGATAACCCCAAACATAAAAATACAGAGAGGTGTGACATCACACGATATAGACGGCAAGTTGACAGGCCCGTAACAAGAAATTAGTTGTTCACCAAAATGATTTCTCAATAAAGCCATTGTTTCGCATGCTGTCTGTTCCGTAGAACCGTCCTGCTGAAACCAGTGTTGCCTGCATCACAAGCTTCAATTGCAGGCTACAAAAACTCCGTTATAATGATACAGTAGAGCTCTCCATTGACGGTTATATTCTGTGTGGCCTCATTTTTAAAGAAATACGAACCGTTGATTCCACCAGCCCATATAATACACAAACCAGTGCATTTCTGTGGATGTAACGATAGTTCGAGAATAACTTCGGGTTCCTCATCAGCCCAAATGCGACAATTTTGTTTATTTACTTATCCACGAAAAACATTTTTTTTCACAGAATATTAATTTTCATAATACAGCTGAATAATTTGGAGACGTTGTTGCGTTGTGAAATGAAAATGAATAAAACCTCTAAATGCTGTCTTAAGATCTAGAAATACAGCGGACAGTTAATATTCTAAATTATAAAAAAAACCGTTTCCCATTACATCACATGAAGGGATTGGGGAGAGCTTCTTACAACCAGTGATCTGGGCGCTTTCTAATTTTTCACTCACTGATTGGGATCTACAGTTTTACACCGGTACCGAACGGTATTTTGAGAAGCTTTTTCATGGCTAAGTACTCGATAGTGTCGCTATCACTATGCGAGGTGGTCGTCGTCGAAAGAAATGAAAAGAAATGTATAGTGTGCGCGGCTCTTGTACATGAGAACGTTGGTTCGATCTCTGCTCTGACCACCTCACATTTCTTTCGACGACCCGCACCTCGTTTAGTGATGGCGAAACCACTTAGCCATGACAATGCTTCCCAAAATACCGTTTGGAACCGGTGTCAAACTGTGGGCCCTAATCAATGAGTGTAAATCTAGAAAGCGCACAGCTCACTGCTTGTGAGAAGCTCTCCCCAATCCTTTTATGGGATGTTGTGGGAAACCTTTTTGGTTTTGGTACACAATACTTTACTTCATACTTGTTATAACAGAGATACAGGTAATAACGCTGAATGATCTTGGCATCTTTATGCGGAACTCTAATTGGTTCTCCAGGGACAAATGTACGTCTCCTCTTCAGCCACATACCTGGGATACCGCGATGGGTTATCACATGGCTCAAACGCCCATAAACTGTACCAAATCAATTACTGTTCTAACGCTGGGTACAGTATGTCTACCTAACCTAACCTAACTCCTACCATGATTCCCGGTTAATTCACTGAACTCCGAGAATTAAACATTACATATACGCCATTGTCAAGCGTAATATGCGAAATACTAACGCCAATTATTGCAAACATATTCGGTAATTTTCAGTGTGATTTTATACGCTAAACTCTGAAGATACACCGCAAGAAACAAATCGCCACCCACCGTCTCATTCTTGATTATAAAACAGACTTCTATAGCCCAATACGAAGAAACACTCCGCAGTTATATCTGAGCTAGGTATCCCAGCTAAATTCATTCGCCTTTGAAAATCTGTGGTAAACACTCATAAAAGCAGAAGCAGCAAAAACCGCATGCTGCTCGCGTCTACTGATAATATATACATTGCTCAATGGATATACATAGCTAGAAGTTGCTACAGTATTTTCAGGAACCGAGAGGGAATCAGTGCAAGCAGTTTTGGCAGTGACTGAGTCAAATAGTAACTCTATACTCAAAAAACAGAGGTTCCCCTCCACTGCACTGATACGTGGCCCTGGTATTGAACAACATCAATAACATCCGCTTGGAAATCACACGGAATCACATGCGATGAGGTTTTATTCCAGGCTTAGCAAACATTTTACGGATAACTCGTTCTCTCGAGGAAGTAAATGTTTTGTTAAATGAAGTGAAAACATGGCTCACCTGTATGTAGACGAAACAAAACTAAAAGCCATTTAGAGGAAATCATTCGGAAGATATGTCTACTTGTTATAGATAATAGCGGGCATCGACGTAGTAAGAATTACGAGCTGTGCAATATATAGGTATAATCTTGACAGCGACCTAGGTAGACAATTGCGGTGACTAAGTCAGGTTATTATAATGGATAAATAAGAAGAAGCGCAAAAAGTATTCGAAGGAAATAATGTGAAGACGTTCTCGAAGGAAGCCGAAGAATAATACCATCAAGATTCCGAAGAAAGGAGTAGGTGGATGTATCCATGTGAAAGGTTGGTGTGACCTCGTGAATAGAATACCCGATGAATCGAATCGATTGGAAAAATATGTTAACTATGACCTACATAGGTTGTGAATTCCCAATAAAAAGTAAATAAATAGGTTGGACGGTAACAATGGCTATTCGAACTAAGTCGGATATAAAGTATCTTATATAAATGAATACAATACAACCGCATTTACGAGTCTTGTTAAATGCTGTCTATGTTGTTTACAATTGTGTCGTACTGTAATCATGAGTTATAATCGGCAACCGCTTGTTTATCACCCATCCGAAAAATCGGGCCTTTCAACAATCGTCCACGATTATTCGTTTCAAATTCCATTGTCCTCAAAGTCATTACAGTCCTTTTAATTTGCATTTTGTGTGTCACCTCATGCCCGATTCCAATCCCCTGCCCATCACTACTTACCCCATTGCAAGCTAACGGTACAGTTTAGGTTAGCTACGGATTTGGCAGTGGTACGCTGACGTATATACAACGTATTGAGATAGGATGTAATGTACACGGGTGGTGGTGGCGATGGCATTGTCATGTACTGCGACTGTTGTTGCTGGCGCAATAAAAACTCAGCAACTGTTGTTGTCGACGATGATGTTGGTTCTGTATTACCACCGCCGCCACGAATGCTGTCCATATTCGCCGAAACCACATCGTTGTTGTTCACAGGGAAATCACTGCTGCTACTGCTGCTGCTGTGGAAAAAGATGTTACTGCCTGGCTGTTGCTGCTGTTGCACATGGATGTTGGTGCTAAAGTAATTATCATCAATGGGACTGCCGGTATGGAAATTAGCATATTGAAATTTGCATAGTTGCCACTTGGTGCCGTTATTGTCGGCATAATTATCATAGACCTGCAATGGAATAATTAAACGATGACAGAAATTAGCAAACGAAATGTAATCAAAAAATTAATATTAGAAATGTCTTTTGACAGTGAATATAATATAGTTGAGAAACACTGTTAAACCAGTGGATCCGATGTGCATGAGTGAATCTTATACTGCTAGGACTACATATTGATTCTAGGTGGATTTCATCTTGGTCTTATCAAACTTAGTCCTCAGATATTTGTGCTGTTTAAGTGATCGCGAAGAAGAGTTCATTTACGATTTTCTCTATGGTTTTAGAGGCATTCAGTGTCATTCTGGAAAGATGTCGTGACTTAGTAGGGATAACTCGATTAGGCATAGCCTTGTCAAACTATCACTATATGAGAATAACAAATAAAGTCTATTGACTTTGTCCTCAAAGTCAAGTGGAAAATATTCATCTGTTTGTCATGGGGTTTATAACGAATATCTAGTCGATTGTAGATTTTCGATATAGTTGAACCTGTAAATTGATCTGGTATGGTAAAGGGATATGACCCATATGAGAAAAGGCGTATATTCGTCCCTGGCGATCCTATTAGTGTTCCGCTACAGTATCCTAAGAACATTCAGCTGAATGTCTGTTAGAATCAACTTGAACTATGGTTCTAAATATTCTCTACTATTCACATAATGGGACTGTCGGTGGAGGTGGAAAGTTTCTGATAGCCATTCACTTGGGAGTGGCCAGAAATGATTCCTTCATTGGGCAGTCCAAGCAGCTCACTACTTCCACGCAGTATGTCCTGGGCAATGACTTTATCGGAAACCTCCGTTAGCTAGCTAGAGTGAGAAGGCGAAAATAAATGAGCAGCCTGATTTGGTTATTCGATCACTGATGTGGCTAAGGCTTAGTAGGTGACTGATGTCACTGGTGCTCATCAAGCTATCGGGCATATTCTTTTGTCCTTTAGAAGGCGGATGAGCCAAACATACGGGATAATGGCGGATAGAAACCGAAAGAAAAAATCCAGGTTCGACATACTGCATCTTGGTCAGCGTCTGATACATAATGGGCGGCTGCAATCAAATATCCTGGCAGTAGGTAAAATGCAAAAACCCGGTGGACTGGGTTTGCCTCCCGCCACCGTTCATAATGGCAGTGAAAATACAAGAACGAAAACGAAAACATAAACGACCCCTATTTGTTGATGACCCCCGCGAACGTTATAGGGACCACGATTTACGGATATGCACCTGGAATGTGAGAACTCCATACAGATCCGGTGCAAGTATCCAATTGGCAGATGCCCTCGGAAGTTATAAGGCTGACATTACCGCAATCCAGGAAATGCGATGGACAGGACATGGCTGTACACGAAAAAGAAACTGCGACATACACTACAGTTACCATGAGAAAAAATATGAATTTGGTTACGGATTTGTAGTTGGCAAAAGACTGCGACATCTATATAGCCACAATCCGCATAAATGCGAAATATTTTTATATTTCCCTAATTTGTGTGCATGCCCCGACAGAGGCGAAAGATGATGGTGCCAAAGACATATTCTATGAGGTCCTAGGGGACACGTATGACCGATGACCAATGCCCTGGCCATGACATTAAGATTGTACTAGGAGATTTTAATACTAAAGTAGGCAGGGAGAATGTGTTTCATCCAACTATTGGCAATTTCAGTCTACATGCTGACGGTTCCGGGAACGGTATGAGACTGATTGACTTTGCCGCGGCAAAAAACATGGTCATTAGTGGTACGAGATTCCAGCATAAAGACATCCACAAGGCTACTTGGGTATCCCCTGATCAAAGAACGAAGGACCAAATTGATCACGTGGTAATTGATGGAAGGGACTCATCCAGTGTAATGGACGTACGTGTGATCAGAGGAGCTAACATTGATTCTGATCAGTACCTGGTAGCAGCAAAGGTTCGCAGAAGATTAGGTAGAGCGAAAATCCTACGAAACCAGATGCAGAAGAAGCTGGATATCGGAAAGTTGCAATTAGCAGAGGTAGCCACAGCCTAGATCCTGAAGATCCTAGATAATGAAGCGCAGTGGAAACCCATTTCCGGCTCTATAAAAACTGCCGCAACAACCGTTCTTGGTTTTGAAAAACCGCTTCGCAACAAACCATGGTACGATGAAGAGTGTCGCATTGCCAATGATGAAAAAAACGCTGCACGCATGGCAATGCCTCAGTCAATTGCAACGCGAGCTGCGACTGAGCGGTATAGAGAGAAAAGAAAGGAGGTACACCGTCTCTTTGGGCGTGGGAAATGGCAGTGGAGAAAGCGCGAGAGTGAGAAAATTGAGACATACAGAAGGAAGAACGAAGACCGAAAATTCTACCAAAAAGTCAAAAACGGAACTAATGGTCATGGTTCAGGGCCACCCTTCTGTAAAGACAAGGACGGAAATCTCATCGCAGATGTGCAGAGTATGTTGGGAATATGGAGAGATCATTTCTCTGCTCTATTGGTACCTGATGACAATCGATATAAATTTGGACGACGAACAACTCAGAATTAAAAACATTAGGTTTAAGCCATGTCTCAGAAAAGGCAATGACATCAAACTCAAAACCAAAGCTATCAACAAATAATCTGGACAATTTAGTATTCAAACCGCGAACATTCTGATACGCCATATTCAAACTCCCAATTAGTTTTTTGGAGCTGCCTTATCTCCAGACGGTAATCTAGCAAAATTATCACGCCTACCATTATCCCGATACTCAAATTCCCTTACGAATGTTCTGTGACGCCAAAATTCCGAATCCACCAGTCTGACAAATAGATCATCCGGTGCAATAATTTTGAAAGACGACCTACGTTCCGAAAATTGTGCGGTGTTTTCTGTCAAGCATAATGTGCGGAAGACTGGAAATGATTATCGCTGACCTGATTGGAGCATACCAGTGTGGCTTTGGGCCTGGAAAATCGACAACCGACCAGATTTTCACGCTACGCCAAATCCTATCATCTATTTGTCGATTATAAGGCGGCCTTCGATAGCCTGATACGGGGGAAACTCTACGAAGCAATGTCTGAGCTTGGTATTCCTGCAAAACTCATACGCCTTTGCAGGATGACCCAGACGAACACCAAATCCGCAGTGAAAGTTGGTAAGGATCTTACCGAACCTTTCGAAAGCACAGTTAGAGAAGTTACTGCGGTGTTTTCGAGAATTGAGGAGTCAGGAAAAGTGGGTCTGACGGTAAATGAGGACAGAACAGAATTAATGGTTTCAACGAACAGGGCCTCCACGCGATTAGACCAAAGCGTGAACGTTAATAACCGTTATAATTTATATACCTCGGATCTGCCGTAAACAAAAACAGCAACGTCGACCTTGAAATCAAGCGGAGAATTGTGCTTACGAATAGATGCTAGTTTGGGCTAGGCAAGTACTTTAGAGATAAAGCCCTCTCTCGAGTAACAAAAGTCCAACTATACCAGACTCTCATACAACCTGTCTTGCTTTATGGCGCAGAATCCTGGGTCTTATCGCAAGCAGACGAAACATCTGTAAGAGTCTTCGAGGGGAAAATACTCCGGAAAATTTATGGCCCTATAGTGCACAACGGCGAGTATCGGCGACTCATGAACCATGAGCTGTATGAGCTATATCCCGACATTGACATAGTTAAGCGGATCAAGATAACACGATTGCGCTGGCTGCGTTCAGAATGAATGCAGACGAACCAGCACGAAGGGTTTTCGAAACCGAACTCGAAGGAAGACGAAAAATAGGAAGACCAAGACTCCGCTGGAAGGATCAGGTTGACGAATTCCTGCGTACACTTGGTATTGCGAACTGGAGAGATACAAAAAGATCGAACTGGTTGGCGAAATATGTTATCTTCGTTTTGTAAGGTCCCTGACCCCTCGGGGTTGTTCGTGACCGGATAAATAAGTAAGTAAGTATTCACATAATAGACTGACTTTCGACGCTCTCGTTATTCTCTTTATCCGCATTCCCAATTCTAGACGCGTGTCGGCCTATTAAGCATTGCCCAGTGACCACGGTTACTAGCGCTGAGGTATCTTGTCTAGAATTGGAAATCTAGTTTTGTGAACGATTCAAATCAGAACTTAGTCATACTTGTCTGGTGATCCTGCACTTTGTGTCCCATGACCATCTATTTCGCGTGTATTCACATATCTTAGAACTTCGGATTTACGCATGAGCTTTCATGCAGAAAGGACACTCCATATCCAGTTTGACAGGTAAGTTATCTCCTTACCCGCTCTGTGGTTCAATGGGATGTTCGTGTTTCCTGATCGTACTGCTTGACCATATAATTTTGAGATTCACGGCAATTGTGGGCAGTTGTTGAAGGCAAGTATACAGGCGACGATGAAGTTTCATCTCAGCCAGAGAGCAAGTTCTTCGATAGCCATGACTTCTGTCTGAAATATTACATTACAATGGTCTGGTAGCCTTTGAGCAGAGTCTAGAACCACCTCTTTTGAGTAGAATAGAAATCCTACTTTTCCATCTAATTTGGAGCCGTATCAAAGCCTCAATACGTTGTACTACCTCGTATGCATCCCGGGCTGAACCTGCATATTCGGAGCATTAGTGGAGATGTTTCTCTCATAAGTAAATGGCCGCAGATGCAAAGACGAAATAGGCTTGTGACCTATCGCAAACAATGTCGGATTGGCGATGTTCCAGCCATTCATCTGCCAAGTAAATCTTGAGATAACAGGTTAAGGATAACCGCTAAAATCTTGAAATGGTTAATGTGATAGGAATCCGCAATACACACCAATGCCATTCTCTCGAGTTTTGTCAACAGACTTACGTAAGTGGACCAAGCAAATACAACGCCATAGAGATATATCGGACGAACCACAGCTGTATATATGCTGTGAATTATTTCAGGGGGTAGACTCCGTCGTCCTCCGATTACCGTTTTTCACAACCATAGGGCTCCTGTGGATCCTACCCAAAGTGCTTGGCTTGGAAGTAAGGTTTCCGTCCAGAATCACCCACAGCTCTTAGGCAAATTTCTTTATCACATATAGCTAAAGGTAAGTGATTTGATAAATTTTAAACCTATATATGTCTGAATGTCGGAAAAGACAGCAGCTTGTATACCGAAAACCGCAATTGAAGTCGCGCGCTTTTTCTACATTGCGCGTACACCGTTACGTGAAGCGGTGCGTGAGGACAAAGTAATCGCGTCGAAATACTTTGATTTGCTTTGGTATCTATATCCTCACAGCAATCAGGTATGTACAAACTTGGACCCCTCTAGTCTATCATTAAAGGTATACTATCAGTCAAAGCAAACGTTTTTCGAGGCTATTGAGTGATTTTAAAACAAGCAGATATCGAGGGTTAAACGACCGTTCCTCGTAAGAATTGTTTGACTTTTTTACATAAATCACATTTTATTGTTTTTACATGTCTTTATTTCGCGACAAAATGATGTAGCAAACCTGATTTTGCGAATGGATGGCTCTGAATTTTCTGAATAATTTGGGTACAAATAACAATTTGCGATTTTTTTTTACGATGTACTGTCGATTAACCCTCGATATATAAAACTAGAATCTGATCTAAAAAACTGAATTCTCATATTGGAGCCGCGCAGATGCCACTGTAACTGTAGAGTGGCATGAGCTTTTGTATGGGACGTACCAGAAAGGGGGGTAATTTTCTAAAGTTACATACACATTATCGGAAATCAGCACGTAGAGTTGTTTACATGGTCCGTTCAGACTACGACTATTATCTGAACAATATCTCAGATGAAACCAAAAAAGCTGTAAATACAGGTAACCTCCGTCTTGTGTACGGAGGCTGAGTGGCAACAACACCCTTAGTACTGCATCGTTAAAAGCTTATGATAGCACGGAGATATCATCACCAGATCAGCAAGTGGAGAGATGGGGCGAATTCTTTTGCGACACAATCTAGACTTCCGGATGATGGAGATCAGTGTTGCCCTTCAGCAGCATACTCACGTCGAAGCCTGAGAAGGAATATTTCAACGGAACTCGTGTCCCAAGCAGAGATCGAGGCGGCACTGGAAATGAAGTATCACAAATGTTCTGTTAATATTAATAATATTCGAAGCGAAGCTGTTGAAATACGATGCATAATGATATTACGCCGGTTATCAGAAGTGCATGGATATGCAAGAAAGTGGAAAGGCGGAGTGTTTATCATCATACCGAAAAATTACTCGATAGTGTTGACATCACTATGCCATACGAAAAGTGTAAGGTATTCAGAAAAGATATTGAACTCACGTTCTCATGCCCAAGAGTTGCGCACGCTAACCACTGCACCAGCAACACACACTGGTTTAGAATCGATTTCCATCGGGGAAAATTCAATAACTTTTAATCTAGCAAACAATTTTGAGTTCTGTAAAAAATCGATTGTATGGATCTTATACACCAAATGCTCATCAGGAGACGTGCCACAGTCGAATTGGACACCTCGACCTCTACGAGGTATAGCAGTGTCGCACCTCAAGAAGAGGTATTGTCTCCGCGTCTATGGAAACTTGCGCTGAATGGAATGGTGGTCACTCTCAAGAATGCGGGTTGCTTATGCAGCTTATGCTTGTGGGCAAGTAACCCATTACCTGTGGGGCATTCTCCAAGGTAGCTTACGGACTATGACCGAGCTGGTCCTTTTTACCCGAAGGTATAAAATACCTATCGTGGAACCCATCACTTTGAATGGTTCTGAAATTAAGAGTGTGCTAAATACCTGGGTCATATTTTGGACAGCAAACTCAGTTTCAGACGAAAGTTTTCTCAGTTTTCAGTTTTCGTCGAAAGGGATAAAAAGGCGACGATAGCCCTATACACCTGCAAAAGGCCTATAGGTTGAAAATTAGGATTTTCTTCGAGGATTGCTCACTGGATATGTATATGAAACCGATAGTGCTCTATGGGGTGATCGTCTGTTGGTAGGTGCTTGATAAATCCACTTATTGTGTAGGCTCAAGACAAATCTGGCCCATAATGAATAGGAAGAGATCCATGAAGCTTCTGCCTTTAGCCAGGCCTTATTTCACTTTTGACGGGACAGCGTTTGATTGATAGACATGCGGCGAGAGTAAATGTCAGGGCAAATGACTTTTGTAGAAAGTGTAATGAAGGTGTAAGAGGAAGATTTCAGTGAATATCTTCTTTGCACATGTTCAGCAGTAGCCGGCAGGAAGATGTCTACTATGGGATCCCACCTATTCAGGGACCTGCCAGAATTACCTCAGATAGATGTAGACCCCTCAAGGTTCTCCGTTGGGGTAACACTTAATCGCGTTATCTCGTGGTAGCACAATGGACTAATAAATCTAAGTAAGTCGTTCAACGATAGCCACTAATACCTAACCTAACTTAATCGGAGAAGTCGATGATTATTTTGAAATATTAGTAATGAAAATCTCATAATTCGGCATATTTTAGGATTTATCCCCAATTTGACAACATTTATTAATTATGTATTTGTTTCAAGGAAAGCAAAATGTTCAATATTTATATTTTTATGTTTCTTTATGCCATATTTTGGAGCAATTCTTCATAATGTGTGCATAATTTCGTTTTACCAATTTTTAATATTTTCAGGGTTTGAAAATTGACAACATTTCATTTCGTTTTCCATATTCTAGAATTGTAATCATACAGTTGTAGAGATACTGCACTCAGGTTATTTTTGTTATAAAGTGCGTTTTATTGCCTGTAATGCGATGGCAAACTTTTGCTAATGAAAACTTTGCTTTACCAATAATAAATGTTAGGGTTTAATGATGATCTAGGACTAGGAGCAGTTTTTGATCGGCAATTTAAATACGCAATTAGTTAATTTCAATTAAAGTTGAATAAGGCGTTAAATATGATTTGCGTTTTTCAGTGTTAAATTAAATCCACCATCAACAGCATCATTCAACACCATATGCAAATATCGACATTTCCCAGAAATACAGATGTAAATAGATACTCTGCATTGCCACAAATATGAAAATGGTTTCGGTTTTGTTTGTGTTGTGTGGGTGGTCATCGTGATATGGTTATACTCAATATTGTACACATGCCTACATGTACTATCATAACTTTTGTTTGTTTTCTAAAATTGTATAATTCATTTCAATTCAAGTTTTAGCATAAAATAACAAAATCTGTAAATGGTGACAATTTAAATTGAAGCTGGCAGGAAAAAGAAGTTGGTAAAACCATATGGTCGTGTCCGGGTAACTTAAATATAATAGTTCACACGGGAGATAGAAATAAGAGAGAACCCCTGACGACAACAACTGCAATTAGTGGCAATGTGAAGAAGACGGTCACTGTCTTCGAACGCTAAGGCGCTGATGAGAAGAGTTACAAACTTCGTAACGATCGTCCGCCAACGTGAGTTCAAATTCTGGTGCCGACTTTCTAAATTTTTTTAATTGGAGGAAAAGACAATGACATGTGAAAATCGAGTAATATTCTTCTAAAACAACGATTTACTGGCCTTTTAAGTTGGAATTAAATTTTTTGCAGTAAAAGTAAAATCTGTGGTTCCTATTTAAAGATAATTGTAAGGTAATTCAGTTATTTAATGTATTCCCTATTATGGTCATAAGGTACCACATTACCTCTTCTCCTTCATTACATAAGTATTATTAGAAAACAAGAACAATGCGAGTATTGTACAATGTAATTATAGCAGCTTAACGAAAATTACATCAAGGACCAACCAACTACACGTAAAGAAAAAAAATTTGGAGCTCTTTTGGCGCAAAAATATTTTTTTTGACAATACCTTTCTACATACCCTCAATGTTCACCTCAAAATCTGATATTTCCCCGCAAATACAAAACTTTTATTGAAAAAGTGATGATTTATCCGACCTTTCGTACTGTATTCAAAATTAAAGTGTTCGAGCGTTTGGTCGTTTTTTTAAAATTAATAATTGAGTTTAACTTACTGTCGTTGATACCCTAAGGGCAGCGAAATATTGGAGAATAAAATTACTTAAAAAAATATCGACCAAATTTTAACTTTGAATACAAAACTTTTATCTAAAAATCGTTACTTTTTTTGTAAAGTAACATTAATTTACCTCAAGATTGTCATAATTAAGTTTTGCGGCAAAAAAAGAAAACTGTGCATTATGAAGGAACTACAGGGTGGCGCAAAATGAACGAAGGGTGTTTGAATTCCTTATAACTTTTTCATTATATTTTTTATTTCTTTTCAGTATTTTGTAAAGAAGACTTGGGGAAATTAAAATGGAACAGTACACAATTGAACAACGTGACCAAATCGTTGAACTTTATTTCTCAAATCAACAGTCCATTGTTTTCAGATTTCAGTATATCAGATTCAACAATAAACCCTCTGGTTGCAAATTTTCGACAACTAGGAGCAGTAAGGAACCTTCCTGGTGTCGGCAGACGACGAACGGTGCACATTGATGACAATATTGAACGTGTACAGGATACTATTCGGGAAGATGGAGAAACATCAACCATGAGCCGTTCGACACAACTTGGCCTCTCACGAATGTCGCTGCAGAGAATTTTGCATTCAACAAAAATGTTTCTCTACAAAATTCAGCTTGTCCAAGAATTGAAACCGACAGATTTCCAGCAACGACTTGATTATGCAATTTATTTCCGGCAAAAACCAGAAGAAAATCATGATTTTATTCATAATTTAATTATGAGCGACGTAGCCCATTTCCAATTAAATGGGTTCGTTAAATGTTTCTGCAAAACCGCACGATATGGGCTACGAAAATCCAAGAGCAGTTCAACAGCGACAATTACCCAGTTTTTTTTTTTTTTATCAAACCAACACTCAGGGGATGCCCCCTATAAATGCAGTGCATTGTGTTGGCGAAGGAAAATTGAGGGAGTGGAGGGTGGAAAGAGGCCATTTGCCTTGAATGTTTGTATGTCACAATTGGTGGGAAATACACCAGTCGGAAGTTTATTCCACATACGGACTGGACTGTACGGCTGAAGAACGAATTTTCTCTATAGTGTGTAGTGCGGAAATTGGTGGGAAATACACTAGCCGGAAGTTTATTCCACATACGGACTGTACGGCTGAAGAACGAATTTTCTCTATAGTGTGTAGGGCGGTCAATCGGCCACTCGATAAAAAACGGATGAGAGTTCCTGGAAAGCCACGTACTTCGGCTAAATATCCTCACGTCTGGCATAAGTTGACGGATGTCCGAGGAACACATATCGTGGAAATATCGATAGAACAGCGACACGCAACCCACATTTCGACGATGCTCAAGTGAGGCAATAGAGTTGGATACCCTACTGTCCCCTATTAACACCTTAAGTGTACAGTTTGGTGCAGTGTTTAGTCGAAATGGATAATTCGCCCATATTTTTTTGAAAATGAACACGGTGTCGCCGTTTCCATCACTGGTGTTCGATATCGGACAATGTTGGACAATTTTTTAATGCGATCGGTGGAAAACTATCCGCAAGTATGGTTACAACAGGATGGAGCGCCAGCTCACATAGCGAGGGATACAATGACTCTTTTACGCGACATCTTTGGTGAACGAATTATTTCGCGTACAACTGATTTTAATTAGCCTACGCGTTCACCGGATTTAACCGCTCCAGACTGTTTCTTTTGGAGTTATTGGAAAGCAAAAGTCTATATTAATAAGCCTAGAACCATCCAGCAATTAAACATCCATATATGCTACGACGTCAACAACATAACGCCTGAATGGTTATGGAAAATGTTTTGCCACCGTTCGGAATCGGTATCCCAATCAGTGAGTGTGAAACAGGAAAGCCCACAGCTCACTGATTGTAAGAAGCTCTCCCTAATCTCTTCATGGGATGTAATGGGAAACCATTTTTTAAGTTCTCGCACTCTTAGCGGATATTCTCTTTGAGAGCATCCATGATCAGTGGCTGATTCAAATAGATCTGTGAGTCTAAAAACCCCAAAAGAACGAAGTCTGGAGTGGTCAGTTCAGGTGATCTTACCCGTCACTCCCAATAACCAAAAGCAGACATGAGGCGACCCGGAAACGCATCCTTCAAAATGCCCATAGTTGCGCGAACTGTGTGTGTAGTTGCACGTTCTGTTGGAATCTCTTGTCCTCCAGTCACAATTCATCAATTTATGCCACGTAAACCTCCTTGATCATGTTTCTGTCTCGCTCAGCACTCACAGTAACCTGATACCCACGGCATCCTCGATCAAATAAGGCTCGACGACACCTCCGACGTAAATAAGGTATCATTCAATAACTTTGATTTGATGTATTGGCTCTTCGTGAATGATACATGGATTCTCAGTGCCCGTGGATGTGCAAATTTTTATTGTTTCCGGGTGTATTCAGACGAAAATGGGCCTAGTCGCTCATGACAAATTTCGACCCAAAATTGTCCAATACGTCATTGAGATTCAGTATCGCTAAAACTAACATTTTCTCAAATAAAAATCGATAAAACGCCCATATATCTATATCCTGGAAACCAATATCCTGTCCAATAGCAAACAACGTGCTACGTGTTTGTAAGGAGTTTTGATAAAATGGCACGTTAGTTTGGAAGACTTTTTTCTTCAAAAAATCGTCAAAATAAGAAAATCGCTAAAATGAAATTATGTCTAGCGATTATTTGAAAAAAAAACGTATGCGATATTAAGGCATCCACTGGTTAAAGCCTATTTATTTTCAATTTATTTATTATTTAAATTAATAATTAAAAAAATTATTTTTGTGATTTGATCTTATATACAATTCGGATCACTTTATCAAAACCCCTTAGAATTCAATTCATTTTATTTAAAAAAAACGAATCCGAAACGGAATCGAATATGAAGTCCGTTACGAGTTCGATACTGATCCGATAAAGTACAAAAAACAAAAACAAAACGAATTCGGATGTCCGTTTTGGACAAAATGTCCGAATAAATAGATACGCCTCGAATTCGTAACGGATTCATATGGCACATTGGCAAGTGACACACGTGACAAGGTTTACAGTCAATATAAAACTGACAGTTGCCACCATTTGCTAAAGTTATAGCACCTTCCAATTGTGTGATACATTTTGGGCCACACTGTGTTTAAAATTCTACACTTCTAGTAATGAGGTACAATTCTATTAAAAATAAATCTCATTCAGTGGAATACAACTCGTTTGTATTAAATTAAAAATCTGTTAGTCGCAAACATTTTTAATTTTCGTGAACGTTTTTTTTTTGTGTTCGGAGTTACCAAAATGCGTTTGAGGTAAACGAAACAAAACAGTTAAAAATAACGTTTTCTATTAATCTTCAATGTATTTTGAGTGGCCTTATATCGATTTTTGGCAACATTTTCGTGTTCTCGCAACCGATTTAATTTATTTGTCACAAAGGAAATCATATATATGATCCAACTAATGTTCATTTGTCGCAATTACTTTACATTCTCCAAAGTTAATTTCTTTCAGATGCATTATGCATTGTTTTCTTAGCGTGTAG
Organism: Phaonia tiefii; assembly: GCA_963931995.1. Taxonomy (NCBI): domain Eukaryota; kingdom Metazoa; phylum Arthropoda; class Insecta; order Diptera; family Muscidae; genus Phaonia; species Phaonia tiefii. The sequence continues at coordinate 100,085,579 of OZ008370.1, read as the reverse complement.
TAGACTGTACGTGTAAAGTAACTCACAAGTGGCTGCGTGCCGTTGTTGTTCTACTGACACAATACGGCGATAGTACTCCGAGGAATATTAATGTCAAACTTAAATGAAGGACGCCTGGGCACGATGCTAATGGCGCCACTTTTCATATCGCATTAATTTTCATTTCACTGAACTTTATCAGGGCAAGCACAGAAAAAGGGCACACACAGAGACGATGATAATATGTTGTACCTCCAAAGATATTCAAATTTCGTCGTTGTTGTTGAGCTGTGGGATTAGAGGGGTTAAAGGATAACTACAAGCAAACGGACCATTCTTATGAACACGCAAAGTCACTTTGGCTACAAATTACTCCTCCCAAGCCAGACATAAGTATAGAGGTCCTGGTCTCCTTAAAGCACGCACACCATATTCTTCTACCCACATATATGTAAGCAGTAGTAGTTTGTGTTGTTGCTTATGAACTTACCTCAATTATATTGTTGTCCGGACATCCTCCATTCTCGGCGAATTCAACGTCATGCAACTCCAATAATATATTGTGACCAAATGGTGCCACCAAGTGCTGTGTAAAGTCAACGTTTTCTGGCATATCGTGCGGATAGTTCAACTGATAGAGATGACCGGTGTCATTGGTGGTCAAGTTGATGATGCGTTCACGTTTTTCCATTTGTCCCACTGAAACGAGAACGAAGTCACCGGAAAGAAAGAAAAAAAAAAAGAAAATGAACAGTACCGAAAGAACTCACACAAAGTAAAGTACGATAAATTGATGCTCATGTATTATTGATGATGTCCATAAAGCTAAAGAGAAGGTAAAACTGTTAATTCAACTGTCAACGGAACGTTGGCCATAAAGTTTGTATGGGGAACCGTCGATATGTTGTCCTTCATATATGGACTGGAGCCAGGAAAGTGTTGGAGTAGGTGAAGCATACATAATATTGTGTGTCCAAAGAAAAGCTGAGTGTTAATCAAGTCAAAATTATTTATAGAGTCAGCGCGAAACAAATATATTCATTTGGTTTTTTATAAATGCCCGACTTATTTGGTTTTAGTGGAGATTTCAATTCTGCGACATTTGATTTCTGGTTGGTGTCACTTTTTCGCTAGTCCTTCGGTAGTTATTCTGCCAGTTTCATTCCGCTAATCAACCTCATTAGCAAATGATATCAATGCTACGTTGATTCTCAATAGATTTCGATGTAATGTCAGATACTTCCAGCAGCTTTACAATTCTATGCAAAACCACATTACATTTAACATTGCTGTATAAAGGATATAAGGGATTATTTGGTCCCTTCATTACCCTGGACTGGTGAGTAATGTGATGTTTATTTTGATTTATGTACCTACCATACTACTCTACGATTAGCTCTGCATTACATTTATGAAAATAATAATGCAGTAGATGTTTGTTGTTTAAAGGTATTTTACCTTTTTTTTTGGCGTAGATTCGGTTTTGTGTCTTATTTACAACAAATTAGGGTAATGTATGCGGAGTTACTGTTTTTAGTAAGAATAGAAAATTCGGCACAGAGCATATATTTTAAGCACAACTGCTTGCGCCGTTGGATTATTGTCACCTCCGAAGTAGCACTACAGAACGGTGGTAATAAATAAAAAGCCGATTGACTCATTCTTTGACATAAAAAAAATGATGTCCCATAAGATCACATGAAGGGATTGGGGAGAGCTTCTCACAATCAGTGAGATGTGCGCTTTCTAGTTTTACACTCACTGATTGGGACCTACAGTTTTACACCGGTTCCGAACGGTATTTTGAGAAGCATTTTCATGGCTAAGTACTCGCTAAGCAAGGTGACCGCCGTCGAAAGAAATGTAAGGTGGTCTGAGAAGGGATCGAACCCACGTTCTCATGTACAAGAGCCGCGCACACTAACCATTGCACCATTGATATACACATCTCTAATTCGCCATTGAAAATACATCAAAGTGGAACTACGGGAAATTAACAGGGGTTAGGGAATTTGCTAATATTTGAGTAGATTTGTGACCCAGAGGGTAGTTACTGGTGTACCGTTTAATTTCGTAGGATCGTAGATATCTGGCACCACACTGATATGAAGGCAAAATACTTGTATCATTATCAGATTCAGAGTTTTCAATTTCAAAACCACCGGAAGATGGAAAGGTGTTTTTTCCAAATTATTAATGAGCAAATATTTATATATAATAAAGACTTGTTTTGCTTTGAGCAAACTTTTTGCAAACTTACCGGTATGAAACAATCCCTGAAACCCCTTTCCTCTCGGATGTTGGCCCGTTCTATACTGGACCCTTAGCTGTTCTCTTATACTAACAAATAGGCCATCATTTACATGATTCATCACTTGAAACGGCCTGAAGAGCCCATTGCCAATATCGATTTCCAACATAGCATCCTCCTGAAAATCATAAGCATTGATTTCCAGCCAAACACGTTTCCCCACCGGTGCCTGTATCACAAAGGCACAATTCAAGTTGTTTAGCAGGAAATGCGGATAGTTGGGGCTCGCTATGGTGCCTTCTCTCGAGGTGAGCGTGCGCATGGGACATCCCGAAACATCGATAGCTTTCCAAACGGCCGCAAAGCCTAAGCCCGTTGCCGAGTAATCACTGTGGAAATTCATCATTACCTCATTACTTCTTGAGATGAAGTCGAATTTGGACATATTTGATTCGTGGAAACCGCACCATCGTACGTAGGGCAGAAAGGACTGGGCATTCTCAGAGCTTGGAGTGGGACCGTCACCAATAATAGTGCTACGGCGATAACGTCTTCTTTTTTTATGCTGGTCCTGTTTTCGTTCATGATGACTCTTGATATCATGTCTTCCAGCCGCGACACTGTTTCTGGCACTGTCATCATGTGGTTTTGCTTTACGAGTTGTAGTGTGATATTTTTTCCTGTTGTCATAAGCTATTGTTGAGCGTTTCCTGGCGATCCTGCCACGTTTCACTGTGACCTTATTTCGTGTCAGAGTTTCCTTTGTGGCGACATGCATCGCATTTGTTGTTGATCTATGGGATGATACAGGCGGCGGATGAATGTGTCTGACAGAATTTCCTATTTCATTTTGCATTTCTGTTTGTTTGTTTTGCACATGCCCTTGCATTTTGGCAGTGTTACCATTGTACTCAGACTTTTCAACAGCAGTACTTCTTCGTAATCTTTGTTTATTACGCTGTCGCTGCTGCTGCTGTTGTTGGTACTGGTACTGTTGCAATATACTTGGTCCATCCCTCCCAGTGGTTTCGTTGTCATCATCACTACTTTCACCACTACTATTGTAGTTATCATCACCATCCGGATCAGCATTGAGCGCTGTAATGGCAGCCGGTGTAATATCATAACCACCATCACCGTCACCATTTCCATTATAAACTGTGAATTGCTCCCCGGACATCAACATTGCCATTGGTACGGTATTTGCACCTGGTTCGAGTACAATCTTCGATACAATGTCATAATCCTGTATACTTATGAAGTCATAAAGACACTCATCTTGCGGTTCCAAATCAATTTTTTGAAACTGCACAATAATCCTTGTACGTTCGGGTGCTTTGATATGAATCCAATAGTCAATGTTCAATGGATACGTATTGGGATAGGCTGAAACAAGAGACAGAAATTGAAAAAGATAAGACAATTTCTTTACTAGATGTGTTAGAAAGAATGAGTGTTGTGGTAAGGAATACGGATTTTAAATAATTTAGGATCTAGTCTAAATTCTTAAAATTCTGGAAGACCTGTGGAGCAACAGATCGACATCGGTGATTGCCAGTCCGATATACAGACAACAGAACTTGCCTGAAGGATAAGGTATCTAGGTGTAAATCTCATTAGGAAGCTCAGTTTTCTGTTCAGAGTAGGGTCAGTAAATGGTCAGTAGGTAAATAAAATAAATAAATGGTTTCCCATTACATCCCATGAAAGGACAGGGGAGAACTTCTTACAATCACTGAGCTGTGAGCTTCCAGTTTTCACTCAGTGATTGGGACCTACAGTTTTACACCGATTCCGAACGGTATTTTGAGAAGCTTAGGTATAGTAGGTATTAGTTTAAAAATGCCATAGGAGGGCGGTGGGACTTATACCCGAAGATAGTTTAGCATTCCTGGACGCAAGATCTACACAGGACTGACGCAGAGCTCTTAACGAGATGACTCAGCAGTATGAACCTTATATGGACATGGACATTCCGGCAAACTGCAGAGTGGATGACCTGACAAGACTATTGACTACTTTACAGGTCTTACAGCCACTGAAACGTGTTGACATGCCACAGTTGACTTTTTGTAGTGGTGATCAACCTTCAGGGGATGCCACCCAAAAATCTGATCCATTGTAATGACGGGAATGAGGACATACGATTTAAGATTATGTCGATTTTAAGTGGTGGAAAAGATCTAAGTGGAGAGTGAATTATACATACGAGTTTTTATGCTAAAAAGTGAGATTTCTCTACAGTTATTGCTCGACGTGTCGACAATTCTATACAAAATGGGTGAATCTTTCTGGGCTTTCTAATACTTCGGTCAAATATTCTAGGCTGAGACACATGATGACTTATCGCCGACGAAAATATATTTTCGAATATTTGTACACAAATCACATTCCGATCAAGTTCTGTCGGAGTCTGACTACGTAGTTCCTGAGAGTAGCCTTACACACATAGTGTAGATATAAGTTAGTTAAGTCTCCCTCGCAGCGCATTTAAAAGCCCAAGCACTTGAAAGCTTCTTCCAACACTACAAATACGTTGTTAGAGTAATGAACGCCCCCTTGTATTTTCAAGTCAAGAATATTAAGAGCATCCAATTCTTATATATCGATGTTTTGCACAGCGTTTGTGCGTTGTCTGGGTTTAACCGCATTAAAGACAACTCCGTTCATTTGAGTCCGCACAGATTTTAAGACCAGATCCTGGTTCAGCGACATGCGTTCGCTGCCTGCCCCTTACCCACAGAGTATGGGGAAAATAAGGGTAATAAAATGGGTAATACAAATTACCCACAAAGTATGGGTAAGCGGTCGTAACATATTACCCACAATGATGTGTATTGGGTTACCCGTGGTCACCTGTCCCCATATTTGATCGAAAATACGAAACAATTAGGAATAACGTGTATATATCGAAAACAGGGCATCTTTTTTTAAATCTCTAGAACAAAACTTTCTTAAATAAAAAATCGCTGAAACCCCCATATGTCTATATCTCGAAAACGGAGCGTATAATCGAAAAATAAAAAAATTTTGCTAGTTTTTTAAAGGGCCGCAATGGTTCTAATGTGATCCAATTCGTGTGACACTTTTTTTTTTAAATCCCCAAAATATGAAAATCGCTGAATTAAAAATATGGTTATAACTACGAAATGGACGTATCATCATATCGCAAAAATAATTAATTTTTGACCTGCATATCGTTCATTCCATGTCAAACCGGACACCTTTTTTACACGACCGTTTCAGATTTTTATGAAACTTGGCAATATTGCACTACTATTAGCACTGCTTAATTTGTGGTTGTCAGAAAAAAACATAAATTTTTTTTAAGGAGTTATATGCTTTTTAAAATGTTAAAAATCATGAAAAATGTGCCGAGGTGGCTACATTGAAACGGGTGTAGGATCAAAACGCGACGGTGGATTTAAAAAGCTATACCTTATTTTAAAGGTCTTGAAGCGTAGTTTCTGCCGATCTAATTTAATTTTGTTGTACAGGGTGCCGAACATTTGTATATTTGATTTGATTTTCACTATTTTTGCACCAATATTCCAAATTAACAAAAATACACGCATACTTCTCTATCGATTCTCAACAAACCCTGAAAATTTTAGCTTGGAGAAATAATGCGTTATATTTTTAAAAAATCAATTACTTAATGTAGTCCTCGAAAATATATCTACCAAAAGTACTACAACTCTGCAAATCTATAGTGTGAACACCCTGTCGTATATGCATGTGAACACCCTGTCGTATATTCATATACGGAAATCTGAAAAACGTCAAAAATAGAAAGCATCAAAGCGTTCATATACAGTGAAAGCTCTCTTCGCGGACAGCTCTTATAGCCGGACAGCTCTCTTAAGCGGACAAATTCTTTGGTCCCAAAATGTTCGCCTTGTTTCAGGAAGAAATCATGCTCCCTTAAGCGGACGCTCCCTTGGACGGACGCGGACACTTTTCTGGTATCAAACATCTCCCATGAGCGGACAACAAAATTGTGAAAACATGATTTCTAACAATTTTTATTGTCGAAATAAAAGAAAGTATGAACGGGAAAACAACTAACAACGCGTTCATGCATCAGACAAGTACGTAACTATCTGCGTTGAGCTGTGATACCTCTTTTTTGCTCATAGACAAAAAAAATGCGCATCTACTGTGATTAACCTCTACCTTTAGAAATGTGTTTTTTGTTGCTGTTGTATTTCGATAAGCATAAGTTGAAAAGGATCCCTTGAAACGTGTGAATGTTGCATCATCCGTCAATTTTTTCAGCAACAATAATAATTTTTAAGTGTTTTTTTCAGTATGTTTAATTTTAGTTTATTATTTACGCATCTGCATCTTTCCTACGTGAATATTTGACTTGAACGTTAAGGGCTTGGCAATGCCGTGTATTGAAACGATATTTATAGTACGCATTTAAATAATAAAAATTTATAACAAATTGGTTTGTAATGTATTAACATATTTATTTCCTTCTCTTTAATTTTATTTAAATTCCTTAAAACGCTCTATTGGGCGGACATCTCCCTTAGGCGGACAAAATTGGTGCGACCGTCAGTGTCCGCTTAAGAGAGCTTTTACTGTATTTGTATTTCACACAAAAACATCAGTACATACATATATCAAACAAACAACAGCTGATCATTTAGTACTCCGCATTTCATTTAGTACATCTGCAAAAGTTGTATTGTCGTATAATATACTTTTTTTTGTATAAATCGAAGTTCTTTTAATTAAAGTATTTATTATTTATTATTTATTATGGCCGTCGGTGGTGCAATGGTTAGTGTGCGCGGCTCTTGTACGTGAGATCCTGGGTTCGAACCCTGCTCTGACCACCTTCAAATTTCTTTCGGCGGCGGTCACCTCGCATAGTGACGGCGCCACTATCTAGTATATAGCCATGAAAAAGCTTCTCAAAAATACCGTTCGGAATCGGTGTAAAACTGTAGGTCCCAATCAGTGAGTGAAAACTGGAAAGCGCAAAGCTCAGTGATTGTGAGAAGTTCTCCCCGGTCCCTTCATGGGATGGAATGGGAAACCATTTATTTAATGAATTCACGGAATGACTATTGTATCAACATATTTAATATTTCGAGACATGGAAAAGAACCTACAAAAGATCTACGCTGGATGACAACGTTAAATGGAAGAATAAGAATTTGTAACACGTGCCGATTAAAAATGAGCAAAATGTCTTTAGAGACGTCAGAAATTGATTCGATTAGGAATGTTTCGCCAGACCCCGAAGCAAATAGACAGTGCCCGTCAAATAGTTCTTCACCGGAATCATCATTAAAAATTTCTTCACTTAACTAATCTTTGTTGCTCTTAGGGGATTCGCCCATCCAAAAATGGAAAATGGTTCAGAAAAAGTATATCGCCCATAAAAAACGTAAAGTCGTTAGTCTGATCTCAGAGAAAATATTTAATGAAAACAATGAAGGTAATGAACAAGAAGAAAATATAAATCAAGGAGATGGTATAATATTAAAATTAAAGGAAAACTTCGAAAAAACAAACGATAAGCAGCTAAAAATGAAAATTTTATCATTATTTGCGGATTGGTCTTAAATTCAGACATATTTGAGCGGGGTAACAAAGCATATGACTTCTATTGTAAAGAAAATTGTGGATGAAATGGGAATTTTAGTTTCTCCAAACCCAAATTTGGGAAAAACTCTTACAGGAGAAGTAGTTAAGAGAGTAAAAGAGTTTTACGAATCACAGGAAATAACCAGAATTATGCCAGGAAAAAAAGACTGCATTAAATTCGGAAGCGGACCTGCAAAAGAAACTGTCCAAAAAAGATTAGTATTATATAATTTGAAGGAAGCACAAGCTTTATTCAAGGACAAATATCCAGAGACAAAACCGCAATTCTCGAAGTTCGCGGAACTGAGACCAAAATACTGCATTCTACCTGGAGCCGCAGGAACCCATTCCGTCTGTGTATCTTCTATTCATCAAAACGTGAAACTAATGATTGAAGGAGCTTCTCTGGCAAGAATAACATCTAATAATTTAAAAATATCATCATATAATGACTGCCTGTCACGTATAATATGCAACCCTCCAACCTATGATTGCTATCTACAGAGGTGTAAGATGTGCCCGGTTGTGAGCCCACAATTGAAGAATTGAAGCAAATTTTTAATAATAATATGATAGATGTGCTCTTGAGACATTACAATCAAGCAGTGAAGAATTTTTCGACAAGCTTTCAGAAAAGTTGCTTCGTTTGTTAACTCATTCGTACGTTGCAAAGCAACAACGTAATTTTCTCAATAAGAAAAAACAAATGAGTTGGAACCTGGAGAATGTTTGGTCATTTCAGACTTCTCTGAAAATTATGCGTTTATAATTCAAGATTCCATTCCAGGCGCTCATTGGAATAACGACCAGGTTACGATTCATCCAATGGCAATTTATTACAAAGACAATGGAAAAGAAAAATTTACTAATTTTGTAATTATGAATGTTTGAAACACGATACTGTGGCAGTTAATTTGTTCCAGAATGGTCTCATATCATTTCTTAAAAACACCTTAGGATCATTGCAGAAAATTTTTTATTTCTCAGATGGATCAAGTGCTCAGTATAAAAATAAGAAAAATTTCATAAATCTTATATATCATGAAGATGACTTTGGTGTTAAAGCGGAATGACATTTTTTCGCAACATCCCACGGAAAGGGACCATGTGATGGCCTAGGAGGTACAATTAAAAGGCTAGCAGCACGGGCAAGTTTAACAAAAATTTATGAACCTATTAATAACGCCCATGTATTCTTTTCCTGGGTTAAAACTAATGTAAAGAATGTTAATACAGAATTTTTTACCTCAGCACAATATAATCAAAATTTTATTAAACTTCAAGATAGATATAACAAAGCTAAAGTTATTCCTGGAACCTTAGGATATCACTCATTTATTCCACAAGAAAACAACCAAATCCAAGTCAAAATTACATCAAACGCTTCTTATTCATTCACCAAAGATATTATTAATCATTAGTTCTTTTTACGATAAATTTTTCATTATTATTAATTCTGTATAACATATGTAGCTCTTCTTTAATTTTGCAATTAGTCTTTCATTATTTTTGAAATTGCAATAAACCGTTTACAAATGTATTAAATTGGTTTTGTACTTGGTTTTAATTATTTCTGTTTTACATAATCATTTGATTGTATAAAAATTCCGATTTGTAGTCATAAAATTACACTTATGCTGATCAGCTGTTGTTTGTTTGATATATGTATGTATGTATGTTTTTGTGTGAAATACAAATATATGAACGCTTTGACGCTTTCTATTTTTGACGTTTTTCAGATTTCCTTATATGAATATACGACAGGGTGTTCACATGCATATACGACAGGGTGTTCACACTGTAGATTTGCAGAGTTGTAGTACTTTTGGTAGATATATTTTCGAGGACTGCATTAAGTAATTAATTTTTTTAAAATATAACGCATTATTTCTCCAAGCTAAAATTTTCAGGGTTTGTTTAGAATCGATAGAGAAGTATGCGTGTATTTTTGTTAATTTGGAATATTGGTACAAAAATAGTGAAAATCACGTTACAAAATTAATTTCACAAATATACAAATGTTCGGCACCCTGTACAACAAAATTAAATTAGATCGGCAGAAACTACGCGTCAAGACCTTTAAAATAAGGTATAGCTTTTTAAAATCCACCGTCGGGTTTTGATCCTACACCCGTTTCAATGTAGCCACCACGGCACATTTTTCATGATTTTGAACATTTTAAAAAGCGTATAACTACTTAAAAAAAATTTGTTTTTTTCTGACAACCACAAATTAAGCAGTGCTAATAGTAGTGCAATATTGCCAAGTTTCAAAAAAATCGGAATCATCGATGTAAATTTTTTCAGAACATCGTCCGGTTTGACATGGAATGAATGATATGAGGCTTTAATCAATGAATGTCTTTACTATGGCAATAGCTAAAACTACACCTTTCTCTAATAAAAAAATCGGTGAAATACACGTATGTAAATATCAGTGAAATGGAGCGTTCAACCGAAAAGTAACTAATTAGTGCGGATTTCCAATGGGTTTCGATAAAGTGGATAAAGTGGTTTCCATAAAGTGGGACATGGGACTGTCCGTGGAGGTGGAAAGTTTCTGATAGCCATTCAGTTGTGAGTGACCAGAAATGATTCCTTCATTGGGCAGTTCCACGCAGTATGTCCTGGGCAATGGCTTTTCGGAAACCTCCGTTAGCTAGCTAGAGTTTTAGTAGGGGACTGATGTCATTGAAGCTCATCAAACAATCGGGCATATTCTGTTGTCCTTAGAAGGTGGATGAGCCAAACATACGGGCCAACGGCAGATAGAAACCAAAAGAAAAAAATCCAGGTTCAACTTATTGCATCCTATTGCAATCAAATATCCTGGCAGTAGGTAAAATGCAAAAACCCGGTGGACTGGGTTTGCCTCCTGCCACCGTTCATGATAACAGTGAATATACAGAAACGAAAAAGAAAACATAAATAACCCCTATTTGTTGACGACCACCGCAAACGTTATAAGGACAACGATTTAGGGATATGCACTTGGAATGTAAGAAGTCTACAGATCCGGTGCAAGTATCCAACTGGCAGATGTCCTCGAAAGATATAAGGCTGATATTACCGCTATCCAGGAAATCCGATGGACACGATATGGCTGCACAAGAAAGAGAAACTGCGATATATATTACAGTTGCCATGAGAAAAAACATGAATTTGGTTGTGGATTTGTGGCAAAAGACTCCGACATCTAGTCTCTAGGTTCAATCCTGTGAGTGAACGTATAGCCACAATCCGCATAAAAGCGAAATATTTTTATATTTCCCTAATTTGTGTGCATGCCCCGACAGAAGAGAAAGATGATGATGCCAAAGACATATTCTATGAGCTCCTAGAGGAAACGTATGACCGCTGCCCTGGCCATGACATTAAGATTGTACTAGGAGATTTTAATGCCAAAGTAGGAAGGGAGAATGTGATTCATCCAACTATTGGTAATTTCAGTCTACATGCTGACAGTTCCGACAACGGTATGAGACTGATTGACTTTGCCGCGGCAAAAACATGGTCATTAGTGGTATAAGATTCCAGCGTAAAGACATCCACAAGACTACTTGGGTATCCCTTGATCAAAGAACGAAGAACCAAATTGATCACGTGGTAATTGATGGAAGGCACTCATCCAGTGTAATGGACGTACGAGTTATCAGAGGAGCTAACATCAATTCTGATCACTACCTGGTAGCAGTCAAGGTTCGCACAAGATTAAGTTTAAGCTGGACATCGGTAGCAACACCCTACTCAAGGAAGCTCTCGCAACTTTTGGCACAGAACCCACCCCCGCCCGAGGACGATCCGACTTTATAAAAACTGCCGCAACAACCGTACTTGGTTTCGAAAAACCGCTTCGCAACAAACCGTTGTACGATGAAGAGTGTCGCATTGCAAATGAAGAAAAGAACGCTACACGTATGGCAATGGTGCAGTCAATTGCAACGCGAGCTGCAACTGAGGGGGAGAAAAGAAAGGAGGTAAACCGTCTCTTAAGCGAATGCCTCTTAAGCGAACGGCAGTGCAGAAACCGCGAGAGTAAGAAAATTGAGACATACAGAAGGAATAACGAAGACCGAAAATTCTACCAAAAAGTCAAAAACGGAACTAATGGACATGGTTCATCTGTAAAGAAAAGGACGGTAATCTCATCGCAGATGTGCAGAGGATGTTTGGAATATTGAGAGATCATTTCTCCGCACTACTGGTACCAGAGATATTCAATGACGATTCGACAATCGATCACAACATGGACGACGACGTCGATTGTCCCCTCCTAACCAAAGCGATGTCAGAACAGCTATTGCCCGGCTTTAAAACAACAAAGCCGCAGGAGCCAATGGATTACCGGCGGAGCTGTTTAAGGCTGGCGGCGATGAACTGATAAGGTGCATGCATCAGCTCATTAGCAAAATTTGGTTAGATGAATGCATGCCCAGTGATTGGAGTCTCAGTGTACTACGTCCCATATTTAAAAAAGGTGACCAGAGTCTCTGTGCCAACTACCGTGGAATAAGCCTTTTATCCATAGCATACAAGGTTCTATCAAGCATAATGTGCGAAAGACTAAAACCAATTATCGCTGAACTGATTGGACCATACCAGTGTGGCTTTAGGCCTGGAAAATCGACAACTGATCAGATTTTCACTCTACGCCAAATCCTGGAGAAGACCCACGAAAAACAAATCAACACCTATCACCTATTTGTCGATTATACAGTTTCAGCCCGTTATGGGAGAAACTCTACGAAGCAATGTCTGAGCTTGGTATTCCTGCAAAACTCATACGCCTTTGCGGGATGATATTGACGAACACCAAATCCGCAGTGAAAGTTAGTAAGGATCTTACCGAACCTTTCGAAACCAAGCGAGGCTTCAAGCAAGGCGACGATCGTGCGATCTCTTTAGCGTCTTAATGGAGGTCATTGTGAGAAAAGCTGCAGTCAATATGAATAAAACCATCAGCAGCAAGAGTCACATGCTGCTCGCGTATGCTGATGATATCGATATCATTGGGCGCACAATTAGAGAAGTTACTGAAGGAATCAGCAAAAGTGGGTCTGAAAGTAAATGAGGACAAGACAAAATTAATGGTTTCAACGAGCAGGGCCTCCACGCGATTAGATCAAAGCGTGAATGTTGATAACTGATATAATTTCGAGGTAGTGGACGAATTTTTATACCTCGGATCTGCCGTAAACAAAAACAACAACGTCAGCCTTGAGATCAGGCGGAGAATTGTTCTTGCGAATAGAAGTTATTTTGGCCTAAGCAAGTACTTTAGAGATAAAGCCCTCTCTCGAATGAGAAAAATCCAGCTATACCAGACTCTCATATAACCTGTCTTGCTTTATGGCGCAGAATCCTGGGTCTTATCTGCGGCAGTCTGAGAGAGAAAAATACTCCGGAAGATTTATTGCACTATAGTGCACAACGGCGAGTATCGGCGACGCGTGAACCATGAGCTTATGAGCTTTATCCCGACATCGGCATAGGTAAGCGGATCAAAATAACGCGATTGCGCTGGCTAGGCCATGTCAGTAGAATGCATGAAGACGAGCCAGCATGAAGGGTTTTCGAAGCCGAACTTTAAGGAAGGCGAAAAATAGGAAGACCAAGACTCCGCTGGAGGGATCAAGTTGACGAATCCCTGGGTACACTTGGTATTACCAACTGAAGAGATAAAGCAAAAGATCGAACTGGTTGGCGAAATATGTTATCTTCGCTTTGTAAGGTACCTGACCCCCCGGGGTTGTCCGATACCGGATAAGTAAGTAAGTAAGTTCCATAAAGTGGTCGCATTAATATGGAAGAAATTTTTGTCAAAAAATCCGCAAAATAAGGAAATTGCTAAAATAAAAATATGACTTTAACGATTTTTTTAATTTTCAATTTCTTTTTTATTTTCTTAGTTTGGACAACTTGATGAAAAATCTTTATAAACCTGCAAAAATTAGTTAGTTTTTCGATTGGACGACCTGTTTCTGAGGTTAAATGGGTAACCCTGTCACTGAAACTCTTCGAATTAGGGGATATATTATTTTGTGCTTTGATGAGCCAACACTACTGACCAACGGCGGATCAGAAGTAATGAAACAAAAATCCCGGTTTCGAAACACTGCTACTGGGCAGCGTCTGATCTATTATGGGCGGCTGAAACGTAATCATCCTGGCAATAGGTAGAATGCCAGGCTGGACTTGCCTCTCTCCACCGATTTGGCAATGCATATACGAAATGAGAATGATAAACATAAACCCCCCTATTTGTTGGCGACCCCCGCGAACGTTATAATGACCACAATTTACGGATATGTACTTGGTATGTTAGAGCACATTACAGATCCGGTGACACTATCCAACTGGCAGATGTCCTCGAGAATTATAAGGTTATTCAGGAGATGTGATAGATAGGTTGTGGCTGTATAAGGAAGAAGAACTGTGACATATACTACAGCTGCCATGAGAAAAAGCCTGAATTTGGTTGCGGATTTGTAGTTGAAAAAAACCACTGCGATATCTGGTCTCGCGGTTAAAACGACGTGAGTGAACGTATATCCACCATCCGCATAACATCGAAGTACTTTACTTATAATATGTCGCTAATTTGTGTACATGCTCTGAGGGAAGAAAAATATGATGACACCAAGGACATGTTCTGGAGCGTCTGGAGGAATCATACCACCGCTGCCCTGGACATGGTACATTAAAGCTGTTTATTGCAGACCTGATCGGACCTTATCAGTGTGGCTATACTCGTATGCCGGTAAACTCAACTATTGGCCAGGTATTCACACTACGACAAATCCTGGAGAAAACCCACGAAAAATAAATCGCCACCTACCACCTCTTTGCAGATTATAAGGCTACCATCGATAGCCCGATACGGGGAAAAAAGTACCAAGTTATGTCGGAGTATTTCAGTTAGCTCGGGTCTGCCGTAAAAAGAAGCATTAACGTCAACCAAGAAATCAAACGGAGAAACAGGTGGTATTTCGGTCTAAGAAAGCACTTCAGACATAAGACCCTCTCTCGAAAAACGAATAGCGAAGTATGTCAGACTCTCATACAACCTGTCTTGCTTTACCGCGCAGAATCCTGCGTCATATCGTATTCTGACGAAATATCACTGGAGTTCTTCGAGAGAAAAATTATCCGAAAAATATATGGTCATATAATGGAAAACGGCAAGTATCGAAAACGGATGAACCACGAGCAGTATAATCTGTATTCCGACATCGACGTAGTTATGCCAATCAAAATAGCGCGTTTATGCCGGCTAGGCCATGCCAGTAGAATGGACCAGAGTGTACCAGTGCGAAATGTAATTGAAAGACATTGAAAAATAAGACGACCAAGACTTCGCTAGAAAGACCAGGACCGATATTGCCTGCGACAGATTCGTGTAACAAACTGGAGAAGAAAAGCTGAAGATCCAGCCGGTTGGAGAAACATGTTATTCTGAATTTGTAGGACTCTTGACCCTTCTGGGTTTTTTGAGGTCACCTATGCAAGTAAGTAAGAATTCTTGCAATGTCTCGAAGATCTATTAAAACCATTACAGAAAATTCAGTCGGGTGAACCGATTGAAACATACCTTCACTCTTAGTCAGTCACTGTGTCAAAGTTCTATTAAAACCAGTACAGAAATTTCAGATGGGTGAAATGAAAATTAAATTGGATCTGTTGTGTTTTTGGGGATTTATAGTGACTGCCCACCCAACATTTGTATGGGAGACGTGAAAATGGGTCGCTTTTGACAAAATGTTGCTTCGTACCAAGTTTCATTAAGATCGCGCTTGGTTTACTGGAGATGCCATGTCGATCAATCCTAAAGGTAAAACATGGGCATGGCAAAGCTCTCATTTTTCTAGCTACAAGGTAGATTTTGACAAAACCTTTCCTAGTTCCAAATTCAATTAATATCGGTTGTGATTTACGGGAAATATCGCACAAATTAACCGGACTGTCGCCCATTTTTTGTACGGGAGGCAAACTTTTTAATTTTTAATTTTAAAGTATCTTCCTACGAAACATTGCCGTGTACCAAAATTTATTAAGATCAGTTGTGTTTTACGTCACGATCATCCGGGAAGCCGCCGATTTTTTGTATGGGAGGTAAAAATGGGCGTGCCAGAATTGTCGTTTTTTTTACTGTCATGATAGTTTTTGACAAACCAGTAACAAGTTTCAGTGAAATTGATAATAGCTTACTTAATATAGCGCAGTTATCAATAGCACACTCGTCCATTTTTTGTATGGAAGATACCAGATTGGGAGTGGAATATTCACCAATTTTCTACAGATATGACGCGATTGATAAGTGGCAATATTTGCCTAACACCAAATTTCATAAAGGTTGGTTGTATATTACGGGAGTTATCTTGTCGACCCAATAGCAGGCCACACAACGTTTGTATGGGAGGTACCATTTCATTAATTGGAAACCATTTTTATACCCTCACCCATGTACCCTCACCCATATATATCATTTAATACGTAAAAAAGTGTAACCATAGAAGGAGCCATATTATACCCTTAGTATCCTTGGACGAAATTCGTTTTAGGACGTTTTAAGACGTTTGAGCCATGTCCGTCTGTCTGTCTGTCTATCTGACTGGTCAATACGATAACTGCCGTAAATCTTTATCGATCACCGCGAAATTTTGTCGGTGAATTTTATTTGTCAATACTGAGTTTGGGATTGACAATAGGCATTATGACCAAGCCCCTTCTGGTACCCCCCATGCAAATCGACACATTTAGCACAAAATAATATTTCTTGAAACCTTTCTTCTGGCAGATGTGATTAGCTTCAACTCACACACTGGTTAATAATCTGTAAATGCCTACTTAACTGGATGTAATGGGCGAGATTGTCAGGCCCATTCTGGTACCTCCCATACAAAAGAGGGTGTTCGTCCGGGTTGTCAATCCGATAAATCGCGTGAAACGCTTGTGACTTTAATGAAATTAATTATAATCCTACACATTATCAAACGCCAATAACCGATTAAAATAAGGGTGATTTTGCCACGCCCATTGTGGTACCTCCCATACAAAAGTTGTTTGGCTGTCTGGTTGTTCGGCACGAGAAGTCCCGCAAAACCAAACCAATCTTTATGAAAGTTTGTACTAGTCAATATTTGGTCAAATAAAACTCTTCTATAGAACATGAGCTGTTTTGCCACACCCATTCTGGTACCTCCCATATAAAAGTTGGGCGGATGACCGGTTGAACGACACGATAACTCCCGTAAACTACAACCGATCTTAATAAAATTCGGTACTAGGTAATATTTTGCTAAAAGCTACTGTGTAATTGGTAACTGACTATTGTGCCGTCAGCCAGCAAGCAAGCTAGCAGGCCATCCAGTCAACCAAGCAGTCAGCCAGCCAAACAGCCAGTCACACAGATGGATATGGCTGAATCAAGTTCTCAAACTAATTTCATCCGAAGATACTAGGGGTTAATGTGGCTTCTTCTATGCGTTAAATTTTTTCCGCGAGGTGAGGGTGTAATAACGTATATGAGAAATTACATGATAATTGTATGATTTTTTAATTATAAAATATATAAAGAGAAAACATTGAAACGTACGGAAACATTGAAGAAAAAAGAACAAGACTGGCAAAATAAAATTAGACGATTTATTTGATATTGCTCATTGTGATGCTTTAAATATTATGACTGTAGAAGAGGATAACAAGTTTTTATTAGCTCAAAGACAAAAACAACGCAAAGGTTTTATGGGTTCAGTAGATAAAAAAAATTTAAGAAAATAAAAGAGAAAGAAGAAAGACTTCATAAACTACGTAAGCGTGAAAACCAATATCTCGGCTATGTCAGAAAAGCGCTCTTTTTCTTCTATATCGTTTCTTTCACCGTTATCTAAAGAAGCAACAACAACTGATTCGGAAGTTCCATCAGAATGCCCTAAAGCGCAACTACCCCAAAAACGTGCTCGAAAATACATAATTAGCAGCCAATTAACTTCCAGTCTTGATGTCTCAAAATTGAGTGACAGAAAAGCAGCTATGGTCGTAACATCTACTTTGAGGAGTGCAGGATGTAATCCATTAACATTTAATTTCAGCAGATCTTCCATTCGCAGGCATCGTTTGAAAAATCAAAAAGCAGTTGCACAGTCCCTCAAAAGTCAGTTCAAACCTAATTGGCCATTAACAATCCATTGGGATGGCAAGTTAATTGAAGAGATTACTGGCCATGAAACACTGCCAATTTTGGTGTCAGGAAATGGAATTGATCAACTGTTAGCAATTCCGAAATTGAAGCGTGGAACAAATGAATCATGTTCGTCAGCAATCCGCGAAACAATGAATTTATGGAATTTACGCGAAAAAGTAAATTGTTTGTGTTTTGATACTACAGCTGTAAATACTGGCTTAAGAAATGGAGTCTGTGTTCTACTAGAGCAAAAGTTGGATAAAAATATGCTTTGGCTTGCTTGCCACCATCACGTCATGGAAATTATGCTATCAGCTGTAGTAGATAAATCGCTCGGACCGTCTACAGGTCCTGATATTCAACTAAGCATCCTTTTAGAATAAGCCGCAGACAGAATTTATTTTGCAAAAAAAAAAAATAAATTACAAGTACATCAACCTCGAGAGGCTTACAGGGAATTATTGAATCTGACAATCATTTTCTTAGGCGGAGTACCCGAAAAATATGTTTCGTTTAGAAAACCAGCAAGTCTACATCGAGCTAGATGGATAGCAAGGGCATTGTACTGTTTAAAAATTTGCCTATTTAAACACCAGTTTAAACTGTCAAAAAAGTAAGGGAAAGCTTTAAGAGGCAAGTATTTTCATAGTGATGATATGTATTAAATACTGGTTTCAAGCCTCTACCGCTTGGTCAGCATCAAGAAATGACTTGCAGTTAATAAAAGATCGTACAGCCTTCGAAAGAGTGAACGAGGAAATTGCTACTGTTGCACTAAACAAAACATTGGGTCATTTGTGGTGTTTGTCGGATGAACTGGTGTCGTGTGCATTTTTCGATAACGAACTCTCATCACAAGAGAAAACGGTGGATGCACTTAAAATCAAAGGTAGTATAAAAGAATCTCCAAAAAGAATAAACATTAATGTCAAGCATATCAATGATAAAAATATTGAAGACGTTGTAAGTAGCAACTCTCTACGATTTTTTCAAATTCTGGGTATCTCTTCAAAGTTTTTGAATAAAAAAGTAGAAACTTGGAACGATGATGTTGACTATCTGGCGGCGAGTAGATAATCATTCTATGCGAGTAGTGAACGATATAGCTGACCACGATATAGCTGAATGCTCTAATGGCGGAATATAATAAATTGATCACAACCGATGAAGAGCAAAAGCAATATTTTCTTTTATTGGTAAAAGAGTACAAGAAAAAATACCCTAAACTAATAAATCAACTCTTGTGTCTTTATAATAAAATATTTCTGTTATAATAATTTGCAATAACATAAAACATTTTGCACAGTAAATGTCTTGAGTTGTGAATGAAAAAAATAAAAATTTAGAAATTTGGAGTTATTATTAAATATTAAGTTCTTGGTAGCGACCCTTAAGTGTTATTTAAAAGCCACGAAAACAATACTGAATTATTTTTTAGGGTATATATTCAAATTATGAGGTGACATGTAAAAAAAAAAAAAAGTTTTACTTAGTAGTAAGGATCACCCTAATGCCCGTACTAAAGAACGAAGCGAACCGTTCTCGAGCCGATATCAGCTAATCCAATTTCGATTCAAAACGTGTGCAACCCACCATATTCTCGATTTTCAGAGATCGATTAAGCAAACCCACACCATTACTAGAACGGTATTCTGAACCGTTCGAAACCATTCCTAGAAGTGTTCTCAGACCGAACCCAAAGGATTGTTCTCAAGCCATTCCCAGAAAGGTATTCTCAACCATTCCCAGTTGAGTGTTGCCAAACCGTTCCCAAAACAGTGTTCTAAGACCGAACCCAAAGGTGTGTTCTCAAACCATTTCCAGAAGGGTATTGCCAACCGTTTCAAACCATTCCCAGAAGAGAGTTCTCAGACCGAACTCAACTGAGTGTTATCAAACCATTCCCAGAAGGGAATTCTCAACCGCTCCCAGAAGAGTGTTGTTAAACCGTTCCCAGAAGAGTTTCTCGACGAGTGGATCAAATGATGCTGTTTGTTATATTAAATTATTTTGTATCACAAGAAAAGGAAGGTTTAGTGGTTCCTAACGAAAGACTCGGAATATGACTGAGCTTACTTCAGCCTTTGACAAAACCACGTTACAACTGTGCGAAAGATTTTAATTTTCTGTCAGCAAACTCAATGTCGATCTCTGCTACATCTTAAAGCATATAAAGATGAGAAGGCAGTAGTGACCATGACTCGCTAGATTCACACTAAAAGTCATATATGTCATATGATATTGTTATAACTTGTCGAAGTCTATACGGAGTGACCGTCGTCGAGGGATATGAAAGGTGGGAACTGAAACCACGTTCTGCTCTACAAGGGTCGAGGGTAACGTGGCACTATATTTATTGAGTATTTAAAGAAATTCAAGATTTAAGGTTTGTAATGGAATTCTTAGAAGTAGCTAACATCACTCATACCCCACAGGCATTAATATCAATCATACGTACCAAGTATTAAAAATCAGATTATAAGGTTATGACAACAAATTTGATTTGTTTACTTTTCAGCAGTTGGTAAGATTTATTTTGTATCAAACTTATTAGTCTTGCATTTTAGAATTCGTAAAGAAATAGATGATAGTAATTATTGACAATTGTACGTACTATTGATGTCCTATTGATAACAATTATACGTCCTATTGGTATAAGAATTGTTACTAATTCTAGGTATTTAGTTGAAAATTATACAACAGTTGGATCTTATCCTTGGTATGATCACATTGCTTTTAAGGTATTATTTTAATACCTTCTACAAACAAATTTAATGTCTATCGTTGCACCTCATCAAAATCTGGAGGGAAATAACCTCTTGATTTAG
Organism: Phaonia tiefii; assembly: GCA_963931995.1. Taxonomy (NCBI): domain Eukaryota; kingdom Metazoa; phylum Arthropoda; class Insecta; order Diptera; family Muscidae; genus Phaonia; species Phaonia tiefii. The sequence continues at coordinate 100,064,734 of OZ008370.1, read as the reverse complement.
ACTAAAAGTCAAACGCTACGTATGATATTGATATAATTTGTCGAAGGTTGCTTAGATCGTTACCGTATTCTAAAAGTAAACGTTGTTCTAGACTTACATGAGAGTAAGAGGATAAGATAAATCTACTAAGAAAAAATTATAGGGTATTAACATACGTATTTAGTTAAAAAATGTGTTTAATAGAAGTTCAACACTGCAAAGACTTTGTCCAAGTTTTTGTATTCAAACAGTCCGACTATCATGAAACAAAATTACCCTTGTAACACTATAATATTAGTTCACATGAAATGCTGATTCCGAGTCCATCGCTATTTTAGCTGTCCATAGATATCCTGCAAAGACTTTAATTTCCACACATTTCATTTTATATCTACACATTTGGTCATTGAAACGAATTTCAGTATTTCATCATCATCATCATCGTCATCGTGAGGATACTTTTGAGTATTCCATAAATCGTATTTGTTATTTTGTTTTTGCTGTATACGATAATAAGGATTCTTGAGTACCAGTGAAGGACACCCTTAATACGAAATGCATCAATGCATCCCAATATCCAGCATATTTGTTATGCTTAGCAGAGGGTCATGGGAGTAAGATGTAGATTTCTCTTATATTAAAGGATATGTAAGGATTTTCAAGTATATATACATAGGTAAAATCCAAACACATCGAGACGTTTACACATATATTGTTATATATAAATGTATATCCAGAGTACATGATTTTGTATGTGAGGGTTTTTGATTGGGGGAGTGTTCAAGGATATAAACTAAACAGCACTATAGATATCATACATACCTGGTGACACAAGACGTCCCTCCGTTCCAGTTACAGTGAAATTACTGAACGCAAAATTACCAAAGGATTCCTTTGGTTTCTTGCACACATAACCTCCAACTTTAGTGCACTTTTGTGATTGCCAATACAAACCGGATGGCAACATTGGTGTGGGGGACATCTTCCATTGCAGACCCAAGCATATACCATCGGGTGGGGGCATTGTATCAATTTGACCCTGGCCAGGTAACCAACCCTAGAAATAAAGATTGCATAAAAATAAAACTGAAGAATAATTTGCCAAGTTGTACTTTAACAGTTACAAGTACCAGTAGTATATAAGCAACAGGGTGTGTGCTCGATTGTGGATTTGGAATTTTAGTCTGAATGTTACAGGGGTATGATTTAAAATTTTTAAATAAATATTGGTTAAGATCCAATTTATTTGGTGCAATTCACATCTTTTTATTTTGGACACTGATTTTGTCTGATGTTTTATTAGGCGCCGATTCATGGACGTCCTGAATGTTTTGCCAGAAATATATGGATCAAACGTCTCAGAATATCATGAGAATATTACAAGTAGACTAGAGTCAAAACAAGACTGAAATTGCAGACTGGGCTTTAACGTATTTATAACGTATTAAGAAACAATACAACCTAACGTATATGTACATTCTTTTCTATATGAAACAATTTACGTGAATTTAATATTAATAATAAAAAAGGGGAGATATATGTGTTTCTGGATTACAATTCGCTTGGCAAACAACATTTTTATTAGGATTCTTTTAAAATTGTAGACTATAATAACACAACTTTAAGTTTGCTAACATATTCCATAGTTTGATATCATAGATTTAAGTCTTTAGTTATAACAAGAATTTGTGTGATATTTACAGTAGATTTCCTTCTCGAAGACATTTTCTCAAGAATTTTACTAACTCTCGACCGAAACGTATCTGCCAGGTTGTGAAGAGCATTGCTTTATAACGGGGTTTTCAATAATAGCGCTACAAAAGTTTTTTTAAATAAAACAAAACCGGTTTTAGATACCAATGGAATTCTTTATTCCTGTGTAAGTAGGTTCGATGCCATTATGTATGGAACTCGATTCAGAAGTCCAGACGCTGAACCCAATTTTCGACGGTTTTCAAGCATAAATCGGCCGATACTGCTGCAATTTCACGTTCGATATTTGTACGAAGTTCATCAATCGTCGCTGGCTTGTTAACATAGACCATAGACTTGACGTAGCCCCACAGGAAATAATCTAACGGCTTCAAATCGCACGACCGAGGCGGCCAATCGACTGGGCCATTTCGTGAGATAACACGTTCACCAAACTTGGTTTCCAATAAATTGATTGTAGCATTCGCTGTGTGGCTTGTGGCGCCGTCCTGTTGGAACCACTTGTCCTACAAGTCCATATTATCCAATTGGGGCCAAAAATATTCGGTTATCATTGAACGGTAGCGATTCGCATTCACAGTAATGTGCCGGTCTTGATCATCACGGAAGAAGTACGGCCCAATGACGCCGCCGGCCCATAAACCGCACCAAACCGTAATTTTTTCGGGATGCAATGATGACTCATGGATTGGATTGCTGTCTGACCAATAACGCATATTTTGCTTATTGACGAAGCCTTTCAGCCAGAAATGAGCCTCGTCGCTGAAGATGATTTTCCGATGAAAATCCGAATCGTAGCGCTCTTAAAGTTGAGGCCACTGACTCCAAATTTCGGTAGTAAATTTTAATAATTTCGACTCGTTGTTGGCTCGTATATCTGTCCATGATGAAATGGCAAACCTTAATGAAGAGAAATGTCGAAAGAGCGGGAAAAATATGGCGTCGTTTGCTGTCCCTATCCATTTACTTTTGTAGCGTCTCTGTAGAATGACGGAGAAACGTCCTAAGTCCAGAAATTACCAGCAGCCTCATATGTATTATGCTGGAGAGAGGTCTAGAAGGCTTGCAAAACGTTGTGATATAGACACAAATGGCCTTTGGTGGTGGTGCAACGGATAGTGTGCGCGGTTGTTGTGCGAGAGGACGTGGGTTCGATTCGAGTGAAGGCGTCACTAACGAGTAATAAACCATGAATAGGTCAAAAACCATTCGAAACCGGTGTAGAACCGTAGGTCCCAATCAGTGAGTGAAAACTGGAAAGCGCACAGCTGAGTGATAGTGAGAAGCTGTTCCCTATCCCATCATAGGATATAATGGGAAAATATTTATTTATTTATTTGTTAGATACAATGGCTTTCTTTGCAAAACCTGCTACGCTAGCAGAAGCCCTAGAAGACAATCACCTATTTAATCATTTTAAAATATCCCCCATCCTATTGCCTTTTGAGTGTTGTTATTTGGACTCTAGAATTATTTGGACTTGAAGAATTAGACAATAATGCGGAAACTGCACAAATCATCGGCTAAGGATTTCAACGAGACACTTGGTTATATAAAAAATTTATTATAAAATTAATATAAATTATCAAGAAATGTTCCATACAAATACTAACAATCATACGTGCAGGTAATATTAATCATACGTACAGGTAAGCTGTACGTTTTAAGATTTTAGAATCACTTTTTAGAATCACTTTTATTTCAAGTAAATTAACCGGGGTTTTCGGTTTTTACACAACTGATATACTAACGCAGAATTGCAAATATAAATCCTTTTTCATAGCCCACGATGGTTACTGACCCCATCAGACACACACAAAACACTTTTCCAACGAATTATTTCGACGGCAGTTTTCTGAAATAAGTTGCCCAAGGCAATCGAAGTCATATCAGCTAACTCCGATTCAGATGCAAGTTCCGTAATTAATGGCAACACAAGGTAGTCACGGCTGTCATAGAAACCAATGTTGTCACTATTGGGTTTGAAAACGACAAAACCAATGTTATCGGTTTTATATTCGAACTAGAATTTATGTCGGTTTTAGGTGTCACAGAAACCTATGTTATCGGTTTGGATATTGGAAATATACCAAGCAGTTAACAGCTGCCAGTTTTCAATTTCACGCTTTTGGTTTGTTATTTGTTTGTACCGGGATGTTTTGTAAAAATGTAAGTGAATTGATTTATTTTAATAATTGCTTAATGCTTAATAAAAAATATAATTTTGCATTTTTGTTTTCATTTTTTTAGGAGAAAGCCTAAAAATAGGGTTGTCTACTATATGGTTTAATCTCCAAAAAAAATTACTGCGTCGGATAAAACATGTTATTTTAAGCAAAAAAAGTCAAAATAGCAAAATCAGAGCAAATGCATAGTTTCGGAGTTATGGACCCCCGTATGTTAAAATTTTGAAAAATTATCGATTATTTTATTCACTTTTCTCAAAAATTCCAAAAAAAAAATAATACTCTGCCGAAGCCGCGAAGCCGTTGTTGGACCTACACCAGAGGAGAAAATCCCTTAGCCCGGCCACGCTGAAAGCTTTATACCACAAAAATACTATGCCGAAGCCGGTGTTGGACCTACGCCAGAAGGGAAAGTCCCTTAATTAAAAAAACAATCGATAATTGTTCAAAATTTCAACACCCCATAACTCGATAACTAAACCAGTTATCGCGAAATGCTAGCTAATTTTTTGAGTTTATTTTGACTTCTTTCATACCTCACTACCCTCTTACATATCCGAAATTTCGGGGACCATAACTCCGAAACAATGCATTTGCCCGGATTTTGTTATTTTACTTTTTTTTCTTAACATAACGTGTTCTGCCCCCCTCAAAAAATTTTTGTTTTTTGGAGTGTAAGCCGTAATATGGACCTGTTCCAAAACTTACAGACGCTGTCTCAGGCAACCAAAGTGGGTAGCTGCAATCTCTCAGAATTTTTCTCGTTAACTTGGTGAGCGTTCTTCATCTAATAAAAGTGTTACAACTGCTGATGCAATTGTATTTTATTTATAACGACTTTTTTATAATTTTCTAGTGTAATACAATTAATTTTATTGTTATTTCCATGAAAACTATTCTTTTTTTTCCATATTCTGCACACAAGTAAAATAAAATTGCAAACACATAAACACATGTAAGCAACAGCTGATTCGAACATTGGTTTTATTTACATTCGAAATTGTCAAAACCAACTTGGTTTCATGACACGAAATGAAACCAATATTGGTTTGCAAAAATGACAATTAGTAAAACCGACATGGTTTCTATGATAACCCTGAGTATGTTAGTAGTAATGGATAAAACAATAAACAGTATTCAGTTTCCAGAAGGAAGTAAAAAACGTCCAAAGGAATATTTACTCAACAATGATTTTGCCTAACAAAAAAAAAAACCGTTTCCCATGAGGTTTTTGGCATGGCGGCATCGTAGGCCCATGTTTCTTCGAAAATGAGCACGGAGCCGCTGTTACCGTCAATAGCGAGCGTTACTGTGCCATGCACAGCAGGTTTCTGTTCCACAAAGTTGAAGAGGATAATATTGACGAAGTATGGTTTCAACAGGACGGCGTGTCACACAGCCAACGTTACAAACGATCTTTTGCGCAGTGTGTTCGAAGATCACATAATCAGCCGAATCTCGGAAATCCATTGCGATTTGAACCCATTAGATTATTATATCTGGTGCGCCGTGAAAGATAAGTATGTCGCAAACAATCCCTAGTCCACTGAGGCCTTAAAACACGAACTAGAGCCCACACAATCGACAGTGTACTGAAAAATTGGGTTGGTCGAATGAGGTACTGTGTCTATATTAGTATTTTTTAAAGCGAAATTAAATTCTAAATTTTACATGGCCCACACTTTAGTTTCCCATCATATACCAAAGGCTTATACACTCTTATTGGGACCTCCAGTTTTATAGCGGTTCCGAGCGGTAATTTGACAAGTTTTTTCTTGACTATCTGCTGATAAATAAGTTTAACCGAAAACCGATTGCGCCATAATCAGAATATTCGAAGAAACCGAAAACCGACATTTGGGAAACCCGGTTTTTTGAATACACTAATAGCAACACAAGTTTCAAATAAATGCAATTTGTGGGTTGAGGTATATCTAGGAATTCTTGGTTATAATTATTATCAATTCGACACAACCGAAGAGAAACGAAAAGCCAATATTCAAGTAGCGAGTTCCAATGCATTTTTAAAATGACTTGAGAAGCGGTCTTTAAAAATTGTATAATTTCTCAGTTTTGGTTGAATAAATTGGGTTTGAAATGTTTAAAATAATTTTTATTAAAAGTTTTTATAAAAAATCATTTCATTATCCTCAACCAGTGAACAGATATAATTTTTTGTAAGCACTCGTTTTCAGTTTCTCCAAATATTGCATCAGAATCAACTCATCCCAGAGGTAATATGAATGTAAAATTTTTTCCCAACATCGGTAAACCAGCCTACCTTTTCTGAACGCAGCACATGAAACTAAACAAATATAACATATGTACTATAACAACTAAATGAAAACGCGAAGCGACATCAATGGAGATATCACTTAATGAACGCTTATCGCTTAGCTTCAACTCTTCGTGTGATGATTCCACTGTGACTGTAGTTCAAAATCCACATGCAGTTGTTTGCTACCCAATATTATCATGTCGTAACTAAGTATTTATAATCGGATTACAAATTAATGACAACTATTAGGGTTTGTTAATTTTTCAGCATTAGGTTAGATATACTTTGTATTAAACTAATTAGTCTTGAATTTTAGAATTCATAAAGGAGTAGTCGATAGTGATTAATAACAAGTATCCGTTCTGTTGATATCACACTGATATCAATTATACGTCCTGTTGATATCAGAACTGCCAGCTATTCAATAGTTTAAAATAAGACGTGTTGATATCAGAATTAAAATCACCATAACTGAGTTTTAAAATATGTTAATATGTATGTTATCGAAGTAATTGAACTTGTGGGCTTAGTTGCCAAATGCAGTAAGTCGAAGCAATTAATAACAATCATACGTCCGGGTGAACCATATTTGAATTAAAGTATCGTGATATAGATATAAATAAATTTTCAGTTAGTTCGAAAATTTCACTGGAGATTAATAACTGTCACTTTCACTAGAACCTTTTTGGGTACAAATTGAAGCAGTACAGGCAATAGGATACTGAATTCGAGAGAACCACAAATCCTTTCACTAGACTATATCGGAAATGTTAATGGACTTATCACCACTGGAGCACAGTACCAACCACATTCCAAAATGCTTCGCAAATAAACAGCTGACTTAAAATCGACTTTATCTAGAACCAAAGTATTTAAACGGAGATTAAATAGTTTATAAATGAATAATATAATAATAGTGGCACATTGTTTTGGCGATATTTACAGATAGCAAAGCTATTATAAAAGCGATATTTTCACAAAGTGTGAGTTTGCTCACTGTACTCACATTGTGCTAAGAGGGGGCGAAACAAATTCTTCTTGTCGCTGCAGTGCCTTTGGGAACAAAGTGCGGAATAACTAGCCAGGAGGGGTTGCATCCATCGTGCGGTGAATGCGGTATATTGCTTATTCAAAAATTAGACACTGATACTCGTGTTAAACAATAGACAACAATAATCATTAATTCTACAGGCCGGATGGGAACAAGGCGAGAGGGTTACTGATTCTAGATAAACTCGAAATTAGAACAAAGTGCGGCATAACTGGCCAGGAGGGGTTGCATCCATCGTGCGGTGAATGCGGTATAATGCTTATTCAAAAATTAGACACTGATACTCGTGTTAAACAATAGACAACAATAATCATTAATTCTACAGGCCGGATGGGAACAAGGCGAGAGGGTTACTGATTCTAGATAAACTTGAAATTAGTCGACTTATGGTTGTTGTAGCGTGACACTCCAACCTGTAGGCACATCTAAACCGACTTGAAAAAATGGACACAAAGAGCACAACTTTATGATGAAACACATTCTCTGTCACTGCATCGCCTTCACAAGATTAAGACTTCAATAACTCTTCGGTTGCGTAATATCTAGTTTCAAGCAAATCACGAAAATGGATTAGAGAATACTCAGAATTTTTTACACAATTTTGTACAATGGCAAATGAGGCACATTTGGGACTACGGAGAGCTCACAGGCCAGGAAAGAGACATGCTACTACGACACCGAATTCCTAACAAAATCTAATCGAATTAAAAACAATCATACGTCCTCTTAATATCAGGTTTGGGATCATCCCAACCGAATTATTGAAAATAAGACAAATAATTTACTGGAAACATATTAGATTTCGAGACAATTAATCAATAATCTTATAGCTGAAAAAGTGGAATGTGAGTTATAATTCGAGAGGAATAAAGGAATATTCAGTTTTAATTAAAACAATCATAAGTCCTCGGTTTTAACTAGCAAATAATTGATTTGATCTACGGGTAACTTAGGCCGAAAATGTGGGACACAATGGGTACAAAAATTAAACTTTTGATTTTAAATTCAATATTAAATAAAAATGCATGCATTTACGTGAAGTAAGAATAAGTATTTATAATATATTTTGTATATACTCATTCTGTAATTTTAGATTCAACTCGGGATGAGACACCAAAACGCGGGACGGGTTTTTAGTTTACCCGTGGCTCACATGGTCTTACGTCGATATGTGAATAAGAGAACCACTTAAGGGTAGTCATATCCTCACTCTGGGGGATTAAATACTGGATTCGAACTAGAGGCAACAGGTTACAGAGTCATAGCATTTGCTGGCGAGTATAGAGACTCGATAAGTAAACCATGCACAATGGGTTGAAAGTAAATCTGGGGAAAACTAAGCTCATACTCCTTACTAGTCATTCTCTCTTGGTTGTAGATTAATTTCTTCAGCGCAATATATTTAGGACTGATTCTCGACAGGAACCTCAGTTTGACGGATATGCTCAATGAAGCTACAGGAAATGCAATAAAAGTAAACTATGTTGGAAAAGTAATCTTTCCTGAGTATAGTGACAAAGGTACAATATGAGTGTCCTATGCGTAACACCAATCGAGGGACTGCGGGTTAACCTTTTGCTGAGCGCACAAAATGTGGCCGTCGGTGGTGCAACGGTTAGTGTGTGCGGCTGTTGTGAGAGAGAACGTGGGTTCGATCTCCGCTCTGCCCACCTTACACAACGGCCACCTCGTTTAGTGACGGCGACACTATAGAGTAATAATGAAATCGTTTCTCAAACAATCGTTCGGAACCGGTATAAATCTACAGGTCCCAATCAGTGAGTGCAAACTGAAAAGAAGTGAGAAGCTCTCCCCCTATCCTTTCATGGGATGTTATGGGAAAATTTGTATGTACAAAAGAAATAATGTCAGCAGTCCTCGTAAGTCATTCTTCGAGAAGACGCATGAATCAGCAATTCCAATGGTAACGAATTGATTTTAAGAGATCTGCGACAATCAGTCTTACAGCCTTTAACAAAAACTAATCCACTCATATCCAGACAGGCCAGTATGAAAGATAGAGCGGACAATATTTTGGCTACTACAATGATGATCCCAAACAATATTGCAAATAGACGCCAAACTATTCTAAGACCTATGTGGTCAAAAGCTAGTTTTGTACACAGGCTGATACAAAATCAGCCTATTCCTGACCTGAGAAAACCACATTTGGGTCACAAATACATTTGTTATAGCCTATTGTGTTCCAATTATGTTATATTGAACAGCAAACACAATGTGTTTGGACACAAGTTTACTATATTTGCGGCAAGCTCATACACGTTATATTTTTGCACCCAAGCAACAAAAGGAGACTAATCCTTCAGCGCGTATAAAAATAGAGTTCGATTTCGTGACAATGGGCAACGATCAGTTACATATGACACAAGGGAATGGGTAGTGAAATCTACACATTCACCACAGCGATGGGTAATGACACATTATAATTACACAGTACACATGGGGATAGGATGATCATCACGTGTGATTACTCACGGCGTTGGGCTGCCATTTTACAGACATCGCGTAGTTAAAGCTTCTATCATAAGCCAGTTAGTTCGTTACTTTTGCGATTGGACGCACGGTTTTCGAGTTACTTTTGAATCCTGCAAGATAGACAAGTAATTTTTTAACTCCTTTAAATGGTCACGTGGCACATATATACTTATATACCACGGAACGATTGAGAGGGAACGAGCTTAGCAGTTGCAATGGATCTCGAGTGTGTGGGTATATCCAAGCAAGCTCATTGTTAAATGAGATCACAAGGCAAGTTTGACCAAATTATATCCTGCATAGACATCCACGTCTAGAGGACATTACTTGACTTGCCATTTCAGCTCGAGATTATTGCAGGAATTGTGCTATTGCAATGCATGACGACAGTATTGAACACATCCGATGCTACTGCATACTGCCATTGGCTAGCGTGCGCGACAATTGTGGATGAGAACGTGTGTACATTCCTCGTTCTGAGCATACAAATATAATTTTTTTCGGCGTCGGTCTCGTCGCGACACTATCCAGTATTTAGCCATGAGAAAGCTGTTGAAAAACTGTTCGTAATCGGCGTTTAAGTGTAGGTCCTAATATTACTTACTTACTTAGGTGACCTGAAACAACCCAGAGGGATCGTGGGCCTAACAAAATGAGGATAATATGTTTATCCAACCAGCTCGATCTTCAGCTTTTCTCCAACAGTTGGTAACACCAAGCTCTCGCAAGCAATATTCCACCTGGCATTTCCAACGAAGTCTTGGTCGAAGACGAGTACGTCTTCGAATACACTTCGCACTGGTTCACTCTTATCCATTCTATTGATATGGCCTAGCCAGCGTAAACGCGCCATTCCGATAATAATAATTACGTCGATGTTGGGATACAGATTGTTCAGTTCGTGGTCCATCCGTCGTCGATAATCGACGTTTGCCATTATAGGAGCATATATTCTCCGGAGCATCTCCCTCTTGAAGATTCCCTGTGATCATTTATCAGCATGCGATATGACCCCGGATTCTGCGCCATTCAGCAAGACAGGTTATATGAATGACTGATATAGTTCGCTATTCGTTTCTCGAGAGAGGGTATTATCTCTGAAGTGCTTGCTTAGCCGGAAATAACACCTGTTCGCAAGCAAAATTCTCCGTTTTATTTCCAGGCTGACGTTATTGCTTCTGTTCATGGCAGATCCGAGGAAAACAAAGTCGTCCACTACTTTGAAAATATAACGGTTATCAAAGATCACCCCTTCATCCAAGCGGTGCATGTTCTGCTTGTCGTAACAATTAATTTTGTTTTGTCCTCATTTAATGATAAACCCACTTTTGCTGATTCCTTCTCAATTCTTCAAAATACTGCAGTAACTTCTCGCAGATTTCGCCCAATGATGACTACATCAACAGCATATGCGAGCAGCATGTGACATCTCCTGCTGATAGATTTATTTGCGTTGACTGCAGCTTTTGTCACGATGACCTCCATTACTGTGTGGAAGAGATTGCATGATACGGTGTCGCCCTGCCTGAGGCTTCGCCTCATACTACATGGTTCGGTGAGATCATTACCAATCTTTACTGAGGATTTCGTGTCGACCAGTGTCATTCTACAAAGGCCTATCAGCTTAGCAGGAATATCAACCTCCGACATAGCTTGGTGCTGTTTTCTCCGAATCGGACTGTCGGAGGCGGCCTTATAATCTACAAAGAGGTAGTAGATGTCGATTTGGTTTTCATGGATTGACTGCAGGATTTGTAGCAATGTGAATATCTGCCTGATAGTTGAATTTCCAAGTTTAAAGCCAAATTGATAACGTCCGACCAGGTCTGCGAAAAATGGATTTAGACTTTCGGACATTACTCTCGAGAGGAGTAATGAATAAAAGTTTTATTCCACGATAGTTGGTACATACACTCGGGTCGCCTTTTTTGAAAACACGACTTAGTATGTAAGACCCCAATCGTCGGGCATGCATTTGTATTTGTCTAGCCAGATTTTCCATATGTGCTGATGCATGCACCTTTCCAACTCATAGCCGACCACTTTAAACTGCTCAGCCGGTAGTCCATCAGCACCCTCGACTTTGTTATTCGTAGGCCGGGAAATTACAATTCTAACTTCGTTTTGGCTAGGAGGGGAGCAGTCGACACCATTGTCCTGTGTGTGCTCAATAGTCTCATCTATATTGAAATCTCATGGGACAAGTAAAGCAGAGAAGTGATCTCTCCATATTCCCAACATATTCTGTGCATCTGTTACAAGATTCCCATCCTTATCTCTACAAGAGGGGCGGGCCTGATCCATTTCCGTTGGTTTGGCCTTGCATTTTTCGGTATAATTTGCGGGCTTCATTCAACATTAAATTAACCAAGTAAACAAATCCGTACCAAATCACTGTGCTTAAAAATAGAAAGCTTACAGCTCAGTGACTGTGAGAAGCTCACACCTACATACCAGCCAAGGAATGTAGTGCAAAAATACGAAGACAATATTTGGGATCTTACTTCCTTATAGATCTAACATATAGCGTGGGAGTTAAGCTAGATTGGTTCATCTGAGACTAGGTTAGGTTTGATTAGGGTTGAAAAAGGAGTTGAAACATTGGTGATTCATCAGGAACTAACATACTTCCGTTTTTTTTCAGTTACATCTTGTAACACCGCGATGGGAAGAAATATTTGGCTTGAACGCCCCTTAACCACATCAGCTACATTTGTCAGTGTCAATAGACGGAAGAAACTTTCACTACTAATAAATAATAATTTCATGAAACTTTTTTACATTAAAACAAAAACATAGATGCTTTACGATTATGTTTCGTTAAGCTGAATTTTGACGAACGACCCATATAATAATCTTCCTAGATCGAATATCTAGGATAACCCTCAATTTAAAAAAATATATAAATTTTGTGGAAGACTAACATTAATTTTCTTTGTCGCAATGGTAAGGATTCACTCATCCTTGTTTCAAACATGGACACATAAAATGAAACACAAACATACTTACAATTCAGTTGCAGTCATGATTCTGCTCACAGTGGCAAACACATTGAACAGGATCTATTCCATTTCCATTCTATTGCTACTAATGGAAACTAATAAATTCAATTAGGTAATACAAACTGAACAATATCGAAGAGGAGGTCTACAGCAGTCGATGCCATATAACATTTCAGATGAGGAGTCCATGATATTTATCTCGTACTCATACATATGCTGTTTTTAAAGTTTCCTTTGCTATGTCATTTATATAGGTTTACAATATACGAATTTGATTGAAATTTCATTCAATCTGTGTGACTTGGGAGTGAGGGAGTTTGTATGTTACCTGCGGAACTTCTTACCTGAAAGCTCATTTTTGTATCATCTGTCCATTCGAATTGACCGTTCTTCTCCAACTCAGCACCCAGCCAGTAAATCAATTGTGGCGAATAGTCAATTTGATTGCGGATATTGGAAGTTATAAATCTAAAGTTTGTTGGAATCCAGTTGTTGAATGTAATGGTAAAAACACATTAAACCGGATACAGATGTGGGGATGGAAAAAAATATATTTAAATGTATTAGAAATATTATAACAATAGTTTGTTTTGGAGGGAAAATGTATAGTGGATATGTGATATTAGTAACCCTGATATTATTAGCCAACAAATATTAAATATAAACCAAATATTTTAGATCACTTGCGTTCGTTGTTGTTCTCTTTGTTACATAATATCTGGTTCCACTAATCCTTCCCCGAAAGACATACAAAAATTATCAGTATTTCCCCTATGTGCCACTGGAGATGTCTGAAAACTGACGAAATTGTACCACCTACATGGGTCCGACCCATGGGTCTACTAGATCTATTAGGGAAGTTAAAAATATGAATAGTGTCATGAGGGCTTTGTAGCCAGTATGTGCATTGGTCTAATGTGCATGGAATTATCCGCGATCTGTATGAATTCAAAATGGAACTCCAACCAGGTCCAAACTGGGCCAGAATAGTTCCGGGGTGCCTGGGAAGAAGCCTCTCATTATTCGAAATTGCGGATGGGTGTTCATTAAGGACCTCTGACACCGCCCACTTATGCCATATTTTCTGGGCTCCTCTGACTGACAGTCTGTTGACGTTAGATGGAATGATGTCTTGGATGTCCGTGCAGTAGCGCCTGATGTACGTCCGGATGTGACGAGGAGGTGAATTCTGCATCAGAATCTGACGGCTCGGGTGAATGAGCAGATGTCATGCCAAAAGAAACTATCTCGTCGTTATGTTGTTGAACTGACAGAATCTTGGTCTCCTCGTGTAAGTGATCCACATTCGTCATTTGTGTGCATCCGGTTGCGATTCGAAGTTCATTATTGGGAGCCGAGCCGACCTCTGCAGACCTTTTCATTGTGTGTCACTTATGAATAGGTCCATTACGCGAAGGGATAGTTGACGACTTATCGACTTATAGTTTTCTAAGTCACTAGACTTATAGTTTTATAAGTCACTACAATTGTCTCCTTCGCATTGCCCCAAGTTGTCCATGCAAGGGCTTTTAGGGCCTTGTTACGGTTGTGAACTTTTCTCATAATGTGACCCACATGCTTCGAGAATGTAAGGAGATTATTGAAAATAACTAAGAGAATTTTGGGGTTATGTACTAACAGAAATGTCGAGCTCTCTCCTTATTTCTTTGGACCCAGAAAAAAATGAGTCTCTAAACACTTTGACGGAGATAGTAGTAAATTCCGTTCCTGCAGATAGATTGTGAGAGTGGCCAGATAGCTTTTAACTAAGGCACATATGTCATCTACGTTTACGTCCGAGGAGGTGATCATGCAATCATAGTCGTACGGTATAATATTAACTCCATGAAGGGCTGCAGGAGGATTCGCAAGATAAATGTTGAAGAGTATAGGTAACAGTACTCCTCCTTGTAGCACCGCCATTTTGATCTTGCGGTATTGGGGTTTCTGGCTTCTGAACTCTAACAATATTTGTCTGCAAATGAGATAGTTACCAAGCCAATGCTTGGTAATGTTGGCAAGGGACGAGTTCAAGATGTCCTGGTGCAGGATCTAAAGATCGGCTGTGTCGTATGCCTTAGGCAGGTCTAAGGCTGTGATCACTGTGCGTTCAGCGGGGCTGCTCTGATTAAGGTCATTGGTGATGAGGGTAGTTATCTTGTTTAAAACTGTCGAAGTACTATGCGCTGGCCTGATGCCATGTTGGTGAGCGGCGAGCTAAAACTGCTCTTTCAGGTTTGACCAGAGGAGAGACTCCAAAACCTTTGTTACAGGTTATAAAAGGAAGAGCCGGCGGCATGACTCTTCCTGGTTACCAGGTTTATCGGGTTTGTGATGCCTGGCTCAAATAAAGTATATAATGGGAAAATATTTCTAAAATGTTTGTACAACCATTCTAATGTTCGCAGCTACATTTTGAAATGTCCATCTTACTGACAAACTGACAGTAAAACAATTGCGAATTCGCCAGATATCCCGATTTCCTTTTTTACATTTATTAGGTTTTTTGGTTTTAAATAATATTTGGGTTTTGAGTGTAAAATAACTCCGAAGGGCCAGCTAAGGTAATTAGTAAATTCACCAATACATATTTCGCGTATCGAGGGGCGGTTTTCGAACAATCTAGCTCTTTTTCTAACTTCACAACCTGACAAGTCCTACAAACCGCGACAACATTCTGGCACCCCTCGGCAATTTCGATCACTATACCATTTCTACCTCCAGTCCGTATTCTGACCTTTATTTTGCTTCAAAGCTGGCCACGAAGCGATCCATATTAGTGGTATTCATGCAAACAAGAAAACCTAGAACTTTTGCTCAGCGTAAGTTTGCCCCGAAGCGTATCATGAGGAACCAAATAAAGTTGCTCAGTGTATCTATGCAGCAATTGTCAAAAAAAGGCTGATAAAGTAAATAAACAAAGTAAAATTAAAAGTATATGCTATACCTATTCCATTATTTTATTTTTTTCACATAAATCAAAAACCCTCTCTTTTTTTCACTACAAAAATATTGACATTTAAATGTCAAAAGTTTTCACGTTTCTTTTTCCAGGTTTGCTTAGCAAATTTGCCTCGAAAACTTTCCACTTTTGTGCAAGTCGCTTTGTATGGGAAATTTTGTTTGTTTTGACGTTTACTGTGCAAGTTTACGATGTTTTCGAGTTTACGAGGTTCTTTCGAGCTTTCATGAAGACCACTATTGTATTTTACGTAAAGGCTGTTTGTTGGGCTGGGCTCACCGAATTTTATAAACAGTTCAATTGGAAACTATATTTTCTGGATGACAATATTGATGCTGTGACAGAAATGATTGACAATATTTTCTTAGGGGAAATAAAATTACGAGCATGCACCCTTTCCAAGATAATTTAGATTAAATGTCGCGATAAATGTTGGTTTAATCTGGTACGCAGAAGCTGTCAGATCCAAAGAGGAGTCTGTAACATTGGAATTTGAATAAAAATCCAATTAGCAAAACATCAAAATGTGTTAAAGTACAGGGAATCGTACAGGAATCGTGCTACAAACACAAAACATGTGAGTAATCGGCGTATTTATTTTTGGTTTCAGTTCAATTTCATTTGAATTGAATTGATTTTGAATTAATTCAAATGAATTGGAAAAAAGAATTTGTATCTCATAAACGAGAGTAAATGCTTGCTATCTTTGATAGAAAAAATGAGTTGGATAACAAAACGATAGTAATGCTTACTCTAGATTTACTTACACTAATATTTTTTTTAAATCAATTCAATTCAAATGAATTGGAAATGAATGCAATTTTTTCAATTGGCGAAAAGAATTAATTAAAAAATTAGCTAATTCAGGTTATGAATGATTCCCTAATCAATTCAAAAAAGAGTGATTCATTTACAGCTCTGTTAGAAATGGCAATACATTTAATTATATCTGCATCATTTAGTCGCCAATCAATGCCAAGCCTGTTCCCATTGCTAAAAGGAAACAATTGAGATCATGTTCGGAGTAAAGTTAGAAAACGGTTCAACCCCGTGAGTGAACGTCTAGCCACCATCCGCATAAATGCCAAATACTTTAACATATCGCTAATTTGTGTACATGCCCCGACGGAAGAAAAAGACGATGCCACCAAGGACATGTTCTATGAGCGCCTAGAGGAATCATACGACCGCTGCCTTGGCCATGACATTAATACTGTTCTATATGATTTTAAAACTGAAGTCGGCAGGGAAAATATCTTTGAACAACCAACCATCGGTAATTTCAGTCTACACGCCATCACTTCCGATAACGGAATGACACTGATAGATTTTGTCACGGCGAAAAACGAGATTCCAACATAACGACATCCATAAGGCTACTTGAATGTCCTCTGATCAACAGACGAAGAACCAGATTGATCACCTGGTAATTGAGAGAAGGCACTCTATGTGTAATGGCCGTGCTTGTGATTCAAGAAACTAATATCGATTCGGATCACTACCTGGTTGCAGTAAAGGTTCGAAAGTCGTACAAAACAAGGCACATAGAAAGTCGGACATCGGAAAGCTGCAATTTCCAGAGATGGCCACGGCCTGTGCAGATAATCTCTTTCAGATACTAGCTCAGAACGCATCCGCGCCTCATGATCCTGAAGCGCAATTGAAGTACATATCCCACTCTATGAAACCTGCTGCAAAGACCATACTTGGTCATGAAAAACTGCTTAAAGACAAGCCATGGTACGATAAAGAGTATCGGATGGCAAGTGATGAAAAGATACATCGCTTACAAGTTCCTCTCGAGTGTAATGTGCGAAAGTCTAAAGACCTGGTGGGACCTTATCAGTGTGGCTTAAAGCCTGGAAAGTCAACTGTCGTCAACATTACGAAAAATCCTGCAGAAAAACCAAGAAAACAAATCGAGACCTACCAGCTCTTTGTAGATTATAAGGCTGACTTCTATAGCCGGGTACGGGGAAAACTGTACCAAGCTATGTCGAAGCTTTGTATTCGTGCTAAGGTGACACGTCTTTGTAGAATAATACTGACCGACAACTAAATCCTCAGTAAAGATTGGCAAAGATCTCACCGAACCATGTGAGACATAAGATTTCTTCAATATATTAATTGAGATCATCCTGCAGTGAACAGAAATACAACTTTTTTACTTTTGTTGACTATTTTTCAACCTCATGAGGTCAGACGTCTTACACATATTAATTAAACAAACAAATTAAACAAATTTCAACATATTCTTCCAACTGGCCTTTCAACATATTCTTCCTTCGCCTTTTCTCGCCAGTTGGTAACACCAAGGATGCGGAGGGATTCTTCTGCCTGGTCTTTCGAGCGGAGTCTTAGTCGTCCTCTTTTCCTGCTTCCACCGGGTACGTTATCGAAAACCTTTCGCGCTGGCTCATCTTCATTCATTCTGACAACATGGCCTAGCCAACGCAATTGGCCTAATTTGACTCGCCTAGCTATATCCACGTCAGAATATAGACTATATAGCTCTGCGTTGGATGACCTTGACGAACACCAAATCCGCAGTGAAAGTTGGTAAGGATCTTATCGAACCTTTCGAAACTAAGCGAGGCTTCAGGTAAGGTGACACCCTATATTGCGATGTCTTTAACATCTTAATAGAGATCATTATGAGAAAAGCTCCAGTCAACATGAATAAAACCATCAGCAGCAAAAGTCAGATGCTGATCGCGAATGTTGATGATATAAATATTGTTAGGCCCACAATGAGAGAGGTTACTGCGGTGTTGTCGAGAATTGAGAAGGCAAAAGTGGGCCTTACAGAAAATAAGACAAAGTTAATTGTTTCAACAAGCAGGGTCTCCACGCGATTAGACCAAAGCGAACCGTTATAGTTTCGAGGTGGTGGGATTTGAGATCAAGAGGAAAATTTTGCTTCCGAATAGATGTTATGGTGGGATATGCAAGCACTTTAGAGCTAAAGCCATCTCTCCAACCTGTCTTGCTTTATGCCGCAGAATCCTGGGTTTTATCGGAAGTGGACGAAACATCTCTAGGAGTCTTCGAGAGAGAAATATTCCGAAAAATGTATGACCCTATAGTGCACAAGGAGCTTTATCCTGACATTGACATAGTTACGCGGATCCAAAATAACGCGATTGCGCTGGCCAGACCATGTCAGTAGAATGAATGAAGATGAACTAGCAGGAACTTGAACTTGAAGGAGTACCTAAAGTAGGAAGACCAGGACTCCGCTGGAGGCCTCCGGTTGCCGAATCCCTACGTACAATTGGTATACCCAACTGGAGAGGTAAGGCAAGAGATCAAACTGGTTGACGAAATATGTTATCTTCGTTTTTTAAGGTCCCTGGCCCCCGGAGTTGTTCGAGACCGTATAAATAGACTACTTTCTTTTTTCAAACGTGAAGAAATGGCTCGTCGGTAAGAGATTTGGGTTGAATGAAAAAGTTGTCGGGACATGGGACTGTCCGTGGAGGTGGAAAGTTTCTGATTGCCATTCACTTGGGAGTGGCCAGAAATGATTCCTTCATTGGGCAGTCCAAGCAGCTCACTACTTCCACGCAGTATGTCCTGGGCAATGGCTTTTCGGAAACCTCCGTTAGCTAGCTAGAGTGAGAAGGCGAAACAAATGAGCATCAAATCAGGTATAGTAGGTGACTGATGTCACTGAAGCTCATCAAACAATCGGGCATATTCTTTTGTCCTTAGAAGGCGGATGAGCCAAACATACGGGCCAACGGCGGATAGAAACTAAAAGAAGAAAATCCAGGTTCAACATATCGCATCCTGGTCAGCGTCTGATCCATAATGGGCGGCTGCAATCAAATATCCTGGCAGTAGGTAAAATGCAAAAACCCGGTGGGCTGGGTTTGCCTCCCGCCACCGTTCATAATGGCAGTGAAAATACAAAAACGAAACAGAAAACATAAACAACCCCTATTTGTTGACGACCCCTGCAAACGTTATAAGGACCACGATTTACGGATATGCACTTGGAATGTAAGAACTCTATATAGATCCGGTGCAAGTATCCAACTGGCAGATGTCCTCGAAAGTTATAAGGCTGACATTACCGCTATCCAGGAAATGCGATGGACAGGACATGGCTGCACAAGAAAAAGAAACTGCGATATATACTACAGTTGCCATGAAAAAAAACATGAATTTGGTTGTGGATTTGTAGTTGGCAAAAGACTGCGACATCTAGTCTCTAGGTTCAATCCTGTGAGTGAACGAATAGCCACAATCCGCATAAAAGCGAAATATTTTTATATTTCCCTAATTTGTGTGCATGCCCCGACAGAAGAGAAAGATGATGATGCCAAAGACATATTCTATGAGCTCCTAGAGGAAACGTATGACCGCTGCCCTGGCCATGACATTAAGATTGTACTAGGAGATTTTAATGCCAAAGTAGGAAGGGAGAATGTGTTTAATCCAACTATTGGCAATTTCAGTCTTCATGCTGACAGTTCCGACAACGGTATGAGACTGATTGACTTTGCCGCGGCAAAAAACATGGTCATCAGTGGCACAAGATTCCAGCATAAAGACATCCACAAGGCTACTTGGGTATCCCCTGATCAAAGAACTAGGAACCAAATTGATCACGTGGTAATTGATGGAAGGCACTCATCCAGTGTAATGGACGTACGAGTGATCAGAGGAGCTAACATCGATTCTGATCACTACCTGGTAGCAGCAAAGGTTCGCACAAGATTGAGTAGAGCGAAAATCGTACGAAACCAGACGCAGAGGAAGCTGGACATCGGAAAGCTGCAATTACCAGAGGTAGCCACAGCCTACTCAAGGAAGCTCTCGCAACTTTTGGCACAGAACCCACCCCCTCCCGATGACGATCCTGATGCGCAGTGGAAACCCATTTCCGACTCTATAAAAACTGCCGCAACAACCGTACTTGGTTTCGAAAAACCGCTTCGCAACAAACCGTGGTACGATGAAGAGTGTCGCATAGCAAATGACGAAAAGAACGCTGCACGTATGGTAATGCTTCAGTCAATTGCAACGCGAGCTGCAACTGAGCGGTATAGGGAGAAGAGAAAGGAGGTAAACCGTCTCTTTAGGCGTAAGAAACGGCAGTGGAGAAAACGCGAGAGTGAGAAAATTGAGACATACAGAAGGAAGAACGAAGCCCGAAAATTCTACCAAAAAGTTAAAAACGGAACTAATGGACATGGTTCAGGGCCCCCCTTCTGTAAAGACAAAGACGGAAATCTCGTCGCAGATGTGCAGAGCATGTTGGGAATATGGAGAGAGCATTTCTCCGCGCTACTAGTACCTGAGATATCCGATGACGATGGGACAATCGATCACAATATGGACGACGACGTCGATTGCCCCCCTCCTAACCAAGACGAGGTCAGAACAGCTATTGCCCGGCTTAAGAACAACAAAGCCGCAGGAGCCGATGGATTACCGGCGGAGCTGTTTAAGGCTGGCGGCGATGAGCTGATAAGGTGCATGCATCAGCTCATTAGCAAAATTTGGTTAGATGAATGCATGCCCGGCGATTGGAGTCTCAGTGTACTATGTCCCATATTTAAAAAAGGTGACCCGAGTATTTGTGCCAACTACCGTGGAATAAGCCTTTTATCCATAGCATATAAGGTTCTATCAAGTATAATGTGCGAAAGACTAAAACCAATTATCGCTGACCTGATTGGACCATACCAGTGTGGCTTTAGGCCTGGAAAATCGACAACTGACCAGATTTTCACGCTACGCCAAATCCTGGAGAAGACACACGAAAAACAAATCGACACCTATCATCTATTTATCGATTATAAAGCAGCCTTCGATAGTCCGATACGGGAGAAACTCTATGAAGCAATGTCTGAGCTTGGTATTCCTGCAAAACTCATACGCCTTTGCAGGATGACCTTGACGAACACCAAATCCGCAGTGAAAGTTGGTAAGGATCTTACCGAACCTTTCGAAACTAAGCGAGGCCTCAGGCAAGGCGACACCCTATCGTGCGATCTCTTTAACATCTTAATGGAGATCATTATGAGAAAAGCTGCAGTCAATATGAATAAAACCATCAGCAGCAAAAGTCACATGCTGCTCGCGTATGCTGATGATATAGATATCATTGGGCGCACAATTAGAGAAGTTACTGCGGTTTTTTCGAGAATTGAGAAGGAGTCAGCAAAAGTGGGTCTGACGGTGAATGAGGACAAGACAAAATTAATGGTTTCAACGAACAGGGCCTCCACGCGATTGGACCAAAGCGTGAACGTTGATAACCGTTATAACTTCGAGGTAGTGGACGAATTTATATACCTCGGATCTGCCGTGAACAAAAACAACAACGTCAGCCTTGAGATCAAACGGAGAATTGTGCTTGCGAATAGATGTTATTTTGGGCTAAGCAAGCACTTTAGAGATAAAGCCCTCTCTCGAGTAACAAAAGTCCAGCTGTACCAGACTCTCATTCAACCTGTCTTGCTTTATGGCGCAGAATCCTGGGTCCTATCGCAAGCAGACGAAACATCTGTAGGAGTCTTCGAGAGAAAAATACTCCGAAAAATTTATGGCCCTATAGTGCACAACGGCGAGTATCGGCGACGCATGAACCATGAGCTGTATGAGCTTTATCCTGACATTGACATAGTTAAGCGGATCAAGATAACGCGATTGCGCTGGCTAGGCCATGTCAGTAGAATGGATGAAGATGAACCAGCGCGAAGGCTTTTCGAAACCGAACTCGAAGGAAGACGAAAAATAGGAAGACCAAGACTCCGCTGGAGGGATCAGGTTGACGAATCCCTGCGTACACTTGGTATTGCCAACTGGAGAGATAAAGCAAAAGATCGAACTGGTTGGCGAAATATGTTATCTTCGTTTTGTAAGGTCCCTGACCCCCCGGGGTTGTCCGAGACCGGATAAGTAAGTAAGAAAAAGTTGTCACTGAAAGAAGCGCCTAATTTGAGGATTTTGGGAATACATATTATTTGGAAGGAATACAAAAATTGGGAAAACGATTAAATAAATATATCGAGCTAAAAGGAGACTTTGTTAAGAAATGAAATGTTTTTTTCCCGAAAAGACTATATTTAATTCAAAAGTCACGGTATTATTAAACTGCCCTCGTAGAGTTGAATTTGAATTAAATCATAGTTTATTAAATTTTTGCTACTTATTTTGATTTTTTTTATTAAATATCATTTAACATTTATTTAAAACATTTATGCACTTTCAGTCACTTTCGAAGTAGTGCAAATTTGATTCCTTTAAAGTACTTCGCTTCTATTTTGCTCATCAATTGATATCACAGTTAGTTTAAGTTTAGAAAATTGTATGTGCTACTCGAATGCAATTGTAACATAATTGTATTTCTCACCTGTGTTCATCGGACGACGACACCGATGTCAATTTAGCACCCATGGCCGCACACACCTGCTGCGCCGTCCACCAGTCAACTTCCGGATATGACACAAATAAATAGCAGGAGCCATTGTATGCCTTCAAGCGTTCATTCGAGCATTCAGATGCAGCTGAAAAATAGAAATAAACAAAAATGCAAAACAACTTTTGTTAGATTTCTTCAAAACGAAAAAAAAATCCAGACAAAACCGTTCTCATATCATCAATAAAACTATAATGGGATATAGAATTTTAATATTTTTGGAACAATTTCATTGAAAATGGTTGAAAATTTCTTGTCATAAATTCATTTTAAAAATAGAATTGATTATCAGAATTTATGTGCCAATTGAAAATATGCAACATGCACTGGGGGTCATTATAATTTTATTAACATAATTAAACATTTATGCAAACACATAGATACTTGTACAAAAAATGTGCAATGTAAATACATGTAGTATAATTATACAATATTTTATAAATCGTACAATTGTACATTTACTTATATATTGTGTAATAATTTATACAGATAACCCAGTGACAAGTTTAGGGTTAATTGCTTCTACAAGATAAACAAATTTAAACTTAAAAGAAACTCAATATTTTTTTCAAGTCACCGTTTTGAAAAAAAAAATATTGCAATAGATTTACAAAAAAATTAAAGAGCATACAAAAAATATTCTTTTTGATTTTCTCAATCTCCTACAACTTACGATAGAAACTGAAAATATAAAAAAAACTACACATTACCGGCGACACCCGATATAACGAACAATTGTTCATTAAATCGAATAATTACAAAAAATAGTATAGTCTACTTATATTAGCGTAATACTTACAACTTATTTATTAAAAAACACACATTTAACCACAGAGAAAATACACCTACAGATAGATACATATCAGTATCATCTGACGTTACATTTCACACTCTTCGTATAGAGGTCGGTGCGACAGATAGATGAAAATTCGAAATTTTTCGAAAAATTCCAAAATTCGATGAAAATTGAATTACACCAAGTGGAGTTACAAGCACTGTTGACCTAAAATTGACGCTCCAGCTAGGGCGGAATGCTCGCCCTCTTGAGGATCCAGAAGCGCAGTGGAATCACATCTCCCATTCTTAGGAAACCGCTGCAAGGGCTGAACTTGGTTATCAAAAAACGCAGATGGATAAGCCAGGGTACGACGAAGAACGTCGCATTGCAACTGATGACAAAAGATGCTACACGTATGGCAACGAAACAGTCAGTTACAACGCGTGCTGCGAATGAGCAGTACAAGAGGCTGAGAAGGTGGGAAGAAAAATTATTTAGGACTTCAAAATGGCAGTGGGAGCAGAGATAGAGAGAGAGTTAAAGGTCCGAAATGTACAGGATGGACAGTGAATCTCGAAAATTTTCCCAGAGTGTGGGGCTGCCCTCCTGCATGGACAAGAATTAGAATTTGGTGACTGATAAGCAGTGTGTTCTTAAAATGAGGAGGGACCACTTTTCAGCACTACTCAACTCAGATTCTTCCACTGAAGATCAGGAGGTAATGATTGTGGAAGATAGTGTAGATTGTACCCCCGCCTCCATCCAAAGCGAGATTGGATCGGAAGTCTCCTGGTTTATGAATAATAAATCCACTGGAGTGGATGGGCTACACGCTGAACTTTTGAGGGCAGGTGGTGAAGGACTGCTAGCCCACATGCACAAACTTATATGCGGTATATGTTTGGGGGAATCTATGCCTGACGATTGGAGTTTCAGTGTATATGCCCTGTATTCGGAAAGGGTGATCCGTGTGTCTGTTCCAACTATCGCGGTATCAGTATTTTATCCATCGCGTATAGTAGGGTCTTGTCGAGCGTATTATGTGAAAGACTAAGGCCAATTGTTGAAAGCCTAATTGGACCTTAACAGTGTGGTTTTAGACCAGGCAGGTACACGACTGACCAAATATTCACGCTACGCCAGATCCTGGAAAAGACCCACGAAAAGAAAATCGATACATACCATCTTTTTGTCGATTACAAAGCTGCTTTCAATAGCCCTATACGGGGAAAACTGTACGAAGCTATGTCTGAACTTGGTATTCCGGCAAAACTGATTCGCCTCTGTAGAATGACGCTGACCAACACCAAATAACTACAACACCGAACTACTCTGTGCCAAGCTAGGACTGGGACAAGGCGACACACTTTCATGCAATCTTTTCAGCATCTTCATGGAGATAATATTGAGAAAAGCTGCAGTAAATATGAACAAGACCATCAACACGAAGAGCCATAGGGTGCTGGCGTATGCTGACGACATAGACATCATTGGTCGAAATTTGGGAGAGGTTACTGCAGTATTTTCAAGAATCGAAGAGGAATCAGCGAAGGTGGGTCTTGCTGTTACTGAGGGCGGGGCAAAATTGATGGTGTCAACGACTGTACAAATCTCTCGATGCACTTGAACGTCGACAACCGATTTGACTTTGAAGTGGTTGATGAATTTGTCTACCTTGGATACGCCGTGAACAAGTACAACAGAGTCAGCGTAGGGATGAATAGGAGAATTGTCCTTGCAAATAGACGCTATTTTGAGTTTAACAAGCAGCTTGGGGACAAGACCCTCTCTCGACAGACTCTGTTTTTACCTGTCCTGAGATATGGCTCCGAAGCTTGGGTCATATCGCAAGCGAATGAAAAACACCTGAGAGTATTCGAGAGAAAAATTCTCCGTAAAATATATGGTCCTGTTAGGGAAAACGGCGAGCACCGACGTCGTTGGGACCAGGGGCTATATAATTTATATTTTGACGTGCACAAAGCTGGGCGAATCAAATTAGGCGAACTGCGTTGGCAATATAAGTAGATAATGTACCAAATGGAAGCAGAAAAAGATGAAGGATAGAACCAGTTGTATAAATATGTTAAAATGTCTTTAA
Source organism: Phaonia tiefii (assembly GCA_963931995.1). Lineage (NCBI taxonomy): Eukaryota > Metazoa > Arthropoda > Insecta > Diptera > Muscidae > Phaonia > Phaonia tiefii. The sequence continues at coordinate 100,038,753 of OZ008370.1, read as the reverse complement.
TTTGTTTGTTTAATTAATATGTGTAAGACATCTGACCTAATGAGGTTGTAAAATAGTTAATAATAGTAAATTATATTTTACTCTAATGTCGATTGTTCTTTTGAGACAATTTTGCCCAACCGAGCCTAATGTCGTAAATTTACTGAGACAAGTGGTTAGTTACCCTAGGTATATTTGCTCTGTGTATGTTCATTTTATGTTAGTTTACTTATTTTTTTTTTTAATTTTCAAAAAATTTTGTTAAGATTACACTGTGCGACAAATGGATGATTTTTGTATAATGCTCAATCAAACCAAAACATTATGAAAGTACATGGACGTGGCACAGTGGGGCCAACTGCAAAAAAGTGTTAATAATTTCAGAACTTTAAAGGAGTTAGGTTATCTAAATATTGTATTTACTGGAATCATGTAACAACGGTGCTGTGCTACAGGGTGATGTTGAAACTCTCGTGGCCTGTAACTTCTAAACTTATAAACCGACTTCAACGATTTTACACTTGAGAGAATTTTCTCTGACCGTTACATAGATATTTGAAATTAAAAAGTTTAAATTTCAGTTTTTGCAAGGACTTTAGTTTCTTGGTAATAACTTGCTCATTTTGAGTCAGAATGGGGTTTCAGCTATATTGGCAAGACTTCAACAAAACGTAAGTATAAACAATTTTTTAAATTATTTCGAACCGTTTGTTAACGACAACTTCTCAAAGATGTTTTTTGTTCCCAAACGGAAAAAAACGAGATGTACAGTGTAACAGGAAAGGTAGTTCATAATCTTCCCTGCTCATGTGCCCAGTGGCTCCGTGGAATATTCCTGCGCCCCGGCACCCATGTAAGTTGAATATCGAATAAATATTGAAAATAAGGTGAATATCGAACTGCTTGTCCATCTCACCTGGATATGGGTGGGTAGTTATCGGCAGTTCGTGAGGTCAGTAAATCAAATTTTTATGGCAGTTTTAGTTTCACAGTAGACGTTGATACCCCAGGATGTGATGACGTTTCGTACCAGCCAAACGGCAACTTATCCGATTGCCATGACTTCTGCCTGAAAGACACTATAATAGTCTGGGAGCCTTTGTGGTAGTCTAGACCCATCTGTTTAGAATATACTCCAAATCCTACCTTGTCATCTAGTTTGGAGCCGTCAGTGTAGAAACCGAAATACCTTCTATAACCTGGTACGCCTACCTTCCGGTACTGTCAGCCCGCGATATGAGTGGAAAAGCTTCTCTCAAAGGTTCAAGTGGGTGTCATGTATAGATATGTATATATATTTGTTCTTTATTTATTTAAACAGAATATAATAATATAAACATAGGCCATAGTAACGTACGTCGCCACGAATTCTCTGCATCGATTTCTGTCTCTGGCAAGTGATTTAATTTGGTTCCATGACAGTGGAGTTTGTTTGTATACTTTTTCCAGGCACCGCTTCCATGTATTTGGTGGTCTTCCTGGTCTTCTGTACACCTGTGGGTTCCACTCAAGTGCCGCTCTGGCAATATCTGATGTTGGACGCCTAAGTATATGGCTGATCCAAGTCCAACAACGAGTCGTAATTATTAAAATTTACTACCGAAATTTGGAGTCAGTTGCCTCAACTTTAAGAGGCCATCTTTAAGAGGCCTCAACAATCAGCGTTGAGGCTCATTTCTGGCTGAATGGCTTCGTCAATAAGCAAAATATGCGTTATTGGTCAGACAGCAATCCACACGTAATCCATGAGTCATCATTGCATCCCGAAAAAATTACGGTTTGGTGCGGCTTATGGGCCGGCGGCGCCATTGGGCCGTACTTCTTCCGTGATGATCACGACCGGCACATTACTGTGAATGGGAATCGCTACCGTTCAATGATAACCGAATATTTTTGGCCCCAATTGGATAATATGGACTTGGAGGACATGTGGTTACAACAGGACGGCGCCACAAGCCACACAGCGAATGCCACAATCAATTTATTGGAAACCAAGTTTGGTGAACGTGTTATCTCACGAAATGACCCAGTCGATTGGCCGTTTCGGTCGTGCGATTTGACGCCGTTAGATTATTTCCTGTGGGGCTACGTCAAGTCTATGGTCTATGCCAACAAGCCAGCGACGATTGATGAACTTCGTACGAATATCGAACGTGAAATTGCAGCAGTATCGGCCGATTTATGCTTGAAAACCGTCGATAATTGGGTTCAGCGTCTGGACTTCTGCAAGCGTGCCCGTGGTGGCCATGCAAAAGAAATCGAGTTCCATACATAATGGCATCGAACGTACTTTCACAGGAATAAAGAATTTCATTGGTATCTAAAACCGGTTTTGTTTTATTTAAAAAAAAATTTGTAGCGCTCTTATTGAAAAACCCAATGCAACCGTACAACAGTCCAGACTTCATACTGCAAATTAATATTTGCAATTTCATCGTTTCCGATATCCTTTTATTGCGCCAGATTTTGTGCAGGGTAAGGAATGCAATACGAGCCTTACTTATACGATCACCTATACTCGTCGCATAGCCACCATCCTTGGTAATCTTGCATCCTAAATAGTTGATTGAGTCCACGTCTTCAATTAACGAACCTTCAACTGTTAGAGAAGTATTTCATTCTATTCGAATACGCATTAGATTTGTCTTCTTTATATTTATTCTCAGTCTTACTTTTTCGAATATTCGGAGAGTATGTTTAACTTGGCCCCTATACCATCACATTGGCGGGCCATCAGACATATGTAGTCGATATCCTGTAGATGTTCGAACATACTCACTGAATGCTGAAAGGTTCTTCTCCATTATTTGCTTCCATTGTCTCGTCCATAAATAGAAGAATGGGGGACAAGACACATCCTTATCTAACTCCTGCAGATGTAGTGACAGTTTGGTTTTCCTTTCCATTTAAACGAACTTTATACGCGGCATCTCTGTACAGTTCACGGATCATGGACACTATTTTGCTCGGTATTCCATTTTTGATTAATGTGGATAACCACTTCCTCTTTCAACTCGGTGGGGTTTTTGTTGTCTATTCATGCACTCCTGATGACCGATATTTCAACAGTTCTGCCGGAATATTGTTAGGACCAGATGATTTGTAATACTCATTTTACCCAGGGCAGACTCGATCTCTGCTTGAGACGGGGGTTCCATTGAAATATCGCTTCTCGGGTTGCGACTTGAGTATACTGCCGAAGGGCTTCGATCTTCATCATCCATAAGTCTAGATTGAGTTGTAAAGAATTAGCGCCACCTCTCCACTTGCTGATGATATCTCTTTTAACGATGCAGTACTCCTGATGTTGTTGCCGCTCAGCTTTGTTATTGAAGAACATACAAAATGGAGGTTACCTGTGATTGCAGCTTTTTCGGTGTCCTCCACTATATTGTTCAGATATTAGTCGTAAACGGAACGGACTATGTAACCCACTCTAAGGGCTAGTTGCCGATAGTCTGATTTTAACTGTGGGTGTCATGTAGTCGACCTTTACTGTGGATAACCGTAGATCCCTCAAAATCAACCCATGCCCATATGAGCTGGTGATCAATTGTGTAAAATGTCCTTGGCGGATTGCCGAATTTTCAGTAATTTGCAGTCATATACCTTCCAGCAAATCGAGTGTTAGCAGGTGTAGGACAGCCCCTAACGGTCTATAGGGGTTGTGCCTAGGGCACCCGTGATACACACCATTGGCATTCTCTGGTCTTTTGTCAAAAGACGTAGGTAAGTTGATTTTTCTAGTACTGGCCACAAAACGACAATGCCTTACAGCAGTATTGGTCGGTCAATAGCTGTATATATCCCCTAATCTAATCTAGGGGATGCACCCAACGTCCTCCGATGACCCTTTTACACGACTATAGGACCACTGTGGCTCTGCTCTTCGTATCTATAGTGGTTGACTTGATATTGAGCTTTCTGTCGAGAATCACATCTTGCACAATCCTTTAGACAAATATGTTCTACCACATATAGACAAGGGTAAGACACCTTCTGCAATGTGATAAAGAGTACGAGCTTAGGGTCTTTGAATTTACACCCTGTCCATTCTCCTTGGCCAACTTAGAGAGTCTCATGATTATCTTCTGGAGCATATGTCTACACTTGGAGGGCAATTGCCAGGTCGTCAGCAGCTGTTCAAATTAATGGTCCCCTGGCGAACATAAAATGCCGATGGAGCCGTTTTAATCGATCCTGGCAAGACGTTGGTAAACTCATCCTCTATATAGACAAATGCGACAAGTGTATTCGTTTACGTAAATAGATTGTGGCGGTGGTGCAATTGCTAGTGTGCGCGGCTCTTGTGTATGAGAACTTGGATTTGACCCTAGGTCTGACCACCTTACATTCCTTTTGACGATGGCCACCTGGCGTAGTGATGGCTACACTACGATCACTTAGTCGTGAAAAAGTTTCTCAAAATACTATTCGGAACCGGTGTAATACTGTAGGTCCCAATCAGTGAGTATGAAACTAGAAAGCGCACATCTCACGGGTTGTGAGAAGTTCTCCCCAATCCCTTCATGAGATGTAATGTAATTTTTTAAATAGATTTCTCTAGCGCGTCAGAGCGGTTTCCATATTCGACCGGGATTAATGATTTCCTCCTTCGGGAAGGGTTTAACACCGGCTTGGATGATCTTTCGCCGGCCTTAAGGATTTCCTCCTCTGGGAAGGGTTCAGAACCGGCTTCTAAGCTTCGGCAGTATTTTGGACATCGTGGGCTCCAAAGGTATATTCTGTATTTTGCTCTTATTTCGTTTTTTTTTTGCAGCTCCGCCTCAACTCCGGCAATTCAGCCAATATTTTATTGCCTGGATCGAAGTCTGAAGCAAAACATGAACTGGTCATAATTTTTAGCTTCAATTCAAAAATTTTTTTATTAAAAAATTGGAAATTTTCCCAATAGCAGGTTGGGGTGCTGCGAATTCTGTCTAAAAATTACCATTTGGTGCCACTGTGGAGCACACAGCTGGCTTCCCAACTAACGTAGGGATATTCTTTGAAATGGGTTATGGGCCTCAACACCTATGGATTACCTAACCCAAGATATTTGCGGGAGTCCTGGGGTGATGCAGAGTTGAGGATAACTATTGCCAAAGGTATGGAGGAAAATGTACCCATCACTTCAATACCATTATACTTCTGGCAAACATAGATTAAATTCACCTAGATGTGCCATCTGCTTTCACTTCACACTCTTCGTGGTGCCGTGGGTGCGATAGAGAGATGTTCGCCGTTAATTGGTTTACACCAGGTTGAGTTACAATAACTGTTGACTTAAATTTGTCATGTCCTTTTGGTGGAAAACTGTGAAATTTAAATGAATTTTGAACTTCTTTGTTATATTTTATTATTGATCTACATTTTTGTTGTATTTAGCAAAACAATTTTATCACATAAACACGAAATACCGTAGTTATTTTCTTGATGGTTCTTTTGAACGAATGCCTCTATCTGCCAGTGTTAAGGCAATATTTTTCAACATGCAACGTTAGTATGCAACCAAGAATAATGTCGTCCAGAGAAAATAGAGAAATGTTTACTCTAGGTACATTTACTCTGTGCTTGCAACATGCTAGATTCCAATTCGTAAAAATAGTATCCCGTTTAAAGCTACTTTGGTAAAGTTGTGTTTGGGAAAGACACGAAACATAAGGCTAATCCAATCCTAGGGTTAATCAAGTGAATGACAGTACATATGTTTCACATTCTGACAAACAAATTTCAACAATTTTCCAAAAGTTCTGAAATAAAAAAACCAGAACGAATTTAAACCGACTTCAATTTAATCCGCAGTAAAGGGAATAAAAAATTTCAGCAGAGCTGCAATGGTGTTGAGGCACTGCAAGGATTGCAAAGAGCAATTTATTTTTAATCTTCTGGGGAAACAGATGACGTTTCGCATGTGTTGCATGTAAAATGGTGTAAATGATAAACACGATTATTTTTTATTAATTCACTTATCCCATGTTCTCAGCAACAAAGTGATTGTGTTTTTTCCATACATATTTATAAAAAAAGGAAAACATTTTGTTTTGTTTTGATTGTTGACTAAATATTTATGTTTGTTTGTGAATGAGTTATTAACGTGCAATTTAATTATATACGCTGGTTAAATTATGTTAATACAATATTATAATAAAAAATAACATGAAAATTCTACATTAAAAAATATTTATACTACTTGGCTATTCAAAAATCAATCAACAAAAAAGGAGAATGAAAAAATTATTTACAATTTAATAACATTTATAACACCGGCACACAACAACGACTTTTTTGAAATACTCGTATTTTGAAACGTGAGTAGTGGTAAAAGTTGTAAGATACCTACTGTATCCTTTGTGGGAGGGTTTCTAGGGTTAACACTATAGCAAATAGATAAAATGTTCGCTGTTGAGGGTTTTAAGCAATAGAACTTTCTACAGTTTTCAACTGCTATTTTAGTTATTGGTAACGGTTTGGCTTAGATTTACTTTAGTCCGGGTTACAGTTTTAAAATAACCCCAAAGTGCTGCCAACGGTTTTTATTTTTATTTATCACTTCGTTGGGATGACATATTGACATAAAAATTGTCAGTTATTTTTAACGTACGACATACTTTATTGTGCTTATGAAAAATGCTTCATCAAAAGACTTTTTCTGATGGACATCACAAGGGGAATAATGCTACGTTGGAGGGTAGAAGTATCTAAGTTCAATAAGAAACAATTTAAAGAATGTATTCATTATATTTACCACAAATCTTGGGGTTTAAACAATGTAAAGAATGTATTCATTATATTTGCCACAAATCTTGCGGTATCAGGCAATGAGTTGGACTCGATTAAGGATTTACATGGTAATATCACGGGTTTAGGGAAAGACTAATTCATATTATCCGAATACAAACATTGTTACGTATATTCTTATTATTTTTTACAGCGCTGTTTAATATCCCGTTAATAGAACAAGGTTGTTTTAAAGTACGATAGTTACAACAGTTTCCTTTATTTTAATTAACAATGTCTTTACTTGATATCACTATTGCCGACGAACTGTATTTTTAACCGATTAATCACAGACTAACTCATAAATGCCTATCATCTACTATTTATATCAGTTCCATTACTTGACACCAGTGTCTGTAGAGGGTTCCACCTTTTTCCAGAACATGCTCCGCGATGATTCTTAACGAATTTAATCGGTATCCAGCGTATTTATCAGCTGGTATGTATTTGCAATGGTATACTTTGAGGCGCAACAATAATCGTCCTGTTATCATACTCGTACATGGGGGTTTTTCAATTTGCATTGGATTTTATTGACGATTTTTTACCATTGTTCGCAATAGCAGTTAACAAATGTTGAATTTGCATTTGCTCAGACATTGCAAATTCGGGTTGTGGAATTGGATGTCAATTGTAACGAAATATGGGAATCCGTTTAATTGTTTCGAATTTCTTTGACTGCTGGCAATTCTGTTTTTAAAGTATTTAATATGTAAAGGTTTATGGCTTCGATAGGTATTGCCTCGTAGTACTTTCAAATTCATAAACCTGTACTGTATAAAATATTTGAATACCAAAACTGCCAGATATGAAGGAAGTGCTTTGAAAATGAGTAATTTTGCATTTTGCATTTGGACAAGTAATTCAAATTAAACTACAAAATATTAAATTAAATTAAACAAGTTTCATCACCTCATGATCAACGTTTTGCCTCCAGAGATCTAGAGAGGTTGGGCAAGGTCGATCCGGCAGAACTCACAGAGTGGTAAAATAAGTATATGAACTTACGGTCCTCCGATATTTTTGCCTCAGTAATGTCAGGAAATCGTTTATGATCACCCGGTGATCAACCAAGGTCTATAAAACCCACAGTTTCAAGAAACCGCGATCCGAAAGCGTTAAGTGTTTCGGAATATGTGAGTGGGTGTTTTGAATTTCTTTACCCGTCTTTTGATATTCTCCTTTGTCACCTCTAGTCTACTGTGACGCAGGCTGGTATTCAGCGTTTTCCAAATACAAAAAGGAGTCTGTTATACGCCTAATAAGCGCTATGAACTGTGACCTACCATCTGCGAATTGGAAGGTTGGAAAGTTGGAGAACGCAGAAGGACTTCAGAGATATGGTATGCTTAACTTCTTATGGCTGCTATCAGTTTCAGAATGTATAAATGCGACCAGGAAACGAAGCCTGACACCAGACCCACTGAATATACACCGGCACTTGGCGGAGTGGTGGATAGGAACTTGGATGGGACTAACCCTATGGATACTTTGAGGGAAGTTACTTTATTATCCGAATCGAAGCTCTTCACAAGAAGACGCCGTGGAGGCCAAAATCACTTTTGTAGATAGGAACGTAGTTGTGGATGCTGAAGAAAATACAGATATGGCTGCCTCTGTGGACATAACGGGGGATGATACTTCATTGAACAAATCAAGGCTCATCGATGAGCTTTTAGACAGCCTACTGGACGACACCGACGACGTGGCCAACCACACTGTGGTGGAGAAGAACGTATCAGCACCTGTTGATGCTACTACAGATAAACCTCCCCACCACTCTAAAGCTCCCTCCACAGCCCTCTTGATCCACACAAAAACATGGAGCCGATGTCATCTTCCGAGAACTCTGGACGAATCACGGGAGGATTTGTGGATTGAAGACTTGTTTCTACAAGATTCTCGATGTTAAAGCCATAGGAACCCAGGCAACTTGTGTAATTTTCAATAAACATTTAAACATGTTTTATCTATCTAACTATTGTGATAGACACGTTATTGGTACCCGTCACAATAGTACCAGGAGAATGGACCCCGGGCATCGCTACTGCTGAGGAAGTTAATTGATGAGGCGGAGAAGGATAAGCTTGACATCATTCTGTGTGCGAATGTCAATGCGGTAATGATAGCATCTCTATTACTACAGATAGACGTGAGGACCTTGATGCCACTTTTGTATCACAGGATAACTTTGCGTTGATCGAAGGTATCGAGTGAACATTCGTTTACCGAACATCGTTAAATAGTGTTTTCACTCTCGCAGAACTTCGCCACTTTGCCTGTTCCAAAAAACGTTCGTAGAAAAAATTTGAATACAAAACAAACAAAGTGTGAATGGTTTTAAGAAAACCATTCCTCTCTCCGATCCAGCTAATATCGCTAATGTTCACGATCTTATCTCACCTCAGCTCTTAACAGATCAGTTACTTTGGCATGCCCCACCGGTTCCCACCGAGTTAAGAAGAAACTTCCATGGTGGAACAAGGATCTTCAAATTTTGAGAATGTCTTGCAGATAACTTTTTAATATTGCAAAGTCCTCAAGGACGGAGTGAGACTGGAATGTGTATAAATTAAAACCTAAAGAATGTAAGAAAGAGTTAAGATCTTCAAGGAGGATGTCTTGAAAAATATTTCTGCGACGGGGTTGTAAACGCGTCAGAGTCTTCCAATCTCTCCAAAGTCGTCTCGACGACTCCCTCATCTCTGTCAAGTCTAAAAGAACAAAACGAGAGATGGACGACATCGAGTGAAGAATCATTAAACCTTCTGCTTAACACACACTTTCCAGGAAATAGGTCCGAAGATGTAAGGTCGGACTCACCGAACAACCATATTATCTCGCACGTTGCGGGAAATAACGTGACAGAACACTGAACTGAGCTACAAATCACCTGATCCTGATGGTATAAAACAAGTGGAGTTACAAAGTGGACTATATTGTTAGGGTCCCTGGCTACTGACACTTTATACTAGCTGCTTAAAGCTATCATATATTTCCGTTAGATGGCTAGAATCCAAGTTGGTATTGTTTCCGAAAGCGGGGAAGTCATCGCATAGTAATCCAAAGGACTTTAGACCAATCAGTCTCTTATCTTTCCATCTGCAAGTATTGGAGAGGATAATTGACTCATATCTGCGAATGACCATTGATACTTATCAGTTGTCCACGTGCCAGCACCGTTACGAGAGCAAATCTACGGAAACCGAACAGCACACTGAGGAACAAGCCCAAAGGGGTAGTCTTATCTCCACTTCTGAAGAATTCTGTACTCGATACTGTTCTACTTGAGCTGGAGGTATACGGTTGCACAATCGTAGCATATGCTGATGACCTGACTGTTGCAGTACATGGGAAATGCCCTTCCATATGAAGAAGAAGAGAAGAACCGGTAGTTTGTCTAGAAGGTACAAGGAGAACGTGCTTGGTGTAAATCCGGAGAAACTCGAGCTCGTACCATTTACCGGGAATCCATACATTTAGACATTTTCTCTATGGGGTAGAGAAATTTACCTAAAATGCCCTGCAGGATATATAGGTATGATTCTCGAGAGTGAACTTAATTTCAAGTCAAACACTATGGATGGGTTGGGTAGTTTGAGTTTTTCTCCGGAAATGATTTCCTCGGTCTGTTGTTCGACCGATATTAGTCCAGGGCATTGTAGTTTGGTGGCTGCTATTGGAAAAATCCACAGCGAATGCCAATGGTGTGTATAACGCAACCCTCAGCGAGTGTATGGTGGTTTTGCTGCACCTGATACCACTGGGCTTTCTGAGAAGGCAAAGTGCTGCAACGCGGATGGGTCACCAGACCATATGTTCATGGATAGTGCGCATCCTTGTTTTACTCCAGTACTGGTGTGTAATGGTTGACTAATGTTTCCGTTGTGATGAGCTGAGTACATAGCTCTAATTATTCGAATTATTTGCGTGAAATTTTTGTTTTAATTTTTTTGCTCAATATGGGACTCAAACGACGTGTCATGCATGACGAGCAAAGACAGCAAAATATATTCTAAAAATATTGATAGAACATTTTCTTCACGGCGGCATTTTGAAATCTAAATCAAGCATTATTCCCAATTTTGCAATTCACTTTTTTGATGATTTTTGCATGAGAATATTATTAAATATATTCAATAAATATAATTAATTGGTAAACTCGCGGACTACAATGACAAATACGCGGAAAATCGGAAACAATAGTCGTGTTTTGGTTACAAGCAAGCGATTATCGCTTGCTAAGTTGCAAAGAAAACGGTTTTCTTAGCGATGAGTGATTTTATCCGAAAATATGAAAAAGGGTTGAAAACGGTAAAAGATGTCAAAAAGAATTTTTCTTAAACTTAGCGAAAACTCAGCGATGCGAATCATTTTCGCTAGTGCTTCATACAAAACAAGCGATTGTATAAGCAAGCGGTGTAACCAAAACACGCTTAATATGTTTGATCAAGACTTCAAAATGCTGGCGTGGAAAAAAATGCTCTATCAAAATTTTGGAAGTAAATTTTTTTAATTATGATCATCACGACACGTCGTTTGAGACCCATACACCATATTGACCAAAACTATAAACATAAACTCGGAATTTAAACTTCAACGGCCGGTAGTGGACCACAAATACCCTCGCATAACAAAAAGTTTGACGTTTCCGTAATCAATACACCCTAATGTACAGGTTTATGTACTTGAAAGCACTACGAGGCAACAGCAATCGAAGCCCCAAATCTTTACAGATAAAATACGGTGAAAACAGAGTTGCCAGCAGTCAAATAAATTCAAAACTATTCCCATATTTGATTACAATTTTCATTCGATTCCACAACCTACATTTGCAAGCCAATGGAAATTCCAAATTTTTTAATTACCTGTGGGAACAATGGTATGGTCTTTTGAATTTGTAGTAGATAAAGTAACGCAAATTAAAATCCAATGCAAATTAAAAAATCCCAAGACTGTGTGTTTGTTACTATCTTACAGACAGTAGTTGGTAATAGCCTCCTTAGAAGTAGAGCAATAAAATAGTAGTTACATTTTAATTTGTGTTTAGTTTTTTGGAGTCTTTTTTATATGATGAAGGTGTTTAATAATATTTTAGCCATTAAATGCATTCCATCAAAAATTGTATACCCTTAGGATAATAATCTCAATGTCCGATTAAAGTGTCTGCTTACTAATTGGCACTTTAGTTTATATACTAAACGGTAATTTACTATACTTATGTACTACCTGTTGGTTCAGGCCACGAGAAGTGTGACATAGGGGGTCAGGGGTTTTGATCTTTGCTCCATGTATCGAAAGGTTATGTCAATATATTAAACTCCACAAAATATAAAAGTAAAATTTCTGAAGTTGTTGTTGTTGTTGCAATTAAACATTTCAGAAATTTAGTATTTTCTGTGAATTATTCAAAATTTTATATCTCGAAAACGACATGAGATATTTGACATGATTTTTTAATTTTTTAAAGAAAATTAAGGACAAAAAATAAAAAATCAGAAGGTAGCCATACTGAAAATTTTTTTTTCGGAAATGTAGTTTAAAGAAAAAAATCGCATTTAAGAACTGAAACAGGAAAAATAATCAATCGTTCATGTGAATTTAGGAAATTTACTTATCTTTTAGGAAAAGACAAAAAAGGATGGTATTTTCAAGTAGTTTCTGAGATACACCATTTTACGACCTTTACGCCTAAAAATCGAAAATACAATGTTTTGGAACAAGAAATGCAATTTTTCAAAATACTTTCAGTACATATGCACTTAAATGCTCGCCGCGTCAAAGATTAATGTGTAACTAAAGAAGAACAATAAAGAGAAACAGTTGTAATCATTGCATGTTCGCTTTTTAGTCGCAAAGGTCGCCCCCACAAAAAATGGTCTATCTCAGAAACTACTTGAAAATACCATTTTTTTTTTTGTTGCTGAAAGATAATTAAATTTCCTAAATTCTCATCAGTGATTGATTATTTTTCTTTCTCCGGCTCTTTAATTAAATTACGATTGTTTTCTTTAAACTACACTTGCGAAAGTTGTTTTCAGTGTAGGCTATTTTCTGAGATTTATTTTTTGTCCTTAATTTTCTTTAAAAAATTAAACCAAAAAATGCAAATATCTCATGTCGTTTTCGAAATATAAAATTTTGAATAATTCAGAATAATACTAAATTTCTGAAATTTTCAATTTTGAAATTGCAACAACAACAACAACAACTTCAGTAATGTTACTTTTATTTTTTGTGGAGTTGTATATATTGACATAACATTCCGATATATGGAGCAAAGGTTAAAATCCCTAACCCCCTATGCCACACTTCTCGTGGTCTGACCCTGTTAAGTGTGCCATTTTCTCATACTCCGCATAATTTAACAGGATGTTAGATGTTTTCGCTGGCAACTCTGATGAAATGTATGACAATAGTTGTCTCAGCACTATAAGACATCACCTAAATAAAATAAATGGTTTCCCATTACGTCCCTAGAAGGAATCGCGGAGAGCTTCTCACAACCAGTGAGCTGTGCGCTTTCTAGTTTTATACTCGCTGATTGGGACCTACACTTTTACACCGGTTCTGAACGGTATTTTTGAGAAGCATTTTCATGGCTAAATACTCGATAGTGTCGCCGTCACTATGCGAGGTGACCGCCGTCGAAAGAAATTTTAAGGTGGTCAGAGCAGGGATCGAACCCAGGATCTCAAGTACAAGAGGCGCGCACACTACCCATTGCGCCACCGACGGCCACAGATATCAACCTATTTACTTGTGGAAAGTGTAATTTATAACAGTTATAGCGAAAAACAATTAAAAACACAACGCGGGAAGACCTAGTAGAAGAAGAACGCAAGCCAATTTTAGTAAACCAAATACTTAAATCATAAGAACATTGAAGCAAAACAGCTGTTGCCAATAGTTGTCAGCTGTTTGCATTTATCTGTCCAATAAACTACTAACCGGCGACAAAGATTCTGTTTACTTTATTAGCCGTATAAATTTTACGTAAACATTGGGAAAATGAAATTCTGGTAACCGGTACTTTATGGTTATTATGGATAACCGGACATTGAGAAAGTGACCCTTACAGTATTTAGAAGGTTATGCAACCGTTTTTTTCTTAACAAGATCACCCACACTAAGCGAAAGTTCTATGACTTGAAAGTGATATTCCATATAAGTTAATAGAACAATTTAAATTGAAAGTTCTTAACCGAAGTAAATGCAAATTAAAATATTTAAATTAAAACAAAAATTATTAACACCCAGGCATAAGAGATCAATAAATCACGAAACCCATTGCAAAATCCCAGAAACACAAAGAAATTAAAATAATGATAGAAAAAAGTTCAAAGACAAAAAACTTACCTCGCACCAAATGACTTCCTGGATAGATTTGTATAGTTGCAATTTTAAGTTTAAATTTTAAACGGAAGTTGTTGTTGTTTTTTGTTTATAGTTGCAGTTGTTGTAGTAGTAGTAGAATTACATTTACAAATAGTAGTAGTAATAGTAATAGCAGTAGTAGTAGTAGTAGTAGTAAGATTAGTGGTAGCATAAATACAAGTCGATTGAATTTATTATTCAAATAGTACAAGTAAACAGTAGTAGTAGACAAGCAAATAGTAGAGAAGTTTTGGTGTTTCATAGAAGAAAAAATTTTGTTAATATAAAGAAGCAAAGGATTCCAAGGATAAGAAGTTAAGGGGTTTGTTGTAGCAAATAGTACAAAGTTGATCAAGTTGTTGGTTGGTTGCATTTGTTGATTTTTGACGTTTTCAGGGCCATTCATTTGATTTGATTCATTCGAATTACCATTTCAATTTGCATTTTAAATTGGAAATTAAATTAAAGGATTTGGAGGAGGAGGAAAATAGTATTATGTTATTCATAGTCATAACGACTTTTTGTTTAATATGTATGTACATACGATTGTTGGTGGTGCATAATAATATGATATTTTGTTACGTATGTGGATATTTGAAGTATTCAATACTGATATATGGTTTGAATGCTACATATATGATTGATAGATTTACAATGTACTATGCTTATGGTGTACGTAGTAAAATGCATTTATTTATTATATCGTATGTTAAAGAGAGTATGGTAATCAAACATTAAAATATGAAATTGATACTAATGTGTGCGAGATACAGCTCACATTTAAGCTGAAATTATGAGGTAAATATCAATTAATAAATTATGTATAATGAAATTAAAAAAAAAAAAACAACAAATAACTCAATTGCTAACTCATTTATGTCTGCTAATTTTTTTTTGACAAATTCAATATTCACCAACTATATTATACGAACTACATTTTATTATAGGAACTACATGGACATTTTGATTAAACCCAAAGTTTTAGTTATTTTATGGACAATTTTACGCAAAAATCTTGTCTTGAGGGGATACAACATTCACTTGGATCAATAACAGAAGCAGGAGGGCTATTATGATATTAGTTCAAATCCAATGTTAATTAAAACATAACAAAATTGACAAAGGACATTGTACACTTAAGTAAAAAAGGTTAATTGTCGTTAACCCTATGACGAGCACGGCAATTATGTTTGCCCTGCATTTTTTGGCACCTGCACGCTGAAAAAACGACCCCAGCAAAATATAGCAGCAATCATATATATGTTTGCAAGCATTGTTTTCATGAATTGAATATCTGCAACTTTTTTTTTTTGTTGTCTGTCACGTTCTTGTTTTCAACAGTTTTCAACAAACAAAACAACATTTGGGTCACAAACAAACATATAAAGGGTGTCTCAGTAAGACTGCACGTTTTAAAGTTAATGTAATTATTTTTGTGAAAGTGGCAACTCTGTAATTTGGCAGCATATGTTTTTTTCGATTATTAAAAATGAAGCGCTATACAAACCAACAATGTGTTATTATTATGAACATTTATTTCAAAATTTTGGAAAGTTATGCTGAGACCGCTAGCAAACTTCGAAGAAGTTTCGGTTGAGAAAGTGAAAGTGTCAAGAGTGGTCAAATACTGTGAAGAAACTAGGTCGGTTATAGACAGTAAAACTCCTGTGCGTCAACGTACCGGTCGGTTTCTTAAAAACATTGCTGCTGTAAATGACCGTGTCGCCGAAAACATAAATTCGGCTTCGTTCTCAGCAACTTAAAATTTTACGAAGCCCTAGAGAGCGAATTTTGACAAAAGACCTCCACCTTCGTGCGTACAAAATTCAGCTCACTCAGGAGCTCAAACTAGCAGACCATGGAATCGGCAGGAAATTCATTCAATGGGCAATGGAGCAATGCCAATTTTCCAAAAAAAAAGTCCTGTTCTCCGATGAAGCGAATTTCCATCTGAATGGCTTCGTGAATACACAACCTTGTCGAATTTGGGAATCAGAAAATCCTTATGCAATCCATGACAAACAAATGCACCCACAACGAGAAAATGTCTGGTGCGGATTTTCGTATGGCGGATTGATTGAGCTTTACTTTTTTGAAGATGAAACCGAAATTGGAGTGACTGTGAACGGCATTCATTACAGGAACATGATAACGGAGTTCTGGTGCGCTCAACCAGACGGCATGGATCTGGACGACATGTGGTTTCAGCAAGACGGTGCCAGCTGTCACACCGGGCATGAAACAATCGATTTATTGCAGCAACGACTTCCAGAACAAATTATATAAAAAAATTCTGATTTCAACTGGCCACCAAGATCATGCAATTTCAAGCCGTGCGATTTCTGTCTTTGGGGTTTTGTGAAATCTCGGGTTTATGCGAATAAACCGCAAACAATTAAAAGTCATGGAAAATTTCATGAGAAGCGTAATGGAATGCCATCAGATACGTGGGGGCCATTTGACGGATATTTTAATCCGGAATCGGAATGTCTTCTTTACAATCCAATAAAAATATTCTCAAAAAATACGTGTCTTTATTTTAAAATGAAAACGTGAATTCTTACTGAGACACCCTTTATTTTTACTTATTAAGCAGTGTGTCTCAAACATGTAATAATGAATAGAAACACAATATGTTTCGACACAAGTATAGTTACTATATTTGCGACAAGCTATAAACACTTTATATTTGCATCCGTAAAAAAGACTATTGTTGCAGCGTGTAGGAGATAGGGCAAATGTATCCATGGATCATTTATGGAAGACGGAAACAGTACTCTAGTAGGCGTGAATTCTCTGACTGATGCGATTTGTCAGATGAGAAAGACAATTCTGAAGTTTATCAAAAATGAAGCGCTACGCACAAGAAGAGCGCGATATCATTGGGAAAACCCATTACAAAAATGGGGAAATTTACGCTGATACCGCTCGCAAACTAAGCGGAATTTTAGATCGTGTAAGTGCAACTAATGTGTGAACAATTCGAAGAGAGATCAACAAATTTGATCCCACGTTTATCAATTATGGGCAGTAAGTCTTCTGTGCATCGACGTGCCGGCTGGTCTCTCGAAAACATTGATACTATAAATGAGAGAGTCACAACAATTTAAAATTTTGCGAACAAAGTCCTGCTATCAGATCCGCGGGGATCCTTTTGTCGGAAATTTAATACCATACTTAATCGGAACATGTCTACTTAAGAATGCAATAAAAATATCACCCCTCGGACAAAAAATATGTGTTTTGTTTTTAAATGAAATCGTGCACTTTTATTGGAACACCCTTTATTATCAAAATACTGCTCTTGTATTCAATTCTTTAACGTAGGAAGTAAGACAGAGATCAGAGAAACGTAACGGTTCACTCGTTTTCTTTTGTGATAGTCCACTCAAGAGCATATTTTGCCGTCAACTTCAGTAACCGCACTTAGTAGTTTTTTTTGCAACTATGAAAAAACACTGGGACATAATATCAATATAAAATAATGAAACAAATATTAATCCGCCTGTTTATTAAAATAACAAACATATGTAACTTTTATTTCAATGAAATAATTGCAATAAAATATGAAAAGGACAGAAGAATCTTTCATTCATAGGCAGGAACGCCTCGTAGAGCAAGTTCCGGCGAGAATATTACTGCTGTGGCTGAATATGTCGCGAATTATATGGCATTATATGTTAGTCGCTGCGGCGTGAAGATGTTCCATTACAAAGAGCAGATAGTACACTAGCTACTGCCAGGAGACCATTAGGCCATTACGCGCGTCTTTATTACACTCACGCTCTACTGAATTTCAACGACGCAGTGGACGATTTCACTGTTTTATGATTCATGTCTCGTTTTGTTCACTTTTTGCCGTTTCTTATGATTCTTGTTATTTTAATTAAAAACTTTTACATTTTTAAGCAAAAAAGTATTTTTTTTACCATTTTGTTTTTGTAACCGCAAAACTGTTGATTACATTGAGAAATAACATAGAAGTAGATTTAAGATATTGGAATTCTAAATTTTAAAAAATAAAATAGTTTCCCATTCCATCCCATGAAGGGATAGGGAGAGCTTTGCGCAATCAGTGAGCTGTGCGCTTTATAGTTTTACACTCACTGATTGGGACCTACAGTTTTACACCAGTTCTGAACGGTATTTTGAGAAGCTTTTTCATGGCTAAGTACTCGATAGTATCGCCGTCAGTAAGCGAGGTGACCGTCGTGGAAAGAAATGTTTGGTGGTCTGATCAGGGATCGAACCCACTTTCTCATGTACAAGAGCCGCGCACACTACTATTGCCGACGGCCTAGCCAGCGTCTACATTCTATTTCTTACTATTACTCTACAGATTACACAGCTCGTGGTGCATCTGCCGTCGATACTCGCCGTTATCTAATATAGAACCATTATATTTCGGAGCATTTTTCTGTCGAAGGCTCCCAGATATGTGTCCTCAGCATGCGATATGACCCAGGAATCAGTGCCATAAGGCAAGACAGGTTGTAAGATATTCTGATATAGTTGAATCTTCGCCTCGCGAGAGAGGGTCCTATCTCTGAAGTGTTTGCTTAGCCCGAAAAAACACCTGTTTGTAAGCACAATTCTCCGTTTGACTTCTAGAGTGACGTTATTGATTTTGTTTATGCCAGATCCGAGGTAAATAAATTTGCCCACTACCTCGAAACTACAACGGTTATCAACGTTCACCCTTTCTTCCAATCCGGTTTATGGTCTGCTTGTCGAAACCATTAATTTTTCCTTGCCCTCATTTACTGCCACGCCCCCTTTTACTGATTCCTGTTGAACTTCTTGCAGATTTCGTGCAATGAGGTCTATATCATCAGCATACGCAAGCAGCATATTGATTTTGCTCCTGACAATTTTATTCCTGTTGACGTCAGAAATTCTCACGATGATCTCTTTTTTAAAATGTTGAAGAGATCGCATGATACGGTGTAGATCTGCCTGAGACCTCGCCTCATACTAAATGGTTCGACGAGATCTTTATCAATCCGTAGTGAGAATTTCGTTTCAGTCAGTGGTCGTTCTAAAAAGGTGTAGCCAAGCTCCGACAAGGTACAGATTTTCCCGTGCCGAGGTATCGAAAGCAGCCTTATAATCTATGATCGGTGTCGATTTGTTCCTCGTGGGGGTTTTCCAGGATTTGTCGTAAATGTTTCCTGATTGTGACGAAAACGTCCAGCGACGAATATTATCAGTACAGAAAATACTGATATTGTGAGTTAGTTTAATTGATGTTTTATTGAAAGCCCATCGCAAGGGAATCCGAGGTACGATGAAGAGTGTCGTATGACAACTGATTACAAACAGAGCGGTAGAAGCCTATTAAGAGAAAAACGAATATTTAAGCGAAAAAGGCAGGGTAGAAACCGTGAGGATGAAGAAATTTAAACTTACAAAAGAAAGACCGAAGCAGCAACGAAGATCAAATGGTAAAAACCCGAACTAACGGCCATGTTTTGGTACAGGTAAAGATGGACACCTGGTTACAGTACGGGGATGAAAATCTAGTCATAGGGGAATTTAATGAGTTGAGCAGGTATAAGACAATGGTGTTGTTTGCCTCTTGGCTGGGGCGATATTGACCAAACCACGGTCAGAACTGAGTTTTCTTGTATAAAAACCAACAAAGTTGCAGCTGCTGAATGATTATCGACACAGTTGTTCAAGGCTGGCGCTGATGAGATCATATGCAATATTTGGGACTCTATTTTAGGAAAAGCTCAATCGATATTGTGCTTAAGCATCTGAATAGTTTGTAAATTGCCGGCATAATATGAACCAAAAATATTAATTACACTATTACAGGAACTTGTGGTATGTCGCGGAGTCCTGTTGAAAGCACAGGTGTTTGAGTACTTGGGTCTGATGATCTTGGCATACTGAGTCATTTGTCATGACTGTAAAACGGTCACCTTTGTCCGAAATGACATTTCCAGAATAATTTTTGAAGAAATTTGGTCTAATGTTGCAGCATAAATATTCTTGCCTGCGAGCATATGTGCTCGCACGTGGACCGCTTCACATACATTCTCGGCTTAGTAATTTTAGTAAATTAGCCGCGATTGGTGTCCATTTTATTATTCCTTGACTAATAAAAATTAGTTTTTTTTTTAATACAATGTGTTTAGTTTCTTTTTCCCGACTGTTATGTCCACCTGTGGCTACATAGTTGCAAAAAAAGTAGTTACTGCATGTATTAAGTGGAGTTAAAACAGAGTTGCATACGACAATTTTTCTTTGCATTTGGTGCAGCCATGCATTCGCTCTATTAATTTTAAATGTTAGACAAATAGTAAATAAATAAAACACTGAAAATTCAAATGCCAATAGTTAACATCTCAAACACGTACTATATTTTTAATTTAAGCGTTTGTCTCTCCAAAATAATCGTTGAAGCAATGTTAATTTGATTTGGGTCAAATAATTTTGTGTAGCACGTTTCGTTGAAGCAACTATAAAAGCATCGGACGTCTGCAACTTTCATTGTAGCAAAGGAAATACACTATCTAATATGTATCACTACTGTGAAGAAACATTTTTCTATCAGTGTATATTTTTTTCACGATCATTAAAGTGAGATTGACTTTGTAGCTCATGAAAATTTAGGGCCAGTTCGAAGTGTAAACGAGAAGAAAATTCTTCGACCAGCAACATTACACTGTCCAACAAAATTAAGTTAAAGGTATGGAGGTTGGTAAGTCTTACACTGGATGAATTTAATAACTGAGTGGAGTAGAACCATCAAATAATTATTTGATGTTTGTGTCGAGTACGATTTTATGAAGTTATCGTAACAAAAATTTACACAAAAAAAAAATGGAAATTCCAATCATTTTAACAAAAGAAAAATAATTGTATGTCAGATTAGATTATGACAAATTTCGCTGAAATAGTAGTATGTATGTAGTTGTATATACAGAGCACATGAAAAACTTTTTACACATAGAGATATGATGGAAAATGCTTTAATATAGGCCAATATGGATAAGTTACGGATTGTAATGAAAGCAACGCATATGAACATAACACAACCACCATGATTATACTCACTATTTTCCATGTAGGTCTTAGCCTTATATCCACCAAAGTGATGGGAATAATCCGAAACGAAGTGCAGACCCAAATACGAACCACTCGACACATAACGCAATAACTTTAGTTTGGTACTCCAATCTCCACACAATCTCTTTGGCATTATATCGTATGATGATGACTTGCGATCCTGACGCGGAATATCATTGTTCGTATTACTAATCACTGGATGATGTTGGTGGTGATGATGAGGTGAATGCTGATGGTATGGATTGCCCCTGGGATAATCGGGAGTTTGTATAATGATATCATCACGTGGAGCATACAAACTTGAATAGATCTGTAGGAGTTTCTGGTAATTATTTTGCGCTAAATCATAACTGTTATAATCGGTATTTATGGGAGCGAAGCTATGATCCTCATTGTTTAGTTTGGATTGTTGTCCGCCTGTTGGAGATCTACTTTCGTAGGTGCTTCGTTTGCGAAATGTTTTTGAACCAGGATTCTTATCCATATTGTGTGAGTAACGATGTCGGCTGGAAGAACTTCTCGATGGATATCGTTGAGATTCGGTTAGTTTGGGCTCAGTTATTTCCAGATAATCATATGTACAACTGTTGGAAAAGTAAAGAAATTTAATTAAAATATTTAATTATCAAAATGTTATACTATTTAAAACAGATGAAAGAATTCAAATATTTCTTTGGGAATCTGCGCAATGTTTAATACAGATGAAAGGACGAACATATTTTTAAGGGAAATTCATATTGCGAAATTTAGATTGCTAAGTTTTAGCTATTGCCGAATGGTTGTATGTATTACTTACCCTGGTTCATTTTCGATCACAAGTTCTTCGAATTCGATGACAATTCGATAACCGGCCGGTGCGGTAATTGTTGTAAAACAATTAGCGTTATCCGGATATTGACGTGGGAATGAAGGACTCCAAATGGAAGCTCTTGGATGTTCCTTAGTCAATGACACAGTTTTATTGCAGTCATTTAACCAATTGCGTCTCATGGATTCTGGAAGCAGCGAAAGGTATTACAAATTATAGAAAGGAACTTAACATATGTAGAGTCAATTGTTCTTCCCAGAATCAAAACCTATAACAATTTCCCAGCACTTCGCCTTTTACATAAATTCGTGCAGATGTTGTGGGTATTTGCAGATGACAATTTACTTTACTATTTAAAAAAAGTTACTATTTAAAAAATTTCAAAACTTTCGCAAATTTCCCAAAAAAGTGTAGGTGGTTTTGAGTTCATTTGCTGTCATCCCGGAAAGATCAATTAACCCATTGTTTAAAATAAAAAAAATAAAAAAAAAAAACAATTAAACTCGTTGGAATCACTACACTCAATATTCACACAAAGAAAAAGTCGTTTGAAGATCGTTTGCCGCAAAAATATTCCTTATGCTTTGTTTATTCAACAGCTACAGCAAAAGTTGACGTTTCCCCAAAAAAAAGTATTTATCACAAACCTTTTTTGTATTGTTGTAAACGAACTGTGCCCTCAAATTGTTATTATTTTATTTTTGCGACAAACACATAAAACGTTTGGGGAGATGTATAAAACGAACGCATACATACAAAATCGATTATTCTCTTTTAACAAAAAAGCTCATACATGCAGAATATTAGGGTTTTAATCGTTGTCGCGCAATGCCTGTGATTTTCTCAATGAACAGGCGGGCGGTCTTGTAATCACGATGCATGGACTCAATTCCATATCAAGGAAAGTGTAAACATTTGCTTACTCTTGTTTATTAACAGAAATCCTCATTTACCGCCATTAACTTCCTCAAACGAAGTATAGTTGTCGAAAATTTCGATTGTGGGGAACGACATGTTCTTTGCGTTTAGTAGAATTGAGATTTTTCGTTGTCAGTATTTGAATTTCCCTCCCTTAACCAATTTACTTACCATCTCCCATAGCTCTTTCGCATATTAGAAAATTACTAGTGCTGCAGTCACGATCGTTCCACATGTACTTGCTTGTGATAGGGCTGCGATTTGTTTGAATCCCTGGGGGAGTGCGAAAATAACGTCTGAGCTCAATGCAATCCTGGCTACTCAACCCATCATCGTTGGGTTGTTTATTGTAATGACCATGTTGGGACCAACCAGGAAACCAATCTTTAAATAGAAAATACCCGAGTTAATTAAGGAATTCACTGTCTTATTCAATCTCCACTTACTGGTGTATTGAAATGTTAAACCATCACTCCAGCGGAAATCACCTTCGTAGCTTTTGTCCGATGCTCCCACCCAGTAGGCATTTTGATCTCCATAACCTGGACTTTTATTAAGCATCTCATTAATGACCTGCTGTTGCTGTTCGTTGCGTATGGAAACCAAATGACCACCCAGTTTGGTACAATATTTCTCGCCCTCATGCCATGACATGGCCAACTCAATGGCCGATATACAAAATTGTTGCATGGCAATCCAGCCAAAGGCACAGTTAGACACGATATTCGTAAGAGGTCGTGCTTGATATGATAGATATATCGCCGGCATTTGTGATTTCCTATGGTTGTTACCATTGGAGGTTGCCGTCACGGCTTGCGTGGACTGCATCGAGGGCGAACGAAAAAGATGCACACTCAGGGTGTTGCTCGAGGATTCCAAAATGAATCCTCGCAATTGTCGGGTATCATTGACACAATGAGACCACTTCGAAGAATGGTCATTCTCGAAGACTTTTATTACGACGCCCACACAGTTCGCAGTACCCGAGAAGGCCGTCTGTAGATTGGCCTTAGTGGCAGCTAGAAATCCATAAGAATCCAAGCCTAGACTCGCGAAAGCCTTTTGTTTTTGTGTGTCTGCGTGTGATAGTTTTCTACTGGTCGTATAATTAAAATCGGGCAGTTTAAAAAGTGGCATAACCGGAGAATAGGCTCCAAAATTGTTGCCACCATTTAATGTTAAATTTATCACTTGTGCTTCAATGGTCGACCCTTGGCTCGAGAATATCGTATACATTTCATCACCCACCTCATCGTCGTCCGCCGTAGGCGCTCCCGCCTCGTTCCGCAACCGCGGCATTGGTAAAATATCACTGTCATTGTTTGTGACCATGCGCAACAGCACCCTGTTGCCATACGGCAGATGTATGCGGAAATAGCACTCCAAGTGATCCTTCATACTGGGCCTAATATAGTAATCGCCGCTCTCATTGCTGTTGCTAACATTATAGCAATAATCGACTAATTTAAAACTTAAGCTAAACATCGGATTCCTATAGAACTGCACTGAAGTGTCGTCCCGCACATTGAAGTGGTAGATGCGATCTGTGGGCTCCAACTCTTCCAATTTGCCACAGAGTATTTTGTGATGGTTGAAGCGTATAAAGCCCCCGCTGGCACAGGGCACATTCAATCGCTGTAGCTCCACTATCATTCCGGGTGGTGGATTTGAGTCATCCAATTTATTTAGATTCTTATAGTTAGGAAAATGAACTGTACAATCTATGCAGTATAAAGGCAATACGGTGTAGTCCAATGTACCCATAGAAGATTTACGTAATATTAGATGGCAGTCTGAAAGGATGAAATGAGAATAATGAAAAATAGAGTTGATATCAGACACATTTATGTATATGATGTATATAGTCGTGGAGACCTAGGATAACTTCGATCGACAAAACACATGATATCTTAGCAAGGCCATTACGCTGGTCAACTAGCTACCTCATGGTGAAGATTGACGCCTTTAGAACCATCGAATAACATTTTTATTTTAATGAATCTGGGAAAAACTATCATGTACTTATAGACCATACATAGGACTATCGACATATGACAAAATTTATGATTCGTCTTTAATATCTATTGAGATGCACTGAAAGAAATATTGTTTAAGTCTATTACTCATAGAATCTTAAAAATATTTTAACCCCTGACTGAATTTTAAAAGCGGCTATTGAAAATACATTAATATGCCGCATATTGACCATTTAAATGCAGATCCTTGGATAGGGTCTGGCGAAATGTGCCGATATGTAATAATATAACTTTTGACACAAGTTTTTTGAGGGGTTGTTTATGATCATCGCAACAGTACATCCGTGCGGTTCGTGGATGCTTTTCGATACACTATCGGCCACAGTCATCGTGTGCGTACACAACCTTTCCTGCATCACCGCATAGGTGTGTCCTAGCAGGATATGCCTACAATTCGGTAGAGGGATGCCAATACGTCCCAATTATTGTGGATAGTCCCTAGACTTACCATCTCAGACGTAGAGCATGTTCCTATACCCTGGCAGGAATGCTTACCGATTGATTGATTGATTACCGCTTGACACTTAGAGAAGACTTTGACTTCAATCAGTCACAATGATAAGGTATTTTTCGAGAAAGAGGTAGACCCCATGTCCTACCTACTCATTAACTTTCGACCCATCCGTATAGATACAGACATATCCCTCTATACCATGAAATAGTTTGTTCCACGAGTCGCTTTCCGGTAAGAGAGTAAACAACAATTGCACGAATGTTGGGATCACTTCCAGTCTGTTCCATGACAAACTTGTGACTGTTGCCTTAACCGGGTGGAAGATGTAGAAGCAGTCTGCCTCATTAGAATGTCCACCGGTAACAAATATATCGTTACTTTAAGCACATCAGTGGGAGTGAGGCGCTGAGCACATCGTCACCATTCTCCTAACCCCAGTCAGTAGTACATAAAACGTGAACATCTTAATCACTTGCCGAAACAGGGTAGCCCGATTAAGCTTTTTCGGTTTCATCGCCGCTGTATAGATCCTGTGCATAATCTTCGCAGATCGATTCCAATATATTGTTGCCAAGAATTTCGCAATTAAACTAACTCTACATCTTAATTTCGACCAAAATGTACCAGCTCTGTAGTAGTAGGGTTTACATCTAGCCAACTTTCACTGGCCTATCTGCTCAATGTCCATAAGCTACCATAAACAGTGTTACTTGTTCCTTACAGCTACTGGCACGTTGTCTGCAAAAGCAACTTTGTTCCCAACCGTATTTTCGAGAGTGGACAATATTTCAATCAGCGCAATGTTCATTAAAAGTGGAGACAGTTTAAGCAATGACTCTGTTAACATACCAGGTTCAAGTCGAGGTGTTCAATTCGGACGTGGCACGTCTCCTCATGAGCATTTCCCAATATGTTAAACTCAATCTCAATGATAAGAAGGCCTCCAACGTATACTCCTAAGCAGCCAACGATATCACTGTGTAGTATACAATTGCTGTCTCTGTATATGACAATCTTACATCAATACTCGCCCGCAAGTGGCCATCTGTCAAATATTCCAGTCTTTTGTGGAAACTATGACAGGCTTTTAAGCCTAAAGTCTTTAGGAGCTGTGTGGTTTGTGTGTGAAGTGTATTCACACGATGTGTATCATAATCAGTCACAAAATCAGTACATCGGCCACAGCTTGAGGTTCCTCTGGCGACATCACGACGGAGCCTTTATACTTTGGGGGCCCATTGTTTACTGGATTTATATAACAATTTCAATGACTACTCCCGATCTATTAGAAGTATGTATCCACCGCACAGAAGAACCCTTCAGGTACCCTATCACCATGTTGCCTGACGTCAGTATTTTCCTTAGACTCGGTTGTATCTTCTATTGATTTACAGAAGAGCATTCACGAGTTTCTCTTGGCCCGCCTGAGAGAATTCTTGTACCACCTTACCCCAATACTCATTTTCTCCGGAAGAATTGGATTTATTAAATAGTCATCGCCACGACTTCCTTATGTCTGCATGTTGCAGCAAATATTTGTGAGCTATCGTAAAACTGTCCCCAGCATTCTTTATATCGTCTAAGCATATAAAGAACTCTTGAAAGCCTTTTTAAAGTAGGATAGTCGGAATGGTGACATCTATTTAGTACCTCTTGCCTTAAGCTGTTGGCGGAAGTCGGCTAATTTCCTCTATTACATAGAACAAGACTAGCCTAGGTAGACACCCTATAAGTGATTCACCCTTCTTGTTGGTGATAGTACTACTTCATAATTTATGGTATGCATTTAGGTCTGCATCCACAATCACTGAGGTACCTATCAGCTTTTCTTCTTTTCTAAGGCTTAAGGGTACTGCTGGCAATTTGTCTCTAGCCTCCGAGAGAAGTGTTCGTGAACCCTTTACTTTATGGGGTTTGTACGATGTGACCAACCAAATATTGGACCCGTTCAGTTCCAGGCTGACCGCAATGTTGTCTCCGTCGCTATACGCCATTAACTGGAATATATTCAGAACGTTTCTGATCACAATACCAGAGACTTTGCCGGCAACAACCCAGGAAAAATAATCTTAACGTATGTCATTATCTGTGGAAATGTTATATAGCCTCATAACCCTGATTTAGTTTACGCGAGTCTTAATCACCGTCTTGTGGTATTTTCCCGTTTACAAATCTCTAGGAATGTCTGCCCAAAACAAATCTAACACACCCCACCGGATTGGATGAGAAGTGTTCAAAATTAACATCACATGTCCACGAACACTTTCTGACCAATTTTCCATTGTGTGTTTGTAGTTTTGGATCTGGTAGAGTTGTGTGTGTCAACTGTGTCGATTTTGGATGGATTCATGCATTTGGCATGTTCCCGGATGGGTGGTTCTCCCTCCGAACAACATCTAGTACTACCCCTGGCCGTAGCTTACCCACTTTTTTTTACTGATATCCAGATGCCATTTATCTAAACCAGCGTGATTCTCGACGTCAAGAGAGATAATGGGTATTTGAATGTATATCGAGGACAATGGGTCTACAACAAATTTCCAATTATCCTTGGGAATAATTCCTTCTACTGTAATGCGATTTGTCGTCGGATGAGATAGTCTGAGTCGGAAGGATCCGCAAAACCTTACGAAACAATTTGGTAAAATCTTCGCGATTTAGGTGATAGTATGACCTTGTTTATTCAGTTATAATTCACTAATTTAGTCCGGTTTTGGAACCAGCCTGCTTCACGACATTATGGGGAATAACGGGGATCTGAATGTATATGGAGGACAATGGGTCCACGACACATTGCCACTTATCCTTTGGAATAATTCCGTCTACTGTAACGTGGTTTTACTGTCGGCCAATGTAGTCTTATTTGGTAAAATCTTCGAGATTTTTATTTTTTATTCAGTTTTTATTCAGTTTTATTCAGCTACAATTGAATATTTTAAAGAAATCAGTCAATGTTTGTGTTTATATGAACATCGGTACTCAGCTGTCTTCGGGATCTGAGTAGGGTAGCGGCATCTACAGAGTCGGCCTCTACACGAGAACAATGTTTGATGCTAGAATACGTTGGAACTGCGAGTCGGACTCTACACGAGTACTGGAATTCGGGTATGATCGGCACTGTTCAGGTTCAGGTTACAGGTGCAGAGGCGGTTAATAGGAATACTGTCCTCTACACGAGTGCTGTAATTCGTTTACGATCGTCACCATTCAGGTACGGGTTACAGGTGCGGTGACTGTGGAAATTTGGTATCGTGTCCTACACAAACATTGACACTTCGTGCCAATCGGCATGGTTCACGTTCGGCTTACATGTGCGCTAAAAACTTTTTGTCGATCTCTACACGAGTATTGTCATTCGGTGGTAAACAGCGTGGTTCAAGTTCGGGTTACAGGTGCGATGACGGCAAAACTAGGTACCGGGCTCCATACGAGTACTTTGGTTAGGTTGCGATTCGGCAGTGTTGGCTCTAAAGAAAGGAGCCAACCTTCGTAATCTAGTCCTCGTAGGAACAAAGGAGCAACGCCGTCGTAGGAACAAGGAAACAAGTCCTCGTAGGAACACAGAAGCCAGGCTTCGTAGGAATAAAGAGCAAGTCTTGGTAGGAACAAGGGATTAAGTCATCATAGGAAGAAAGGAACCAAGGCTTCGTAGGAAGAAATGAACGAGCCATCGTAGAGGTCTTAGAATAACTACTGTGATCGGGTATGTTTTCCTCAACTTGGCGTTAAACTTCGTCTCGAAGTTATAGCCGACAACTACTTCAGCCTAGGGTTGAATATTCATACCATAATTGTCATAAAATAATTGAGAATTGTGAAGTCGAAGTACAAAAGTTCCGCTTTGAAGCGCACCATTTGCCATGATATGGCGTATCACTGTGCATCATTGGGCAGGGATGGCAAATGTGGCATGACTGTACTATTTGCAGAGCCGGGAAGTCAAATGTGGTACACATAAACCCGTTTGTATTTACAATTCTCATCTATTGTGTTATTAGTCAGGGTCTCCATTATCCGTTGTTTTACTCTTATATTCAATCCATCTGATTTGTGGCCTTTACATCTTATAATACCTCTTTGTAACATAATTGGTACATATATAATGTATCATCTCTGGCAGAATGCAAGACTGTCATATCAATGGTCGTGGGGTCGTGGGGAAGAATGGGATTTTAATTTAATTTTTACATTATTATTGTTCTTTTTATATTTTCAATGTACGGACGAATAGTTTCGTCACGTTACATTACCTCACCCTTGACAATAACCACCTTTACCAGGTTGTCTTTTAAAATCTTACCAATGGACGTTTGACTATAGTTTTAACTGGTAAACTTAACTCTCTTAGGCTGTCGGTGCTCATAGAGTAAGCGGAGCCTCTTCTCCGCCTGGTCCAATGTGGAAGACACCGTAATATTTAATAACATTACGAGGCCTTTTCAGACAATCTCTGTGTTTTGCAGTTTCTTCTGGTCGACATCAGCATTTCTCTTGACAATCCTAAGAGTTTAGATACAATCGAAATTTCTTCTGGAAGGTTGTGGGTGTAGCTGCACATCTGCCTGTTTGATACTATCGAACTTCTTAATTACTTAAGCTCTTAATACTAACTACCTAACTGTAGAATAGTAGTGAAAGAAGGGGTCAATTGGCTGCGTCCTCATGTTAAATTCACCAGTTGGAAGCTTGCATTGTACGTAGATTGGAGTGTAGTTGGTGCGGAATGCGTTGTAGTTATTTTTGAAATTGGCTCTGAACATTCTCTGGCGGGTACCGTCTTTGGGTAGCTTTTGGAAAACATGGTTTGCCGGGAAGTTATACTTGATTTACTAACAGATAATAAATTTCTGAACAGCAATGTTGTTAATCTGATCTTCCACATGCAATATCTGTGTCAAAAAACAAAATTTTCCAAAACAGTGAAATAAACATTTTGGCCAATAGGCGGTCTTCTTCAACCATATTTAAAATTTTTTATAACATGTAACTTGTTTATCTAATGGCAAGTGCTCCATTCAAAACCACAAGCCAACATTATTGTATTGAAGAGCATAAACAAATCATTTCCTCGACTGGGTCTAATGTGCATATTGTGTAGTTCTTGTTGTTGTCCACTATCCCCACTTACCTTTGCGTATTTGAAATTGAAAAGTTTTTCTATAAACCACTATTTGTGCTTCATCGACAGCCGCAGTTGCATCATCAGCACCAGCACCATTACCATTGTCGTTGTCACTATGGCCGTTGTTGCCACTGGCATTAAACCAATAGTTGTTGCCACTTTCATAATAACTATCGTTGTTATTATTGTTGTTGTTGCTTTTGTTGACCTTTCTCACTTTCATGCGAAAAAATACTCTGCAAAATTGAAGAAAAAATAATAATATCAAATGGTAAAAGTTTCATGTTGGTTGACTAAACTAAAATCAAGCTTTCAAATTAATAACTTCTGGTAAAACTTTTTCTCGCATTAGGGGAGAGTTATTTTGGTTTTCGTCAATCCTATCAAATTACGTTTGTAGAAAATTGTAAGAGTTATGGCAAAGTTGAGATGCCATCTTTTAAAAAATTTTTAATTGGAGTTTTAATAATTTATTTAGCAAATGTAAGGAAGTCATTGGGACTGTCCGTGGAGGTGGACAGTTTCTGATAGCCATTCACTTGGGAGTGGCCTCAAATGATTCCTTCATTGGGTAGTCCGAGCAGCTCACTACTTCCACGCAGTATGTCCTGGGCAATGGCTTTATTGGAAACCTCCGTCAGCTAGCTAGAGTGAGAAGGCGAAACAAATGAGCAGCAAATGTTTCGCGATCACTGTTATGTCTCAGGTTTAGTAAGTGACTGATGTCACTGGATAAGCTTCAAGCCTATTCTGTTGTCCTTAAAAAGCGGACAAGCCAAACATATGGGCCAATGGTGGAAAAAATACCAAAAGAAGAAAATACAGGATCGGCATATTGCATCCTGGTCAGCGTCTGATCCATAATAGGCGGCTGTAATCAAATATCCTGGCAGTAGATAAAATAAAAAAAGAAAACGGTGGACTGGGTTTGCCTCCGCCACCGTTCATAATGGCAGTGAATATACAAAAACGAGGAAGAAAACATGAAAAAACCTATTTGTTGACGACCCCCGCAAACGTTATAACGACCACGATTTACGGATATGCTTTTCTATGCGAGAGTAAGAACTCTATATATATCCGGTGTAAGTATCCAATTGGTAAATGATCTCGAAAGTTATAAGGCTGACATTACCGCTATCCAGGAAATACGATGGACAGGACATGGCTATACAAGAAAAATAATCTACAATGCCATGAGAAAAAACATGAATTTGGTTGTGGATTTGTAGTTGGCAAAATACTGGGACATCTACTCTCTAGGTTCAATCCTGTGAGTGAACGTATTATTCCCTAATTTGTGTGCATCCCCCAACAAAAGAGAAAGATGATGATGCCAAAGACATATTCTATGAGCCCTGCCCTGCCCATGACATTAAGATTGTACTAGGAGATTTTAATGCTAAAGTAGGCTGGGAGAATGTGTTTCATCCAACTATTGGCAATTTCAGTCTACATGCTGACAGTTCCGACAACGGTACGAGACTGATTGACTTTACCGTGGCAAAAAAACATGTTCATTAGTAGTACAAGATTCCCGCATAAACACCTCCACAAGGCTATTTAGGTATCCCCTGATTAAAGAACGAAGAACCAAATTGATCAAGTGGTAATTGATGGAAGGCACTTATCCAGTGTAATGGACGTACGAGTGATCAGAGGAGCTAACATCGATTCTGATCTTTACCTGGTAGCAGCAAAGGTTCGCACAAGATTAGGTAGAGCGAAAATCGTACGAAACCAGACGCAGAGCAAGCTGGACATCGGAAAGCTGCAATGACCAGAGGTAGCCACAGCCTACTCAAGGAAGCTCTCACAACTTTTGGCACAGAACCTACACCCTCCCGATGATCCTGAAGCGCACTCGAAACCCATTCCGACTCTATAAAAACTGCCCCGACAACCATACTTGGTTTCGAAAAACAGCTTCGCAACAATCCATGGTACGATGAAGGTGTCGCATTGCAAATGATGAAAAAAAAACGCTGCACGCATGGCAATGCTTCAGTCAATTGCAACGCGAGCTGCGACTGAGCGGTAGAGGAAATACTCCGTCTCTTTTGGCGTAAGAAACGGCAGTGGAGAAAGCGCGAAGATTAAGAAAATTGAGACATTCAGAAGGAAGAACGAAGTCCGAAAATTCTACCAAAAAGTCAAAAACGGAACTAATGCACATAGTTCAGGGCCACCCTTCTGTAAAACCAAAAGGACGGAAATCTCATCGGAGATGTGCAGAGCATGTAGGGAGTATAGAGATCATTTCTCCGCGTTAATGGTACCTGAGACATCTACTGACGATGGGACAATCCATCACAATATGGACGACGACGTCGATTGCCACCCTACTAACCAAAACGAGCTCAGAACAGCTATTGCCCGCCCGGCTTAAGAATAAAAAAGCCGCATGAGCCGATAGATATAGCCATTTATCCATAGCATATAAGGTCATATCAAGTATAATGTGCGGAAGACAAAAACCATTTAGCTTTAGGCGTGGAAAATCGACAACTGACCAGATTTTCCACGCTTCGTCAAATCATTGAAAAGATCCATGAACAACAATTCGATTGACCGATAGGGCAGCAACTCTACGAAACAATATCTGAGCTTGGTATTAATGCAAAACTCATACGCCTTTGCAGGATGTACTTGACGAACAGCAAATCCGCAGTGAAAGTTGGTGAGGATCTTACCGAAACTTTCGAAAACAAAGGGAGTTCTCAGGCGAGGCGACACCCTATAGTGCGATCTCTTTAACATCCTAATGGAGATCATTATGAGAAAAGCTGCAGTCCACATGAATAAAAGCATCAGCAGCAAAAGTCACATGCTGCTCGCGAATGCTGATGATATAGATATCATATCATTGGGCACAATGCGAGAAGCTACTGCGGTGTTATCGAGAATTGAGAAGGAGTCAGCAAAAGTGAGTCCGACAATAAATGAGGACAAGACAAAATTAATAGTTTCAACGAGCAGGGTCTCCATGCGATTAGACCAAACGTGAATGTACCTCGGATCTGCCGTAAACAAAAACAACAACGTCAGCCTTGAGATCAAGCTGAGAATTGTGCTTGCGAATATATGTTATTTTGGGCTAAGTAAGCACTTTAGAGATAAAGCCCTCTCTCGAGTAACAAAAGTCCAGCTATACAAGACTCTCATACAACCTGCCTTGCCTTATGGCGCAGAATCCTGGGTCTTGTCGCAAGCAGACGAAACATCTCTAGGAAAAATACTTTGAAAAATGTATGGCCCTATAGAGCACACCGGAAACCGGGACATTTTTGTTTGTTGATTCACTATATATAATATTCTATGAATGGTAATAACTTCAAGAGAATCAAAGAAATTTCCGTGTTTCAAATTAATATAAATAAACAGGGCTTCAAACCTACACTGTAAAGAAAAACTTTGTCCCAAAACTATAGTGCACACCGGCGAGTAACGGTGACGCATGAGCCATGAGCTGTGTGAGCTATATCCCGACATTGAAATAGTCAATAACGCGATTGCGCGGGCTAGCCCATGTCAGCAGAATGGATGAAGACGAACCACGGTTTTCGAAACCGAACTCGAAGGAAGACGCAAAATAGGAAGACCAAGACTCCGCTGGAGGGATCAGGTTGACGTATTCCTGCGTAGACTTGGTATCACCAACTGGACAGTTAAGGCAAAAGATAGAACTGGTTGGCGAAATACGTTATCTTAGTTTTGTAAGGTCCCTGCCCCCTGGGGTTGTTCGAGACAGGATGAGTAAGTATGTAAGTAAGTTGTCAGCCATATGAGGTATGTGCTGTTTACTTTAGTATCGTTTATGTGCAAAATGTAATTTATTCAAATTATGGCGGAAAGCAATCCAAAAAGACACCACGGGAAGAACTTCTCAATACCTGAGGACCATTTATTAGTTGATCTGGTAGAAAAAGGACGTAAATTTTAAAAAAGCAAATAATTAAATCATAAGGATATGAATACAAAAATGCTGATGTCAAGGCAGCAGCTGTTTGCGTTTATCGTTCCGATTAACTACTAACCGGCGTTCATAGATGGGTTCTATAATTTGCACTGGATTTTAATTTGCAATACTTTCCCTAGAACGAATCAGGGAGAGCTTCTCACAACCAGTGAGCTGTGCGCTTTCTAGTTTTATACTCACTGATTTGGACCTACACTTTTACACCGGTTCCGAACGTTATTTTTGAGAAGCATTTCATCGCTAAATACTCGATAGTGTCGCCGTCACTATGCGAGGTGACCGCCGTCGAAAGAAATTTTAAGGTGGTCAGAGCAGGGATCGAACCCAGGATCTCAAGTACAAGAGACGCGCACACTACCCATGGCACCACCGACGGCCATTACTTTATCTAATGCCACGGCCATTATTTTATCTAATGCAAATGAAAAAGAATTACCATTGTTCGCTACGTCAATTAAAAAATTCTGAATTTTCATTTGCTCAGGCAATGCAAAAGCAGGTTGTGGAATCGGATGCCAATTGTAATTGAATATGGCAAGGCTTTTATTTATATTGAATGTTTGACTGTTGGCAATTCTGTTCTTAAAGTACTTTATATGTAGAGGTTTGTCGCTTCGATAGGCATTGTCTTGTAGTATTTTCAAATTCATAAACCTGTAATGTATAAAATATATGAAAACCAAAACAGCCAATATGCTTTCAAAATAAGTACAATTGCCAATGCTATTTAAATTTTCTTGAATTTGTGTTTGAAGAGGTAATTCAAATTAACTTACAAGATAGAATTGCTGTATAGTTAATTTGCTCCATGTATGGCGGCGTTACACCTCCTCTTAACGTTATTGGAAGGATCAATTTAAGGACACATTGAAAAAATTAAATTCTGCTAACAAGTAGTTTCTCGATAAGATAAGAGATAACCGGACGTTGAGAAAGTGGCCCTTACAGTCATAGCTCAAGTGAAAACTTGAATATCTAATACAGTTATCTGCAATCAAATCGTTAATGTCATATTAAATTTGAAAAGATAATTCTCATTTTTAGAGAGACCTACGATCACAATCGATGTTTGAGTCGATGTTATACTTAACATAAAACATATTTGAATAAGATTTCAAATGCTACCCGGTTCGTTCTAATCGTAAAATAAATATCGCAGATATAGATTCATCTCAAAAGCATTGAAAGCCAAAAATTCCTAACCGTACACTACAGCACATTTTTGTTTGTTGATTCACTATAGAATATTATATGAATGGTAATAACTTGAAGAGAATCAAAGAAATTGCCGTGTTTCAAATTAATATAAAAAAACAGGGCTTAAAACCTACACGGAAAAGAACAACTTTGGCCCATCAAGGAATAGTTTGATCAGAAGAAAACTACCGTATAGATTCATTGCCACAACGAAACTATTCAGTGCAGCAATGACTAAATCATTGGATGGACGAAGCGTTTAATTGCAGCAATTCAAATGTACTACGACGAAGCAATTTTCCTTCTGATTTTCTGGATAGTAATTTTTCGTGGGGGATGTTTTTAAATTTGAATATACTGACTAAATTATTACTTGTATCGTCTCTTTAGTTTTTTAAATTGAGCCTTGTCTTTTAGTGTGTACTGTGTTCAATATGCATAATTAAAAAAATTAATACACATATAAATAAATAAGAGTTATTTACATACATTTGCATATCATCTCATTCTACTTACCTAAACTCAACGATGTCATCCTGTTCACAAAGCTCGTTTAGCCACCATAAACTCAAAGATTCCGTACTAATACCGCCTGCAGCATTAGTATTGCTCTGGGTTGTACCTTGCCATTTGTTATCCGGACAAGTGTTTATGCTCTCATCCGCCACAGATGAACGTCGCCGTTTTGTGGCGGACGATGAAACAGATGATATCGGTGGTGATGACGCCGCTGATGTAGCTGTTGTGAAGTCGTTACGATGCGATGTCCCACCGCCTGATACAACAGACAACAGTGATTTCCTATAACTCATTGAGGATGGCGATGACAAGCCATTCTCTTGATGCCACATAATGTTGCCATTGTAACTGTTACTTTTAATGGTGCCACCTTCATGCTGTTCTCGCTTCAGCTTGGAAGCATTACGGACTTTAGCGAATTCTTGAAAAAACTTATTCGACGATGGGATATTGTCAACATTTTCCACATCATCGTCTAATGTTTCAGTTGCAGTTGCAGCCGCAGCATCCATTTCTTCTGCAGACATTGATGAGGCCGACGACGACGACGTGCCACCGTATTCATTTCTCGTGTACGCATCGTCTGGATGGTTGGATTGTCTTGCCTTGGCATTACTGGCGGCAGCATTTGTAAAACTGTTTTTATGCATCTGACGACTCCCACTACGCTGTGATGTGGCGAACCATGAAATTGGCAACTTGTTGCCTGAGGATTCGCTAACAAAACTGCCACGTTCCTGAGCTTGCAATAGTGATACGGTTTCAACAAAGTAATCCCCCGTGTAGTGTATTGGTGGCGTTTGTATTTCCGGTTCTCCAGATGCAGTTGCTGATGGTGATGCTGAGAACGACGACTGTGATGGTGGCCGCCTTGTTGTTGTTAATGCCACAAAAGTCGTTGAAAGACGGACTATAAAATAAAATAATATCAAGGAAGAGAACAAAAATATTAAAATATTTAAATTTTAATATACTTATAATTAATGAGTTTCGATAAAAAGTTTAAAACCCGGCATTTCATTGTTTTACGGCAAACCTGATACTCTAGGTGGATTCGTGAACCCAAGATGTGTTTTCTAGTTAATCAGTGTTTTCTATTCTTATGACACTTCTGTTTTAAATAAAATCTTTCCATTAAGTTAAGACTGTTTGTGATGTATCAAGTCACTGATATTGCAAATAGCAGTCTAAGAACCTGATGCAGTTTGTAAAAGTAAAGTGACTCACAGTTGTGGGCGTAAATCAGCCATTTCTAAACGGCTTATCCGATTAGTAGAGCTTAAGTTCCGATCTTGAATCCCATTTAATCACCCAGCAAAAATAAAATGAAGTAGTTCTAGTAGAAGTTATTATTTTTGTACATCTTCTGCAACATTATGCGCATTTTTAATGCAATTTTGATTCTGATAAAAAACAACTCTGAAAAATCTACATTTGCATCACATCCATTATGATGCAAATTTATTAAAGAGCTAAAGGGATAGTGGACACGTGCAAAGATGCCTAAATATATTACTTGTTTTTAATTTGTATTTACTTTCTTTCAAATCGCTTTTCATTTCCTTTCTTTTTCACCTGTTGACAGAAGCATTTGGAGTACTAATAAAAGGTCAATTAATAAAATAATTTGTTATATAAAAGGTTAAAAAGTTCAGACCTAAAGTTGTAGCTTAAAGTCATAACTTATTGCCAAGTTTCAAATGACAAGAAATTTAAAAATTGTTGAAACATCCGTTTTGGTTGCTCGTTTGTAGACGAAATGTAGCATAAAAATGTTAGCATAAACTGCTCTTCCAAACAGTCAAATAAGAAAAAGTGCTGCGTTGGACAACGCCATATTAAAAGAAGTACTTCTGCACCTAAATTAGCAAATTCTACTTCTTGGTATACTCTTTTTTTGCTGGGCAATTGCAGCCGTTCAATGGGTTGCCAAAGGTGACCAGATTTGATTTTTGAGTGGTTTATTTATAATTGCTTTCATGCCTCGGATTCCTTTCAAAATCGAGGTGGCTATTTATATTTTGGGTCCTGGAAATACTATTGTCGCCAGATACAAACTGGAACTTCCATTGGAAAGTTTGAAATTTTGTTTAGCTTGAATATACATTGAACGTTTTCACTTGCGAGCACTATTTGTTGTATTTACAGGGTGTTGAAAAATGCATCTCGGTCAAAAAACGAAATTAGCCGCGACAATTTTCGCACCATGATTTTTTACGATTTTCGGCGTGGATTATCGAGTCAAGAATGTCTCAATCAACTTGCTTCGACTTTTGGTGATGAGGCACCATCAAAAACAATTGTAAATCGATGGTTCCAAGAGTTCAGTCTTGGACGCTTTTCGCTCCGGGATGAATGTTGCGCAGGTCGTCCAACTTCGCTTGTTTTGCCGGAAACCGTCGCTGCTGTGCGTGAACTGATAAAGCGAGACCAATATGTGGCATACCGTGAGATTGGGGCATCCTTGGGCATTAGTATGGCAAGCATCACTTAGATAGTGCATGTTCATTTGACATTGCAAAAGATTTGTTCTCGTTGGATCCCATATAATTTGACGAAGGCCCAAAAAAATGCTCGTGTGGATTGGAGCAAAGAAATGTTGAAAAAATACAAGAACGGTAACTAAAATGCAGTGTATAACATCGCCATAGGTGACGAATCATGGCCCGAAACAAAACAGCAATCGACCGTTTGGGTCTGTTAAGGCGAGATAAATCCAGAAAAAGTTGTTCGTGGAAAAAACACATCGAAGCAAATTATCGCGTTTTTTCTGTATAACAGGTTATGTGGCTACAGTGCCTGCAGTGGAACGTTGGACGGTCAATTCTGTGTGGTATACCACCTAGGGATGCTAAACTGGATTGATTTTAAAAAATGCCGGGATTCGGGATTTTCGAAATCGCGGGATTTTCGGGATCCCGGGATTTTGCGAGATTTCGGGATTCTATTTTTAAATTTTTTTGGGAACAGGTCTATGACGGCTTACACTCCAAAAAACAACCATAAAAGTAAATTACCAAATTCGGGCAAATGCTAAGTATCTGAGTTACGGGCCCCGAAATTTCGGATATGTGAGAGGATTATGGCGTTAACGTGCGGTGTAAAGACATTGATATCAGTTTCTTGAATAAAACAATTCAAAACAAACTCATAAAATAATGTAGCACTTTTCGATAAGTCGCTTAGTTATCGAGTTATCGGATGTTGACATTTAGAAAAATTATCGAATTTAATTTACTTTTGTCAAACAAAAACAAAAATTATTTTAAAAACATCGCGCGATTTTTCGAATATTTTTTTGTACTTTTTTTAAACAAAAACAAAAATTATTTAAAAAAAAATGACTTTTGTCATTGTTTTTAGTTTTATGTTCTTCAAAATTAATAATAATCCCGAAAAATCCCGAGATTTATTTATTCAAATTCCGGCATCCGGGATTCATCAATCCCGAAAAATCCCGCTTGGCATCCCTAATACCACCACCTGTTTTCCAACAGTGTTCGAAGAAATAAGGAAAACAACAAGAGAAGAGGGATCATTTTGCATCAGGACAATGCGAGCTCTCACACTATTTGAGCACTCAACATGTCGAATTGATGAGTCAACCGCCGTACAGCCCTGATTTGGCACTCAAAGACTTTTTTTACTACGTGGTCAACGTTTTTCGACGCCCGAAGCAACTGTTGAAGCGTTCAAAAGCCATGTTTTGGAGTTGTCTCAATCGGAGTGGAAAAAGAGCTTCAAAAATTGGTGTGAGCGAATTGATCTTCACGGAGAATATATTGAAAAACAATAAGACCATTTCCAATGGCAAATGATTGTTTTTATATTGCTGGACCCGAAATATAAATAGGCAACCTTTTACTCCACATATTTTGGGATAGAAATTTTGTTCTTGTAATTTTCCCTTATGTCGAATTGTCTCTTGAATCCGAAAATAACCCCTGTTTCGCCCCATACATTTCTGTTTCTGGGAGAGCCTACCCCTATATTTTGTCACATTTCATTTAGATTTTTTTTCTTGAAATTTCAAGTTAATTATTACAAAAAATTAATAAAATAAATGGTTTCCCGTTACATCCCATGAAGGGATTAGGCAGAGCTTCTCATAACCAATGAGGTGTGCGCGTTCTAGTTTTACACCACTGATAGGGACCTACTGTTTTACACAGGTTCCGAACGGTAATTTTGAGAAGCTATGCGAGGTGACCGCCGTCGAAAGAAATTTTAGGTGATTAGAGTAGGGATTGAACCCAGTCCTCATGCACAAGAGCCGCGCACTCTACCATTGCACCACCGACGGCAAAAAATTAATACACATTGAAAAATAAATAGAATATTTCTTTTTTCGAATTAAAGGCGCATTCAGTGCATACATGGTTATTTTTAATTTGCATTACTTTTGCTAATGCAAATGCAAAATAATTAACATTGTGTGCAATGTCAATTAAAAAATTCTGAATTTACATTTGCTCAGGCAATGGAAATGCAGGTTGTGGAATCGGATGCCAATTGTAATTAAATATGGGAACGATTTTAGTTGTTTTGAATTTATTTGTCTGCTGGAAATTCTGTTTTTTAAAGTATTTTATATGTAGAGGTTTGTGGCTTCGATAGGTACCGTACTGTACTGTATAAAATATTTGAAAACCAAAACTGCCAGATATTAAGGAAATGCTTTGAAAATAAGTACAGTTGCCAATGACATTGACATTTTTTTGAATTTGCTTTTGTACAGGTAATTCAAATTAAACTACAAATTATAATTGTCATGTAATTAATTTGTCCCATGTATGATTTTGTATATACATTAGATCCATTACTTTGGTGCTTTTTCAATCCCTTTTGCATAGTATTTCCAAAGTGTAGGATAACTTCACTTGGAATCCGTCCCACTTGTCCTAGAGTGATCAAATCGTCTCTACTTTGAAATTATATTTGTCGGACATTTCTTTCATATTGAACCCGGATATTTTTTCTGGGGTTTTTATCTGGAGCTGCGGGTAGGGCTTCCATCGGATTTAGTTGATTTGACTAAAGTCACATCTTAATATTGAAGGCAATGTAATGTCAAACATTTTTTTACAATCACCTGTATTTTGATTCCAGGTACAAAACGTAATCATATGGGATTTTCGTTGAGGCATAGAAATTCCTCAAAATAGAAATTCCAAAAATTCCAAAAGTATTCAGAATCTATGCCAGTTATGTGAAAATATAGTCATCGAGTGAAATTGTATTGCGCATATGTGATATAATTCTACAAGATACTGATAAAGATGACAAATTATGCCGTTTGCAAAAACATGTGCCAAAAAATTTATCTACAATTGAAAAACGGCACTTGCCATAATTTTTCAAAAAACGAGTGTCAAAACTCAAAAAATTATGCTAAAATCCAGTGGAAATAATTCAATTTATCTTACGATTCTTCACAAAATATTGAAGGCATGTACAAAATTAACAAAATTTTAAGTCAAAATTGAAGCAATAAAATCTACAAACGTATTTCCATAATGCACAACATGGCAGTCATTTAACCACACCAAAATGTATTGCACAAAGCCCCCAAGATGCGCGAAATGCGCTGGAAAACATCACACATACGAGTGCAATAAACCACCGAACGCTCATCCTCAGTGTTGCAATTGTGGGGAGCAATATCCCTCAAGTTACAGTGGCTGTATTATAGCCAAGGAACTACAAAAATTAGGAAATAAAAAGATAGCAACGCTCTAGTTATTCCACGCCAAACTCACAGGAGGTTAGTAGTCAGACAGTTATTGTCTCACAATCGGCGGCAATAAATCAACAGCAGACAAATGCTAGCACAAATACTAGCACAAATTCTACTCAAATTAGAGAATTTAATATAACTTTTTAATACGTTAATAGAGCAAAAACTAAATATTTTAAAGTATATGATGAAATGATAAATGAATTATTACAAATGAAACCTTTCTTATATACTATGGAATGGGTTACGCCACTAGCAACATAAAAATGAATTAGAACTTGTGCTAATAAATGCTGATATTTGCCTAAAACTTCACAAAATAATCTTACATTGAAATCAAAAGCTATTCAATTTATCACACAATTCGTACTCCTCCGGTCTGGAACTGCCCCTGTGGGTCAGGGACCTTACAAAAAGAAGATAACATATTTTGCCAACCAGTTCGATCTTTAGCCTTATCACCCCAGTTGGTGATACCAAGTGTACGCATGGATTCGTCAACTTGATCCCTCCAGCGGAGTCTTGGTCTTCCTATTTCTCGTCTTTCTTCGAGTTCGGTTTCGAAAACCCTTCGTGCTAACACGGCCTAGCCAGCCCAACTGCGTTATTTTGATCGGCTGAACTATGTGAATGTCGGGATATAGCTCATACAGCTCATGGTTCTTGCGTCGCCATACATTTTTCAGAGTATTTTTTTCTCGAAGACTCCTAGAGATGTTTCGTCTGCCTGCGATAAGACCCAGGATTCTGCACCATAAAGCAAGACAGGTTGTATGAGAGTCTGGTATAGCTGGAATTTTATTACTCAAGAGAGGGCTTTATCCCTAAAGTGCTTACATAGCCCAAAATAACATATATTCGCAACCATAATTCTCCGCTTGATTTCAAGGCTGACGTTGTTGTTTTTGTTTACGGCAGATCCGAGGTATAAAAATTCGTCCACCAGCTTGAAATTATAACGGTTATCAACGTTCGCGATTTGCGCTAATCGCGTGGAGGTCCTGCTCGTTAAAAACTATTCGTTTATTGTCAGACCCACTTTAAATTCTCGAAAACGTCGCAGTAACTAAATTCTCGAAAACGTCGCAGTAACTTCTTACCATTGTGCGCCCAATGATACCTATATCATCAGCATACGCAAGCATCATGTGACTTTTGCTGTTGATGGGTTTGTCCATGTTGACTGCAGCTTTTCTCATAACGACCTTCATTAAGATGTTGAAGAGAACGCAAGATAGGGTGTCACCTAGCCTGAGGCCTCGCTTAGTTTCAAACGGGTGGGTAAGATCCTTACCAACTTTCATTACGGATTTGGTGTTCGTCAAGGTCATCCTGCAAAGGCGTAAGAGTTTTGCGGGAATACCAAGCTCAGACATTGCTTCGTAGAGTTTCTGCCGTATCGGGCTATCGGAGGCCGTCTTACAATCGGCCAATATATAACAGGTGCCGATTTGTTTTTCGTGGGTCTTCTCCAGGATTTGGTGTAGCGTGAAAATCTGGTCAGTTGTCGATTTTCCTGGTATGGTCCAATCAGGTCAGCGATAATTGTTTTTAGTCTTTCGCACATTATACTTGATAGAACCTTATCTGCTATGGATAAAATGCTTATTCCACGGAAGTTGGCACAGAGACTCAGGTCATATTTTTTTAAATATGGGGCACAGTACACTGAGATTCTAATCGCCTGTCATGCATTCATCTAACCAAATTTTGCTAATGAGCTAATGCATGCACATTATCAACTCATCGCTGTCAGCTTGAAACAGCTGCGCCGGTACTCGGTCGGCTCCTGCGACTTTGTTATTCTTAAGCCGGACAATAGCTGTTCTGATCTCATCTTGGTTAGGAGGGGGGCAATGGACGTAATCGTCCAAATTGTGATAGATTGTCTCACCGTCATTGGATATCGCAGGTACCAGTAGCGCGGAGAAATGATCTAACCAAATTCCCAACATGCTCTGCACATCTGCGAT
This sequence comes from Phaonia tiefii, assembly GCA_963931995.1. Taxonomy (NCBI): domain Eukaryota; kingdom Metazoa; phylum Arthropoda; class Insecta; order Diptera; family Muscidae; genus Phaonia; species Phaonia tiefii. Next base: position 99,994,797 of record OZ008370.1, on the reverse strand, counting down.
GAGATTTCCGTCCATGTCCATTAGTTCCGTTTTTGACTTTTTGGTAGAATTTTCGGGCTTTGTTCTTCCTTCTGTATTTGTCAATTTTCTCACTCTCGTGCTTTTTCCATTGCCGTTTCTTATGCATAAAGTGACGGTTTGCCTCACCTAAAGTAATGCCCAATCACGCTGCCTGACCAAAATCCGCACCAGACAGTAGCTCGTTGTGGGTGCATTTGTTTCTCATGAATTATATGAGGATTTTCTGAGCCCCAACTTCGACAATTTTGTGTATTCACGAAGCCATTCAGATGGCTTCAGATGGAAATGCGCTTCATCGGAGAATATGATTTTTTTTTTGAAAAATTGGCCTTCACTTTGCTCCATTACCCATTGAACGAATTGCCGGCGGCTACTGGTTTGTCTTCCTGAGTAAGCTGAATTTTGTACGAATGAAGGTGAAGGTCTTTTGTCCAAATTCACTGCGTAGAGCTTCGTAAAATTTGAAGTTGTTCAGAACGATGCCGAATTGATGTTTTCGAGGTTTCGACGACACCCTCGATTACAGCAGCAATGTTTTAAAGAGACCGACCGGTACGGTGACGCACAGGAGTCTTACTGCCCATAATCGACATAGTTTCTTCAAATTTTTTCACCACTCTTCGAATGACGTGCACTTTCTCGATTGAAAATTCTTCGAAGTTTGCGAGCGGTCCCAGCATACATTTCCAAATTTTTTTAAACAAGTTTTCACAATTATTTATATAACGCGTTGTTCGTTCGTAAAGCGCTCCATTTTTAATAATCGGAATAAACATATGTCACAGCTGCAAAATTTCAGAGTTGCCACTTGCACAAAAAAAAGATTTAAAAAACTTAAATCTTACTGAGACAACCTTTATTATGTGTTTAATTGATATGTCATTAACAGTAGGAGCGTTATCTAATAAACTTAAAATTTCTGAACTATAGTTATTTTCTTCCAAATCCTTTCGCGATCTCGCGTGCCTTGCATAGTTACTTAGGGGGCGTCAACAACCCGGAGGCTTCAAGGACCTTACAATTACCTGAGAATAACATGTTTCTTCAACCGGTTCGACCTTCAACGTTTCTCCACCAGTGTGTAACACCAAGTCCTCGCAGGCAATCCTCCACCTGGTCTCTCTACCGAAGTCTTGGTTGTAACCCGAAATTCTAGCATGCAATGTAGACGTTCCATATTCATAGTTGCCCCCATCACTTGATGAATAATCCAACTTTTGAAAGTCTTTCTGTGGCTTTTTACAAGTTGGCGACATATTTGTACTTTCATTTAAGACTTTGTGAAAAATCACAATTGATAATAACAGTTTTCCGATTCCTGATTTCAAGAACAAAAAGATTCAATTGATTCATTTGAATTTTTATATCGTCTACTGTAACTTTAACAATTTATGAAGACTCATTTGCATAGTGAAACGATACCAGACGGCAATAATGAACTAGTGATGGACGAGATATTTCACTTCACAGAAGCCATAGACTAAAATAACGTAAGGGACAACAAATACGTTTCACAGGAGAATGTTTAATCTAATGCAAGCAACAAGCAAATGTGCACTAAAGTTAAAATTATTTTTGCCCCAATTTCATAATGGCACCATTTATACCCAGTTGGAAATTTAGTCTTGAAAACAATTTCAATAGTATCTCCTTAGGACAATGCCAGTAGGTAATGACAATTTATATAAGACATCCTCATGACGCGTCACTAGTTTTGAATAAGGTGGCTTAAATTGTGAAGGGACTGACAATCTATGTAAAACCGTCTCATTGATTTGTCAGCATTATGTCACTAAAGCCAATGCTGAATGTCTATAGAGGTAGTCTTTATCATTCGTCAACTGCAGGTCATTTGTGTATATTTCAAGTATTTCAAAAAATTACAAACTGAAAAATTTATATTTATTATTATACTAGTTGACCCGGTGCGCTTCGCTACCCCTGAATTGTAGTTTTAATGAAACCGATTTGCTTGATGTTCAGGACTTTCAATCGCTCTTGAGCTTGTAGCCATACGGCTTCTGCGACCAATGTTCCTACGTCTGATTGGCGGCATCTCACTCACTTATTATTGAAGTTAATTGAAAACAAAATCACTATTATAATCTAACACTGTTATTGACCGAAACTTACCAATTTATTCAGACCTTGTAGAAGAAAGAAAGAAGTTGTTTTACGTTGTGTTGTCTCAAAACGCAGTGATCATTCTTTTATTTATCATCGCCACAGAGACTTAAAATTATCACTCAAATCTGTTGTTTGTTTCTACTTTCATATGTACAAAGCAAATATCGTACGACTATACCGTTATTTAAGAATATGAAACTATAAGCAGTAGCGTTTACATTTACAATACTAAAGGAATTGTGGGGTTTGAGTATTAATATTCAGTTTAAAGAGAATACAATTTAAGAGTATTAATTAAACAAAGTAAAGAGAGATATTATGGAACATAGTAAAGAGAATTGTTATTGAACATAGCTGACCCGGCAGACTTCGTGCTGCCAACAAAAGTATTTGTGACATCAGATGGTAAACAAAAACACATATTTGGGTAATCGTTAAGGTGTAATAAAAGATGTTTCAGTATAATTGTGGAATTTATCAGAACCTATACGGACTGACATTGTCCTGCATGATATTTCAAGCGATTTGAATATTAAACAAAGTATGAAATGAAAGACAAATAATATAATAATTTTATTATTCTTTATTTTTAAATAACATCAATTTTTCAACAAACAATTCGTTATAATCAATGTTTGTTTAATTTTATCATAATGCGAGTTGATCAACAATATTTTTAGTGAGTTTCTGAGGAGTATAAATGAATAAAGTTTACGGTTTTCCAACGCGAGAACACGCCACATATAATTGGCCATGTGAAAAGAGCCGATTTTTCTTGATCCAACCCACAAATCGACATTGTTTGACCTTGTGACTTATTAATAGTCATGGCAAACGCCAAGTGAATTGAAAATTGCAGACGTCTGAATGGAATGGGTGAGTCTAAAGGGATCATTGGGATTCGTGGCAGGAGAACAACTTTACCTTCAAATTTGCCGTTCACAATTGTAGCTTCAAGAACACTGCCCATAATTTTTGTATGACTAATCTTGTCCACCTAAAGACACGCACAAAATTTCATTAAAATCGGTGTTGCCGTTTAGGAGGAGTTCAGTGACATACGCACGTGCAGTAGAATTTTATATATAAAGAAGATATGGAAATTATGGAAAATTTTTTATTGAAATTATGGATTTTTTTTTGTTTACAAACCATTCGGAGTCAACAGTGAACAAAATTAAAAAAGAATCAGCCAAATCCGTCACTCCGTTCTTTAGTTATGCTAAGGCAAACACACGCCAACTCATTTTTATATATAAGAAGATTTATTTGTGGATGTGTCATGAATTTTTAGAATTTATTTCAAAGGAAGACTGGGCAGACCCATAATCTATACATACATTTATTCTCTCTATAAATTAAACGTCATAGGTACGGTTGAAAGTAAACATTGGATGGTGAAAAATATGGGTTCTATAATACCAGATAGAGGCAATAGTAAACAACGTTCAACAAAGGAACAACAACCGCATTTCGTGTTTTTGTGGCAAACTAGTTGTATTAAATACAATACAAATGTATACCAACGATAAAAATCAAGAAAGAAGTGCAAAATACATTTAAATTTTTCAGTTCTACATCAAACCGACATGAAAAACTTAAGTGAACATATTTTGTAACTCCACCTGGTTTAAGTTAATTTTAAATGTAATTTCTCTCATTTCCACAAACCTACGATGAAGAGTGTGAAATGAAACGTCAGATGAGAGAATAAATGTATCTATACCTATATTAGTCTATGGGCACACCATAAAGTAATGACGTATAGAGCTGCCATTGTTCTCATCTGACATTTCCTTTCACACTATTCGTGTTGCTGTCGGTGCTATAGAGAGTTATTTGACGTAAATTGACTTAAACCAGGTGAAATTACAAAAATTGTTGACTTAAATTTTTCATGCCGTTTTGATGAAAAACTGTGAAATTTAAAAGTATTTTGGACTTTGTTGTTATATTTTATTGTTAGTATATATTTGTGGTGTATTTACACAAAAATGTTTACGCACAAAGCGAAATGCCGTTGCCGTTTTGTTGTTGGATGGTGTGAGCCATTGCCTCTATCTGGTATTATTAAAGCAATACTTTCCAACATACAACCGCCCGTCTGCATCAAACCAATTGTTATAAATTTACTGAGAGAGTTGGCGTCTCTATACGTCATTACTCTATTGTGCACACTTTCAGGGATTCAGGTAACAACTCTTCTTCCAGACTGAATTAAATTATCCATCAAGCAGACCCCATACATAAGGTAATAAGGTAATAAATTAAGAATTTAAAAGATTAAACATGAGTACAACATTTAGTGAAGTATTGATCAACGGACCCTCTTGACTCAAGGACGTCTTGTGTTTATGACATATGGTGATCGCAACTATTTTCAAACTGTTGACGTTTTACCAAATGTATGAAACGGAGTCTCTAATACCGGATTCCTCGAAACAAAGGTGTTCCTTGTAAGGAGAGATATGAAATTGAATGATCAGGTACGCCACGGGGTGTACTCTTGGTGGACTAGGGTTGCCCCTTTTCGGTAGATTAAATCACCATTGCAGCGTGTACCAGGCTAAAATTTTTGGCTATTAGAGAAGTGACGAACGATAATAGTCTAGCAGTCTTTGGGGTAAATGTCTTCTCTGCCAGTCAGGCGGTCATCAAGTCCATGGAATAAGTACTCCTGTATTTATCATCGGCACCGGACTGCTGCAGATCTTTTAACGAGATGACCCAGCAGTGCGATATTCAACTAATATGGATGCCAGGGCACAGTGACATTGCGGGAACAGAAAAATCGGACAGCCAATTTTAGTTTAATTAGTTAGAGTATAGAAAATATCTCCTGGAACAATCCATTACGATTTTAGTTATATTCTACAAAGTTGAAAAACTTATTCAATCATAGTATATTTGCGAAAAAATTAACCAACATAAGTACCCACTTTTTCATCTATAACATTAGAACAAACATACTTTTCAATATTAAATTTGATTTTTTTCTCGAAGACGGAAATGTTTTGAAACTGTGAGCAGCTCTCCCGTTTATAATTTCTATCCGATTTCAAAAAACGGTATTAATCTCGTGTTACCAAATCCTTCTGGGAAATTTTTAATTTTCGACACGCTTTTTGGGCTAAGACCCTACATTCCGACGACCACCTCGCTTAGTTATGGCGCAACTAGAAAGTAAATAGCCATGCAAAACATCTCAAAGAACCTTTCGGATCCAGACCAAAATTGCAAGTCCCACTCAATGAGTATACAACTACACCATTTTCGATTGAAATTTAAAAGATATACATTTTGTTTTGAAAAATATCAATTGAAATTTGAAAATTATATTGGAAATTTAAATTACATCAAATGGAATTCAAAATTTCTGTGTGAAATTTTAAATATATCAATTGCAATTTAAAAGACATCTATTGAAATTTAAAAGCCATCAACTGAAATTTTAAATTTGTCAGTTGAAATTTGAAACACATCAACTGAAATTTAAAACACATCAAATGAAATTTAAAACACATCAATTGAAATTTTGAATTCGTCAGTTGAAATTTAAAAATTATTAACCGATTTTGAAATTTCAAGTGATGTCTTCTAAATTTCAATTGATGTTTTTCAAAATTCAATTGATACATTTCAAATTTCAAATAGAATTTTTAAATTTCACTTGATGTATTTTAAAATTCAAATAGATTTTTTAACTTTCAATTGATTTTTTTTAATTTTTAATTGGAAATGGTGTAGAATGCGCAAAGTTCGCTGGTTGTGTGAAGTAGCGGGTCCCTTCATAGACTGTAATTGGAAAATGTTCATTTGTTTAATTTTAAATCTCGGACGAGATCGTTCAATTCCCCATGATTCCGTTGAAATTGTCGGTGGGCTAAATCGGCGGATTATAATGAAAAAATAAAATTCATAAAAGTTCATATTATCTTTTCATAAACTTTTTTTTCGTTAATTTTGTGAACAAATAACTTAAACTTATTAATAGTTCTGTAAATTTAATGAATACGTTCACAATGATATAATGGTCGATTCATTGAAACAGTTTATAAACCCATTAATTTTTTCAAAAATTTGTTTGCACAAACACAGCAGTTTTTTTTTTCAGATGTTTCCTGGTTTTGGAAATTTTTGGTGATCATTTGCGTACTAAAGAATTCTCATTGCATTTAGAGTTTTCCTTACATAAAGCTTAATGATTGTTTCAGTAGTATCATTCCTAACAACCGCTGTTGAGGGTTTGAGCCTTTTCATTAAAATATAAAGTTAAGAAAAATTTAATTCTATTAGTGAACACTTCATAGTTTTTGAACGTTTACATAAAAAGAAAAACAAACAAAAATTTCATTAAAATTATGAACTGTTTCATTACTATTTATAATTTCATCATGATTTCAAGAAAAAGCAACCAAAGAGCAGTGTCATTAATATGTATATGGTTTCCCATTACATTCCATTAAGGAATTGGGGAGAAGTTCTCACGACCAGTGAGCTGCGCGCTTTCTAGTTTTATACTCACTGGTTGGGATCTACAGTTTTTACACCGATTCCGAACGGTAGTTTGAGAAGCTTTTTTATGGTTTCATACTTGATAGTGTCGCCGTCACTATGCGAGGTGACTGCCGCCGAAAAAAATTTTCAGGTTGTCTGAGCAGGGATCGAACCAGGATCTCATGTATAAGGGACGCGCACACACACCATTGCACCACTGATGGTCATTAAACATACGAATATTTCTCTTAAGTTTTATGAAAGTTTCATAGAATTTTTTTTGGTTTTCTAATGAATAATTTTCACAAAAGTAATGTTTTATGAAACATGATTCAGAATTTTAATGAATGTATTCTTTGGTTGCTTTTACATGAAAAAGTTCATTACGTAGATGTAATATTTCATTAATAATATGTACCTTTTATTTTGAGTGTACTCTTCACCATCGGTGGTCGGATAATTTGATGACCCAGGCTGTGGCTTGAAGTCATTGACATACATTTAAGGCTGTAGATTGTATATTTTTGGGGGCACTGGGATTGACAAATATTCGTTCTGATGAACATGTCTTAAAGGCGATGGGCTATTAGGATTCTAAATTAGAGATGGGCACGAGTCACGTGATTGGCGTGATTCAGGAGTGAACGTGAGCGGGACCAAATTTTGCTCACGTGAGCGTGCGTGAACGAGAGTAGTGAAAAAATATTCGTGCTTGAGCGTGTGTGAGTCCAATCTTTGCACTATTTTCGCGTGAGTCACGCATATTTCCGAATGGTTGATATAATTTAATTTCGATTTTCTTGCTACTTTGTTACACATAGTATTTTTGGAAGGCTCCTAATAACATTTCCCTCTAACAACGCGTCGTTAATCATCTTCTGTATTTCAAGGAAATCTGCTACAAGTGAAGGAGTTTTTATACATTTTACAGTGGGACCGTTTGCAAGTGGTAATAGTATCAGAACTTCTAAACTATAGGTCCGATTGTTTGAGAATGCACTAAGGATTTTTTGGGGAGGAGTTACACTTTCAGAATCTTAGGGCACCTTGTTTCAATGTACGCTTCGCTACAGGGTGTCAGGGTGATACAACTTTCATGGCATGTAACTTCTTAACTTGTGGTCTGAACTTTGTTTTTGAGATTCTACCTCTCACCCAATCACTCCTATCGGAGTCAGTGGCCTGACTCAAACACTCGTCCGGGTGATTCTCAATCAACTCCTGGAGAATGATGCCATGTTCCTCAGGGACGTGCCTCCAAAAGCCTAATTCTCTCATGCGAGGGGCGCTTCTGACAGCATACCCTCTTGTATAGGCATTAAGAGTAGTCAAATTCAGTATTATTGCTTCTCCTCGCCCCACTAATACACATCGACGCAGTGCGCTGAACCTTACTGAGCATTTTCAACGGGTAGCTGTTCCCCAATGAGTTCCACCAGACTACGCATCCATAGGTTATAATTGGGCGAACGACAAAGACCCCAGCTTTTGCCAATCGAATTCCTACAGGAGTAGAGTACGTTCAATTCCTTCTTCATTCGCTCCTCAGTGTTTCGGTTCCAGTTCAATGTTTGATCAAGAATGATACCGAGATATTTCGCCTCAGAAGATAGAGATAGCTCAACGCCTTCTAACCTTGGTTTCCTAAAAATACAATCTTTCGCCTGCGCGTAAAAGGAACCAGCACCGTCTTTGCCGGGTTAACCCATAGGCCACAGTGTTTGGCCCAAACTGACAACTCACCCAGGGAATCCTGCTACGTCGTCCGCATAGGCAACTATTCTATGTAACCTCAACTGAAAGTCCCTAAGAATGCCGTCAATCACTAAAAGCCACAGCAGAGGGGATAACACTCCACCCTGCGACGTGCCCTTGTAGTTAGCTTCCGACCTGAGCTCACCCCTAGGTTCGAATTTACAATGCGATCTCTAAGCATGTTCGCAATCCATTCGTCAAGAAGTGGAGGTACCCCAGAGGATTCCAGAGATTCCCTGATAGCGCTGGATGACACATTGTTAAAAGCACCTTCAATATCCAGGAAAGCAGCCAAAGTGACAGTTGTGCTCAAGATAACCCACAACATCGTGCAGATCAGTTTCCACAGATTTACCACTCAAGAAGCATGGGCCAATTCGATTCCCAATGCACAAGTCAACCATTCTCTCCAAAACTTTCAATAGAAAGGATGAGAGGCTGATTGGTATGTATTCCTTTGGAGAGATATGACTGACTAGTTTTTCCCGACTTGGGAATAAAAACGACTAGTACTTCCTTCCATTTGTCTGGTATCAAATAAAGTCTATCACAAGCCCTGTAGATACTCAGAAGATGGTGGGTGACGAAAGCGTCACATTTCTGCAGCATAACGTTAGGACCAGGAGATTTAAAGGACTTGATGCTATGAATAGCCCAAAGCAACCTTGAATTCGTCAACAATGCCCTTAATCACTCCCAGTTGCGAAATATCTGGAGTGGAAGTCACTATGTGATTCCTCTCCGCGGAGTCTATAACCACCCACCCAATTTTCCTAATGTCTCCAAGGTCTCTAGTGTCCTTGGACAGCACGCGACGAAATCGCGCAGCGTCATTTACCTCAATTATGGACTCACAGAAGCTGATCCAGATCCAGAACTGATTAAAACTGTTATTGTACACAGTCCTGTCCGATTCCCTTTTCGATTTCTTGGCCCTATTGAAGAGTTTCCTAGTGGACTTTCGAAGAGCACTCAACTCCTGTGTCCACCAAACAGTCTGTCTCCTCTTACCCGGAAAGGTAAGGGGGCATGTATCAATAAAGCATTTATATAAAAGATCTGTAACTTTGTAAACTTTCCTATTTTTATCATCACTTGTGGTGCGGGGATTGGAGTCCAACACAGACAGCCTAGTGACAAGTTGATGAAATTTCACCCAGTCAGTTTTCCTATTATTCCTAAAGGGAACTTGGGATCCCGCAACGAAGTCAATAGTAAAGAGAATTGTAGTTACTATGGTCAGAAAAGGAGTAGTCAACCGACATCCTTCAATTACTCAGAAGATACGGTTATGTCAATAACACTCTCACTTAATTTATTACGAAAGGTGGCCCTGTTTCCCGCATTGCAAATTTTGAGCCCGGATTGAATAATAAAATTATTATTGAATAATAAAATTATTATTGAATAATAAAATTATTAATAAATTATTTGCATCGCAGCCCATAATAAGGCGTCGTCCTTTAGCAGATGCCTGGTGTACCAGTTCAAGAACTGCCCTACCAGGCGGATCACACTATTCATACGGTAGATACCAGACGCAAGTATCAAATTCCATCCAGTCTCAATATACGTGCACACCGTTGCTATGTCGCCCGTACTAAAGTTGGGAGAAATGATAAGTTTCAAATCTTTTCTAGCTACTATACTAGCTCTTAGCTTTCCAGATGTTCTGACGGCAAAGATGTTCACATTGACATTGCCTAGACCTTTCGCATTGTTCTCATGGTCTATCCAGGGCACTTGTACTAGGGCAATGCCAATCTCATGGTTCGTGACGGAGAGTAGAAGATTAGCGGAGGCAGCCTCGCAGTGGTGCAGATTGATTTGCGCCACACGAAGCCACCTACGTTTATCTCCGTTCAAAGAAGCTGGAGTAGCGGAGCCTGACGGTTCCAAGACCAAAACGCGTCTTTCCCTCACGAGTCTTTATCTTCTCCAGTGACACCGAATCCAGGGCGATTCTATAATCGACGCCTGAGGTATCCGTGTCGGTAGCAGAACCGGTGGGCAATACCTCCCAGACATGGGTATTGAGTCTCGGGTTTTGCTTGCCAAGTAATTTTATCACTTTATCCGCTGACAAAACTGGCGGCGGTATCCAGACGGATACAATGGGTCGGAGCAGAAGTAAAGACTGAGAGATAACCTCCAGTCTCGAACCTGGCCAAGCTTCGTCAATACCGGCGATTGTGTTCTTAAGGAAGTCCACAGACTCCGTATTAACGCAATCGACGATTTTGACTCCCTTCAGCCAGTCGACACCACAGAAGCTAATCTCACCGATACTCCTACTATCGTCCAACATTGCATCCATCATCCTTCTTTCAACCTGCAACCAGTTGGTAGGCCTGATCTTCCCATCAGGATCAGCCCTACCAATGATTGCAATCTTATGGGACGGATTTGAACCTAAGCTGCTCTGCTTCCTTGGCTTCATTGAGCCTACGAGGGGCCCTTCACCGGATCTAGCTCCCGCTTTTGGGAAGTGAGCCAAGAGAACCGGATTGGGTTTTACCACTGTCGGCCCCTGAAGTAGAGGGACCCTGCGCTGGAGAATTCCCCCCCCCCCCCACTCCGAAGAGCAGGCAGCCCCGTTTATGGACTTTGCAGCCGGCAAACCTGAGGCCTGGACTCGGGTATTTGGAGTGGGACCAGAAGAAGAAGAAGGCGCATGCTCTGCGGTAGACGCATATCTCTTTATGAGTATTGGATATGTTCCTAACCTTGCCAGTTTTGACCGAGGTGGAACCCGCACCAGCCACCCCAAGCCCGGTGTTACCGTGAGGTGGAGTTTGGGTTGATAAGAGTAGGAACATACACTGACTTCGAATTGTTTTCATGCTGTGCAGCGATAATGGTAGTATCCCCATTCCCGTCAGAGAGGGGAGATACCATTCCTTCATCGCTGCTTAGTCCACAGTTTCCCATGAGATACAGCCAACCTCACAGGTAGAACAATTGAGGTGATCCCGTCCTTGCGACACCATCATTGACACAATCTCACGCACGGGATCCGTCTCAAATGTCATATTAGAAGTTAATCGTAAACCAGTATCGTTTGCAGTGTCGTTGTCAGGTTTAATAGTATTCGCATCAGTTATAGCATCAGTTTTATAATTTTCGTTCATAGTGAGTCCCACGAGTATGCCAGTAAAGTATTACAGTCCACCACAGTGGCGGTGTTAGCTGGACCTGGCAACAATATTACTGGCTATATACTCGATAGGGTGACCGTTACTACGCCGAAAGAAATTTTTTTTTTGAATGAAAGAAATTTTTTTTTTGAATGTGGTCAGATCAGGGATCGAACCCACGTTCTCATGCCACAAGAGCCGCGCACACTAGCCGCAACAATCAATTAATGTTCGATATTAATCATATCTCTCGTGGCCGTCGGTGGTGCAATGGTTAGTGTGCGCGGCTCTTGTACATGAGATCCGGGGTTCGAACCCGGCTCTGACCACCTTCAAATTTTCTTTCGGCGGCGGTCACCTCGCATAGTGACGGCGACACTATCGAGTATCTAGCCATGAAAAAGCTTCTCAAAATACCGTTCGGAATCGGTGTAAAACTGTAGGTCCCAATCAGTGAGTGAAAACTGGAAAGCGCACAGCTCAGTGATTGTGAGAAGTTCTCCCCAGTCCCTTAATGGGATGTAATGGGAAACTATTTTTTTTTTTTTTATTAATCATATCTCACACTCACGTACTGTAATTAACTTAAACAAAGGCGGTGTAATACAATTTTGTAATTTTTACACAACTTAGATGTCCAGAATCACCGCTTACGACAGCACATTTACTCTACGATTGCGAACAGTGAACTGGGTGTAGATTAGGGTTGTGAGCGCGGTGTATTGAGAGTGTCATATTTTAGGCTGGAAGTTGGAATGTGTACAAACTAAATGAAATAATTGCGGGCTTGCCGGAAAATCTATAGTTTTAATGATTTTTTAAATTTAAGGGAGACAATTCCCACCGATCCCAATGCTTACAAATGCTTTCGATATTCTCGGCTCCCTATCCCTTCAAAATTAATCGTTTTCATCCCTCCTCACTCCAAAGCAAATATATGACCATTAAATTACCGGGGCTCACCGAAAATAGTGGGTGATGGGGATTTCGGGGGACAATTTTACAAAAGACTCAACAGGAATGATGCGAGGACCGATTTCCATGCTGCGCAGTGTTATTTGACAGTAGTTAAAAATTTTGATGTTTTATTGTACATAATGCGGTCAAACACATTGCCAAGTTGTCATCGTAATCGATCAAGTCGTTTATAAATGACTGAATTATTAAATTGTTTTTGTCAAGAATTCCTCCTGTCTTCCACAAGTAATGACTTAAATATTTTCCCACTATCGCAAACGTTCGAAGCACTACTGTTAACTCGTCAATGCAAAGCATCAATTGCAGTTTCTACTCAATGACCACATCACATAATCATAATACAAGCATATCCATGATTCTGCCTTAATCCATTTATTCGCCTCATTACCACACTGATTTGTTACCCTGGCCAGTATTTTGAAATCGTCTCGCATACACAAAGTGCCATATTGAAACCTTTTTGGCACCCAATGCTACAACATTCGAATATGTAAATGATGGTGGCGGCGTCAACATCTTGCTCTGCCAGGAGTAAATGCATCAGCAACGCCATCACTATTGCTAACCACATCAGACTCTTGAGCAAATATTGGCATAGGCAATTGTTTTTACTCTGCCAGCTGAAACTCATTAGTATGCAATGAGATTGTAATCTTTATTTTCCTGCGGTTGCACGAGCTGAGTTTTTGTCCCGGGCTGGGAGACCCCAAAAGTTGTGCATTTGCTTTGTAACTCTGACGCAGGATGGAAGTGTAAATTGCAGTTGAGTGAAGTATTTCGCAAATGATAAAAGTTTTCCTTCAATTCATCGTATACATACATATAAATTTTGTGAAAGTCAATTTGCAGTATTACTGAAGGAGAAGGATTCAATTTGTATGAGGGGCCTTTAAATACTCGTTAACCCTCCCACAACCTATAAGGTCACTACACGGTTTATTTAAAACAGCCAAACCAACGGTACAGGTCAAAAACATACCCCAAATAATAAGTCCGACCCACGTGTGGAGAGCTGTACGCTGGTGAGCATCTGATCCCTACTATGCGGTTGTAACATAAATCCTGGCATTAGGTAAAACGGCAGTAGTGCCAACGAAAATACAAAAACTAAACGGAAAACAATTAACTGATTACCCCTCCATACACTGATGGATGACCCCTTCACAATTGACGTTTACTTGTTAAATTAGAAGAACCACGATTTATGTACATGTACCTGGAATGTAAGAAACTTAGTATACATAGCAGTTACCAGTATCCAACTGGCCGATTATAAGGCTGACATTACCGATATCCAAGAAATGCGTTATATAGGACATGCCTGTACAATAAATAAAAACTGACCTACTACAAATGCCGTGGAAAAAGTGTTGGATTTGGTTGGGTATAATAAATATATACGTCCAGACCGGTGAGTGTCAGACACTATCCGCATATCAACGAAATTGTCGCATATCAACACTTAGCTCATTTGTATGCATACCTCGACCAAATATAAATACAAAGAGGTTAACGAAATATTTTACGACCGCCTAGAAAAAACCACCGATCTCTGTCCTGGTCATAACGTAACTGTTCTGAGTGATTTGAATTCCAAACTCCAAATAAACTCATTTAATAACTAGCGCAGGACACATCCCCTCTCGATGATTCTGAAGCGCTGTACAAACATATTTCAGACTCTATACAAATGTTCGTAATCCCCGTTCTTGTATGCAAAGAAAAACATGTTTAGAGCTCGTTTGGGTCAAACATATTTCGTTTTCTCCAAACACATTTTAAAGCTGTTACATTTCCCACATTCAAAAATCACATGAGGTGTCATGGGATACCCAATTTGGAACGAAGTTTCTTTCGCTATATATTATGTACAAGGTGGCGCAAAAGTAATTCTCCTATCAGAAAATGCTATAAATTTTGCGATTGGCCCCTAATGTCAGTTCTGTTTTGACATTTGTGTAGTAAACACATGCGAAATACACGTTAATAAACAATGTTACGCTACACTGCTCCAGAACGCGGAATATTGCTGACTATTTATTTGACCAATAATCGGTCGGTGACTTTGGCACAACGTGAATTTCGTCGCAGATTTCCTGGCCGTCCAACGCCTACTGGTGAAATACTGCGACGTTTAGCCGCTCGCCTCGAAGAGACTGGCACAACACGAGATGCTGCCAGGCGTGGTAGACCCCGGAGTAGCCGTTCTGCAGATAATATTGCTGCTGTAGCCGAGGATGTAATGGAAGCGCCGTCGACATTGACCAGACGACGTGCCACGCAAATGGGTATCAGTCGACGGTCTTTACAGCGAATTTTGGTACAAGATTTGAAGATGTTTCCGTACAAAGTCCAGACGGTGCATCTGCTGTTAGCTGCTGACCGCCAATCGCGCCTAACATACGCTCAAGCCATCCTTAATCACCACCAAGAGGAAGATGATTTTTCATCAAAAATAATCATGAGTGATGAGGCCCATTTCCATCTTAGCGGGTACGTAAATAAGCAAAATTTACGCTTCTGGGGCACTGAAAATCCGCGTGTAACCCACGAAGAGCCATTACACCCGCTCAAAGTCACTGTATGGTGCGCTGTTTTCGCTGGAGGAGTCAAAATGCCATAAAAAGGGCTCAAATGGCAATCAACTGTGGCGGCGGCCATTTACATGACATCATATTCTCGACTTGATGTAAAAAAAATTAAAAGAACAAATTAAAATAATCCACAAGAAGAATCAAAGTTTTTAATTTTTTTTTAAATTAGTTTAGTTTAGTTTATTGATTTATTTTCGATGGTAGAACAATAAGAATACAATTCTTTTATAGTTCAATAGCGTATTACAAATGGAAGTCATTATAATTAAATATATAGTATATGTAATTCAAAGTTCGAAGTAAGTTTTTTTTTTTTTTTCTTCCCCTTTCCCCTTTATAACATAAACTTTAAGTAGTTACGATACAAATTTTATTTTCCACCAAGGTTTACATTATTTTTATACAAATTACAGACAAAAAACATCGGAAGTTTACTTTTGCGCCACCTTGTACTAATTAGTTCCAGCACGTATAAAGCTCCCGCTGAAAAGTCCGATAATTTAAATGGATCTTTAAGAAAAGGTACTTTTTGTAAAATAAAAAACTTATTTTAAGAATTTTTTTTGAAGTGTATTTTAAAAAAAAAAGTTTATATTTTTATGTCCTTTTTGTAAGAATATGTATTATATTTTCCGGAGTATGTATTATATAGGTCCTTTTTTAAAGAGATCTACTTCTTTTATTAAAAGTTAATGTTTTTTTTAAGAAAAGGTACTATTTTTAAGAAGAAGTACTTTCTGTAAGAAAAAGCCATAAGAGTATGACTTTTTTTTACAAAGACGTAAATTGTAATAACAGGTACTTTTTAAAGAAGTTGTACTCTTTTTAGGAAAAGGTTATTTTTGAACAAAATTTACTTATTTTCAGAAAGCCTACTTATTTCAAGAAAAAAAGGTAATATTTTATATTTAAGAAAAGGTACTTTTAAGAAACGAATTTTTGTAAGAAAAGGTATTTTTTATTACAAGATATTTTTATGAAGAAAATGTTTTTTTTTTTAAAAATGATCATTTTTTTAGAATTGGTCCTTTATTCAAGAATAGGTGAATTTTTAAGAGTAGGTAGGTAGTAGATATTCTCCCATTAAATGAGACAAAATTAAACCATAGACACAATGTAATATTTAAAAATTATAAAATCATAAGCAAATATCGAATTTATGCAACAAGGGGTGGGGGAACTGCAATATTAATCAAGAATAACATACAATACTACAGTTACGATAACAAAAGTATATATTCGCTAGGTGCGTTAGAGTCATGCACCATAAAGATACCAGTTGACTGCAACAAATTTTTAGTTATTATATGTGCGTACTATCCCGCCGGCAATATTCAATACGAGCAGACTTGCAAAAACTAACGGGTCCGCCAAATAAGTTTTTTTTTGAAAATGCTATACAAAAAACTACTGAATATTTTCTCAAATTTCTGTTTTCAATTGAAATTACAATCCTTCGGGTTAATAATGGAAAATAATTTCATTCAAATGGCTGCCTCGGCTGGCCATGCAGTAGCCTCCAATTTTTAAGCACATTATCGATTGTGTGCAGCTGTATTTCACCAATGGCTTCACGAATATTGTCCTTTAAAGCGTCGATTGTCTCTGGCTTGTCGGTGTAACACTTATCTTTGAGGGCACCCCACAAATAATAGTCCAACGGTGTCAAATCGCAGCTCCGAGGTGGCCAAACGACATCAGCTCTGCGGCTGATAATGCGACCTTCAAAAACAGGGCGCAAAACATCGAGTGTAGCTTCGGCTGTTTGGCACGTAGCGCCGTCCTGTTGAAACCAAATGTTGCCACTATCCTCCTCTTCAATATTTGTGAACTAAAATTCGTTCAACATGGCCCGATAACGATCGCCATTGACTGTAACGGCCACTCCTTGCTCATTTTCGAAGAAAAATGGCCCAATTCTGCCTCTGGACCAAAATCCGCACCAAACAGTGACTCGTTTTGGGTGCATTGGTTTTTCAATGTATGCGTGCGGGTTTTCTGTGCCCCAAATGCGACAATTTTGCTTGTTTACATACCCACCAAGATCAAAATGAGCTTCATCTGAAAAGATGATTTTTTTAGGGCAAAATCGGCATCTTCTGTAAGTCGATCGCAGGCCCACATTACCATGATTTTCAAAGTAATGTCGCAATATTTCCCACCGATAGTCAAGCGTATACACAACTAATTAGTTGATTTTATGAATGTTCAAAATCCAAATAACTACTATGTACTAGCGGGTGACTTGAACTGCAACCACACAGAATAGGGTAATACTGATAATAACGCAAAAGGCAATAAACTAAAAAACTAAAGGCAATAAACTAAAAAACAACATCGAAGTCCTTACATTTCCAACATGTTCAGCGAAGCCCGCTTTCCTTAGCCGTAATTATGTCATAATGCCTCCCATTGAAGCCAGCACACTTCACAATGGCATGACTATCACAAAGCTAACATGAAAGAACACAACCCTCATGTACGCCCCTGACTGTACAAATTTAGTAATAATTACCAAATCCTAAAAGTATGCGGAATAATACTGGGTTGTATACTGGGTTATAGTATAATACGGCTAAAAAAAGTTGTTTAAAAATTTTGCATTTAGCCCCCATCCCGCAACGTGCGATAAGGAACTTCGTTCCAAAAACTGTTACCAGGGATGATAATAATCGCAAATGTCATATAATTTTTTATATGCAAACTGCCATAATTGACTTTTGTGACAATTAAAGAAACCCATTCATTATAAACCAAAAAATGTATGTAGAGGGTTTTTCAACAGAGACACTACAAAATTAAATCCCGCTCTTTTAACATTTCTCTTCAGTAAGGTTTGCCACTTCATCATTGAAAGATATACGAGCCAACAACGAGTCGAAATTATTAAAATTTACTACCGAAATTTGGAGTCAGTGGCCTCAACTTTAAGAGCGCTACGTCCAATTTGTGGTCGTCATAATCGTCCTACCAGATCAACAATTGAGCGTCTAGTGGAAAAATTTGAATCCACATGCACAGTACAAAATGTTCCCGTGCCAGTGAGACAAAAAGTGCCCGTAGTGTAAGGAATATTGCTGCCGCTGAGGCTTCTCACACGTCGTTCTCAAGCGTTGGGCATCTCTGTGACGTCGTTGTGGCGAATTTTACGAAAAGATCTTGGCCTACATCCTTACAAGATCAAATTGACGCAAGAACTGAAGCCGCTTGACCACCATAAGCGTCGTATGTTCGTGAATTGGGCTGAGCAACAACTTGAAAATGATTCGGATTTTCATCGGAAAATCATCTTCAGCGGTGAGGCTCTTTTCTGGGTGAATGGCTTCGTCAATAAGCAAAATATGCGTTATTGGTCAGACAGAGATTGGACAGAGGCACATTACTATGAATGCGAATCGCTACCGTTTAATGATAACCGAATATTTTTGGCCCCAATTGGATAATATGGACTTAGAGGATATGTGGTTCCAACAGGACATCGCCGCAAGCCACACAGCGAATGCTACAATCAATTTATTGGAAGCCAAGTTTGGTGAACGTGTTATCTCACGAAATGGCCCAGTCGATTGGCCGCCTCGGTCGTGCGATTTGACGCCGTTAGATTATTTCCTGTGGGGCTACGTCAAGTCTATGGTCTATGCCAACAAGCCAGCGGCGATTGATGAACTTCGTACAAATATCGAACGTGAAATTGCAGCAGTATCGGCCGATTTATGTTTGAAAACCGTCGAAAATTGGGTTCAGCGTCTGGACTTCTGCAAGCGTGCCCGTGGTGGCCATGCAAAAGAAATCGAGTTCCATACATAATGGCATCGAACGTACTTTCACAGGAATAAAGAATATCATTGGTATCTAAAACCGGTTTTGTTTTATTTAAAACAACTTTTGTAGCGCTCTTATTGAAATACCCGATACATATATGCATACACTCAAATGCGATGGTGCAGTGATGGGGCCTGGGTTCAAGTCCATGAAGTAAAATATTTTCAAAATTCAATAAAATTATTCCAGTAATGAGTTTACACTTCCATCCAATATAAATAATATTCAGAGAAACTCGTTTGCATCAGCTTGCCGCAAACATTTTTAGTTCTGGTAAAAGTTTTTCGTTGCGCTAAATATTTTGTTTTTAATTGCAAACATATTCTCTTCTCGTAAACGTTTATTTCTGTGTCAAAAAGGAAAAACGTCTTAAGTGCACTTAGGAAACCATTGACTAAGTGCACTACGATAACTACTGGAGTCTCAATTATCTCCAGATCCAGTTTTTATTTAATTTGCCTTATGTATCAGGAAATCATACACCAGATATTGTTTACATATCTAATTAAATGTCAGAACTTCTCATGGAAAGTACCCCGTAAAGATGCTCTGCTAGAAAAGTTGGAAATTCACATAAGTCGTTTTTCCTTTTCGGCATAGATTTTTTGATATAGAGTTAGCACACATCGTTTCTTGTACAAGTTTTCTGGTCTATTATATGATTTTAGATATTTATCACAAACGAAATAATGTGTTGATTCAAGCGAAGTTTATTTATCTGAGATTTTGTGTGGGTGTATAGTAATTTTGCGATGTGTGTAGTTATGAAACACTACATCGAGACAAACAATGGCAGGAAGAAGAGTGCTGCATGGCAATTGTTTAAAAGAGCTCTGGACACATGATAATGCTTTAGTCAGTTGCAACGCGTGCTGCGAGAAAGCGGAATGAAGAGGAAAGAGGTGAGCTAAACTGCATATACAAGGTGGCGCAAAAGTAAACTTCCGATGTTTTTTGGCTGAAATTTAAAAAAAAAATTAAAAACTTTGATTCTTCTTGTGGATTATTTTTATTTGGTCTTTTAATTTTTTTACATCAAGTCGAGAATATGATGTCATGTAAATGGCCGCCGCCACAGTTGATTGTCATTTGAGCCCTTTTTATGGCATTTTCCATCACTTTGGCCAAACCTTCCGGCGATAGGTCCTCACATTCTTGACGGATATTGTCTTTAAGAGCTGCAAGAGTCTGAGGCTTGTTGACATAAACCCGCGACTTCAAAAAGCCCCACAAAAAGAAGTCTGGAGCGGTCAAATCAGGCGATCTTGCTGGCCAGTGCAAATCGCCAAAACGGGAGATTAGGCGCCCGGGAAATGCATCCTTCAGCATATCGGTTGTGGCACGTGCAGTGTGTGCCGTTGCACCGTCCTGTTGGAACCACATGTTTTCCAATCCCAATTCATCAAGTTGCGGCAAAAAGAACTCGTTGATCATTGCTCTGTAGCGTGGCACGTCGTCTGGTCGATGTCGATGCTTCCATGACATCCTCGGGTACAGCGGCAATATTCTCTGCAGAACGGCTACTCCGGGGTCTGCCACGCCTGGCAGCATCTCGTGTTGTGCCAGTCTCTTCGAGGCGAGCGGCTAAACGTCGCAGTGTTTCACCAGTAGGCGTTGGACGGCCAGGAAATCTGCGACGAAATTCACGTTGTGCCAAAGTCACCGACCGATTATTGGTCAAATAAATAGTCAGCAATATTCCGCGTTCTGGAGCAGTGTAGCGTAACATTGTTTATTAACGTGTATTTCGCATGTGTTTACTACACAAATGTCAAAACAGAACTGACATTAGGGGCCAATCGCAAAATTTATAGCATTTTCTGATAGGAGGATTACTTTTGCGCCACCTTGTATAAGTGAAAGTGAATCGAAAAATCGAATAAGACTAATATTGTTGTCAGTACTAAGAGTTTCAAACAAAAAAAAACATTCACGAAGCTACTTGTATATCTCCTGATCAAAACCCAGAAAACCAGTTTGAGCACGTAGTAATTGATGGACCTCCTTAGTCAAGTGTAATAGACGAACGCATGAGTCGTGGTGCTAATATCAACTAGTATCATTACCTCGATGCAGCAAAGATTCGCACAATAATAAGCAGAACCAAAATTGTACGAAACCAGACATAGAGAAAGCTTGACATCGCAAACCAACAATTACCAGATGTAGCCACAGCCTACACAAATATTCTCACACAATAACTAGCGTAAAACCCATCCCCTCATAATTATTCTGAAGCACATTTCCAACTCTATAAAAACTGTAAAAAAGAATCAAAAAATTACAAAAAATCAAAATTTCTTGTCTACTGTTTTGTCTCACGGCTTACTACAAAAGGTGTCAATGGACTCCGGGCGGGGATGAGCTTATAAGGTGCAATCTCCTACTCATTTGCAAAAATAGGATAGACGACAGCATACCTGTCGATTATTCGATACCGATACCGACATTTGTTCAATACATCACTAGATGTTGTGCTCATATGTACTCTTCTAAATCCTTTTAATCTTTGTGTATGCATTGGGTCTGTTTGACCGATAATTAAATAAAATCTGGAAGAAGAGTTGTTAACATCATGAAACCTGGACATATGAATCTCTGAAAATGAGCAAATTCTTTTCCTCATTTTCAAATATTTTTTAAATAAAGTGTAAAAATGTATGGCATAACTACAAATAAATATAAATTTTTCACTTCTAAATTGAATGAAAACTTAAACTTCACATAAATTACTTGCAGTTGGCTTTAGCAACAGTCAGCCATGACAACATCCTGACAAATCAGTAAGACGGTTTGACATAGACTGTTAGTCCCGTCGCAATTTAAGCCGTCGAAGTCTAAACTAGTGACATGTCATGAATATGTTTTATATAAATTGCCGTTACTTCATGACACTAAATAAATATTTTCCCATTACATCCCATGAAGGGATATGGGAGAGCTTCTCACAATCACTGAGCTGTGCGCTTTTCAATTTTCACTCACTGATTGGGACCTACAGTGTTACACGGGATTCCGAACGATTTTTGAGAACCTATTTCATGGCTTATTACTCGATAGAATCGCCGTCACTAAGCGAGGTGGCCGTCGTCGAGAGAAATGTAAGGTGGCAAAAGCAGGGATTGAACCCACGTTCTCTCGCACAACAGTCGCGCACATTAACCACATGACATTGTCCTAAGGAAATACTACTGAAAATATATTCAATACAAAATCGGATCGTTTATATCAAACCGTGAATGTTCATATTTCCTTGGATCTGCCGTATCTAAACATACACTCCAAGAAATACAAGGTTTATTGCTCGGTTGCCGCACCAATACTTTGATTGATTTGTATTAATTTATTAATCGCAACCGTTCATGTAGTTCTCTCAAATAAACTCATATAACTCATAAAGTTGGTGGAACCGTGTTTCGTTTCTCGCAAACGTTTTTTCAGCTCTAATTTTTCATGTCTTGTTTACTGCAAACCTTTTTCAGTTCTCGCAAACGTTTTTTTAGTTTGGAACTACTATAACACGGTTGCTGTAACCGTAGGAAAAGTTGGCGGAACAGTTTTTCGTTTATCGTAAAGGTTTTTTCAGCTCTCATTTCTCATAACTCGTTTACTGCAAACGTCTTTCAGTTCTCGCAAACGTTTTTTTATTTTGGAATAACTAGAACTCGGTTGCTGTAATCGAAACAGCAGTCGGCGGAACCGTTTTTCGCTTCTCGCAAACGTTTTTTCAGCTTATATTTTTCTTAATTCGTTTGCTGTAAATATTTTTCGGTTCTAATAAACGAAATGACTTGTATGGATTAACAGAAGTTCGTTTCTCCCAACTACAGCCCCCAAACGAATCTCACGTTTGGGAGGAACGAGTTTTTTCTTTGCGTGTAGTAACGACTGCTTTGAGATCAGTCAGAGAGTTGTGCTTGAGAATATCTGTTATTTCGGGCTTTGGAGTTATTTCAGTAATAAAACCTTTTCTCGATAAACAAAGATGCAGATATATCAGACTCATATTCCATCTGTAGATATATCAGACTCATATTCCAAATGGCCCTGGGGGCCGTCGAGAGAAAACTGATTTTGAAAATATAAGGACCACTGGAACTGTCCTTATTATTAGGTGGATTATTAGCTCACTACTTCCACGCAGTATGTCCCGGGCAATGGCTTATTGGAAACCTCCGTTAGCTAGCTAAAATGAGAAGTCGAAACGAATGAGGAACCTGAGTAGTAATGGGATCACTGATATGTCTCAGGATTATTAGGTGATCCAGTCACTGAAGCTCTTCGAAGTAATGGACATATTCTTCTGTCATTTGAAGGCGGATGAGCCAACACCCCTGGCCAACGGCGGATCAAAATTGAAAAAACCAAAATCCAGCTTCGACTCACTGCATTATGGTCAGCGTCTGATCCATAATGGGCGGCTGAAATATGATCATCCTGGCAGTAGGTAAAATGCAACCCACGGTGGGCTGGGTTTGCCTGCCGCCACCGTTATATAGGCAATGAAAACACACGGAGAATATGATAAACGAAGAAAACCCCTAACTGTTGACGACCCTCGCAAACGTTATAAGGACCACGATTTAAGGATATGTACCTGGAATGTCAGAACACTATACAGGACTGGTGCCACTTTCCAACTGGCGGATGTCTTCGAATAATATAAAGCTGACATCACAGCTATCCAGGAAATACGATCGGCAGGATATGATTGCTCCAGAAAGAAAAACTGTGATATTAACTACAGCTGCCACGAGGAAAAGCACGAATTCGGTGACGATAAAGACGATGAGGTCAAAGGATCGTTTTATAAGCGTCTGGAGGAAGTTTATGAACGCTACCCGGACCACGACATTAATATTATCCTAGGCGATTTTAATAATTGGGAAAGCAAAATGTCTTTCGACCAACCATCGGTAATCACAGTCTACATGATACCACTTCCGATAATGGAATTAGACTGATAGACTTCACCGCTGCAAAGAACATGGTAGGTAGTAGCACACGATTCCAGCACAAGGACAAACATAAGGCGACCTGGATATCTCCTGATCAGAGAACGAAGAACCAGATTGATCACTTGGTAATAGATGGCAGACACTCTTGTAGTGTAATGGATGTAAATGAGATATCATTTAGTGTAAATGAGATATCAATGCCCTAAATGAGATATCAATGCCCTATCAATAGAAGCTCTCTCTCCTGCTAGAGCAGAATACCCCCCTCCCGAAGACCAAGATGCGCAGTGGAAGCACATCTCGCATTATTTGGAAACCGCTGCAAGGACTGAACTTGGATATCAAAGACGAAGAATGTCGCATTACAACTGACGAAAAAGACACTGCACGTATGGCAACGAAACAGTCAGTTACAACGGCTGCTTCGAATGAGCGGTACAAGAGGCTTTGAATGGAGGAAAACCACCTACATATTTTAGCGAAAAAAAGGCAATGGGAGCATAGGGAGAGTGAAAAGACCGAATTGTGCAGGACGAATGGTGAATCCCGAAAATGTTGACAGAGGGTAACAAAATCGAATAAAGCGCCTAATAATAGGCTGCCCTCCTGCAAGGATGAAAATGGGAATCTGGTGACTGATAAGCAGTGTGTGTTTAAAATGTGGAGAGACCATTTTTCCCCACTACTCCGGTCAGATTCTTCCACAGAACTCCCAAAGTGTATCGCCATATTGGAAGATGCTATAACTTGTACAGATGGTGGCAACTGTATATTTGTGATGTTAACGGATACAGAAAACACATCGACAACCTATGGAACGCTATACTACTCCAGAACGGGCAATACTCGTGACTATTTTTTTACGGAGTAATTCTTCAGTGATTTTGGCGCAACGTGAATTTTGCTTATACCGTATAGCCACTTGGGAACTACACTCAGAAAATTAATTTTTTAAAAAGGAGGTTGTAGCAACGCTAATCTCGGCTGTTGTCATCGAATTAAAGTTACCACAACCGACTTGACATTGCCATGACTGAATGTAGGCCTAACAACTGAACTTCGGTTGATAACACCTCATTTAATAATTTATTTGGTTGTGACAACTAAATCTCCAATTATATTCGGCATGTCAACAAATTTTTTTAAAATAATTTTGTTTGCAACAAGCAACGACAATAACCAGCAACAATTTGGAATTAATTGTAATGTAACAACAGTAATTGTACCAATCTCGGTCGCAATAACTGAAATTTGGCATCAATTCGGTTGCAACTATAGAATTGGATATCATTTCAGTCGCAGTATCCGAATGTGCCATCAATTCAGGTGCAACGACCGAATCTGGCGATAATTTCTCAGAAATTGTGTTGCTACAACCGAATTTATTGTCAATTGTTTTTCCCAGTTGGAAATTTCCGAAAGACATCATCAATGAATAAGAACTGAGATGCCAGAGTCCCTGCTGATTTGCCGATCCGCTCCCATACACTAAACATAATGATTTGGTAAAAACCGAAGTTTGTCAATAGTTTCGATCACCTTAGGACACGATCTTATGACATAAGGAAATTCTGCTGACAATGTATTCAAGACAAATTTTCCAATTGGAATATTTCAAACATATTTCATATCTGAAGTTTAAAATTATGTTAAATATTATACTTATGTACAAATTTATTCAAGCTCAAGACCTTTTTAAATAATATAAAGCTTATTTATTAGCTTTATATTACTTTCAAAAAAGTCGAGCATAAAAATGTTCCAATGATACCAAGGCTGTCTGTATAGCTATTTTGGATCTTGCCAAGATCTTCATCAGCAGACGTTTTTGATATGTTTTCGGTGAATTCTTCAAAAATATATACATATCTAGAAAAACTCATCATATTAATGAGAATTCTTCAACTCTTTTTTATCATGTCGAAAAATCATTGGTTTTAAACAGGCCTGAGTTGTGCATGAAAGTGTTCCAATGGTAGTCCTTGGTATTCTTCAAACATGTATATAAAGGAATTCTCATTAATATGATGAGTGTTTCTAGATATATTTTTTTGAAGAATTCACCGAAAACATACCAAAAACGTCTGCTGATGGCAAGATGGCAAGATCCGAAATAGCTATGCAGACAGCCTTGGTATCATTGGAACATTTTTATGCTATTATTTAAAAAGGTCTTGAGCTTGAATAAATTTGTAAGTTTAGAAAACAGACCGAGTAAAAATTCCCGTAAGGGAAATGATGAAAATTAAATATTATATCAAAAATGTTAAATAGTATACAATTATTGTTGTTGCGGTGATACCAAGACTGTTTTGCGGTTATTAATAAGGTATTTTTTCATGGTTGGTCTGGTTGTCACCAAAAAGCGGAACACAATGGGTAAACAATCAGATTTTTTTGGTTAAGAATGCAAAATTAAATACTTAATACATGCATGTAGCTGAAATACGACTAAATGTGCAACACATCGGCCTGGAACATAAAAAGCACCCTGTGTAATAATTTTTTATTATAGATTAAAGTGGGGATGAGACGCCAAAATACGTGAAAATTCCTCAAAAAGCGGGACAATCCCTCCAAAATCGGTATGGTTGGTCAGGTTACCGATGACCCATGAAGGCCGAGACTTCAAAATCGATCGGAAGTACCATGGAAAATTAATTTCCTTTGGAAAAATTCGGAAAAAATTTCAAAATTCTCTTGTGACAACCACTAATTCGGCGGTGGCAACCTTTTATCGGCTGTGACAACCTCTAATTTGGTTGAGATAATCTCTAGTTCGGCTGTGATGACTTCTAATATGGTTGTAACAACTTCTTCAATGTAATTGGTCAATACATGTTCGTCTCTGCAGCACATTTTTGTGATATAATTGAGGACGTTCAGTCCATCAGCCACAACCTGCACATCGTCGGCCACTTTACAACTACGCTCACACTCTCGAAAACGCAATAGCCGTTTTACTGTCGAAATTTATATGAGCGGCGACGTCCAGTTTCATATGAGCGGATCTTGAAGATGTTTTCGCGTCGCCTAATGTCTCCTTTTTTTACAGTATCCGGCAAAATCGCTTATTACTGGGAATTTTTGAAGCCACGGGTTAAGTGAGCAAGGTATAGACTCTGAAAGCTCTCAACAAATGCAGTTTGAAAATAGAGGACCAGAATTTATTTCCTGAAGTTCGCCAGAACGATTGAAACTTTTAGTAAAAATTGCCCAAAATGGTCATCAAAATGGCGCCACGCACTTCACCGATATCATCCTCAAAAAGTACTGGAAAAACGTTAAGGTCCAAATAACATTTTAAGGCTAGGTATAAAGCTCATAAGCTGAACATGTTTCATCATCATGTTTCAAGGAAATAATTAAAATATTCGTTTTAATAATTTTCTAACAATTGTTCCAATGGCTAGATGCAACAAATGTATGTAAGTCGCCAAAGAATTTGGATCACATAGCAAAAATAATCATTTTGGAGCAGGGCATGTGCAGAGATGATCTTCAGTGGATTTGTCCCACTTCCTTAACGTTAAAGTTTCTGCAAATATGGATTAGCCTGACCTTGATGTTCAGCGCATGTGTGCCAATGTGCCCAGTTTCCATCAAGCACTGACACAATCATTGACACGTAGGGCCAATCAAACAATCATTGTAATGGCTCAGTGGCCAAGCGATCTACATACCGGTACTGACAGAATTCAACACATCAAAACACTATGATTACAGTCGCAAGATAATAATATAGTACGAACTGTAGTGATCCAAGGCAACGGAACTTTGGTAAAATACCACCCGGCACAAGACTCATAAAATTACATTGCAATATTCGCTTAATGAGGATACAAAAATTGAGTCTGAACTGAATTTACCCAACGAAAATAACTCAATTGTCGGGAGCCCTTTCGTCTTTTAGCGCCCTTTTTGTTCTTCAATTAGTAAATCACTATGTGCCAGAAACTATTCTGCCGGAATATTTCCACATGCCACCAGGGTTTAATTAATGCATTCTTTGGCTTAAAAGCTCAAAATCTTTCACTGATTTTCGCTCGTTTTTTGTTTGCCTTTTATTCCTGTTTTGGTAATTGCCCAAGGTTTTAATGACAAGAAACTTTTCCCATTTAGGCTTGAAAACGTAGCCGCTGAAAATCGGTTACACGCAATTTAAAGTTTTTCATACATCTCGTAGACGGAGATTGCAACGAACATTTGTTGCGTTTCCCCTCATTAGGGTGTATGAAACACTAGAATTGAACAAAGTTACAGAAACATTTTGAATTTCCTAGCGATTACACAGTAAGCGGCAAACATATTAGAAAGGTTGTGTGGAGTGTTATCATTGGTGATATCTACTTCGATTAATAACACTGTGTGTGACCAAAAGTCTTATTTGAGTGAAACTAAGCGAGCCAGCATAATTTTGATACGCTGAATCTAATGACATTTACCGCTTTTCGCTATCATGTCAACGATTTCAGATATTTGGCAACAAAGTGTGCTGGGAAATCAAAAATGCTAAGATCTTTAGGACTAAATCAGATGCAGAAAGCTTCCGAATTAATGTTTGTCTTCTGAGTAAGAAATATCTAAGTTGTTATCCCCCCGCCGAAAATTTTGCTTGTAGATATACCAAAATGGCCCATGTCGCTGAATATGGGCATTTCCATAGAAAGGTCAACCTTTTGTCACATCACGTCACTCTCGATAATTACTTATATTTTAGGACCAGTTTGTTAGATTGTGTTATTTTATTTTAATAAATATGAAATTACTTACATTCTGTATTTAGGAAAAATTAGAAAACAATCGAACCACATGGTCATAAAAATATAACCACATAACGAGGGTGACGTGATGTGACATAGGGTGGCACTTTCTCTGGAAATACCCATATGATCTTTTGAATCCAACGCGCGCATCGTTGCCGCAAAGGAGCACCCATTTTGATAAAAAAAAGTTTAATAATTTGCAAGTGTTGCATGTTAATTTCTGGCCCAAAGAATAAAAAAATCAGGAATATTAATAGAAGATAAAAAAAACAACATCCATTAACTGTCAAATTGTATCCATGTCTATAGCTTGGTCGAATTAATGCATTCATTTCGTATTGTAATCCGTATTTTGGAACCGCCATAATACATTAACTTGATGTATGTATCAAGGAAATAGGGTAATGGGAAGTTACCAGATAATAAGCTATCATCAAATTTAGCCTTTTAAACCACTTTCGCAAAGCAGATTAACCAGATGTAAAACAAATTCGATAATTCGACCCCAGATTCATCGGTGCAATCTTTAGGTCCATGCTTTATTAATTTGAAAGATTTAGGTAAATTATACGCACTCCGCGCCAATTATAAAACTCACCTAAACCCATGTTTTCAACATCTCCAGAATCCCAGACGGCAGAACTAAAAATGTTCTTGATTAATTCTGAATCCAATGCAGCAAGAGTGATTAGTTGGCTGTAACTCTAATGATAAGCTCGGTGAGGTGGGAGTGTCTATCACTTTTAACACACTTACTCCAATGAGAACCGTTGTGATACCATGGAGAGTCATATTCCGTTTCTATTGAAGCTGTAAATTGATCGGGCATAGTTAACGGGTGATCAACCCATATGATATCCCATCCCGATATTCCAGGATTTGGCTGAAGAAGAGACGTACAAATTAGTGCCTGGCGAACCAATTAGTGCACTGCAAAAAGGTCCAAAGATCATTTAGACTAACGTGCTGAATGGCTGTTAGATCCAACATGAAATACGATACTACATAGTGTATACAACTCACACAAAAGGCTTGACAATAGCAGACGACATGTTCGATGCTCTCGTTCCTCTTTTCATTTCAAAAGCTTCTGCAGTAATCATGAGCGGAGATTCCAAGTCTAGACGAGTGCCTGCCTGTTAAAGTGATCACAGCTACAAGCATATAGATATCCTATCTAGCACTGAATATCAAGTTTGAACTCGACCATATTGGCCTGGTGATTCTGAAGTTTGTGCCTCCAGAGTATATACAGGGTAGCCCAAAAACACTGACCCGCCGTTTTTTTAATATACTATCTTTAGAATTAAGTAACATAGTTTCATATATTTGTTAGATGCTCATTTAGACCTTACATTTGTTGTCCATTGCTTTTAAGAAGATATTGGCTAATTGGGTGCCATTATTATCACCATATTGGCTCTTCTTTTGGTACGGCATCCTCGAAAAAATATGGCCCTGTGACACCTCCGGCATAATGGTGCACCATGCAATCACTTTGGACGGATGTCATAACTCTTTGTGGATTATACGTCGGTTCCCAGTGCCCCACACTCACATAAAAATTTGGTTGAGACAGTCGAATTAGCCGTAACAAAATTTAGGGGTTGTCACAACCTAATCAGTCGTTTGCACAACGTCATTACATGTTGACACAACTGAATTAGGGGTTGACACAACTTCATTAGAGGTTGACACAACCTCGCTAGAGGCTGACACAATCTCACTAGAGTTTGACACGACCTCACTAAAAGTTGACACAACCTCACTAGATGTCGCACACACTAATTTCTAGAGGACTATTCCGTTCGGTGTAAACTAAATACCAATCATCTTTTCATTCTTATCATTTATTTTAAATTCCCAATTTGTCGCGCTTACGGAGAGTTTGTTTAACTAGGCCATACACTTTCATCTCAATACTGAAAGGTGCTTCTGCATTGATTGTCCCGTCCATAAGTAGAATAAATAACGTGGGGACAAGACACACTCTTGTCTAACCAGCAGATGTTGTGAAAGGTCATCTTTCAAAACATTTAATCAAAACAAACTTCATATGTTGCTTCGCTGTACAGCTGCCGAATCATGGATCACATTGAGCTTCGGTGTATAATATCGAAATGTTTGCCAAAATCTACGAAAATTAGGTACAGAGACTACTATAATTCAATCCATTAATCACACATAAGGTTGCGTTTTGCGTTAAGTAGAATAATACCGTTCCACTTCTGCACAGCGTTAGGTCCCCCTTTTTCGGGATAGTGATAACTTCGCCCTCTTTTTACTCCTAGCAGATGTATTATGTTTAATTTCCAAACCTATAAAAAGTGGAGAAGTCACATAGACCCACAGAAAAATTCCGTATTGGAGGTCGCCAGAGGTTGTTACAACCACAATGGTGCAACGGCAATGTGCGCGGTTCTTGTACATGAGAACGTTGGATCGATCCCTGGTCAGATCACCATAAATTCCTTTCGACGAGTATTTTGCCCTGTTAAGGGGTTAATTGTTTTTTCTGAAATTTTGCGTGTGTATTCGACTTGACCCATAGAACGATTTTTTTTTGCTAACAATCGTCCACTTTTTTTCGGCCCGGCCTAATACACATATTTGATTTTTGTATTTGTAATGATCTGTAAGGAAATGTATTTCCATTCACATGAAATAAATAAAAAATAATATGAAATAAAAAAGTTTCTCAAAAATACCGTTCGGAAGGGGTTGTGAAAAGCTCTCCCCAATTCCTTCATGGGATGTAGTGGGAAACCATTTTGTTTCTCTTTTATTACTGCAATGGAGGTTGTCACAACCGAACTAGAGGTTGTCACAGTCGCATTGGTGTAAAACTGTAGGTCCTAATCTCAGTGAATCTAAAAGTAGAACTTTCAGAGCTCACTGGTTATGAGAAGCTCTCCTCAATTCCTTCAAGGGATGTAGTGGGTAACCATTTTTTTCTCTTTTACAACTACAGTGGAGGTCATCACAACCGAATTAGAAGTTGTCACAACCCAATAGAGGTTGTCACAGCCGCATTACAGGAGTTAGAGGCTGCCACAAACGCATTCGTTTTCTTCTATTAATTTAAACCGCATTTAGTGAGAAGTTTTGAATGTTTTATTGATCAATTCATTTCGTACATTCAAATTATTCAAATTATTTCAAATTATTACAAAATAATGAAGCATTTGATGCCTTAATGCCCGTGGTTATCTCAAGCAGGGCCGAGGTGAACTGACCACCGTTAGACTTTTAATTGTGGGGTTTCCTTAAATCGCCGATCTATGTCAATATGCAAGAAATGCCAGATTCATCGAAAGTTTAACCTCGCGGCAGCCATTTTACCGATGCCATATTTCACAAATTAATCGTGTTTTGGTTACAAGCAAGCGATTATCGCTTGCTAAGTTGGAAAGAAAACGTTTATTTAGCGATAAGTGATTTTGATCGAAAATATGAAAAAGGGGTGAAACCGGTAAAAGATGTCAAAAAGAATTTTTCTTAAACTTAACGAAAATGATTCGCATCGCTAACTTTTCGCTAAGTCTTTCCTAAGTGCTTCATACAAAACAAGCGATTATATAAGCAAGCGGTGAGCTGGATCATCTGGATTTGGAAGACCCACACTTCAATCAGTCATCTCAAATCGACTTGATTATGGGAAACGACTCAGAACGTTTCATAAATTTGGACGGAGTAATGAAAAATATTTGTGGAGAAACATCCGCATATAATACCATATTCGGATGGGTTCTCAGCGGTCCAATACGCGCAACCCAGGTTCATTCATTTACTACCAATGTCGTCCCAGATGAAGATACCGACCTCAATAATCTTGTACGAAAATTCTGGGAGCAAGAAAAGATACCAACCTCAAATGAAACATCTGCTGATGACGAATTTTGCGAAAAATTTTATAGGAAAA
This sequence comes from Phaonia tiefii, assembly GCA_963931995.1. NCBI lineage: Eukaryota > Metazoa > Arthropoda > Insecta > Diptera > Muscidae > Phaonia > Phaonia tiefii. Next base: position 99,962,220 of record OZ008370.1, on the reverse strand, counting down.
CGACCGCACGTCAATCTTACGGCAGGTACATTGTCAGACTTCCCTTCAAGAACGAATTCCCTGACACTGTCTACCTTGGATCGTCTCGATTCCTTGGTCTAGGACAATTTTCTCGTATGGAACAAACATTGTCCAAGAATCTCGATCTCCAAAGGCAGTATAAAACAGTTCTCAATGAATATATTGATCTTAACCATATGGAGGAAACGTCTTCGATGGAAATTTGCTCGGATGATAAATATAACTCTTTTTATCTTCCACACCACGCGGTAGTACGACCGGAGCATAAAGTGACAAAGGTTCGAGTCGTATTTAATGCATCTCGCCAGACTAAGTCTGGGTTCTCGTTAAATGATGTGTTGCATACTGGTCAGACACTACAAACAGACTTAGTTGGTACCATACTCAATTGGAGAATGTATAAGTATACATTCAGCGGGGACATACAGAAAATGTACCGCCAAATTCTGGTGAATCCAGCTGATAGAGCTTACCAGAAGATTTTAAATCAAAAGGATGAACACAGCCCAATCCAAGACTATCAACTCAACACCGTAACGTTCGGAATTAACTGCGCCCCCTTTCTCGCAATTCGAACACTTCAGCAACTAGCGTCGGATTCTTGTGCTCAATATCCACTAGCAGCCGCCATAATTCGCAGTGAAACTTATGTAGATGACATACTTTCTGCCGGATTTACTATTAAGGAGGCTATGGACAAACATAACCAGCTCATAGCACTTCTCAATTCTACAGGGGTTCCCTTAAGAAAGATAACAGCAAATGACTCTCGCTTATTAGCCCATTTACCGCCAGAATATTTGTATGATCAGTCGTTCTTACAATTTCACGAGACAAGCTCAGAAAATCTCTAGGCCTTCAATAGAATGTGCTTACTGACTCATTCTCATACTCGCTTCCCAACTTGGAACATAATTCAAAAGTCACTAAGCGAAAAGTATTGTCACTAGTAGCTCGCCTTTATGACCCATTGGATGGGATTACTCCAATTGTAATTATACCGAAACTTTTGCTACAGCAAATATGGTTAGAAGGGCTGGAGTGGGACAATGAAGTCAGCTCAGCTTCCTTAAAAATTTGGAACAATTTTATCTCTGAACTCTTGCACATAGAGGCGATTTCTATTCCGCCTCATGTGCAATACAATTCATCAGTTGCTATTCAAATACATGGATTCTGCGACGCGACCAAAGGTGCTTATTGTGCTTGTGTATACTTAAGGTGCCAGTCTATACATTCATCTGCCTTCTCAAATATCCTAATAGCTAAGAGCAAGGTAGCACCTTTGCAACCAGTCTCATTACCCAGATTAGAGCTCAATGGAGCAGTTTTGGTGTCTAAGTTAGTTCATTATGTCAAGTCCAAGCTGAAGTTCGAAAAGACGGAGACTAATCTATTGACAGATGCGTCGATTGTTCTTGGATGGCTCTCAAAGCCACCGTGGACTTTTGAAACTTATGTAGCTAATCGCACAGCTCAAATACACGAGAGAATACCAGAAGCTAAGTGGCGTTACGTGCCAACCTCGGACAATCCTGCTGACTTAGGAGCTCGCGGCGCCAGTCCAATAGATCTCACTCAAAATTCTCTTTGATGGAACGGTCCCACGTGGTTACAGAATGCCCCGGATTCTTGGCCGAAAACTAATCCATTAATTCCTCCGGAACAGAAAGTTACGATACAATCTTTGCAAGTCACCATTGATGAACCCGACATTCTGATCCGGTTTTCCTCTTACACTAGAGCTCTAAGAGTACTAGCTTACGTTTTGCGTTTTTACCACAAAACCCATACAGCTCACAAAAATAATTACCAATATGAGAGCACAGATATTTCTTATATGGAATTACAGTGTGTGAAAGTTAGGCTAATATCTTTGGCTCACGCTCCCTACTACAAAGATGAATACAATGCACTCACAAACTCGCGGCCGATCTCAGCATAAAGCTCACTTAAAGTTGTAAATCCCTTCATGGATTCTGAGAACATAATGCGTGTTAATGGTTGCTTAGCACAATCACCACTTCCGTATAAGGAAAGGCACCCAGTAATACTACCTGAGAACTCAAACCTATGCAAACTTTATCTCTCCCACTTACATCTGTATCTCGCTCATGCAGAATGTAATCTCATGTGTAGAATGGTGCAAACTGAATTCTACATTTCCCGGTTAAAACCACGAGTGAAGGCCATTACACACAATTGCAAAATATGTACTATTTTTAAACAAAGACAACCCAGCAAACCATTTTTGGAGCGCTCCTAAAAAGGAGTCAGAAAAGAGTCCTACTAAAGTGCATTTTCGGAGCGCTCCTAAAAGGAGTCAGAAAAGTGTCCTATTAAAGAGCATTTTCGGAGTGAAAGTAAAATTTGCTTGTTACTATACTGAGACGGCACGCGCTATGACTTAGAAATTCCTCTTAATTATGTGTGTACCAACACGTTGTTGTGCTGTTATTTGGGCTTTGCTTGAAAAAAAAAATAACTGCACCACACACGGTGTGTGCTGTTGTCGTCGCACGAAGCGAAGCAGGCACCAAAAGCAATGTGTGCTTCAGTACAAAGTGTGATTTCGTTGAGTAAGGTCAAGGTAGTAGAATTTGTGAAATAAAATTATGTATATTATATAATATACATTATAAAAATGATATAATTATAAAAAAACCCCTCATAAAAGACTATTTTATGATATAAATTAAGAGATCTTCCAGAGCCCCAAAAACCATCATAAGAGAATCTTTTATGATATAAATTAAGAGCTCTTTCAGGGCCCAAAAATACCCTCATAAAGGACTCTTTTCTGACATAAATTTAGAGCTCTTTCTGAAGGACCATTTTCGAAGGAAAAGACACACTTTTCTGAAGGTTTTCGAGGCAAATATGATTGTTTTGTGGGCTCATAAAGAGTGTGAAAGCTCCGCAAAAGGAGTCAGAAAAGACTCTTTTCGGACTCATATGGCTTGCTGGGAATGTACACAACTCATGGCTCCAATACCGGCTGATAGGTGTACGTTCACGGCACCATTTCAAACGACTGGAATAGATTTCGCCGGCCCGTTTGAACTCAAAAGTTCGTATTTACGGCAAGCCAGCTTTATAAAAGGCTATGTGAGCGTCTTTGTATGATTCTCCACAAAGGCAATAAATCTGGACTCTGAACTATCCTCGTCAGCATTCGAATCCGCGTTCGCTCGTTTCGTTGGGTGGCGAGGTCTACCACACAGGGTAGTTACGGACAATGGTAGAAATTTCATTGGCGTTAGCAGAGCCCTACTCAGAGAGTTTCGTAATTTTCTCAGAGACTCATCCAGCGATATCTCTCAAAAAGCACACTGTGCATGGCTTCGAATGGAGCTTTATTCCTCCTCACGCACCTCACATGGGAGGCTGCAGTGAAGAGTTTCAAATTGCATTTTAAAAGAATCGCTGGCTCTCATAAATTTACTTTCGAGCAATTCTCAACCATTCTTGCTCGAGTTGAAGGGGTTTTAAACTCCCGCCCCATCTCTGCTCTGTTCGAGGATCCCAATGAATTGACTGCATTAACACCAGGTTATTTTCTCAGAGGTGCTCCCATGCTAGCATTGCCAGAATTGGCATCTCACAATGTATCCTTAATCAACCGTTGGTTGAAACTAAAAGCGCTCCATCATGAATTTGCAATTCGATGGAAAGAGGACTATCTCAAAGCCCACCAAAAACGCTACAAACCCAAAATCAGCTGCATAGATCTAGTAGTAGTCATGGATGACTTATTACCACCTAGTGAGTGGCGCTTGGGTAGAATTGAAACCACTCATCCCGGATCTGACAATAGAGTACGCATTGCAGACGTACGAACCGCCACGGGTGTTATAACTAGACCCATAGCAAAATTATGGTATTTTCCTTGCAATTCAGGGCACGACTCTTCACATTTAACCACATTTTAATACCTAAACCACTGTTCACTCTTCACTATTGTGAGGAATACTAACTCCAAAAATTTTCTGTTTCTTCTGTTTTTCCACTGGTCCAAATGCCAAAACCTATCCCGCGCTCGTGGCCAAAAGCGAGAGAAGGACGTTTTTCGGTGCAGGTTGTGCCCCAAGTTTCATTCTCTGCGATATTTTGCAAAAATTCTACGCATGGAGCCTGAAGAGCGAAGTCGGGCGGTGCGCAAATTCGACTATTGCGTGAACTGCCTGGCTCAAAGCCATACATTTCGTCGACGCGATTCAGAGAACACCTGTAGGAAATGCAAAAAACAATCGTCACACGTTGCTGCATCGTCAACATCCCAGGGTAAAAGCGCCAAGTGCCCACAATTGTGAGTTGCAGCCGTACCGTATGTAGCCAATAGGGCCAAGGAATCAGACAAAACAGCCGACCCGCAAGACGCCAAATGCTAGGAAGCAACCGAAGACAACTACAACCCTGGATCCAAAAATCTTGTCAGAGGCCATCCGCTCCCTTGCCGCTGTGTTGTGCGTGACTCATTCTTCTGCACAAGTGCATGGCCGGCGGCATGTATAAACTTACAGTTTATTTTTATTATTTAGTTTATTATTTTGAATTTACATTTTTTTATTACTATCGTGAATTGTCAAATATTCTTGGTATTCCTAGTTTTGAGTACATATTGCAATTATTGTGAATTAACATTTTTTAGAACGAATTATAACCGTTTCTAAATTAGTTACCTTGCGAAGTGCACAAAGCACAAAAACTTATTTACTTCTGAAACATTGTTCGACACGCAAAAGTCGAAACGCCCACCGTTAAATAGTTTTACTTAAGCTTAAAGTAACTTAAACTCTAGAATCTAAATAAAGTAACCGAAGTAGTATAACGTTGTTGGAAATTGCAACTTTTTTTATTGCAACTTCGGACAAATACAGGTGAGAAACCCAGAGAATGTCTCTAACTCAATAGGATATCTCTAACGCAACATTATCTTTTGTTTTTCTACTCCCCACGCATATCTTACAATTTATACGACTTCTCATCTCTTGAGAAATCGCATAAATTGTTAACTATCAAAGCTCTAAACAACCCCCTATCAATACAGTCCACTACCCGCAGCTAATCACAGCGACAACAGCTCAAGAGATTAATCTCCCGTATAGATCTCTCCCGGTAATTATTCAATGTCATAGATAGGCTTTTCAAATAAAACAAAAAGTTAGAACATACAAATGTCGAGCATTTACCTATAATTAGCCAACATAATATACTGCCCTGCTACTGTATACTGTAATAGTAATTAGCCTTCGACTTCACACATACTTACATACATCTGCAATTACACTTGATGACTTTTTAAAAGCTTTCTATCGCCATTTTGTTGTCATGCACAGTTGACAGCTGTTGATTGACAACAATCGATGTTTGCGTGTGTGTGTGTGTATGCAATTGAGATTGCATTGTGTTGCAAATGAAACGATAACGATAAGTGTCAATTATGCACATATGCATATACATACACACATTCATATATCCATATATATTTGGTATAGCACCAGTACTCTCCTATCGATATAAAACATATAAGGACATTTTACTCATAACCTATCATTGCCACTCTCAGATGACAACTGGGTGAAAGCGGGTGTGTGTTTGGGGTAAAAGTGTCTCGGCTCTTTTGTTCATTCTTGTATAAATTTGCATATACAATGACACTGACAACCAGAAGAACAAGAATAACATCAATATTGAAAATCCCCAAGTATCAGTCAAATGAGGTTTATTTATTTGTGCCTGTTTGTGTTCTTATTCAACCGAATACCGTCACCAGCCTCTTCCAGCTATGTTATTTATATCTATACATGGTAGGTATGTGTTCATGTTTGCGTTAGTGTTTGTACTGGCAGTCGCTGTGTTCCGTATTTTCCAGAAAATGCTGAGAATGGGGTGATTCGGCGCGTATACTTTTGAGCCAACAATTTCCGTAATATTGTTTACTGTTTTGTCTATTTATTTGACTATCATAACAACGTTTTATATTTACTTGTTTTCTTTTTGATTTAAGTACAAATAAACAACCCCGTTTGATTTTATAAGAATCAAATGACACAGTTGTGTGGAGTGTGATAGCATGATATCTGATAGCAGATATTTAAAGTAACCTTATGAATGCTTAATGCCCTCAAACTGTTAATGGAGCAAGTGCAACAAATGACTAGGATCATTATGAACATCATGACCAAATTTGCCCAAAACTCAAATTAATATATGGCTGACTATAACTTCTGGAATGCCAATAGATTAGCGCAACATAATTTTGAAGTTAAAGCTTTCTTAAATACTAATTAAATTGGTGTGTCCTTAATACTCGTATCTGAAATTCATTTCCCGATCAAGAAAAACTTTAGTATTCCCAACTATACATTTTATCAAGTCATGCACACTGGTGGCACATCTCATGGTCTCATAAACGATAATGTTAAACATCACGAAGGCCAGTACTTTTGCGCCAAAGAAATTCAGGCCACAAACGTAGTTATTGAAGACAGGTCTGGCTCTATCACTATATCCTCTATATATGTCCTCCGAGACACACCCTAAAGAAAGAACAATATGATTGGTTCTTCTTATCTCTAGGGCACAAATTCTTAACATGTGGCGATTACAATGCTAAACATACAGCATGAGGCTCTCGTCTTAGAACTCCAAAGGGACGGCAACTACTTTTGTCAATTAACCATCTCTCTCTTAACATCACTTCCCCAAATTCTCCCGCATATTGTCCAACAGATATTAATAAAATACCCGATATCATTGATTTCTGTATATCGAAAAACATAAAAAATGTCTCCAGATTCTCACAATTGAAGCCCCTGGTGGAAGAAGGTGTTATCACTTTTTTTCAAAAACAATATTTTCCTTCTTTCAATGTTTCCATGATATCTGATTGAAAAAAAAAATTGTAAATTTAATTTTAATAATTGAAATATTTGATGTTGACTTTTTTCTTATCTAAAACAAAATCTCATACCATGGAAACATTAAAAGAAGGAAAATATTGTTTTTTTTTCTTCTTCCACCAGGTGCTTCTATTGCTGCACACTGCCTAATTGGTCTTCAGATAACTGACCTGTCTTATTGACAGTAAATTCTACACCAAATCTCATGAAACCTCAATGTAAACTTCAAACTAGAACAACAAACTGACAACAATATAAAGGACTCGTCAGTGCATCAGTAAATCTGAAAGTTACTCTAAAAACTCAAGATGATATCTCAAATGCAATAGAACATTTAAATCTCTGCCTTTAACTCCAGAACAAAGCTTCTACAAAAGTCCCTCTTTACTCTGCAGAAGTAAATTGGTGTTTACACGAGACAGTTTTGCGGACACAATAGCAATACATTCAAACTTTTGTACTAATCCACTCACACTTCTCTCATTGTCTTCGTTACTGTCTCTGACAGTAATTTCGGCATTTGTTGTTCGGTGCAGTTTTGTTGTAATTTGCGAAAAAAAATAATCGGAAAAGACCGCACAATTTGGAAAAATATATTTTTACTTGTAGATTTTGAAAAATGATATTGAATTCACACGAAACGACACTGACGGTGCTTATACAGTATTGGCCAAAACTTACGCATCCTTCTAGGTAATCTTTTTCATATGATAATTTTCTTATGAAGACAGAGTTATTAATTGATTTTGTTGGTTTTTTTTTTATTTATTTATATTTTTATTATTGATAAACAAAAACTTAGGGAATTCAGAAATTTATAAATAAAAAATTCATCAGGGATGATTTTTGTTAACGTGGAGCACGACGACACTGCATGCAAATGTTATTATATGTAAAAAAAATTGTGTTGTCTTTTAGGCAACAACAAAAAACATGTCCAATGAGGGCCGATGGTTCTCTGGAGATGGAAAGAAGTTTCTGCAAATGGTTTTCTTGTGTTTTTGCTTGCGAAATTTTTCGAACACTTACATTATAGTGATTTCCCATTTCAAATGAGATTTCGTTGGCATTTATAAGTTTGATGAATTTTCCAATAGCATCATTCCAAACAACCGCCAATGAAGATCTGTGGCTAGATCTGAAATAGCTATACGGTTTGCCAAGAAGCATAGGGAAACATTTGTAAAACTCCTTTTTTAAAAAAAACTATATCTCTATTAATAGAGATATAGAATGGCCTCGAGCTTGAACAATAATATTAAAAAATAAAAAATTAAAATTCAAAAAATAGTTTACGTCGCAAATCTAAGTGTACAAAACAAAAGCACCTCATATCTAAGTATTAAAAAAATATTGAAATTAATAGTTCGTTGCGAATCGTTTATTCTGGATGGCACATGCATATCTTTTAGGCATAGAGGATATTAAATTATAAGTTATATCCGATGATACTGCTTCCAAGACTATTTTTACGGCTTCTCAATTGGGTTAATTTCAGGCGGTTGAGCAGACCAAGGAACAATTTCTATCCCATTTCTCTGTAATCAATCCTTAGCCACTTTTGTTGTACATTTTAGATAGTTATCATGCTGGAACCTCCATTGGAGTGGCATCTCTTTATCAGCATATGGCAACACCACGTCCTTTATTATATCGAGATACTTGAAACGATCCATAATTCCATCCATCTTATGAATAGGCCCAATTCCTTGTCCAGCGAAGTAACCCCAGACCATAATGTTGCCTCTTCCGTCCTTTACAGTGCCTTTGCCTCCTTTACGTCAAGGCCCATCTCAACTGGAGTGTCCAAAAATGGAAGAATGTGCTGTTTTCTGACGAATCCAATTATAATTTCAGATGACATAAGGCGTGTACGCAGACCAAAAGGAGAAAGGTTGAATCCTAAATATTCACATAAATATTCACATAAATAATAGCATAATGGTCTACGATTGCTTCTCTGGATAAGGGATTGGTCCAATTCCTAAGTTCAATAGAATTTTTGGATTGTTTCAAGTATCTCGACATAATAAAGGACGTGATGTTGCCATATGCTGATGAAGAGATGCAACTTCAATGTAGGTTCCAGTATGATAACGACCCAAAACATACCGCAAAAATGGTTAATGATTGGTTCCAGAGCAATGGGACTGAAGTTCTTTGTTGTCCCGCCCAATCGCCCGATATTACCCCAATTGAGAACTTGTGGGAGATCGTTAACACAAAAATCAAACGAGAAAATTGCAAAACAAATGAAGATCTTTTCGAAGCCGTAAAAATAGCCTGGGAAGCAGTATCACCGGATATAACTTATAGGTTAATATCCTCTATGCCTAAAAGATGTGATTGTTTCATCCAGAATAAAGGATTCGCTACGAAATATTAAAATCAATATTTTTTTGGTCGTCGGTGGTGCAATGGCTAGTGTGGGCGGCTCTTGTGCATGAGAAGGTGGGTTCGATCCCTACTCTGACCATCTTAAAATTTCCATCGATGACGGTCAACTCTCTTAGTGATGGCGACACTATTGAGTACTTAGCCATGAAAAAGCTTCTCAAAATACAGTTCGGAACCGGTGTAAAACTGTTTTGCCCCAATCAGTGAGTGAAAAATTAAAACGCGCATAGCTCATTGTTTGTGAGAAGCTCTCCCCAATCCCTTCATGGGATGTCATGGGAAACCATGTATGTTTGTATTTTTTTTAAACTTAGAAAGACGGTGCTTTTGTCCACTTAAATTTGTGACGTAAAATGTTTTTCGGATTTTAATTTTTTATTTAAAAATTTCTGAATTCCTTAAGTTTTTGTTTATCAATAATAAAGATATAAATAAATAAAAGAAACAACATAATAAATTAATATCTTTGTTTTCTTTAACCAATTATCATATAAGAAAAATTACCTAGTGGGGTGCATAAGTTTTGCCCAATACTGTAAGTGCACTTGTTCTCTTCGTTGACAGCTATCGTACTTATATATTCTTAATGTCTTGTTACGTGTAAAGGAGAAAACTTGCCGAGAAGCGCAAAGCTTGCAAACGATGGTAAGTAACACGACATCCCTCGGATAAATTCACTCTTAACGCACTTAGTTCTGAACTCTCCAATGTATAACAACAAAGAAGATAACACATTATTAATCTGATATATTAAACCTTGAACCTCCGAAAACAACAAATTATTCTCTAGGAAAAAAAAGGGGAAAAATAAAAAAAGGTGAAAATGAACGACCCTATTGTAAAAGATCATAACTTCTGGACAAAAATTAACTATGAAAAGGCTGCTAGTTATGCAGAACACTTGGAATAGGTCCTTTCTCCAAATGAATTTGGATCCAACAATGCTGATATCCAATCCCAAATATCCTTTCCTGAATCAAACGCATCGACATGATTTGCATATAAAAAAATTCCCAATATCCGAAGTGAAAGATGTCATACGTAAACTCAAACCCAGTATAGCTCAAAGTTATGATCTTTTTACTAACAAAACTTTAAAAGCGCTTCCAAAAGAGGTCTCTCTTTCGCAACATATCTGTGGTGACAATGCATATCAGCATAACTCGAGTTATGCTCAAATAAAATTTTTCGAGAATCGAGCTGTATATACCGTACTGCACACTATATAATTATAATCCAAATATGAATAATTCCATTTGTAGTTCCCAAGATATTGGAACAGATTTATTAGCAAATCTCGATCAATCACTACAATAGAAATGAAATTTGAACCCTTAAAACGCTCTCCTAAAAAGTAGCAAAAATAGACACAGATATATTTATAAGGCCTGTCTCTTTCATTTCTTTGTTCCACCTCAATGGCAAGATTGGGAAATCACAATGCTTCTGGATTGTTTAGCTGACGGCGTGAACACACTGAATTTGTAGGTAGGGTGGCTCTTGGAAAATCAGCCACTCTGGAGAGTTTCTCGGGAGAGGACCGCGCGCTGTTCTTCTGTGGGTTTTACTAAAACACTGATTCAGCGACTGTAGCGCGTATAAGATTCTGCAGTATTCGAGGTTTTTGTCACTTGAATGATGCTCCACGCATCCCCCTCATTCGAAAGTAGGTCAACAAATTTGAAGAGACCGGTTCAACACTACAAAAGCCATAATCTGTGCGGCCAATGTCAGCAAGATTGACAGAAAACGTGGAGAGGGTTGTAAACCAGTCTGTTCATGAGGATTCGAATGTTTCAATTCGGAAGCCTGAATTAAAATAGTTATTGATTTAGGTTTTAAAAAAAAGGCAATCTTTATTTCATCAAGTAACAAAATCAACTGAACTAAAGCCAAAACTACAATTGTTTATTTGGAATAATTTGGAAATACTTGGAAAGAAGTTGACGGTGGTTGGATGCGATGTATCCTAATTATGCTTATCTGGCTGGGTGTAAGAAGTAACTCGCGCAAGTTTTTTAAGCGTGCATAGATCAATATTACACCGCCAGGATGGCAGTCCTAGTATTGACTTTTTAAACCAAGCAAATTGAGTGCTTCTCGACCTTTAACAACATCTTGTTTTCAGATGAAACTCATTTTCACCTTAGTGGGCACGTACATAAGCAAAACTGCCGCTACTGGGATACAACGAAGCCGAATCACAAGCATGAGAGGCCACCTCATTCACCAAAAGTGGCTGAATGGACTGCGATGTCGGTGCGAGGAATTATTTGTCATTAATTTTTTGAGGATGCAAGAGAATGTGCGGTTCAGTAAATTCAATGCCGCGAACGCAATGGTTTACATTTAGACGATATTATTTTTTCAGAAATAAATTCCCAAAGATTGTTATTTGATAATTAATAACCATTTTTCAAAAAATACATTTTAGTTTTTATTTTATCGGCTAAAAAAATATAAACTTTCTCTTGAGACACCCTGTACCACAGTTACAAAATATCAAGAGAATAGACGAAAAACTAATTTGTGAATAAAGACTGAATAGTTGTAAAATGTGATGACATAAAATCTGTTATTGGTGTTTGCTGTGTTTTTGTTCGTTTCATTTAAAATATTAAAAATGAGCGAAATCTAACAGATCCGTCAAAATTTTCCCTACAAGTTAATACTATTCCTTTCGATCTCACCTAATGAAAATTTTTACATTTCCAACGATTTCTCTAACTGTCCAACATGACCTTAATATGAATCGTCAATGTATTACCAATTCTCGGTACATTTCTGGAATCTCTCTATCTGAACAGACTTATTCACCTTATATCGGATGGTCAAAGTACAGATACAGATATCTGTTCGAAATATTGACCATGAGTCAGTATCATATATCGTATCATACCTCCGTGGAGAATCATAAGTTTGAACAACGTTGGGAAATATTACAAACTCCAATCAGATATCGATTTTGGCCGAAGTCATTTTGTTTGACAAAGCGCATTTACGTCTCGGCGGCTATGCCCTTATTACAGTTGTCGTCGTCGACATAAAACGACGTCGTCTTGTGACGACAGTTGAAAATCGGTATTTGTGTAGTCGTTATCGATCACTAGCGACGACTGTCGACACATATTTGGTATTTTGTAACTAGAATTGACGTCGACATTGAATTGAAACGACTCTATTTCTGTCGACACAGTTTTTGAAGAAAATTCGCAATTTTTTTTTTTAATTAAAGAAATTTCCACTTTTATTTTAGAATTATGGCTTAACAAATTAAAATGTTTAGTTCGCAAATTTTAATGGAGGACGGAAACCCCCAAGGAGAGTAGGCAGGAGTGTTCCAGAACAGGATCCGCTTTATACGTGTGTAAGTGCAGTTGTCTGGCTGACGGTAAATGCAATGAAGTTTGTTTTAATACTATTTTATTGGCCTTATTTTTAATAATTTGAAACAAACAGTTAACGAAAAATAATATTGGGTATTAACACGGTCACTGCCCTGAATCAAAATTAGCTGCTGGAATTAATTAATTGAGTTCCTTCAGGGAACACTTAGAACTGCAGACATCGGTGTCTTCAGTGTCAAGCGCCCACCAGTAGATGAATTGCGTAGGCAGTTGTTGTTTTCTTGTTATGACATATACGCCTGCTCCGCGGGCTTTTTGTCATGCAATTGGTGTCTTCATTTTAGTCTGATGTCTTGCAAACAGGCGGCCGCTAACGAAACGTACAGTTCAAATCCATTAAGATAGCCGAATGGTCGGTCCATGGTCAATTTGATAAGATTTCTTGCTCTCCATTTCATCCTTGTCTCCGATACATGCAGCTCTGGGGCCAGTAAAGGCTGCATGTGCCTCCATGGACAGCTCGTCTTAATTCACCGCTTCCATACGCCTGATGATATAGGGCGTCTACATCTCATAACTTCAAAATCGGAGTCCATATAGTTACGATAATTACACACTTTTTAAGAACTTGAAAACATTTTACCAAATTAAATAAAATAATACACCTACAAATGTAAAATGTAATTCTTCTTCTTGCTTTCATTCACTACTATTGACAACTTTGTTCATGTTTTTAATAGGTTATCGGCGCGTCGCGACGTCGTCTCTAGGCAGTTATAGAATACCAAACTAGCGTTGATGTGACGACGATGTTGACACGAAGTGATGTTGACATAAAAACGACAATGACGTCGACGACGACAACCATAATAAGGGCGATTAAGTGTTATGACCGAAACCGTAATCTCAGATTTATTTAGGAGGAAGAAGTTAACGGAAAAAGGGGTTTTAAATTTTGTTTGGAAAATTTTTAATTATTGACCAAATGTCCAAATGTAGCATTGGTGTTTTGGAGTTCAACCGGATTAATGAGAATTCGGACCAAATGCTGGAAGCTAGTGGAAGTTGGAGCATTAGCACGAAAAAAAATTTGATTAGTAATAGGTTTAAAGAAACGGTAGAAGCTGTAGTGGTTACACCTCAGTCCAGAAGACATTTCTCGATATTCCACGGAAATGAATTAGCGACGATAGAATCGAAACAGATTTATTATCCTGCTGAAATCCAAATGTGCAAAACTAGAATGACTAATTTAGGAATAATGTTCCAATTATAACATACACTTTAAAAATGGACTGATACTTGCAAATTCAAGGCGATGTATTAGCGGAGCGGGACAAAATCACATGCATATATCAAAATTCGCACCAAAGCACAGTGGCCAATTTGGCTTCGCTAGCGGCATTTTATTCATAGCTTCCAAAGTAAAGAAGATATCTTAAAAATTTTTTTTCTCAATTCAGAAAAAAATCAAACAATTTTTGGGAAAAAAAATAAAATTTTTTTTTTTTTAATTTTTAATTTTTTTTTAATTTTTTATTTTCTTTTTAATTCAATAAACATTTTCCACCATATATTCATATATAAAATAAGAAAAAATTGTCTCAAAGAGAAACCATATTATAAAAGAAATATTAATCAGATTCTTCAGTATCAGATTCAGAGAAATCATCTTCAAAATGATGCATTATAAGCAAGCGAAAAGTACAATAAATTGAAGGCTCGCAGGTACTCGCAGTTCATTTTGGACATTTTGGACACACAATGGTTTACACATATAGGAAAATTTAAAATTACACTGAATCCAGGTGAATTTTGTAAGTTCTACTCCACTAAAGACAGGTGTACGTTACAATGGGCGAGTTGCTAATACACTTAAACACGATTACGTTTTATAAATAACATAAGTATACACAGATCACAACCAAAATTTTTTTTATATAATACATACCTTGGCGTTAGTATATAACAAAACTTTTAATGAAAATAATAAAATTTGCACGTTTAACACGAATAGCAAAACGATGATCAAAAAGGCGGAAATATTTTGCACAACACCTGCAGAAACATATGCTGACTTTGACAGGTCACAGCTGTTCATCAGCTGTAAGCTGAGCTTTTAAAAATCGATACAAATCTAGTGCATGTATTTGTTATCGATTGTTAAAACAAAATTAACGGTTTTTCAAATTTGAATTAAATGCCGCTAGCGAAGCCAAATTGGCCACTGTGCAAAGCGGTGAATTTGGGGAATAGAATAAAAAAAATACAAAGTTAAAATATATTTAAAATTAAAAAACATTAATGTGGAAAAAGGATTTTTTATCAATTCTAATTGTGGGCGGGAAACAAAAGTGTTTCATCGAAGCAGGAGCAAATATTTACTAAATTCTTTTTAACATGAAGGCAAGATGCTACTGAAACTTTAATACGAATTGAGCACGATTAAACAAGGGTATGACATACACATACATATAATATTGAGATTTTCGAAATTCAAAAGGGTGCCGCAAAGTGCGTTTTGCAGAATACTATTCAATCCGAGATATAACGATGAAATTTGGAGGTTAAGTTTACTGTATGAAGAATACGTAAACTAAGAACCTAGTTTTTATATGCATTCAAAAATTTTAACCAAACACGCCTAAGTAAATGAATGAAAGTAATGACGACTAAGGAACGATTTTCTGATTTCGAAATATGATACTTTATCAGCGAAGAACTTATCAGGCTGAAGGCATCTTGATAGTAAATTCTGTGACTCTTAAAGGAAAATTTATAAAAATGGCGAGAGTTTAGTTTTCGAAGATGGGTATTTAATGTTATAAAATTATACTAAATACTTTTATATATTTATTCAAGAACTTGCATGTCAAGTCGTTATTAACGAAACTTTTTTAACACACAAAGAAACACAATTTTAAATAAATTTAAAGAATACAATTACATGCGTAATTGTATTATCTATTGGGGCCTAGGGACGGAAAAAACGCAAAATTGCTTTCCTCAAACATTTGTTGTGTATTTTGTATATTTGTGTTATTCTTCTTCTTCGTTAGATTTTAGTTGTTTGTGTACTTTTTTCTCTTTATTTACTTTTTTTCTAGTGAATGCCATTTTTTTCCTAGAGATGGAACTGCAACAAGAATGGGATAGGAACATTCCTCACAAATGTTGAAATTCTTGTGGCAAGATGTAAAGATTGTTAGCAAATTGATGGTAGATGTAAAACAGCTCCTAGTGTGATATAAGTTATTTAACTTCGAAACTTCTTACCGACTGGGGTGAACATTTGATATTAAACCATTTTGGATGGATATCAAACAATTTGATTACGCAGAGTGATAGCAAATACTTTTTAATAGAGATACAGTGGCGAGCAAAATTGTTACAGGTTTCCCATAATGGAAGTTTAAAACTTTACGTTTTAGCAGCGTTTAACCTTAGAACTGAAACATTTTCTTTTGAATTGTTGTTTGATATGGTCGCTTTGATAATGACTGCTTAAATATACAACAATTATACGTACTATATGCTTAAAAGAGCGTAATATTTAAACAACCCCCAATGTTACAATTACGCACTCTCTTCAATGTTACAATAAGACTGTTTTTTATTCCATTAAGCTATCGTCACTTACGACTTTCCAAATAAAACGATGCACACTTAATACTTCGAAATGTGGCAACATTTGCTGTATTGGGTGTAAAAATGCGATACGGCAACACTTTTGTAGGCAGTTCCAACAAATACATGGTAGCAGTAGATGTTGTAGTTGTAAGCAGCAACAACAGACATTTTATTTTCGTTCATTCGTTTCAGTTGTCACACTCTACACAAATATGTACCAACAATACACGAATACAAAAAAGTATAAAAACAAAATACATATTATTTTGACAAGTGAAACGAAACATGGCATGGAAAATATTTTATCACCTGTTTAATCGACTATACCTGATAGATAATTCTACCATGATCAATATGTATAACATTTACCGCGTGTTGTTGTGAACAATTTTATTTCCAATTTTGTTTTCAATCGGAAATAAAAATCGATCCTTAAAATTTAGAGATATAAAAGTATACGCAGTCTTGCATTAAACAAAATAATTTTAATGAACTTAAAATGTGTAAGCCATTTCTGCTTTTGAGTCTCTCCTTGATAACATTTTCATTTGCAAGAAATGATAACAAAATTTATCTAAGATAACATTTTGTTGCCATCTTTTGAACTTTAACATGTGGCAACATTGTCATATCTCAAGTCCGAATTTAGGTGGAAAGTTGAAATGCCACTTAATATCACTTAGCTGTCCCGTACAAATTAAGCTATAATTAGCTTTAGCGGAATAAAAAAACACACTTAATATTGCACTCTCTACAACCCTTTAAAGATCCAGAAACTCAAATGTAACCATCACGTATGTAACCATTCTCGGGCTCGGATTAATTCAATTTTGAAAGTGAACATTGGCGCCGATATTACTTTGCATTCGATTACTAATATATCCGATAGACCAAAAACACTTTTCGTTTTGTTTTGCTCTTGATATTCGCACAGCTGGACGGTGTCAAAGTAACAGGTGTTTGCATCAGCTGCAGTCAAAAGCTTTCCCGCCGATTTTGGGTGCCTGCTGCAAATTTGTGCAAAAAATATTTTAACTAAAAAATTTAATAAAGTGAGTGTTTATAATTAACATAAAGGGTATGTATTTACTAAAAGTGCTGTTTTCGTGACCTGTCATTGTGTTTTGTGGCGTCTACCTGTGGTTATTAAAGGTGCAATTAAAATACAGTGTTTTGACTAAAATATTAAACTTTCGTGGACTGTAACTTTCCAGTACCGTCCTGTGCCATTTTAATTTTGTTTTCTAAAAATTGTATAATGTATTGTGATGTGAAAAAACCAAAATGTGTATCCACCTACGTCCACCTAATAACTGGATTATTATTTTTTAGTAAAAATGTCGGTGTCCAGGAGAGAGCTGTTTTTGGTTTGGCATCCGGAAGCTGATCCATCAAAAAGAAATTTGGCTATGGATGCTTATGTATTTGCCAATGTTATTGATAAAGCTAACTATAACAATGATAAATGCATTCAAATTTCCACGCAAATTATAACCTTTTCCTCCAAATTGGCAACAAGGTATACCGTATTTGTGGACATATATCCATGGTTTTATATGCCTGCATCTGTGCATACAATTTTGATGCTTGGTGCTGATATAATAAGACACGTCGCTCTTCCAATAAGAAAGTTTTATGACGATTTCTTAATTGCATAAAAAAACTTGCATCCAATTTTTATACATGATGCAGATACATACAATTCATATTTCCCTTTCAACAGGCATGTTTTCAGAACAAGCTCTCGAAGTGCGAAATAAAGATTACAGGAAATTCCGATCAAGCAATTGTTGGAAAAGTTCCCGTAAACATACCATGGAGGATCTGGCGCATTCGCTTTTTATTTCTTCAGATCCTAGCATAACCAAGCTAACGAAAGGCGCAGCTAAGTCTCCGAAAAACAATGAGCCTTTACATAAAGATGTCATCAATCTTCTGTTGATTAATAGTATAGAAAATTATATGTCGCATGAAAGTGTGTCAGACAGTAAATAATTATTAACTTTGAAAAATTAAATAAAAATTTCCAACTGATTTAAAAATTATTTCTTCACTAATTCTTATTTGTGGATATTTAATCTGTAAAACAAAATTTATTTGACGAAAATCGAACCATTTTTCAGGAAGTTATTAATTAATCCGAGCTAAATTGATGGTTTCGCCCAGTGTGCGGTCTAGGAAAACTGGACTGAGGCTGAGTGGAAGAGGGTAAAGTTATAAATTCAATACTTTTCAAATAATAAAAATACAATAAGGCCTTGAGTTTAATGTTATATGGTCTGATGAGACAAAAATTTATCGATTTGAGTCCGATGAACATGCTTGGTACTGGACCAAAGATCCAAATTCTACTACCTCGAATGCAGTGACACAAACCATGAAACATGGTAGTGGATTCATAATGGTATGTGGATGTATTACGAAGAATAGAGTAGGTCCTCTGGTTGAAATTGAGGGTATTATGAAAAAGGAGCAATATCTTTCAATTCTGAAAACTCGGTGGTGCGATGGTAGT
Organism: Phaonia tiefii; assembly: GCA_963931995.1. NCBI lineage: Eukaryota > Metazoa > Arthropoda > Insecta > Diptera > Muscidae > Phaonia > Phaonia tiefii. The sequence continues at coordinate 99,943,405 of OZ008370.1, read as the reverse complement.
GTGCGCGGCTCTTGTATACGAGTACGTGGGTTCGATCCCTGCTCAGCAACCTAATACTTATATATCTTTCGACTGCAGTCACCTCGCTCAATGACGGCGCCACTATCGAGTATATAGCCGTTCGTTCATGGGATGTAACGGGAAACCATTTTTTTAAGATATTCAAAGAGAAGGTTCTAAAGTATTTTCATTAATAGAAAATGCGCATGAGACTTCTAGACTGCGACTGCGAAAATACTCTCGACGACTCCCAACTCTCTCGGATATCAAAAGGAACAAAACGGACGATGGATGACATCAAATGAAGAGTAAAGAAGAAGAAAATGAAGAAATGCGTTGCGGGTAATATCGTGACAGACGAAACACTACACAGGGCAATAGGAATTTTTTAACCCTACAAATCAGATGGTCCTGACGGCATAGCACAATTGGAGTTACAAGCGGACTACACATTTTGACTCCCTGGTTACTGTAACTTTATACGAGCTGCATCAAGATATCTTATATTGCAGTTAGATGGACAGAATCCAGAATAATTTCGAAATCGGGAAAATCATCGCATATTAGTCCTAATGACTTTAGACGGATCAGTTTCTCACCTTTCCTTCTGAAGACATTGGAGAGGATGATTGATTGATACCTTCGAACGGCCATAGTAGGTACTTCTCAGTTGTCCACATGCCAGCACGCTCACAACTAGGATAAATCTACGGCAACCGCTCTGCACACGCTAGTTAACTTCATACAGAAATCTATTTATATAATGGAATACACTCTGGTCGAAAGATTTTAAAAACGTCTTACCAAGATTGATAAAATCGTCTCGATCGGTGACTTATGTTAACCAGGGGATCATTAATTTGGTCTACGAATTACTTATGAGAAGGCACTTAACCTCGTCCATGGCACATATGACCTTACTTGAAATGTGAACAGGGGAACACCCCAAGCGGCAATATTATCACCACTCCTTTGGAATTTAGCACTGAACACTGTTCTGCTGGTGTTGAAGGGATCAGGTTGCACAGTAGTAGCATATGCTGACGACCTGACAATTGCAGAGCAGGGACATTTTACGCAATGGATCACTAGTCCATATGACCATGGATCGATTATGAGAGATCTGCGGCTATCCACAGTAAAAGTCGACAATATGACACCCATTTCAACTTTTGAGAGAAACTTCTCCCCACATATCCAGGAGCGACTGGAAGAGACAGATAGCAGGTTATAGAAGCTATTTAGGCTTCTACACTGATGGCTCCAAATTGGAGCTCTACTCTACTCTACTCTAAAGAACTAGGTCTAGATCTGGCACAAAGGCCACCGGACCATTGTACTGTATTTCAGCAGAAATCATGGCAATCGGACAAGTCACCCATTGGCCGCCTGGGGTATAAACATCTACTATGACAGCCACACTGCTATAAAATCCCTGCAATGTGTATTCCTTTCTTCAAGAACTGCCCACAACTTCCGCATATCTCTAAATGAGATTGTACAAGCAGTTCGCTATTCATCTTATTTGGGTACCGAGGCACAAGAACATACCAGGGAACCTTAGAACAGATGAACAGGTAAGATTAGGAACTACCTTACCTGTTCCACTGGATATGCTGCATGCAGTTAAGCCTCTTCTGCATGCTAGCTCATGCTTAGAAGCCCTCGGACATACAAATGGTAGATGGTGTCATGGCACAAATTCCAGGATCACGTACGCTAAACTCTGTCAACTCTTCGAACAACACGTTTGATGCAGCCAAAATCTCGATCACATGGCAAGAATGAATGACCCCTGACTGGAAAGTAGTGACGAACAGTTTCAAATATTTCTCTAACACAAAGATTCATCAAGAATCTCATCATACAATGATGTTTGTTCTGCCCAGAAGGGCCATTACTGAAAAGAATTACATGCTTAGTTCCACTAGGAACTTCAGTTTTCAAATAATGTAGTATCATGGAGTAAACCTCCTCTGGAGATTTATTGGCCTCACCTTCGTGGTAAATGTACATTTTAGTTTTTTTTGTCTTCATGTTATGTACACAAAATACATTTAGCCACAGCTGGCGCATATAGAACACCCCCTGTATAGGTATTTTTTGAAGTGGTAAATTTTGCATGTAGTCAAAACAAAGCACTACTGTATTTTCATCAGCGTTCTGAATTATCTCCTTTTGTTTTGTATAAAACTTTTTGGCTCTGCGCTTGTGTATCATTTGTTCAGCAACTACGCTGCGCTTTACATTGTCACTTAGACAAGGGTCTCTTAGTTTTGCTTTAAAATTCTCACACTCGCTGCAAACATCAACTTGTGGCCGCCCGAATGATTAACTGAAGTTTTCCTTAAAATATCTATATTAAAAATTATATTTTACACTTTCTCTCAACTCAGGGAGGTCCATTTGAAACATTTCAAACATTTTGTAAATATTAAGCTCTGCAACCAAATATAGCTTTTTCTTAGCACCATAATGTGTTTCCCTGACTTCAAATTTTGAAATGTGTTCATGGAGCAGCACACATATATTGCCATCAATCGCATTTCCACTACGATTTTTGCCTCTCATATCTACAGGTGTTTGATTCCTCAGTAATAGGCTGTTTAACCTTGCAACTCGATCTCGAGAAACACCATGTATTTGTAAAAAAAAAACATTTTTGCAAACTTGACGTAATTTTCCATTGATTTTCACGTTGTACACAAATGTTTTACTTCTTGCTTGTGGGGTTTGGGTTGAACATGAAGCCGTATCATCTCAGTTTTTCTTTTTTCTGCGCTTGACTTCCGTAGCTTCTATTACTGTTTGTAAATATAAATCTTGTTCATCTTTAGTTTCCAACTGATAAAAACTGTTCCAGATTGCAATTTTCATTTCATTATCAATATGCAAACCACATTTTCGGGCACAGTTGCACACTAGTTCGTCTGGGATAGATTTCGCAGAAACAATGCCACCTTTGTAGTTTGTGTTTTCTTCACCTTTCACTCTTGCTTTTCAAATGATATTACGTTTATACGGATCTTCATTTACAACGCCTCGTTTTCTTTTGGTTACACGTTCATCATCAGAACTACTTTCACTTTGAATTTTTTAAACCAAATAATCATTAAATACCACGTTAAAGCATTAACCAATAGCATTAACCTCAAAAACTGTAGATGCTCGACCACAAACGTGGTCGACAGGAACGTGGTGGACAGGAACGTGGTGGACAGGACCGTGGGATTGATGGGTAGGATATGTGGCGCCACCTATTAAAATTTACTGCAGAAAGCCGTCATGTGAAGCAAGACGAACACAAAATTTACTGCAGAAAGCCGTCATGTGATTTCACTTGACAGGTTTCTGCAATAAACGGAGATTTCAAGACAAAATACAACCCATTTGCAGGCTTGATAGTTCACGTGTTTGTGTAACAGACGGTGTGCCTACAGTTGACCATTCATAATTTATAATAATATCATTTTTGGAAAAAATATTATTTGGCGGGTGTCTAAAATAAACGATTCAATTACTTTTGCATTTGCATTAGATTAAGAAATGAAAATTGAAATTTAATGCAAATTACAAAACCCCGATACTGATATACGTATACAAGGTGACGCAAAAGTTGCCACCGTATCGTAAGATGCTATAATTTTTGAAAATTTCAATTCTGCTTTGACATTTGTGAAGTAAACAGATACAGAATATACTCCAACAAGACATGCATCGCTATACTCCTCAAGAACGCAAAATAATTGTTTAAATTTTTGTAGGGGATAATTCTCAGTTTTGTTGGCGCATCGTGAATTTCGGCACAGATTTCACGGTTGTCCGACACCAACTTTGCCAACACTACTGAATTTTTCCACTTACCGTGAAGAGTGGAGAGAGCGACCACACGAGATGCTGGTAGGTCTGGGCTGCTCCGGGGCAGCCGTTTTGCTGAGAATATTGCGGCTGTGGCTCAAGATGTCCCAGAATCTACCGGACTATCGGACAGAGGACATTCACCGCAATTGGGTATCAATAGGCGTTATTCACGGACAATTTTGGTGACAGACTTAAAGGTGTTCCCTTATAAAGTGCAAGCTGTGCATCATATGTTAGCTGTTGACGAGGACGACAAGTTTTCATCTCAGTTATATGTGAATAAACAAAATTATCAGGGACTCCACAAATTCGCGTATAACCCACGAAGAGCTATTACAATTTTTTCGAAAAGCCCCGTGCCAGACGACTGGCTATGCGAATAATCGCCCAAGTGAAAATCGGCCAAAACGAAAAATGAACAATGACCCAAAATTTTTGGGTGTTGTTTCATTAAGAAAAAAGACCAAAAAAAAAAGAGGTAAAATCGCCCAAATATTTAAGAACATTCACCCAAAAATATAAATCCAATTTATGAACAAACGCCCACTATTTTGTGGTGATTGTTCATAATAATAAATCGCCCAAGACTGTAGTGAACAACCGTCCAATTAAGTAAAAGGGCGAATTTACATTTTTAAAAATTTGGGCGATCATTCATCATGAACAAACACCCAAAAAAACAAAAATACCAAAACGCCCAAACATAATGAACAATCGCCCAATTTTTTTTCCCATATTTTTTGGGCGATTGTTAATTTTTGGGTTTTGGGCGATTTTCACTTGGGCGACTATTCGCATATCCCAAACGACTACTGTGGACGGCAAGCGATATTAAGCCATGCTCAATGACTTGCTGAATTGGATAAATAGGGACTGGAGAACATGTAGTTCCAACAGGATGGAGCAACGGCGCGTCCGGCACGAGCCTCTACCGAAATTCTGAGGGCTGCATATGCGGGTCACCTTTCGGTGTGGTTTGGCGATTTGCACTTGCCGACAAAGTCGCTCGATTTAACAGTTCCAGACTTCTTTGTGAAGTCACGAGACTATGTCGAAAAACTTTGGACTCTTGAAGTCCTTAAATTGAATATCCGTGAATATTACGAGAACCTATCGCCGTAAGTTTTGTCAAGAGCGACAATTTTAAACCGGTTCCGATTGGATTTTTGATTACGTTTTTCTTAGCTAAATACTCGATAGTGTCGTCGTCACTAAGCGAGGTGACCGCCGTTGAAATAAATGTATGGTGGTAACAGCAGGGATCGAACCCACATTCTGTTGCACAAGAGCCGCATCCACTAACATCGTGCCACCGATGGGAAACAACTATACTTACATATCCGGTCTCGAACCACTCCGTGGGTTCAGGGACCTTCCAAAACGACGATACCATATTTCGACAACTAGTTCGATCTTTTGCCTTATCTCTCCAGTTGGTGAAATCAAGTGAATGCAAGGGTTCGTCAACCTGATCCCTCCAGCAGAGTCTTGGTCTTCCTATTTTTCGAAAAAACGAACTCGAAGGAAAAATTGTGCTGACATTGTATACAATAACATTAAATTACTGCAATTCTGCGAGAATGCGCGAGGAAGAAGAACATTGAGCAAAATGTCTTCTGCTCTCGTACAGTAATTTTTGACTTGTCCAGTCAGTGAGTTGATACGTAGGGATCTTCGAGCATCGGTAATTCATATACAATGGCACGCAAAATCAAGGACTCATGCATATTTTTTAGGATATTCTCATTAGGCTGACTTACATTGTATCGGGGCGAGAAAAGTGTTTCTGTCCACCCCTCAAAATGTACGTTGGTTTGTTTTCTGATGATTAAACTTGCATTATTTTTTTATTTTTCAAAGAATATTGTAATTTAATTCAAGAAAATTGTATACAATATTAGTGTCATATGAAAGTCTCTTTTAAGGCATGTTTAACTGTATATAAACATGCCCTGGCACATCCCTTTTTTAGGAATATTCTGTAAAAAATTGTGTTTTTAAGGATTTAGTGCGGAGGTTTTTCAGATTTAAAGGTTAGAGTGATATAATTTAATCTTTAGTTGTTTGAAGTAAAGTAAAAGCTGAAATATGACAAAATTCATTATATTATGTGGATTATTTTAATGGAAACAGCAAACTGAAAAAATCCATTATTAACCCTTAGAAGGCAGTTAGTTTTTGCTTATTTTCTAGCACTTGGGCTAAGATTTGTGTTTTGGAGAGTTCGGACACATATAGTGAAATTTTATGGCGATAATTTTTGTAGAACATTTTGACCACGCCCACCGTCAATTTGGAGTAGTTTTTTGAGAGTTTTCAAAAAAAAAGTAAATACATATTATGGTTATAGGTGACAGTTAGTGGGTTAATTTGTTCCACACAAATGTTTATCTGAATCGTTTCTATAAAACTTCTGAACATATTTTGTACCTCAGAAGTAAGGAACACACAATTTGGCATGCCGATATGTTGCAGGAAAGTTCCGAGAGGCGGAAACTTTGACCCCCCATAAAAAAAATTCTGATCAGATCTGGCAAAACGCCGATACATGTATATTTTTTTAGACCTTTCTACCAAGATCCGTTGACAGAATTTTGAAAAAATCTAATTTTGTCTCACAGTGTTATTTATTAAAGGAAAAACCCACCATTTTTCAGTTAGAAAAACTTTTCTGACCTTGTAAGCTTTTAGTATTAACTTCTCATACATTAACTTAAATTTTGATAGTTAAATGCATAAAAAGCGTTATGAAACTACTGGCTCTACCTCGTGACTTTGTTTCGCAAAATTAAGGGCACACTTCCACTTTTTATGAGACGTTTACGTCAGAACTTGAGTGATCGCTAGGGGTGTCTTATTACGGTAAATTTATTACTTCAGGAAAACGGGATTTATGTTTGGATTTCGCGGGAATCTCGGTAGGTAAAGAATTTATCAAAAGATGCGTATTGAAGAGCTGATTTCGGGAATAACAAAGTTTTTAATACGAGGGTGCTTATAGTTCCCTACCGGCCGTTGAAGTTTCCGTTCCTAGTGTATTTGGGCAAAAAAATAATTTTTACCGATAAATAATTAAAATTTTGCGAGCTTGGGATTTTCTATATTTCGCTCCACCATTGGGTAGCAGCATCAGGAAACAGAAATTAACAAATTAACAAAAAATTGGCAAAATTTAAATTTTTGAAATAAATAAATAAAATAAATAAAAATAATACACTGAAAAAAAGTTTATATATGTAAATTTCGCAGGGAAAAATGTTGAAACGAAAAAAAGTTTTAATGTTCTACAAAATTTTCTACTTCTTCCCAATTAAATGGCTGTAATTCTGGGCTATAGTATTGGTATCTGTTTTAAAGTAAATTCTTTTGTGTATAGGTGTGTTAATTATTTGTAGCATTTCTAACATATGACGACTTTTATAATTATTGGAACGAAGTTCCTTATCTCACGTTGCAGGATGGGGACTAAATGAAAAAATTTTAAACAACTTTTTTTTAACCGTATTATGATGCTATAACCCAGTATACAACCCAGTATTATTGCATACTTTTAGGATTGCGTTCTTTAGTGTCTGAACGATGTACCAATTCGTTCTGTAATTTTATTTTATTGCATCATAGTGTTTTTAAACTGGCGCCGTAGACGTGTTGGAACTAACTAGTACATAATATATAGCGAAAGGAAATTCGTTCCAATCGGGTGCCCCATGACACCTCGTGTGATTTTTTCCCTATTTAAAACTAATACATCTTGGAAGGAATGGTCTTAAGGAGCACAATGGGATGTTAATGCTGTTTTTTGTGTAGAAATCTTTCCGTATTTTTGATCAGATCTGTATCCTGCATAGCTGCATATATTATGTTACAATTTTCGTTATCATTCCGATTACAAGGTATTTTATATAATACATTAGTCATATCAAATTTACCCATCCTATCCTTTGTTGTACTAAATAATCTATCTAGCCTCTTCTAAGTTTTGTGTGCTATTTGATAATTGTTGGTGTCGAATATTTTTGTCTTAAAGAAGACAATAATTTTGAGGCGAATTTTTTAAAATCTACAATCATTCTTATGTTGCTGATGAAAATTGATAGTAATTCGGGCAAGGCTATCATGTGGTGGCTATCAAATGATGCAAATGTAAATGGTTTCGAAAGAGTTTCAAATTAACTCCATTCAAATTGGAATGAACCTTCAGCAGCCTCTCAGCATTTTTCACGTAATTACCAAAGTATCAACATCGGTTGGACTTGCACATGGTAAAATAATCCACATAGTCGCAGTTGGTTTTACTGAAATTGTGGGCAGCATCAATATGGATTTTGGGTTTGTTTGGGTTCTCGTCATGTCAAAATCAACACCTAAATATGTATGTACGACTATAAGTATATGGCAACATAAATGTAAACTAAAAAGTTACAAAAACAAAACATTTGAATTTGACAGAAGCAAATAACTAACGACAAAAGAAAAAAGTGCAATCAACTGTTCTAATGCGGTTACCTGAATTATTTCAATATGGTATTGCCTTTGATACTGTTAAGAAGCCTGACATATTCACAGTTTCTTAGGTGATTATTTGCTCAAATTGTTCCCACCAAAAAAAAAAAAAAGGAAAAAACGCAAGATAGTTTTCATTTACAAATATGATAATGACCGGCGAACTAAGACTACTGACGGATCTGGGACGGCAAACTGAATTAAACGAACTAGTGAACTAAAATAAACTAGCAATCTAGTTTTTAATTGAGCTGAACTCAATAGAGGCGGTCTTCTCAGTGAACTAAAATGTTCAACTTTAGGTAACATACACTGAAATTTTGATTGTGTCATCAGCATAATGAAACAGTTCAACCAATAGTTGTTCAATAAAAAAAATAAATAAATGGTTTCCCATTACATCCTATAAAGGGACTGGGGAGAACTTCTCACAATCACTGACCTGTGCGCTTTCCAGTTTTCACTCACTGATTGGGACCTACAGTTTTACACCGATTCCGAACGGTAATTTGAGAAGCTTTTTCATGGCTAGATACTCGATAGTGTCGCCGTCACTATGCGAGGTGGCCGCCGCCGAAAGAAAATTTGAAGGTGGTCAGAGCCGGGTTTGAACCCAGGATCTCATGTACAAGAGTCGCGCACACTAACCATTGCACCACCGACGGCCAGTTGTAAAATTATTTAATAGTTATTCGGCACAAGATCAATAACTATTAAAAAGTACTTTTTCTAGTGAAAGTCCGGACTTGAACCGAAAAATTATTAAACAACATAACAAGTGAAAGATTGAATAATATAAACTTTAACGGATATAATACGAAGACGGTACACTGTAACGCCAATCTTATGGCAACCGAGGGTTCTTTTTTGAAACAACAACACCTATGGAATGGCTTTCGATGAAAGCATGCATAGGAAAGAAATGTTGTGAATATTGATGGTTATGGCAAACTATTTGTTGTGGATGTTTTCGCACAAGTAGGAGTGTTGAGACAATTGAACCGAACAATTACACCAAGCAAGTCGATTTACACTTAAATCAGGTCCTACGAATCGAACTGCATCATTCGTTTTTTGCCCTATAATGATAGTTTTATGAATATACACAACTTTAATGTTTTAAGAAAAAATATATTATTTCTCTTCCTAAATTTATTTATAACTGCGAAACTGTAGCTTATCTTGGGAAATAGTATAGGTATAGATTAAAGGTATTGTAATTGCTAATTTTTCTAAATTTGTTTAAATTGGATGAGGGGTTCTCGAGTAATAGTGACATATGCATATACCCTCATGGGTGAGGGTATACAAAAAACTTAAAATAAATAAACTTCAGGTCGATCATACACAATTGAGAAACCACGGGGTAGAGAACGACAAACCTAAAGTAGAACCCAAACAAAAAATAACACAATTCTTACAGGCATATCAATTGCCTATAATAATTGAGTTCTCTCTTAGGCAACAGCAAAAACCATTTCTAATGGTAACCGATGGTTCTCTGGAGATGGAAAGAAGTTTTTGATAATGTTATCTTGTGTGTTTTGCTTGCAATAATTTACGAATACTTGCATAGTGGGAAATTTTCGTTCGCATTTAGTTTGATGAATTTTGCAATAGCATCATTCCAAATCACCGGTGATGAGGATCTGTGGCTTGATCTGGAATAGCTATGTTTTATACATATAATTACATTTAAAATTTCAACATCAGTGCTTTGGCAGCCAATGTTGTTACACTATCATATCAAATGGAACGATTTGAGACGAAAATGAAAATCTCCTTAAGATAAAGCAAATGCAAGTAAGATGAAGCGCTTAAAAAAAAGCGTCGAATAAAAAATTGTTTCCCCGTTTATTTCTGATTTAATTTGATTTATTCCAAAAGCAACCTTCATAACTTTAAACTTGACTATCATAACTAAACTATCAAAAAATGAAAGATCTATCAAAATTGTTTCTACAAATCGTTCTCAGGTTTATCCTATTAAACACGCTCTCCAGAAGTGAAGACTTAGACACATCCAACGTTTTCCTTTAATAGTGTAATAAATGCTTAAGTACAAATATCAGTCATTCGAAGTTCTTTAATAGGAACAATGGTGGGCTTATATATCTGAAATCGTTTCCCTTGGATATGCATCTAAAGTCCATGGTGTGGACAGCTATGGAGTCTCTGCACTGGCAGTAACGTTCAACTAAATGCACAACATTTGAAAATTCGCTCAACTTCATATCCACTAACAAACGGAAATAATTATCTGTAAGAATTTAAAATCTTCCAAAAATGACAGAACTTATTTAACCGCAAACAAGTTTTTGCTTTTCTGCTCTATGGTTGGGTTGTTGTTTGTGAGTGTCTCACTTACCTTTATACAATAGGCCGCAATTGATACCAAATGCTGTTGTAGTATCAAAGGTATCGTGTTCTAATTGCAGTTCGATTTGCAAACCTGGTAGAGATTCTGACGGTGTTGATGATGACGACGTTGCGGATGAGGTTGCATTTGCGTTAATGTCATCAATCTCATTATCACCGGCATCAAGCACTGTGGCATCGTGTAGAAAATCACTGAGTTCCGATTGACAGGATGAAAATGATGTTCCTGTTGCCTCGGAGGCTGATGACATAGATGCCGACGATGATGATGAAGGCTTTTCACCATTTTGGTGCTGGTTATATAGAGTGTATGAAGACATAGCCGGTTGGTCTAATTTATGGCGTTCTCCTGCTTCTACAGTTGGAGGTGACAGCGACGACGGAATGTATGCACCAGCATTTGCTGTCATCTCTTCGCTGGGATTGCTATCATTCTGTTTGGAACTGACCACGGGTTTTACACTGATTTCCTCGCTGTTTCCATTACGTTGGTTATTTGTTAATTGAGTCTCAATTGCATCTATTTGGGAGGATGTCGATTCAGAGGATGTGGATGTGTTGGCTGTAGTTGGATCATTAACAGATGCCTGGTTGGGGTCGCTGTTGAAATGCCCACGTTCATTGTTGTGAGCTTCGTAATTTGTGTTGTGTGGATTTGATTGAGTTCTATCATATAAGGTTGTATTGGTCGAGACGTCATCGTCTCTGTCATCATCTTCATCATCGTCCTCTTCATCGTCTTTACTATTATCCTCGCCTGTATCATTTGCTTTGTAAATATTGTTGTTTTTTCTACTATAGTGGTTTTGATTGTGGTTGTTATTGCTGCTGGTATTTAATGCTGCTACGTCTCTTTCTCCTTCGCCTGATACATTGAGGGATACAGTGGTGAGAGCCACAGGTGGTCCCGGTGAACGTCCAGGCGCTGGGTCACTGTTCATATGTCCCACTGTCTGTATTGCATAGAGCCCGAATACTAAAAGGCAAATGACTAATTTCCTCATTATCACTGCCACACCAACAGTTTGTCGCTTTCAGTTTGTATGATAATAACAGGGGACACAGGGGCGCAATGGCAAACTCTGTACCAGCTATTGATCTTGCTCCCCGTTTTGTTGCAATTGCTGCTTTTGCTCCAGATATTTTTACAAACGACACTGAAGTCGCTGTTGTTTTTGGTGACAGTGCAAAAGGTGGCAACGTTAATGATGGTTGTGTTTGTTTTAATTGGATTTCCATAGACTCTTCTTTCTGAACTTGTTGCGGCAGCGGAGTCTGATTTGTATCCTTGTGTTAACGTTGCCTCCCTATCACCGTCAAGTTACAATTATCTCAATGACCGTTAGATTATTCGACTTCCGTTTCCCGTCCAGTGGTCTCTGTTGCCGAAGCGGTTGCTGTCGTTTCGGCCTTCCGGTTTTGCGGTAATTAGTTTTAGTTTCCACTCAAACGCTATTAACTTGTGTGACGCAACTGTCTTGTTATAGCTCGTATCCTTTCGTATTTGTTTGTTGTATGTGGTGGTTTTGGGAGTTATCGTTGTCCTTTTTACTTGGTTAAGAGCTGGGGGTGTTGTTGTTATCCTTGTAATTGATTGTATTGTTATTTCTATAGTTGTCATTATTTAATTATTCAGTTTTGGAGCGTTTTACGTTTAGGTTTCTATTGTTGTACACCACATCAATTGAATTGTTGTAATTGGCTTATCTGCAATGAAAAGGGTGAAAAACATAGACAATTTTGAATAAATTTACATAAACAAAATGTTTGTCTCAAAAGAAAAAGATTTATTTCTTTAGTTTACAAACTACATACATACATACATAATAGAACTACATAATAGAACTAGTAGAACTACAATGTTCGAAACTTCAAATGGCGTTCCCGCAATCGGCCCTTCAATAGGCGTCTTATGAAACCACACTAAAAAAAAAAATCCAATGAGTGTTCGAACTCACGGGCGATGTGTTAACACCTTTTTGCTACACGGTACCTGTTCGGTTTCTATGAACACATTCGTAAATGTTACATTGGAAAATAGAAAACAGCGTTCAATCATATGATGACGTTACAGTTAAATAATATTAATACTTAAAATTATTTAAAGACCCAGTGCAAGCACATGTGTCATTATTTTCTTGCTCAATACTTTTTGTTTTATTCCCACAAAAGTCAAAGAATGCAAAGCAACAGACACTTGTACATACATACATACATTGTTATATTCGTACGATATAACCGAAGATCAACATAAAATACTTTTTTAATATTTCTCCAAATTAAAACACTTAAATCTCGGCTCGCCGATATCGGATCGCCTTAATTTTTGGCCTAAACTCTTCGTCGAAACCCGCGCTAGCTTTTTAATCCAAAAATTAATACAATCGGCTATGAATTTCCGGAGAAAATCGCGTGGGAAAGTTATATGAAAATCGCCCAATAATCACTTTCAATACCGACTGCCAAGCAACGAACAAACAAACAATGATAAGACAAAACCGAAGATCAACATAAAACACTTTTTTAATATTACTCCAAATTAATACTCCAAATTAAAACACTTAAATCTCGGCTCGCCGATATCGGATCACCTTAATTTTTGGCCTAAACTCTTCGTCGAAACCCGCACTAGCTTTTTAATCCAAAAATTAATAAAATCGGCTATGAATTTCCGGAGAAAATCGCGTGGGAAAATTATATGAAAATCGCCCAATAATCACTTTCGATACCGACTGCCAAGCAACGAACAAACAAACGATGATTTACTCTTACAAACCTAACACTTGCGTATGTATTAGTTTGATAGTTTACTGCCCTAGAGGCGCGCGTATAGATGTTAACACATCAAAAATGCAGTACACCCTAATGTACAATTTCAAGGAAATCAAAACTAGTAACCCTATAAATTTTTTTTCCAAACTTATGTTACTTATTAAAAAGAATAATGTATAAATATAAGTGTGTGACAGTCTCTTATACGAGTATAAATCGATACTGGAACCATCGGTTTACATATTTTGTTAGGACAATCAGTTCAAACTCGTCAGTTTGCGGCAATTAAAACACCTTGATCATGGTCCTGTATCGCGCACCAGTCACAGTAACCGTTCCACCCACGGCGTCCTCCAAAAAATAAGGCGCCATCATGATGTAATGGCCTTTCTTGAATGATACGTAGATGCTCAGTGTCTCAGAAGCAGAGTTTGTATTTACCGACCCATGTGTGCCCCTTACATATCGTCGTGGGCAATGTGTAACGATAGTTTACTGATTACCCACAGGGTATACGGGAAATAATGTGTCGTTACCCACGATGATAGGGAATTACCCATTACGATTACCCGTTACCCACAGGGTACGGGGGAAATAATGTGTCGTTACCCACGATAATAGGGAATTACCCATCACAATTACACATTGCCCAGAGGGTACAGGGAAAATAATGGAGTGTTACCCACGACGGTTGGAATTTACACATTACCCACAGCGATGGGTAATTTGTTACCCATGGTAAACCATCCCCATTTTTGATCAGAAATACGACAAAATTAGAAAAAACTCCCATATCTCGAATGCGAAGCATCCAATCGGAAAAATAAACAATTTCAGCACGTGCCTAAGGTATTTTGATAAAGTAGTCCAATTCGTATGGGAGAATTTGTTTTTCCAAAAAATCGCTTATATAAAAATGTGGACTTTAAAATCGTTAAAACTAAAATCGAAAAATATCTAATTTTTTTTACCGGTTTCTAAAGGTTTGTGAATAATGGGAAATCGTGATGGGTAATTCCCCATTGTCGTAGGTAACTACTAGACATCTGCACAAGACGTCTTGTATGGCTATACAAGACATTTGCTTTTTTTTTCAAGATATGTACGGTGGAGAAGTTGCGACAACCAAGTATTTCCGAATATTGTCGACAAATTGTGTGTGCGTTTACACAAAAATTGTGTGTGTGTTTACACAAAAGCGAAGTAGAAGTACCCAATAAGAACAAAGTCGGACTCGGCTCCGATTCGAATCTAGTTTGAGTTCGATACATCGGATTACGCTTTCGGTGATCCGGTTCGGATTCGATTTGGGCCCGGCATGTCGGATTTCGCTTTCTCCGATGCGATTCGGGTTGAATCCGACACGTGGGATTTCATTTCCGCTGCTCCGATTCATATTTGATTCGAACTCGACATATCGAATTTCGCTTACTCTGTTCCGTTTCGGATACGGGTTGTGTACGACATGTTGGATTTCGATTTTGCTGATACGATTCAGATACAGTACAGATCCGCGTTCGCTGAATTCATTTAAGTAACCAAGGTGAAATAAGTTAGTGTTTTTAATTAATTTAAAGTACCATATATAAGCACTAGTTATATTTAATATATTATTTGAATTTTTTTTTCATCTTATAACGTGCATAAACGCCGTTATTCCCGTTGTCGTCGTCGACGTCAATACAATATCGACACCATTTTTATTGGGGACTTGACGGAATTTGGAAAAAAAAATTTTGCGTAATGTTTTAAGAGGGTTGATTTTGGATCATAGACATCAAAAGCTTTGTTGTTGTCGATGTGACAATGCATTTATAACGTTCTAAAGTTGACAAAAATCTGATGACGACGTCGACGACGACAACGGGAATAAGGCCGAATATTACAACATCCGATATGATTTACACATCGGAAACGTTCTCTTTTCCGGATCACATCCGATTTGATTTTAAGATCGGCTCCGTTCTAGTTTTGAGAACGGATTCTACCTCATTTCGAGATCGGCCACAGTTCTCGTTTCGATATCGAAAGAGAAATTAAGGAGTATCCGATCTCGAAGCGAGAGAACGGATCCGATCTCCAAATCAAATCAGAGAAGCCGGATCCGATTCGAATCCGATGTGCTCATTGGATTAATACTACGACTTTTTGCGCTCTACAGTTTCTCAAATATACACGAATGCTTTTAGTTTAGAAGACTAGAGTATTTGGGTACCGCAATTTCGCTACAGTGCATGTCTTGAAAAAAGGCAAGGGTCGTGAATTACCATTCAAGATAGTTACCCATTTTAATACAAAAATTCGTAATTTTAATTGAAAATATGGTTGTTCGTTTTTCAAATGAAATTTCTTTCCTTTAAGTGAAATTTTCAGTTGATTTTTCCTAATTTGTATTCATTAATTTTCATGTTTGTTTTAAAACATTTTATTAATAACGATTTCACTATTTTGAATGAAACAAAATGCAATTCTTAAAGCTTCGAGCCACTTAGCGTGATTAACACTTTTAACATGATTTGAGGCCAAAATTCCGTAAAACGTGTTAGACATGATAAGTGGATAAGGTGATTAAGATTTGGATATAAAAACCGAAAATGGTGGAAACTGGGGTCTACCCTCCAAAACCCGATTTCCCAAAAGTCCTAATTTTCGTAGCAACCGAATTAATTCGCGAGCCCCAAATATAATTATGGTAAATTTAACATTGCAAATATATTATTTTTTGGCGGAAAACAAATAAATATGTACAAACATACAATACATTCTGGCAAACATATGAATAACAATAATAATGTATTAAGAACCATATTCACAACATAAACATATTGATTATGTGTAAACATATTCAATAATGTACTTTCTTTGTTAGAAAACAACCGGCAATTACTAGCTTGTAGCCAAAATATGATATCACAGTGTTTTGCTTCTCCCTCGGAAAGTTTAAGTTGTTTTACCTTGAATTTTTGGGCGTTTCTAATCAAAAAGGGTTAATGTCGTATTACTTACAGGCTGCTCTGAAATATAATGCACCACGGGTTAAATAAAATTTAATTAATTATTGAGTTTTATTGTAGACAAACAAGTTTTTTCACATCACATACATATGATTTTTTATCATTTCATGCCCCAAAGAAAAAGGTTATAAAGCGCCATGCTCATTAAAATTGAACAACTAATATCAAAAAATTACATTATTAATTTACGACCCTTCGCGTTTCAGCCATAAATATCGTGTTCTTAGCCCCGAGTATGAACGAGCACTTTCCTATTTACTGTCAACCACTTTAACAGCCATCAGCAACGAGTGGAATCCGTAGAATCGCGTGGGGCCACATCTCATTAATCGCAGTAAAGTGTGTATGAATGTGTTAGTTTTGCTTCAAATTCCAATCGCATTTCAATGTTTTTACCACTAATGTGCTCATATTTGAAATATTGACTTAATTAAATGAGCATTTTCAATTTCAAGTGTTACGTCCTTAGCTTCGCTTCGCTAATGGCCCGAAAACAAATTATGGTACGAAAGAACTATCGCAAATAGTTCAGTTCAATGGTAATAACGAATCTTTTATTACTGTTTTAGGGTCATAATGTTGACATTAAACTGGATGATCAATTAAATTTGGGCCGGACAATTGGCATGGCACTATAAAGTGCAAATACTTACGTTGGCAACACCCACTGTCAACCTTTTGGTAGGGGAGGATAGTTGACTTATTAGAATTTTAAACATTATTTGTGTTCTTTTCCCTTTTAACACTAACAATTTAAGTGTCCTCTTATCCTTAGAAAGTTTGATGTAGAAATTGTATTTGGTATGAAACTGGCAATGTATTAGGGATATAACTTTCTTGTATTTCTCTATATTTGGGTTAGGTTAGGTTGAAAGGGAAGCCCGTCATATGAGTTAAAAACAAATAACGAGTTCAACCGACGCCGTAATTTTGGCCCATTACATAGAAAGGAGAAAGGAATACTTGTAGAATTGTAGTAGAAGAGGAATAATGCAGGAGAGAGGGTAAGCTAAAGGAGAGAGTCTAGAACAAAAAACTTTTATCAGTTGTCCTCTTGTGCTCTGCTGCGAGATTTCTCTATGAATTTGACAAGGGGTTTAATTGGAGCGTCTGCTAGGTTATTGTGGTATTCGAAGAGCCTGCCCCCCAGAAACGCTAGACGATACTCTTGCAAGTGACTCCTCCTCTATTTCATCTAAACAGCTTCTGCAGAAGTCTTCATATGGAAGTTTCATGCGTGCCGCCATATGGCCTACCACGCAGTGTACAGTTACGACTCCTGTGAGAGTGCTGCGTGTGTTCTTTCCAAGGGGGAGCAGCCCTTTGGTTCGTGTTCCGTCAATGGCCGGCCAAAGAGATCGAGCTATCCTACAGTTCTGTACCGATTCCCATCTCGACTTGATTAATGCTACTCCCAGTTCGTCGACATGGTTCCTCAGTTTCACGAACGGAATATGCACGTCCAGAGTCTCAGCGTCTTCCCGCGCATAAGAGCACGTTCTAGCGCATTCGTTTGCTATTTCGTTGCCGTGAATGTTATGTCGCGGTACCCAGCAGAGAGTGATTTCGTGTGCCTGAATTTGGGTTAGGGATAAGAAGCAGTCCATCGTAAAACGTGATTTGATGATTCCAGAGTCTAAGGCCTCGAGGGCTGTCCTGCTGTCGACGTATATTTTGCGTTCCAATCCCGTTCCAAAATCTGTTATGCGGCAACGTTAATGGCATACATCTCTGCCTGAAAGACCGGACATTTTTTCGGAGGTCGGGGGGAAATTCTGAGATTTTGGGTTTCGGAGTATATTCGTGCCCGTGCCCGCTTCCACTTTAGATCCATCCGTGGAGATTGAGATTTCACCGCCCTCGTTAAAGCTATTTGCCGCCCACTCTTCACGACTAGGTATGATTACCTTACATTTTTTGTCCTGAATTATTCTCGGAGCCATGTAGTCCGTTGGCTTGTTCATATTTTCGAAAGTACCCAAGCTGACCAGGACTGAGACATGGCCGTGTGTAGTGTTGACAGACATTCCCGATTCCTTTAGCCGTAGGGCCACTT
This sequence comes from Phaonia tiefii, assembly GCA_963931995.1. NCBI lineage: Eukaryota > Metazoa > Arthropoda > Insecta > Diptera > Muscidae > Phaonia > Phaonia tiefii. The sequence continues at coordinate 99,924,820 of OZ008370.1, read as the reverse complement.
TCGCTGCGGTGCATTTGATGTGTATATCGATCGGTTGGAGATTCAGCATCGCCTCCACTCTGCACCTTGGCCAGGTGTGAGAGGTGTGAATTTTTATTTAGCGCTTCCCACCATACCCCTGATCCGTAGGAGAGTATCGGTCTTATAACTGGATGTATACCAGTGTATCATTTTTGGTTGAAAACCCCATTTGCGACCGAACATTTTCTTGCAGGCGTAGAAGGCGCATGACACATTTTTACCCCTTTCCACCATATTCCTCGTTCAGGATAGCTTGGAGTCAAGGCTAATGTCTAAGTACTTTGATTCTTTCGACAGCGTAAGTACCTTTTTAAGTACCTTTCCCCGTAGTATTGGGAGTTGGAAGTTCTCATCCGGTTGACTCCTAGTCCATGGTCTTTTGCCCAACGTGCCAATTGTTTTAGTGACCTTTCCATAATTTCGCTGAACGAAGGCATAAATTTACCCCTGATCAGGAGCACCACGTCATCCGTATATGCTATGATCTTGATGCTCTTTTTGTCAAAATTTTGCAGGGTTTCTCTTGTAACTCGTTTCCTTGCTGCACCGTTGCCCATATAAGAGTTTACGATTCTGCTTTTAAGCATATTTCCTGTCCACTTCGTTATGCCAGTGTGTCTGCCTAGTATGAATGCAATATTCACATTGTTGAAGGCTCCTTCCACGTCTAGGAAAGCCGAAGATTATATTTCTTCTCGTATATTTAAGTATAAAGTATATTTCTTCTCGCTCTCTCGCCTATACTAAGAATACTTTTGGAACGAAGTTCCTTATCGCACGTTGCGGAATGAGGGGCTGAATGAACTTTTTTTAACACTATTATGGTACCCACTATTATCAACAATATTGTTTACTTTTGCTTTTGGTTTATGTCTAGACTAACTAGATGTCTCACATATGTTGGGAAAATTGGACAAGTTTCATTTTGATCACTTTATTGTCATCGCTTTATTGCCATAATATTCTACGGAGCGAAGCATCTTATGCGAGCAAATTGTCTGGTATCAGGCTGAGTATTCGTAACTGTCCATATGGAGCAATGTATCTGGGTCTAGCATTAAAATATCAAAAGCTTGTAAAAGGCAAATACATATTAATAAATTTACTAAAATTTCGTATAATTATGTTTTCCTTTTTTTTTATCAAACCAACACTCAGGGGATGCCCCCTATAAATGCAGTGCATTGTGTTGGCGAAGGAAAATTGGGGTAGTGGAGTGGTAGTGGGAAAGAGGGAGTAGTGTCTGTTGATATTTGCTTTGAATCTCTGTATATCTGAAAAATACACTAGCCGGAAGTTTATTCCACATACGAATTTTCTGTATAGTGTGTAGTGCGGTCAACCGGCCACTCGATAAAAAACGGATGAGAGTTCCTGGGAAGCCGCGTACTTCGGCTAAATATCCTTACGTCTGGCATAAGTTTACGGATGTCCGAGGAACACATACCGTGGAAGAATCGATAGAACAGCGACACACAACCCACGACCCACATTTCAACGATGATCATGGGATGCAATAGAGTTGGACACCCTACTGACCCCTCTGCTCTGGATATGGTTGAGTAGCTCCAAAGAGGTCCTAGGAGCATGATGTAGGTGGTGTAGATGTTGAGAATAGCAGAGGGAGTGAAGTATTTCTTGCACCGCTTTAAAAAGCCTAGACACTTGAATGCATCTTTCGACACTTCAAATACACGTTTTGCCCAACCGGCATCACATTGAATTTTCATGCCCAGAACATCAAGAGCGTCTGATTCATCAATATCCACACCGTCCATAGACAATGACGACACACCTGGGTCAGCAATCCGCCTATGTGACAACAAACAACACTGGGTCTTACCCGCATTAAAATCGACTCTATTCATTCGCAGCCATTCAACAATGGACATCAGACCCCGGCCGAGTGTTTCATTCATCGTCCGGCGTTTGACTTCAATATCCTCGAATGAATAAGAATGGCAGAGATTACTGTCATCCGCAAAAAAGTAGATTGGATTTACAGTCTGACCCAGGAGATCGTCAATGAAAATAAGAAAAAGAGAAGAAGAAAGAACAGAGCCCTGTGGTACACCTGCAGTCAATTTATGCTCGTCGGATGAATCCCAATCTACAACAACTCGTCCAGTGTGATGTCTAAGAGAGCTCGATATAAATCGACTGAAGTTATCACCGACACCAAAAGCAGCGAGCTTTGACAAGAGTGCATCGTGCCATACTCTGTCAAGGGCCTTGGAAATATCATCTCACCAAGCCGGTGGATGAATCGACTCCACTGTTCCGAAAGGAACGCCATCAGGTCTGCAGTAGATCTCATTCTACGGAAGCCATACTGCCGATCATTAAGACGGTCAGTGGACTCAAGATATTTCACAAGATGGTGGTTAACCATGCTCTCCATAACGCAGCGCAGAGCAAATTTCAATTGGGCGGTAATTTGCAGGGTTACTTGCACCACCTTTTTTAGGGATTGGCTAGACATTAGCAACCTTGCAACGCGCCGGAAAGACTCCAGCACGGTATGCAAGTTTGAAAAGATTTCGCAGTGGACGTGCCACCGTCGAAGAGCACCTACTCAAGACCAGTGCAGATATGCTATCCGGGCCCGGGGATTTATTTACGACTAGATTCACAAGAACCTTTTTAACTCCTCGCGTTCGAAAAAATATCTTGGGCATGGAACAAGATACGTGATCACGGGGAGTGGTCGAGTGCTATCCGGCAAGGAAGGTATCCTTGCAAACATATCAGCCAGGAGGTTAGCTTTATCAACGGGTTCAGTGAACGTTATGTCATCTTTAAGAAGAGTTGGGGTAGAGGAAGAACTATCCTTTATTCTTCTTGCAAATGACCAAAAGCTCTTACTTCAACTAGGGAAAGAAAGGACTTTAGCACGAATACGCTGTTCGTGAAGAAACTTTTCGCGTCGAAGTATTTTGGCATACTTGGATCTTGCTTGCTTGCGTACCAGTTCAGTATTTATGTTTTTGTTAGAACGTCAGTCTCCGAACGCGTCCTATTTTGCATTTCTCCTATCTGACAGCATTCTTGCATGTCTGGTTACACCAAATTTTTTCCGTTGGTTTCACCGAAATAATTTTCGTCGGGATGAATGAATTCATACCAATCAGAATTATTTTCTCGAGCTCAGCCCAACATTGAGCTCAGCCCAACGTGCCTCTTCGTAGATAAAAATTGTTCGCTTCGGGTCTGTGTTTGAAGCGAGACGAAGAGCTGAATACGAAAAGGACGCTGAAATGATACAGTGATTACCAAGAGGTGCAAGCGTTTTAACTTCGTACTTTTCAGGGTGAGAAGTTAAAAAGAGGTCAAGTAAATTTTGGTTGTGCCCTTGAACACATGGAATGGGCGTCGGTTCATTCACTAATTGCGTTAAGTCATTATGCGCGGCGAAGAGCTCAGCGTATTGGCCCTCTGCAGTTGTATGGCTCGAATGCGTTAACTAGAAGGAATTATGGACATTGAAGTCACCAGCAACAACGATTTCACTGTCCGTATAATTCCCCAATATATCAGAAATGGAATCGGAAAGTGTGTCAAATTCATTAAAGGATGTCCCCCTTCCCACATTAGGACTTCTATAAAGAAATCCGAAATGTAAGACTTGTGTTCCAATCTTGAAGTTTACCCAAAGAGAGTTAAATTCTGGATCTTGTGAGTCGAAATGTCGCTGACTCTTAAACACTATGACATTTTTTACATAATAGAATATTAATACGGTTCGTTTAAGTAGACAACATTGTTTGTAAGTAATTTTGTATGTCGTAACATTTACTATATAGTCGTATAACTGTAAACGTTAACTAAATGCATAACTTTTATTTCCAATGTTCAAATATTTAGTGTGGCTATAATTTAATCTTGAATAGGTGCTGAGGGTATATCATCTCGTCCTAGCTATAAATCCCTTGGAGACAAAGAAACGTTCTCTTGACATTCGCATACATTATATACACTTTTTTATGTACAAAATACTATGTATAATATATTTTCCCAACCAGACATGTCTCCTATACGATAGAAACATTGTAGATTCAAAATTATGATCTCATAATCATAAAGTTTTTATTCGCCCGGCTATGATGATATGAAGTTAGTACGCGTTTCTAGTGCAAAGAACGGGGATTATTATTTACAATGATTGATGCACTTGGTGTCGTGTTGAAAATTGAACAAAAAATGTTTGGTGAGAGTTTTGGCAGCGGTAGAAGAGGTCATTTAATAAATTACCTCACGTAATGTGTACGTCTATTTCCTTCTTTGTGTTCGGGTGCGAAGGTAGTATACAACAAAATGTTGGAGTATAATGAAAGATGAAAAGTTTCATAACCTCCCCCCCGCATGCTAATTCTACAGGGCATCTTAAAATTTTATAAAATTTAAGGAAGTTTGTAAAATGTTTCAATACGGACGCAAGTCGGGGTATAATACTAACCTCCCTCATCAAAAATGTAACTTCAATTAAATAGCTGCTCAATGGAAATCAGAGTCGTTTCTCTTAGTCTATCATGAAATGCAGTGCGATATTTTAATATTCTCGCTGCAATACTGTACATTAGGGCGGGTCGATTTGTACGGGATGCAAAAAACGTGATCAAGCTAGGGGATTCGATTTATCACGAGACTCTTTTTGCGTCATTGTGAGTACTTTTCATGAAGGAACCATATATCTGAATCCATTATTGAGTCTGCGAATTTTCAGTTGAAAGTTATTCCTTCCGTCGGTGGGATTTAGATATGGGCACGTGAGTAACTTTTGGCTCACGCTCACGGATGCTCACGAAAGGAAGGCGGTCCCTCACGCACGAATTCTTTTCCGCTCCTCGTGTTCACGCACGCTCAAGCGAGCACATTTTTAATCTATTCTCATTCACGCGTAATTCACGACAATCACGTAAAAATTGCTCACAAAAATTAAACGGGTTTGTACAGGAACTATTTGCTCTATTTTGAAACCCATTTAAACAAAATACACTCTCGACCAGATGATTAGAACCACTTACATTTCTGGTTTTAGTAGACCATATTCTTTTAAATTTGTTGTCAACAGCTAAAATGCTACTACCACCGGAAAGGGCACGTTCTTAACATTACAAAAACAACAACATTAAAGTTTAATGCAACAAACAGTATTATAATGGTAAAAAAAATAATAATACAAAATTTCCCAATACACCCAATACATAGTTTCCCATTACATCCCATGAATGAATTGGGGAGAACTTCTCATAGTTAGTGAGCTCAGCGCTCTCTAGTTTTACTCTCACTGATTGGACCCACAGTTTTGCACCGGTTCCGCGCGGTATTTTGAGAAGCTATTCGAATGGTATTTTGAGAACACTATTCGAGGTGGCCGTCGCCGAAAGAAATTTCAAGGAGGTAAGAGCAGGAATAGAACCCAGGATCTCATGTAAAAGAGGCGCGCACACTTACCATTCCACCACCGACGGCCACATATGATTAGAACCATTTAGTTAATTTTCAATTTTATAATTTAATAATAAGACCATTAATATTTAGTTCACTCATAATATTGTAGACTTTTTTAAAATGGGCGCTACCACCCTTGTTTAAAGTAACTTCAAATATTCGTCTTTTTTTGGATTCATAAAGTGCTGTTAAATCTTTAGTGAATTTCTTTCTTAATAAAATTTATTTTTTAATAAATTTAGCAAATACAAAGGCTTTTTATACAGGAACAAAATTGTATCACCTTTAGCTCGAGGAAGTTTGTTTCACATTTCCACTAATATTCTTCTAGACGTAGAAAACACTCCTTCACTTGTAACCAAGGGCGTAGTCCGGATATCGGCAAGTGAGGGGCAATATATGGTACACAGGAAAAAAGTGTTTATACTAAAAGTCGAGTAACGATATATCACATTTTCAAAAGCGAAGATATTGGATGACGACATCGATTTAAAAAAAAATCAATGAGTGTTCGAACTCACGGGCGATGTGTTAACACCTATTTGTTACACGGTGCCTGTTCGATTTCTATGAACACATTAGTAAATATTACATTGGAAAATAAAAATAAGAATAGTTTTTGTGCTGAAGGCTCTTTTGCTATTGCACTTTCTTGAGTCTTATGAAATAATCTTTTGTTTTTGTCATAAACAGAGCGACGCCAAAAAGTATTGAATAGTATAGAGAATTTATTGCACTCTTTCTCCGCTCTCATGTAGAGTCTGAGTAAAAGAGCATAAACGAATCTTATTCTCTTTATAGAATATTTCAATATGAATGCACCATTTCGACAATGTTAATACAGAAAACAATACAAAAAGAATAAATGTTTCAAAAGGCATCAATGTTTCACATCAAAATTATGAATGGATCAAATTATGACAGAAAGGGTGTTTTGAATCATTCGCCAGATGTAGCCAGTGCTTTTGAGTCCATTCGTTCCATGAGTTCTCTCTACTCTTCAATACTTTTTGGCGAAGACGACCTGCTTGTTTGTTCGCTGCCGCAACATCAAAACCATCATATTTGTTTTCAAGCAGACCCTATTCCTGAACAACAATCACGTATGTGATGCTAACGTTGTGTGTTGTTTATATGTGTTCACTTTGATAGATGACCCTAACCGTGCCTATAGATGTTAACAAAAAATGGTTTCCCATTACATCCCATGAAGGAATTGGGGACAGATTGTCACAACTAGTGAGCTGTGCGCTTTCTAGTTTTATACTCACTGATGACGACGTCGATTGCCCTCCTATTAACCAAGACGAGGTCCGAATAGTTGATGCCTGATTTAAAAACAACAAAGCCGCAGGAGCCGACAGATTACCGGCGGAGCTATTTAAGGCTGGCGACGATGAGCTAATAAGGTGCATGTGACAGCTCATTAGCAAAATTTTGTTAGATGAATGCATGCCCGGCGATTGGAGTCTCAGTGTACTATGCCCCATATGTAAAAAATGTGACCTGAGTCTCTGTGCAAACCACCGTGGAATAAGCCTTTTACCCATAGCATATAAGGTTCTATCTATTTAGGCCTGGAAAATCGACAACTGATCAGATTTTCACGCTACGACAAATCCCACACAAAACAAATCGACACCTATCATATATTTGTCGATTGTAAGACGGCCTTCGATAGCCCGATATGGGAGAAACTGAACTACCCAACTCCAGTTTCCCCTTGGTAGCTTTACTTTGATCACAAAAATACATGGACAAATAATCGCACACACGGCAAAAGTGGCAATTTAGGAGGCCAAAATTCGATTTTTCAAAAGTAAATTGTTTAAAAATTACCGATTGTAGGGTAAAGAGAAGAGAATGCTTGACTAGATTCCGTTATTTTTTCATTCCGTTTTGCTTACATTCGTCTTCTACACGCTGTCAAGTTTCTTGTTGTTAATTGAAAAACTATTTAAAATATTTTGTTGCATTGAAAGTAACAATTTTAGCAGCAATAAATTCTTCCATCTCGCGCTAAAATATAACAGTGGTCAAGAATATGGAATCTACAGGTATGTACATTTTATAAATACAGTTGAATGAAAAATAATGTGGTCGTAAGTATTAAAATATAATAATATTGCGGTTCTAGTCTAATTTCTCTTTAAAATTTATGTTTACTTAGACGTACAAGAAAAGTTCCGCTAGGTACCGCTTTCTGTCTTTGATATTTGCATTTACTAGTTAGTTGGTCGTTATTATTGTGAATTTTGAGAACTCAAACCAACTCATTGTGACACTATCTTCATTTATTTACAGGTAGTCGGAGTGATGCAAGTCACTCGAAACACCATGTTAGACAAATGGATCTGATTTTAGTGCTACAAAAAAATATGAAGCCTGTGTTAGATAACACGGGCGCATAGGTCAGACGTAGAATACGTTAGTCATTTTGCAATTAAAATATATGAATTAAATATAATTTTTGATAAATGATTTAAATCTATCAAATTTATCTTTAATTTTTATGTTAAAAATTTAGGATAGTTTTTAACAAAATTTGGGTACACTTTATATCAATTCGATGCACTTTTGAAAACCAGTGTAAATACTGCATGTGTCAACACTGGTTCTGTAATGTTCACTTAAAACGCGTAAATGATTAACTCACCAACAACAAAATATATGGAAATATTTTCATCAACTTCGAGCAACCCTTGCCTTTGGGAAGTGATTAATAGAGTATATGATTGTTTGTAGTGTTGGAAAATACCACTACTGACAACACTAAAAACGGGAATTTTTAGCATCTGGCATCTCAAATTTGATATTTAAATATTGGTAGCATTGTTGTTTGTTGCTTTTTTTGTGCGAAAAAATAAATATCAACATGAGTGAAGGTAAGGAAAACAATTTTTTTTTCATAGATTTCTTAACCAAATCATTTATCCATTTATATTCGGTCGATTATTTCGTCTTTTATGCTTTGCTTAGGCATTATAAAATAATTTCAATTGTAAACAAAAATTTAATTTGTCGAAAAGCTGATTGAAAACAGCTGATAGAAAAAAGTAATCAAATATGCGACTATATAACATATAAGGGTGTTCACGCAGCACAGAGATTATTTTTAATCTTTTCATCAAATATCCTATTAATCAGCCCTTCGTGAATAACCTTATGCATTGTCATTATACTTCTTCTCTTTCTCACACTGGTTCTGTGATGAACACACAGATAATCGTACTGCTCTTACACATGATGTTATAATACATAAAATACAAAGCATATGAAGAAAATTAATACAAAATTTGAAGGAGTTAAATTTTGATTTACTTATAGAATCAAAAAAATTATATGTAGCAATATGATTATTTAAATACAAATCAAAAGAAGACATATTAAATATGTTACGCCCATACTTGAATTTTCTTCAATGCCATGCATAAAGTATTAAAAACTTATAATGAAAGTGACAAACATTTTCTCAAAATTTTGTGCTCCAGATCAACACCCCTACCTTACCGTATAACGTATTCTACGTTAAAATGAAAACTTTTATAAATTATCATCGTCTAAGTGTGTGCACCGATTAACTAGCTACATACTGCTTATAAACAATCAAAACATAGTGCTTTACAACTAAAATGTGTTCTCAAAGTGTTCGTTTCCAAACTGTTGAAAAAGTGGAACTGTTGAAAAAGTGGAAGAAAAGTGAATTGGAAGATTGAGAGATTCACCCAGTATAATTCAGCATGGTTAAAAAACGACTTGGTGTTGCCAGCAGTGAAACCTGTGAGCAACGTTTCAAAATTAATAGTTAAAGGCAGACCATCAAAATCTTTCGAAGACGCCTCTGTACGAACAAAAAGAAGACGAGTTGAACCAATTGTTGCCACAACAAATCCAAAGGTATTGTGTGCTGCTGCTCAAGCTAGCCTAAAAAAATGTGGGAAAAGGACAGCTGCACAAATGGTTAAACTGGCAATGACCACCAGTCCACGCAGATACAAACACATACAAAAAATGCATAGTGAACCAAAGACTTCTGGTGTCACACCTTACTCCCCTGAGGAGGCTTTAGCCTTCATCATTGACTCTGACATGGGCAAAGAAGAGCGATTTTTTAAAAGGGGGCGTGGCAACGCCCACTTCCACCAAATTTCATCTTCATGCCTCTGATACTTCACGAGATATAACCCTGTGAAGTTTGAAGCTATATACACAGATTTCAATATTGTGAATTAAGCCACTATATCCTTCCCGAAGGACGAGTACATAATGCTAAAGTCGTTATTTTTGCTTAAGTAGTTATTAACTATCATATTATGTTAAATCTCTTCTTCACTAGTTAGATATTTTTGTCCTCCTAAATTGCCACTTTTGCCGTGTGTGCGTCGTGGAAATATAATAATTGGAATGACATACATTTTATATTTTTCATACAACAAAGGCAAACTTGGTAACCCTTTTATTGGGGTTATTCTAAACTTCTAAATATATACATGTTAACGTGCAGGTTTTCATTTGGTACGAGTTAACGTGTATAAGTTACGAAAAAAATGCCCCTATTATATTTTTATTGTATACTATTTTACAATATAAATAGTTAGCCTCCCATATAGTAGCACTACTAAATATTTTCTTTTGTTGCTTAATGCAGTTGCCGTGGCAAAATATGCCAAAAATTAAAACAATTGGCATAAACAATATGGCGTTACATATATTTCCGTATTGAATTATATTCCCCACATTCATATGGATGTGGTTTGATCATTGGGATCGAATAAAGCGTCTTAGAATTAGTAAGCCTAAGGATAGGATAGAGTTCCTCATACTCCGTATACTATGAACTTTCATATTTTATCTGGACCTTAATAAAGTTTCCAATTAATTGTGTTTTGAAAGCTTAGTCATGACATTTTAGTCGGCAATGCCAAGGATACCCAGTTGGAGCAAATAAACAATAATAGTTGCTTTATATTAAACCTTAAAGTTTCTTATGTCAACTGTTAAAAATGGTTAATCCTTTGTCTTTGCAGTTTTTAAATTGAGTCGTTTGCCCCATTTTTAACTAATTTTATTATCATGATTAAATCACCGCCCACCCCGACATGCCACATGGTAGATAGTAACCCTTTTGAAAATTGTATTTTCTTTCTTTGTGTCAAAGTTCACGTTGAATGCGAAAACATTTGACATTTATGACTGTTATAAATATCAATTGAAATATATTGGAGTAAAATTTTATGATAAAACATTTATTTACATCCATTTGTATATGTATGTCTGTTTGCCCCTAATAAATTTGTATTCCTTATCCTACCAAGGACTTTCGTTTAAACAAAAACATACATACCTAATGGGTGGGAGCATAAGTAAAGAAACAAGAAAAGTTTGGCATACAATTGGACAGAGTTGGCTTAAAAGTGTCATTTATTATAGCAAGAAGTTGATAGCAGCTAAGACATGAGATATAGTCTAATACTCCTTAGCCCTTTTAGTGTTTGTTGGTTTAAACCAAATATTTCGAAACTTTTGCTTTTCTATGGTTTTATATCATATGAATCCATTAATTCGCCCACCAACTGTATGTATAAGATGAAAACAAAAAGGTCAAAAGTCAGTTGCGATTTCCATCGAAGGCAATAACTTATCTAAAGTATAATGGGGTGTAGAACTCCTACCACGAATGCAATACGTATACGTCGTCAAAGACAGTCGTGGCACATGATTCAACTTTGAACTTTTCTTCCTGTTTCGACGTCCAGGTTGATTAGAACGAAATCAATGCATTAATAAATAATGATGCCAAGAGTCAATGTAAGTCAATGTTGTGTTCACGTCAATTCCTCTCAGTTTGAAACCAAATATAAATTCAAGAATTTTATATTTCACAACAATTGGAATTCAACATTGTAGAAAGGACATATGGCAAAGAAAAGGTTAAGTTTATGCTAAATATGTTTGTCCTGACGTCGAGACAAATCGCAGGCATTTGAAAAAATTGTACTACCTTCTCATATTTGAATATGTTTTTTGAGCTACACAAAGTTCATCAAATGCCATTAAGTTAATTTGGGTTAAGCAATTTACCTTTTTCAATTGAAATTTATGGCATTTTTCTAAAATTATGTACCTTAGAATGTTTTTACACTGAAAGAATTATATTCATAAAAGTTATTATTTACAACCTAAAAAAATTGCAACTCAAATCAAATTTATTGTTAGCATTAAGCGCGTTAACAATACAAGTGACGTTCATAGAAGGTTCATTCTTACATATCGACACGTTCCCGGCAGTATGTATTAAGCGAAAAATGGAAATTGTTCAGGAAACGAAAAAACCTTTCTGTCAAGTAGCTGATTTGTATTATTGTTTGGTTATTACCATTTCATTTGCTTAATAACTCATGACGTGGTTATGCAAGGGACATTCTCTGTATATTGAAATGTGGAGCTTGGCATAAATTTTGAGAATAATATGTCGCTTAATACATTCTGCCGGGAACGTATCGATATGCTAATAGATACATATTAGTCATAGTGAGCTATGAAAAATGCTTTAGGTGTGTAATTCTGCGCCTTTATGTCAGTTGTGTAAAAACCGAACAAACCGGTTAATCGGCTTGAAATAACCTGCTCTTCGAATATATCAATTTGTACAAAACCGTCATACACTGGTTCGAATACACTGGTTTGATCTAATAAGCTCAAAAATATTTTCCACGATTATTTAATATAATTCTTCCAGGTGCCTCAATAAATGGGGTCGCATAGTAGGTTTCCTCCTGCCGGCTGAATTTGGGCACTTGTGGAAAAAGGGTTCAGTAGATTCTTCTTCTCCTCAGAGGTACGTGAGTTATCACAGCTTCTGCAGAAGTTATTTACCCTGACCTTTAGTCTCGCCGCATGTCTAACAAACGGAAAGTGTTCTGTCAAAACTGTTGCAATCATTGGTGCCTTAGACCCGGCTATAGATAGTAGGGTCATGAAAGTCCTCATATCCACTATCGGCCAGGTTATTGTATCATCATATAGGCGCGTTTTTGCAGGATATTCTTACAAGTAGCTAGGAGCAAGCCAACGCAATCCAATTCCTGTGCAGCCGGTAAGGTAGCCTCTAGTTTGGCCGGCTCTTCCGCTTAGCAGTTCCCTGGAATGTCACTCTGCCATTCCTTCTTACAATGACCACCAGCAACAAATTGAACATTACGTTTAGCGTCTCCGTGGGATTGGTCCGCAGAGCACTCGTGATGTACATCGTAGCTATTCTGCATAAAAGGTGGATTTCTCTAGCACTTGCCACCAGAGATACAATCCGATCGATCACCAGCTGGCGGCTTGGCTGCGCCGAGTGTTGTTCTGAGCCGATAGGCGCCGCTGATTTCATTGGCTTATATCGACTTGAAACACGAGCAACCCATGCATCAAAGTCGCCGATCATTTGTTCTACGTTTAGAACATAATTTGTTACTATTTCACCCAACCATGTGGAAAAAACCAAAGAGGATGAATTCAGGTAGAGAATACAAATTTTGGGAACCCTCGTAGAAGAAAACCAAAAAGTCGACGCCATTCACTCAAACGCATTTCTCTCTCGCGTCATACTTTATGTAATTTTATTTAAACATGGTAGGAATTTCTATAGTTATACAGCCTTCGCACTGGCATCGTTTTAATTGATTTTGCCACCTTTGTTGATTTTAAGCAGAAATCAGGAAAACTTGCTTGATTTCCCATACGTTTTGACAGAATCAGGAAAAAATGCTTGATTTGCTTTATGCAACGCTGTTTTATCTCACACTACGCACGAATAGTACGTTTGTTTACTACCATTTCAATCAAGGCGCATTGATGTGGTGGTACTACGGGAATAGCCGACTTATTTACTTTTGTAATTTCTTAGGTATTTCTTGTTTCTCAAACATATTTTTTATACTTTTTTGTTCTCTTTTATTTTTTGAATACATTTGTGCTGAATTTGATTGTGGAAAAACACGAGACACAACAAAATGCTTAGTCTTGTAGACTTTCTGTGTTTGTTGTCGTAGTAACACTGCCTCGTGAATGCGTCTTGACTTTCAATCAAATCAGGAAAAATCCCAATGTTAGGACATTTAATACGAAATCCGGAAAATATTTTGCAGTGCGAATGAGCTATTAGATATTATAGCATCATCAAAAAAACTGCTCGTGTGTTGAAATATTCAACGAAGAGAGTACTAGAGAGATGAGAGCAGATAACAAGGCGCTTCACTTGTTTTTTTTTGTTGGCATTCCACTCCGTGAGTAAATTTTCTTCACCCTCTTTGAAAAAACAAACTTCCTGAAGAACGCCCCAAACGGCTATTTATGTCCACTCCAACTTTCAAATAATGCCATGAGCATATTCGACAACCGTCTTGAACATACCATATCTATCTTTTTGAATCTTCTAAAATGTTCTTAGGGAATAACAGTTGGTGGTGAGATCACATAGCGCCATATGTTCTGGATTGTTTCCGAGTTTTATAGCGAATCCATCAACCTTTCGGGAAGAGATAATTAATAGTTGACCTTAACTTACGCAGAAGCCATACATGAAAGTAATCACTGTCATTAAATGAATACATATTATAACGTAAAAATTCGAAAATCATTTTGTAATACTTTGCCTGGCCACATTTGCAAGTGAAGCCGCTTGACCACCATAAGCGTCGTATGTTCGTGAATTGGGCTGAGCAACAACTTGAAAATGATTCGGATTTTCATCGGAAAATCATCTTCAGCGATGAGGCTCATTTCGTCAATAAGCAAAATATGCGTTATTGGTCAGACAGCAATCCACACGTAATCCATGAGTCATCATTGCATCCCGAAAAAATTACGGTTTGGTGCGGTTTACGGGCCGGCGGCGTCATTGGGCCGTACTTCTTCCGGTATGGTCAAGACCGGCACATTACTGTGAATGCAAATCGCTACCGTTCAATGATAACCGAATATTTTTGACCCCAATTGGATAATATGGACTTGGAGTACATGTGGTTCCAACAGGATTTTTCGAGCGAATCGAAAATAAATGTCTAGAGTATTCAAAACTGAAACCGGCAAACCTAACTTTCGGCCGGTTAACCGTACGTCGGTTTTTGAAAAATTGGTTTATTCAAGTCGATTAACCGGTTATTTCGGTTTTTACACAAGTGATATAAAATGCAGAATTACAAACCTAAAATCTTTTGCATAGCTCACTTTGGTTTGCTGACCCCATCAGACATATATAAAAAACTTTGCCTACGAATTATATCGCCGATAATTTACTGAAATAAATTGTCAAAGAAAATAGAAGTCATATCTGCCAATTTGGATTTGGATGTAAGTTCCATAACCAATGCCAATTCACGTAGTATGTTAGCAGAAATGCATAAAACAGTAAATAGTATTCGCAATCCAACAATAAGTACAAATCGTCCAAAGGAATATTTACCCAACATTGATTTTGCCAAATTGGATAAGTCAAATGTGAGATCAGGGTAAAGGGTGGGCCACGTAAACTTTGGCATTTAACCCCCCGTTATATCGAAGCATATGGCCAATTTGACATTTTTCGAAGTGACAGATTATTAGTTAAAGGTTGGATATTTACCAAATTTACATTTACATTGTATCCATCGGGTGAATTCGTCACTTGCTTTGATAGTAATCCAGCCTTCAGTGCGATCAGGTCACACACATGTAAATTCAAATTGGTTAGGGATTGCAAGCGGATCTTGCACAATGTTGCGCCCAGCAAGCTAAGGCTGTGCAGGGTTCCGGGACATAGTGATATCACAGGGAATGTTGAAGCAGACTGTCTTGCTAGAGCAGGATGCACTTCTGTTGACTTGAGATTGATTGCATCAGCAAATCTACCGATCTGTTACTTTTATGGGCGCTGGATGAGATCAACGCTGCCTGGTTGGCAGAGTCTATTGCAGGATTTCAAGGGCCATATGGCCGGCAGTGAACTCAGGGGGGACTAAGTCGCTTCTTCGACTGGGCAAGGATGACTTGTAGCATCTCATTGGGGTTACCACGGGCCACTATGATGCTGGAGTCTTCACTCGCAACTGGATTGTGAACGGGGTTGATTATTAGTGTGCTTGTGGCGTTGAAGAAGAGGTGGATACCATTGAGCATCTTCTCTGTCAATACCCAGCTCTACAGCGAAGGCGTCGCCGTTGCTTTTGATGGTTTCAGCTAGACCGCGATGTAGCCATTAAGGATTTGATGGGAATGGATCCGGGCTGGCTAAACCATCAGCTGATGATTTGTCTATTGGTTATTTCTACGCCACTGAGAATCTGGAATGGTAGACCTTGGCCTGCACATGTGGATACTCATCTTGCGTGGTATCGTATGTATTGATCAGGGCTTATTAGGGGATATATATATATATATAGATATACTGGGAACATAATTGAGTGGTTTTTTCTGTATTCTTTATCTGTCTACACTGAACGGAAAAGCATCGTCACAGGGATGAAAATGTTCATCACACCAACAACTTTCGTCATTGAAAGTGAGGTAACGTATGGATTTCATCACATCAATTGATCTATGTTCAAAATTTTCTTTAATATATTGCTGCAATGAATTTGAATTTTAACATTGAACGTTAAATTGTTACTTTTTATGATCGTCTTACTTGAAACACTTTGTTCATTTCACTTCTTCGTTTTCATTGACTTCGAACCCAAACACCAATACCACGAAACAAGCATGACCGAATTATGGTTAAAACACGAAACATGAATATTCTGTTGCTATTTGTACCGTCACGCTCATACACACACACAACTGTTCAGTTACATATTTCGGGGTAGTTTTTCTTCTATCGATGCGTCACTATATTTGCTGTCGTGTTGCCCCTTGCGTTCTGTTTGTTACAGTGTTTTATTTAACTTGCTTTGTTGTATGTCTGTATTGTTCAAATCAGTCTGTATTGTTCAAATCTAGTAACTCATTTTTAACACAGTTGCAGTTGACCAATCGAACTAAAATTTTGCACACTTGTCAGATTTGGATGACAATACATGAAAAAATAAAAACATTAAAAATTTATTTACTAAAAAATTAAAAATAAAAAAATAATTAAAAAAAATTAAGTTACAGTGTTTTATTTATAAATGCACTAAAAACTAGAAAATAATTTTTCTCTTAGCCTCAATAAGTATATTCTTCTTCATGATGGGGTTGTACAATGGTCCGCCTACTTAGCACTTCAACAACAATGGTCTAGATACTTTCAATAAAGAGCGTAATTAAAATGAATTAGTTAATTAATTTTCTAGGCATCTCTCAAATAAAACGCTTGCATTTAAATTAAAAATGGTGACATTTAATTTTGACACTTATTTTGACATTTAATTTTGTCACCATTTTTAATTTAAATGCAAGCGTTTTATTTGAGAGATGCCTAGAAAATTAATTAACTAATTCATTTTAATTACGCTCTTTATAGAAAGTATCTAGACCATTGTTGTTGAAGTGCTAAGTAGGCGGACCATTGTACAACCCCATCATGAAAGAAAAATTATTTTCTAGTTTTTAGTGCATTTATAAATAAAACACTGTAACTAAATTTTTTTAAAATTTTTTTTTTATCTATTTCATTTATAGAAACACTATTTACACAAACGATCACAGGAAACACATAAATTCACACAATTTATTTTTATGAATAAAATATTAGTACTTTACTAAGTTGAACTAACTAGTCTGTTTTAAAAAATTTATTTAAATTATTCCTTTCGGAGAAATATGTCTACCACTTTCGGTTCTTGCAAATGGAGTGATTTAAGGTGTGTACGTGACCCAGCACTCACGCTCACCATTTCCTCTTGCTGGCCTCTTTTTACGCTCAGTCGTTTTTTGACTGCTTTTCTCTCTTAATCTTCATAAAACTTAGTTTCATTGCAATAACGAAATTGTTCCGTCAACAATAATTGTTGGCAAAACTCCAAAATAAATAAATAATAAAAATAATCAATAAAAAGTAAGAGATGCACCAAATATCAATAGTTTAAATCTCATGCACTTCCTTTTTTAAACTTTTAACCCATTTTTCTACACAATTCAAATTAAATAAAATTGTTGCAGGAACGAAAAGTAAGTTCGTGCAGCAACGAAATGCAAAATTGT
The DNA here is from genome assembly GCA_963931995.1 of Phaonia tiefii. Lineage (NCBI taxonomy): Eukaryota > Metazoa > Arthropoda > Insecta > Diptera > Muscidae > Phaonia > Phaonia tiefii. The sequence continues at coordinate 99,907,201 of OZ008370.1, read as the reverse complement.
CAAAGAAATGATGTATACAATTTTTCGTTGCAGCTACTACCAAATTATCTTATATACGAAACTTTTCATTGTAGCAACGTAAAAACATTAACGAAAATGTTTCATCTATACGACGAAGCATTATTCTTTCAGTGTACCTATCGGAATTTCCACTATTATTGGGGCTCGTCCCCTTCTTTCCCTCCCTTCTCACTTTTCTTCTCGGATATATGGGCACTCACAATGAGTCGACCGACCTCCGAGTGTAGTGACGATAAGGCAGTTGTAAACATGGGGCTGATGCTGAGAGTCGATAGCGTTCGGAATTATTGCCATACGATCGAAATTTCGTACTTTTGGTATATACTTTTGGTATACCAAAGTACGAAATTTCGATCGTATCACAATAATTCCGAACGCTATCGACTCTCAGCATCAGCCCCCTGTCTCATATTGTCATGTGTCCGAAACCTAACCTAACATAGTTAAAGGTTAGACATTTACGAAATTTACATTTACATTTACGAAACTGTAAGAAGTCTGTGAAATGAATTCGATAGAAATAGAGTGCAATCACTGCAGTTTATTGGTCAATTTGTGAAACGAGTTCGTAAATACGGGTCCTTATTGGAAAAAATAACTCGTGTACGCGCTTGTTCAGTGGAATATATTGGCGCTGTAGCTGAAAGTGTGCTCGAACAGGCCTCAACATCAACTCCGCAGCATTCGCAGCAACTGGACATTTCTCAAACTTCTTAGCGCAGAATTTTGCATAAAGACCGCGGTACGAAGGCTTGTAAAGTGCAGTTCGTCCAAGAAACTCAGAAGTCCATTGACCCGATTTGAACCCGTTAGAATATTATTTATGAATCGCGTGAAAGATAAATGTTACTCAAGTAATCCCGAGTCAATTGTGGCATTAAAACACGAAATAGAGGTTTAATCAATCGAAAATGAACAGAAAAATTGGGTTGATCGAATCGAAGCAAGTCATGGAAGCCATTTGAACGATGTTGTGTTTCATTCATAAATATCAATGATGGCCCTTATCAATAAAATCATAATTAAGGAAAACATGTCTATTAGATTTTTTTAAGGCGAAATTAAATTTCAAATTTTACATGACCCACCCTATAGTTTCACATAACATCCCATAAAGGCATATGCTTACACACTCTGATTGGGACTTGCAGTTTTACACCGGTTCCGAATGGTAGTTTGACAAGGTTTTTCATGGCAATGTACCAGATAGTCAATCTCAAAATTCAAAAAGACTGAATTAAAAATAAACGCTGATTTTTGCCATAAAACCGAGACAGGTTTCCACACCCCGGTTTAACTGAAATCCGGTTTCTCCAAAATAAGAATATTCAAATAAAACCGAAAAATTTGTTCATGATCATAGAATACAAAATTTTTTAAAAACGTTTGAAGTGTTTGTTTCGGAGTTTTTCATTAATTCTTTAATATTCTATAATATTCTATAATATATTTTATTTTTATTTTTAACTAAATTAATTTTTTAGTGGTTAGTGATTTTATTTATAGTTTTTGTCTCTGCTTGCACATAGAGGTTTTTGCATTGTTTGCACGATTATTCATCCAAAGAACGAGAGGGGAAGAGGTTTTAAAGTCAGATATAGACTAACATTCGCTTGTCGAAAGAACACTTTGCTGCTGTAATGTTTCCAGAGATTAATCTAACAACCGTCCAGGATTTTATTCTAATGATTACGTTCTTTATTAAGATGTTGAATCGATCACACCCTATTGTCCGAGTCATCGTTTTAGCAAAAGTCATTAATTTAAAGATAATCTACGGACTTTCGAATTTTCGATATTAAATCAATATTTCACTTAAAATATTTTCCATTTGATTTAACTCTTAACATTTAGCATTGACATACAATTGTAATTCATGTAGTTATCTTCATATCTTTTATGTAAATTTTTCAGAAATATTTTCATTAACACAAGACTGACTTTGTTTGTTTGTTCAATTTATTCACTTTCAAACAATTTTTATAATTATTCAACAAATATTTAATTTACATTACTATTTGTTGTTATACGCACAAGATTGTTGGTTTTTAATTTTGATATAAAGAAATTACAACTTTGTATGTGCGAATATGAAAAGACGCAATTACTACAAAATGCCACTACTTATTTTCATAAGAAATGGTTTTTTGCCGGGACCGCTAGTGAATATCTTCAACGGCTTTAATTGGACATAATAACTTGTATTGCAGTTTTTCAATCGCAACTTCAGTTTTGTGCCAAGCAAAAACATGCATAAGATTGAAATAAAGAATGTCAGTTACAAAACTTTTATAAAATACATTCTTGTGTTTCTTGAAATTAAAGCATTGACTCATTTCTATGGCCTTTAATATATTACACTGAGCTACAACGAAAGTATCCTAGGAATGCCTGTATATTTTTCGGTTGGTTTAATATTCTTTATATAAATAAATATTAATACAATTTTAACGAATGTACCAACATCACTCATTTTCTATATAAAAAGGAATATTGCGTTTACGCCCTAAGGCACAACATCTATATTCTGTAATTTTTTGACGACAAAAATCTAAACAAAATTTCAACACTAAATTTTTGCAATTTAACTACCGATTTTTGTCGTTGAAAGGTTATAGAATTCCGGTGCTGATATAGGATTTTATGTGGAAACAGAGTAGTATGTAAATGTTGGTTCATTCGTGAAAATTTAAATAACATTTAAATTAAATAACGAATTCTCACTTCTATTGCTTTATAATCTTTGTTAGGGTTATTGAAGTGAATGGTTGCCAGCTAGTATTCCATTTAATGGTACCACAAATTTATTGATTTAATCTTTGGATCAAAAGATAACCGTGAGAGATTAGACCAATTTCAGAACTGAAAAATATCCTTATATATATAATTCTACAGCACGTGTGTTTGTGACTGAACTCCTCCTAAACTTCTGGACCGATTTGAATAAATTTTTTTGTATGCGTTTGGGTAGCGCCCTGGGTGGTTAAGATTTACTATTCGGTCCAATTGGATAAAGGGGCGTGGTACCTCCCATACAAACCACAAATTAAAAATCCATTATTTCTGCTCCTGCTAACGGTATTTGAACAAAATTTGCAGGACAACGTCTGCCGGGTCAGCTAGTATATACAATAAATATGTATCTTACTCGGACAAACTATACAAATATTCAATAGCTTTAAATAACGAACCGTTATGGAAGTGAAGTGTGATAAGACAGATTTTGTTCGAAGCATCTGTAGTCTAGTGAACGCCGATGGAGGAGAAATTATACATTAAATAAGTGCACAGGAATTTAACAAGGGTGGCCATCCCAATTTTCCCTTTTTTTGCGGGGAAATTTGAATTAAAATGACAAGGTTAAAATCTGAGGACAAATTATATTAAAATGACAAATTATAATAAAAATTAATATAATATATAATTATATTATATTATATATAATAATATAATTATATCATATTAAATTATATTAAATTGGTCAATTTATTTATTTTACTTAAAAACGAAAGTTTTAATCCTGATAAATGTATAATAACATGCAGAGAAAAGTGTACATAGACGCAGAAAAATCTGTATTTTGTTGTTGTTTAGATGCAAATGTAAAGTGTGTTTGGAGCTTGTCGCAAATATAATATACTTGTGTCCAAAATAATTGTGATTGCTATTCAATATTACATGTTTGAGACACAATGATTAATATGTTAGAATATATGTGTTTGCGATCCGCATATATTTATATTTATGTTTGTGATACAAATACAGCTGTGTTTGTTACACTGTCTATGTTCTCTCGAGAGCAAGAGAATAAAAGAGGGACAACGAGAGAGTCTATCTTGTAAGTGTGTATAGGTATTTTTGCATTATTCTCACAGTCAGTGATTCGTAAATATTCCTGAATGTGGGTGTAAATTGCAGATGAAATTCATCGGACGGAGGGTATCAAGAGCGTTTGATCAGTGAAAGAAAGGAAAGGCTCGGACGGTTAAATAGTTTGTTGTTCGTATACATGTGTGGATGCTACCAAAGTGAGAAACAATTTTAGGGAAAGAAACTGGGCAGGGCAACAACGTGAAGCCCTTTGTCTGTCCGAGCCACAGAGAAAATCGGAACGGCGGACCATTTGTGAAATAAACACTTGGCTTGCATGAACTTTGTGTACCAACGCATAGTGATAACCAACGCATAGCTGAAACCTTCCGAAAACAAAAACGTGAGAGGCAACAAAGAAAGGAGAAACAAAAGAGCACCAGAATCGCATTTCATGAAAAAAAAAAAAATAATGCATTCAATGCAAATAAATGTAAAGGGCCATTTTACTTTTTTATATTAATTATTTATAATTGTGGATTTATATTGTTAAAATTAATTATAATATTATTATATTTAGGAGGAAATTCGCATCGTAAGTATATTTAGGTTTGGGGGAAACACGCGAATGCTTCCACATAAGTATATGGATGCACGGGATGAAGAACGCATATGTTTCCATGTAAAAGCATTCATGTTTGTCAGTAAACATGATACTGTTTGCATTTAAATACAAGTAAGTGTGGGACTTGCAAACATATGAATGGTAGAAGTGCGTTCCAAACTTATAACAGGGTGGCTACCGCTACCAAAAAAATGTAATAAGTTTTTTCTGTTTAATGAATCTGGTTAATGATTTTTTTTTATTTTGCAGATTGATTTTTAGATTTAACAAAAATGGAGAACTGGGACACTGAAACATGAATATGGATTGTCCGCCGCTTTCACGCACTGGAGTCCGTAGTTTCGGTCTATAGAGAGTATAGGCGCACGTTTGGCGGCAATCCTCCCAGCAGATGGACCATAATGAGACTTGTTAACAATTTTGCTGAACATGGGACAGTCAACAGAAGACCTTACCAACGAAACCCTTCATTTGGGACGAAGGAAACAATCGCTGTTGTAGCTGCTTCCGTACAAAACAATCCAAGAGTTTCGACAATAAGCTTATCTGCTCAAATGGGTATAAGCAGACAGTCATTGCAGTAAATTATGGACAAAGATTTGGTCTTATTCCCATATAAAATTCAAATGGCCAACAAACTGAACGCTGCAGACTTCCCGATTCAATTGGAATTTTGCCAGAAGATGCTTCAAATGGTGGAAGAGGACGGCAACATGTTGATTTAAACGACAACATAAATAAACAAAATTGTCGAGTATGAAGTGCTTCCAACCCACAGATACTCCAAAAGAAGGAGTTGCATCCATTTCGTGACACAGTGTGGTGTGCAGTTTCATCATGCTGTATAGTCGGGCCCTACTTCTTCGAAGAAAACGGTCGCACCGTCACCGAATGAGAATTTCTTTCAACTCTGTGTGGTTTCAGCAAGATGGTGCAACTCCTCACATAGCCCGGCCTGTTATGACAGAATTGCGACGAAAATTTTCCAATAAGCTGATATCCAGAAGCTTCACATTCCGTTGGACCCCCAGGTCGCCTGACCTTACTGCACCTGACTTTTTCTTGTGGGGTTATTGCAAACAGGAAGTCTACAAAGCAAAACCAACAAATTTGAATGAACTAAAGAAATCCATTCGAGAAACAATTGCGGCTATTCCTGTCTCAACTCTCCACGCAGTAATGAACAACTTTTTGGTAAGATGCAGCACATGCATCAACGAGCATTTAAATCCCATTATTTTTAAAACTAATTAAGCTATATTTAATAAAATTGAATGAGCTTTAACATGAATAAAAAAAAATGAATTCCATACACTTAAGAAAAAGTTGTTTGAGTTTCTTAATGTAGAAATATTCATCAGCCACCCTGTACATGGTTCCTGCAGAATCTGTTAGAGAGGCCGTTATTTTTCAGTGTGTAAAGTATTTAAAAAATCAATATTGAACATGTAATACAAGAAAATACTTGGAAAATGAATGAAAGTTGAACTTGAACAAGGGTGCTTTTTGAGTATCAGAAGGGTCATCAGGACCACATGTACAAGGATAATGGAGACAATACTTTCAGTAAACTCCATTAAGAAACAAATTAAGTACAAGGCAGCTTTGGAGGTGAGACGACTGCAGGAAATAGGATGATGGATCAAAAGGAATCAAAGACAAGCATAAAATATCAAAACTGACGGGCTTTCGCGAATGCAACATCTATCCGACAGCATTCCAGAGAAAATTATTGTGGCAAAATGCTACAGAATTTTCCTACCGAGAGGATCATGAACATAGTGCTCATAAATTAACAGACATTGGGGGACCCATTGCTACACTCATAGACCAAGAGCATAGAGGATAACACAAATTCGCCTCTTTGGCGAGGATCTAAAAGCGGCTCTTTACCTTTCTGACCACAACACTGTATAACCAGAATTTAGGGTGATCGCGAAATGCGTGAGTTGGCTGAACAACTGTAGTGAACATACACTCATAGAACTAATTGTTTCAACAGAGTTTCTAACAACTGTAAATTCGGCTCTTGTCAATGAATTGCGGTTGCCACAACCAAATTGCGATTGATGCGACTGAATTTAGTACCTTTAGTCAGGCGAAATTCGGTTGAATCAACCTCCTTTCATAATTGCTTCGGTCGTGGCAACTGAATCTTGAATTATATTTTTTAAGTCACCTAGGTTTTCTATACTTTCGGTTGCCATAACCGAATTTGAAATTAATTCGGATCCAACAACCAATCTTTTTTACTAAATTCGGTCGCAGCAACGGAATGTGGCATGAATTCGGTTGCAACCAATTCGGTTGCAGCAATGGAATGTGGCATGAATTCGGTTGCAACCATCGAATTAAATCGGTCGTGGTAATCGAGTTTGGCCTGAAGTAGGTTGCATCGACCGAGTTTGGCTTGCTCTAACCGAATTCGGTTGCTCTAACCGAATTTTTCATGAATTCTGTTGGGACAAGCGAATTCATTTTCAATTCGGTTATCACAACATAATTCTATATTTTTCAAACCTGACATTTAAAATTCCAAAAGCAAATATTATATTTAAAATGCTGAGAAAATATATAATTGTTGCGGTCGCGGTGATATGAAGATTTTGTTTTGTGGTTTGTGGGAAATGTAAGTACAAATATTGAAATTATTCTATCTGCACAAAAACATCCTATTTTGCAGAAACTATTCATATTTATCAGCGTGCAGTACAAGCTGATATCACCAGTTCAGTTTTTCAAAGTGAGATGTGCTTCCATTGTCTTTTTGTAGGTAGATTTGGTACAACAGACACAACACATCAGAATTGGGGCGGTAACCCAGATGGCCGTGACTTCGAAACGGATTGGTAACGGTTGTAAAACGAATTTTGTATCCTAAATATTGCCCCGTATGAATAATTTCTTCGCCTTGAAATTAATGAAGAGTGTACAGGAAAATAAATCATCATTAAATTAATAAACAACAAAAATTCAGTTGTGACACAATATGACAACCTATAATACGGTTGCGACAACTTTTAATTCGGCTGTAGCAACCTCTAATTCAGTTGTGATGACAAACTCTAAATTTGTTTACAGCTAATTCGGTTGCCTCAAACGAATTTGTTTGTGAGTGTACCTAAAACGAACGCCTGGCTGCGATCAAGGACAGAAAAAGTGAGTTCTGGCATAAAACGAGATGGTGCTTGCACTGGAGGAGATATTCACTTTATCCACCGTTGACAGCCTACGAATCATATGAACGCTTGGAAGTGAGACATTTTTGAAATTAAGAGAGCCTATCTAGGTGGAGCCCCAACTGGAAGATCTAAAGGCTAAAATTCAATACTGGGCAAGAATAACCCACAATGATAATATGGGACATCTCACAAGGGTGCTTAACAACGAAGATACTGTTTGATGGCTCACATGGTGTCAAGATCAGAGGATTAATTCAGCTAAACAAATTCCAACTTAGCCGTTACATGGGTGGTTTACGAAAACACTTGATTCTGCAGACACATCTAAATCGAATTGTACGAGCCGAAACAAACAATCAAATGCAAAGGTTTTGAGAAGTTCATCGAAACCATTATACACTTTGTTTAGTAATTGTCTCGCAGCAACACCTCGCTGATAATACCGAACCAGTTTGGGGCATCTCAGGATAACGCACTGCGATTTCCTATGAAAAATATATGAAGAGCTTAGGTTAGGCGGACTATGAAGAACCGCAAGCAGGCCACCTGGTGGTTTAATGCCCAGAAGTGTGTCATGAGGTAATAAACTAATGCTTGGATTCATCTTGTTCAGCATTAATCTATAACTTAGATGTATAATTTCATACGTGCGCCAAACCTTTACATGACAACATGGGATGTGGGATCAGTAACTGCTCTTAGTAATGCCAACATTGACCTATAATCTGTTTCTTCGTATATTCTTTGACTTTCAGTGCGGCATAGGGGCTCAACAATTTAATATGATTTTGTGCGGCGACTTTCCCCTTCGTGAAGGAGTATCCCATTAATGCCATGTCCTTTTTAACATATCGTTTCCAAGTACATTTTGGTCTTCCTGATATTCTGTTGCCTGGTGGGTTTCATTGCATTCATTTCTGTTGGTCATTAAAATAGAATATAACTATTCCATTTCTATCGCCTGAGTTTGGTTTTCACTTGTATCAGAATTTGCTTATATTTATTCCATAGCATATGATATTTGGCCAGCAGATCTTTAAAAGGTGTTCTTAAGTTGTTGTTATTTTTATTTGCTGTCTGAGAATGGTTGAGTTCAGTGTTTCGTTCACGTGGTTTAGAAGGACCATAACAGTTACCAGCAGATAACAAAAACATAAAGAATTTGCCTGAAAACTAAACATTTTCACTTGAAAGTTCTGTTTAATCATAAACAATGAACAATTTACACAAATCTCAGTACAAAGGACGAAATTCTTCAGCAGTACGCAAACATTTTGCAACAATTTATTAAGAGAACTTTGTTTTTGGGTTGAATAAAGAACATTTGTAGATTTGTTTTAATCTCAAAAATCTTTGCTCGGGCTATAATGTCATTGTTGTTGGTTGGATGGTTGGCATTTAGGATTTCCATGTTAGTTGTTGGTGGGCTATTGGCCTTGTAACATATTTTTCACCTGTGTGGGGCGGTAGTAGGGTATTCCATATATTCCTAGATCTACATTTATATTTATGTACATAAATAGGTATATCAGATTGTATATATTATATGTACATATGTATATATTCTTGATGTTGTATGAACATTTCACTTAACCATGAAAATATGGTTGCAGGTATTTTCCCAGCGCTACAGAAATTCAGAAATACAATAACAATATTGTTGCCAAACAAAGAGAGGAAACTAAAAAATAAGTTATTTTTCACTGAATTTCCACATTTCCGTTTCTTTATGTTTCGTTTATTTTGCATAAATAAATGGTGGGAAATGAGTTGCAGGGCATAAAGTGTGAGTGAGTGGTGGCAGGACTAACTACAAAAGGATGCAAAATAGTTGAGCATGAAATATGAATAAACTCATTAAAGCGTTAATGAACTCAAAATGTTTACAATATAACGGAGAATTTAAATACGTAACATTTGCATAGTTTACACTTACGATGGAGCGGTTGCGGTGGAACCATTTAGACCGCACACCAACTGGTAAATGAATGAAATATTAAACGAAATGTTTTAGGCGAATTAGGCAGAGAAAGTTTATTTAATATAAAAGTTATCCCAGGCAGTCAAATTGATAAGAATCACCCTTTTCTGTTTAAATTGAAAGGTTAGTTAAAGGCAAAACTAGAAAAATTCCTTGGAAGAAAAGTAAATATTGTTAGGAAGTTTCTAATTGTCGTTTTAGCGCTGTTGTATTTCCTGTTAGTAAATCCAGGATATTTTTAGATTACGATAAGTACAACAGTTTTCTCTTTATTTCAATCATGCATTTTACAATAAATCTTTTCTCAATAACACTATTGCCGACTATCGTACCTGTTAATCGTCTAAGCTGAGAATGATCCCAATTCCGAAGCACGTCAGCTATTTGTTCACTTCCCAAACCGCGACGTCAGCAGATTCGTGAACCCTCTCGTGGCAACACAGTTCTTCTCGAACTTTCTCGAAGTATCTACAATGTTTGCATACTTTTTCCATAGTTTATGTAATTTTACTTCAACATGGTTGGAATTTGTATAGTTTTATACAATAACACTATCAAAAAGCTGCTCGTGTATTGAAATATTCAATGAAGAGATAAAGAGAGAGAACAGAGAACAACTAGGGTTTCACTCGTTGTGTTTGTTGGCATTTGAGTGAAGAGAAATTTGGACTGTCTACTTGTACATCGTTTTTGGTATCTATGTATATCGACTTATGATAAGTGGCAATAACATCTGTACACGATTGGCCTCAGTCTGGATGAGTTGCCATGAGTTAGCTATTAGAACGATCTACTCACAACCAGTGAGCTGTGAGCTTTCGAATTGTATACTCACTGAACGGGGTTTACAGTTTTGCACCGGTTCTTTAAGAAGCTTTTTTCATGGCTAAATACTCGATAGTGCCCCCGTCACAAAGTGAGGTGACCTCCGTCGAAAGAAATTCAAGGTAGTCAGACTAGGGAGTGGACCCATGATATCACGATCAAGAGCCGCGCGCACTACTATAGCACCACCGACGCCCATTTCGATGAATCTTGTCGTAATATGGGGACATTAGCGTGACTGCGTGGCTGCGAAAAATAATGGCGTCACCGTGTCAATGCTGTTCTTTTAAACTAAGCCCAGCATATATTTCTTTTTTCTCTTAGAAGGCGGAGGAACACACTTCTTGTCAACGCCTGATGAGAACAGAGACAAACAAAATACTGGCCATTGAGAGAATGGGCGTCTGTATCTTGGTAAAATGCAAAACCAGGGTGTTATGGGCTTCAGCATGACAATGAAAATTCCAAAACCGTAATATACTAGAATACTATACACTCAGAGATCTAATGGTTTGAAAAGATAATGTAGAAACTGTAATTGATGTTGTCACGACTGAACTTGGTCTGCACAACTGAAGTTTCATAGTTGATTCGATGGTGACAACTCAATATTCCAGTATATTCGTTCTGTGTGAAACGAAAAGGAGGAAGGGAGCATCGAGCATCTTGTGTGCTACTGCCCGGCCTTTTGCATAAGTAGGAGGAAATAACTATGACCATACATCATGTTGAATCTAACAGACATTCAGGAAGTTATACTGAATGATCTTGGAACCTTACCACAGAGTACTAGTTGGTTCGCCAGGGGCCAATGTACGTCCTTTCTTCAGCCACTTCCTGGAATATCAGGATGAGGTATCAAGTGAAGAAATGGTCCCTTCACCATTTTACAGGTTCAACGATGGGAAGGGAATATGACGTCCCGTGATATCACAACAGTTTGCATTGGACTAAGTGTGTCAATAGTGACAGTCACTTCTCTCTAACCTACCTAATCTAACCTTCCTTCTGTGAACTAAATTATCTAAAATTTTCATTGCAACATCCGACTGTGGAAGTAGTTCGGCATCAACAACCGAAATTGGTACCAAATTCGGTTGCAACAACCGAATGTGACATCAATTCAAGTGCAACAACCAATCAACCATCAATTCGGTTGCAATAACTGAATTTTGCCTTAAGTAGGTTGCAACAACCGAATTTGTCGTTAATTCGGTTGATGCAACCGAATTTCTCATGCCTTCAGAGAAATGAATGGAGTTTAAAATTTTAAAAATAAATATTGTAATAAAAATGTAAAAGAATTTACAATTGTTGGCATCGCGGTGAAATCAAGATTTTTTGCGGTCTTATTTTGAATGCAATGCCCACATCTATCAGCGTGCACTAGAAGCAGATGCAAGTCTTGAAGTTTTTCAAGGTAGGTCGTTTTTAAATGTGCTGCTCTCGTCTTTGGGTTTGGACCTAAATCGACAGACACATCGCGTCAGAATTAGCCCCAACATGCTCCAACAGAATACTACAAAAAAACATGTTCTATGAGCCCCTAGAAGAGACCCCAGAACGCTGCCCTGGGCGTGACTTTTAAATTGATTCCAGAGATTTTAATGAATGAAAGCAGCACTTCAGACAACGAAATAAGAGTGATAGATGTCGACAGATATCGAAGTTGCCTGTAGTACGACATTCCATGATGCATACATCGCCAATGCTATTTGGGTATATCCTGATAAACAATCGAAAAACCAGACTGATCAACTGGCAATTGATGGAAGGCACATTACCAGTTTAACGGGTATACACGCTGAAAAATCTGTCGTTTTTTGTTGTTTGTGTGGAAATATGAAGTGTGTTTGAAGCTCGTTGCAAATTTAATATGCTTGTGTCCAAACGTATTGTGTTTGCTATTCCATATTACATGTTTGAGACGCAATGATTAATACGTTATAACATACATACGTGTTGGCGTCCCAAATATATATGGGTCTATGATAAAAATACAGCTGAGTTTGTTGCACTGTTTATGCTCCCTCGAGAGCAAGATAATAAAACAGGGACAACGTGAGAGTCTATCTTGTAAGTGTGTATAGGTGTTTTTGCATTATTCTCTCAGTCACTGATTCGTAAATAAAAAAATTCGTTTCATATATTCAGACAGTCAGATCAGTAGAAAAAAGAATAAACAAAGGCTCGGACGGTTAAATAGTATGTATGCTACCAAAGTGCGAAACGATTTTGAGGAAAGAACTGAAAACAAAAACGTGAGGGACAAGAAAGAAAGCATAAGCAAAAGACCAGCAGATTCTCATTTCATGAAAATTAAAACATATAATGCATTCAATGCAAGTAACTGTAAACAGGGCCGTTTAAAATCTTTTAGTTTTTTGTATTAATTATTTCTAAATTTAGATTTATATTGATAAAATTAATTATAATAAATAATACCCATATATTGAAATCAACGAATAATTCGTTTCTAAACGGAAGGAAATGCGCACATTTTTCCAAGTAAGTATATGGAGGTTTGGGGGATACACGCGAATGTTTCCACGTAAGTGTATGGATGTTTGGGATGAAGAACGCATATGTGTCCACGTAAAAGCATACATGTTTGCCAGTAAACATGCTACTGTTTGCATTTAAATACAAGTGTGGTTGGGACTTGCACACATATACGTGGTTCCTGCAGCGTGTTTGGGAGAATATGTTACAGAGGCCGTTTTTCCAGCGTGTACGTGTGGTTCGTACACAATTAAGAGAAGTGCGATGGTAGTACGAAACAAGACACATAGAAAGCAGAACATCGGAAAGCAGCAATTTGCGAACATAGCCACTGACTATGCAGGTCAGCACGCACAAATACTGTAGCATGACTCATCGCCAATCGATGATCCAGAAGTGCAGAGGAAATTCCCACACTATCAAAACTACCTAAAAAGAAACCACGGTACGATTAAGAGAGTAGCATGACAAGTGATGTAAGAATCGTTGCACACATGGCAATGCTTCACTCAGATGTAACGATATAAGCGATATAAGACCAATCTGTTACTGTCTAACGCCTTATATACACTCTCGATCGGATGATTAGAACCACTTAAGTTTATTGTTTTAGTAGGTCATATCTTTTTAAATTTTTCTACAACAGCTTCAATCTTGCCACCGTATTAAAGGTAATTTTCTAGAGATTACAAAAGTAACAACAATAATATTGAAGTTTAATTCAACAGTATTATAAAGGTAATTTTTCAACAAAATGCAACAAATAATAAAAAAATTACCGTTCATATGATTACAACCATTTAACTAATTTTAATTAAAAATCCATTATTTTATAATTTAATAATTAGTTTATTCATAAATTCCCTTTATTCCCTAGTGTAAAATAACTTAAAATGTACGGCTGTTTATAGATTCATAAAGTGCTGTTAAATAATACAAAGAATTCTCATTCCAGGAGTCCTTAATGGTTTGAATCAGGAATTCCTTATCCTCGGAAAAGGTTTCTTAATTTCGATGGTATTAAGATTTTAGTTTTCGGCAAAAACTTTAAAAAGGTATGCTCTACTTAAACCAGAAATTTAAGTGTTTCTAATCATCTGATCGAGAGTGTATAAATATATGTTTCCCGATCTCGAACGAAAACCTAAGCGAACGAAAGCCAGTCACTCACAATCGATTCGAATTAGGTTCCCCTAAGTCGATATTTTCATTCGACTGACCCAATATTTGTTCGCAAATGACAGCAGATTCCAAATAGACAAACACAAATTTGTACTGAAAAGTTTTGAAAAGTTTTAGATTTTCATTCGACTTTTCAATGACAAGATTGTGGAACTCAAATCAAATTTCTTTTGGCTAATACACAAATGAAAGTTTTCGTTCGAGATCGAGGAACAGGCTGTTAGCAAAAACGGTAGTGGAGATTAGACGACAGTGACCAAATTTAAACAAAAGAAGCCCGAAAGATCTACAGAAGCGGAAATATTCGAACCAACGACCATGGTACGGCGTGACTCTTCTGTTCAGGCGGTAGTATAGTAGCAGATGTAGAGGGCTTGTTGGGGACATGGAGAGTCCACTTTACTTGCGCCTATGACTATGATATCGGTTGCCCCCTTCTAATCATAACGAGGTCAGAACAGCAATTGCCCGGTTTAAAAACAAAACTTTTGCAAGGGTTGATGGACTGCCGTATGAGGTGTTTAAGTCTGGACGAGGTGAGCTGGCATTGTGCATTTACCGGCTCATATACTTATACAAATTTTGGTTAGACGAACGCATGGCCGCCGAGTGTAGTGTTAGCGTACTGAGTCATTTGTTTAAAAATGGTAAAAATTGTAATATTTTCCAACTGTCGTGAAGTAAGCCTTTTATCCTTGCGAAAGACTAAAACTATTTGTTGCAAATACCTGAGCGGATATTTTAAGTGTGGCCTTAGATTCGGTACATCCACGACCGATTAGATATTCACATTACCACAATTCATCGAAAAACCGAACGAAAACCAAATAGTCACCTACTATTTCTTTGTAGATTAAAATTATGCCTTCGATGACCCGATACGGGGGAAATTTTTCGAAGCTCTGTGTGTGCTTGTTATTCATATCAAGCTGAGATGCCTTTGTAGAATGACACTGACCGGTATGCATCCTCATACGAGCTCTCAGTCAGGGCGACACCGTACCGCGCGAGCTGTTCAATATTCGATCGTAATAAGGAAAGCTCCAGTTAACACGAATATATCTGCCAGCAGTGAAGGTCCTACACTGCCCGTGTATGCTGGTGATGTACTTTAGACGATGTTGTACTTTTACTATGCGAGAAGTTCCCTACGGGAAAAATGGTGTCAATTGGCTACAAGTACTTGGCCGTCGGTGGTGCAATGGTTAGTGTGCGCGGCTCTTGTACATGAGATCCTAGGTTCGAACCCGGCTCTGACTACCTTCAAATTTTCTTTCGGCGGCGGTCACCTCGCATAGTGACGGCGACACTATGGAGTATCTAACCATGAAAAAGCTTCTCAAATTACCGTTCGGAATCGGTGTAAAACTGTAGGTCCCAATCAGTGAGTGAAAACTGGAAAGCGCACAGCTCAGTGATTGTGAGAAGTTCTCCCCAGTCGCTTCATGGGATGTAATGGGAAACCATTTATTTATTTATTTACTTGGCCTGAGATATATGAAGAGGGGATATGTCACCAAACTGGGTTCGAAGTGTTAAAGAAGAGTCAATAGGACTAAATTGCAGTTGGAAGGACGGTACTAAAACGATGAGTTGTATAATCGCCAAATGGATCGAGCCCATGCGGTCTACTGGATCAAAAAGAAACGGTCCCTACTAGCAACAAGGAAGTGTGGGTGAATTATATTGCAAATTATATTATTAAAAATAAAAGGCGATATACATTTTTTGTTGTTGTTTGGATACAAATACAACGTATTCGTTGCTTGCCGCAAAAATATAGCATACTTGTGTCCAAACACATTGTGTTTGCTATTCAATATTACATGTTGGAGACACAATAATTAATAGGTTAGAATAGATCGACACGTTCCCGGCAGATTGTATTAAGCGACAAAATATAAATTGTTCAGGAAACGAAAAAATCTTTCTGTCAAGTAGCTGATTTGTATTATTTTTTCGGTTTTTACCATTTCATTTGCTTAATAACTCATGACGTAGTTATGCAAGGGACATTATCTGTATATCGAAATTTTGGGCATAAATTTTGAGAATTTGGAAAAAAAAGTCATTGTCGCCAAATATGCCGGGAACATGTCGATATATTTCTGTGAGCCAAATGTGTCTTTGTTTGTTGAAAACTGTTGAAAACAAAACGTGACAGGCCGATAACAAAGAAACAAAAAAGCAGCAGATCTGCAATTCATGAAAATAATGTTTGCAAACATGTGTATAACTTTGGAACGGTAAGAGCAAATTCAACAATTTTTTTTAAATGACTCAGCCTTTATCCAAACTGCGTCATTAGTTTTTTTTAACTTTGATAGAAATTTTAAAAGTTACAAAGCATTACTTTCAGAATTTAGTCAAAATTTACGATTTTTGGGTAAAATTCGACTTTAGCAAACTCTAAACCTCTTCCGAAAAATCCGGAAAAAAATCACAAAAGTACTTTACCCTATAAGCTTTCAAAAAATGCTTGGGCACCCATTCTTTTTTTTGGGACACCCTAGTAGACATGATAAGGATGCATCAGGACGAAAGGTATTCGGAGACACACTCGAAGGAAATCGAAGAATACTACGACCAAGACTCCGCTGGAAGGATTAGGTTGAAGGATATTTGATGAAGGATATCTGATGTTAAAAACTGGAAAAGGGAGCCATATTAGACCCTCAGTAGCTTTGGACGAAATTCGTTTTGGGACTTTATAAGACGATTGAGCCATATCCGTCTGTCAGTCTGTCTGCCTGGCTGGTCAACACGATAACTGTCGTAAATATTTATCGATCTCTGCGAAATTTTGTCAGTGGCTGTCATTTGTCCATAGTTAGTTTGGGATTGCAAATGGGTGTTTTGGTCACGCTCCTTCTGGTACCTCCCATACAAATCTACACATTTAGTACGAAATCTGGTTTCTTCTAACACATTTTCTGGTAGTTGCAAAAGCTTGGTGGTCGTCCGTGTTGTCAATGCGATAAGTCGCGTGAATCACTTCTGACCTTAATGAAATTGGTTACTAGGCTTCATGTCAATAAACGCCAGTCATCGGTTAAGACAAAGGTGGATTTGCCACGCCCATTTTGGTACCTCCCATACAAAAGTTGCTCGGCCAGATAACTTCCGTAAATCTATTTAGCGCAATGCCACTCTGCTATTGAATATTAACCAATGTGCCAACTAGGTCGCTATGGATGACTTCGGGTGAGGGTATGTTTAAGCAGGTTCGCCAGACTGAAATTTCGAACTAGTTGGCGAAATGTGTTGTCTTCGTTATGTACGGCCATAACTCATCTGTGTTGTCTGTATCTAAGCATGTAAGTAAGTAAGCTATTTGTGCTGTATAATATGACAGATGGCAGTTTAGATGACAGTTTTATCTCAGTATTTAGTAACAAGGGAAGCTTAAATATTTCGTTGAATGGATTATTGAACATTATTCTAAGAAATACTCACTGAATCTCATTTTCAGCTTGATTTCGTGGGCAATCGTCAATATTGCCGCATTTGTGGTTCAGACATGTCACATGTAGTTCTCGAAGAACAGAACAGCTCGTGAAATAACTCATTTCCTTCATGAGACTATTTCACGTCGTGAACTCTCTTGTTGCGGTTATCAGAATTTACCCCATATATCATGTGAATTACCACCATTGGATTTCGTTTTATGGGGTTATTGGAAGTCAAGTGTCTATAACGGGTCCACCAAATAACTTTTTTTTTTGAAAATGCTATAAAAAAAAACTACTGAATATTTTCTCAAATTTCTTTTTTTATTTGAAAGTACAATCCTTCCGGTTAATAATGGAAAATAATTTCATTCAAATGGCTGCCTCGGCTGGCCATGCAGTAGCCTACACGATCGGTCCAATTTTTAAGCACATTCTCGATTGTGTGCAGCTGTATTTCACCAATGGCTTCACGAATATTGTCCTTTAAAGCGTCAATTGTCTTTGGCTTGTCGGCGTAACACTTATCTTTGAGGGCACCCCACAAATAATAGTCCAACGGTGTCAAATCACTGCTCCGAGGTGGCCAAACGACATCAGCTCTGCGGCTGATAATGCGATCTTCAAAAACAGGGCGCAAAACATCGAGTGTAGCTTTGGCTGTGTGGCACGTAGCGCCGTCCTGTTGAAACCAAATGTTGCCAATATCCTCCTCTTCAATTTTTGTGAACAAAAATTCGTTCAACATGGCCCGATAACGATCGCCATTGACTGTAACGGTCACTCCTTGCTCATTTTCGATGAAAAATGGCCCAATTATACCTCTGGACCAAAATCCGCACCAAACAGTGACTCGTTTCGGGTGCATCGGCTTTTCAATGTATGCGTGCGGGTTTTCTGTGCCCCAAATGCGACAATTTTGCTTGTTTACATACCCACCAAGATCAAAATGAGCTTCATCTGAAAAGATGATTTTTTTTGGCAAAATCGGCATCTTCTGTATGTCGATCGCAGACCCATATTTCCCAGCGTTGTTCAAGCGTATACACAACCATATTCGTCAGCGGAACGATAAAACTAAATATCTGTCAAATCAGACATGAGCTAAGTGTTACCATTCACGAAATAAGCACTAGTTGAAAAAAAAACGTTAGATGGCGGACTCTTTATTAAAAAACACATATCCACCGATGAATAGAATGAGGAGATTTAACGCTCCATCATCGAAATTCAAACACATTTATGCAAAACCCTCATGGAAAATTAGGAATAAAAGAGTGAATGTGCTAGCAAAGCCGTGGAGGTGGATTTCCCGATGTGCCATTCCGTACATAACCCTAAACTATGTACTGGGACATTACAGTTTGGGACACCCTTTACTTAAAAACCATATTGGCTGGCAATTAGTTTTCCCACATCAAGAGCATTCCAGAATGTCAGTACAATTGAAATACGATGCAACAAACAGGCATTTGCATTGCCTAACCAAACAAAAATGCAAAATCTTGGATGTGTACAAGTAATTGTTAACAATTGTAATTCTATTTAGATAAAAGTAATCCAAATTAAAACTTAATGCACCTTAAATCACCCCAATACAGCTTAAAATACCATCCCATCTCAGACATGGTTGCTATGACTCCTTACATTGTAGCGAATAGCGATATACATTTTGTGAACCAGAAGCTGTAAGAGCTACTTACTTTGCGGCATTGAAATGAATATATAACACCCGGTTTCCATGTCGGAAAAAGGCTTGCATTGCGCGATTTAATGATATCTTTGAACATCATAAGATTTTCCTCTTTTCCATTTAAACTTTTATGACAAATTGTGTGCAATAATTTCCGTAAAATGCTGCTGCCACCGGAGAGGAAAACTTCTGCTTCAGTATCATAACAAATTTAACACTCAAAATAATAATCCAGGAACACAGCTACTAATTACCACCCCTTCCACATCTAAACATCAGGCAGTCGGCGCAAGAATTCACGCAGCGTCGACGTCACGTTGCTGTATACTAATATTACAGCTTGAGCTTGGTGTTTGGATAAATAAATGAAGATAATTAAGAGAAATTGCGTGAAAATATAAGGAAAACGAGGCAACATCATCTCCAGCTTCAACGTATGATGTTATTCGTGGCTCTGTAGCATTGCTATTGCAATAAATGATATTATCAGAAGGAATGAGATTGTCAGTTAAGGCAGAAGGAAGAAGCTAAAGTTTAAGCTGAAATGTACATTATAAAATAAAAATAATGACCATTTTTGTGCTGGTTTCATTTTAAAAACTAATATTGTCTATTTTGCTTTAATTTCGCAAACGAAAATGTACTTTAAGATAAATGGAAAGCGGGACGAAATGTGTTCGAAAGCATTCACTTTGAAGATTGCTGCTTTAAAAAGGAAAACGTTTAAATAACTTTACTGAAAAATCTACTTAATAATATTTAAGGGTTATTAGTAAAATGTCATTCTGGGTTGTGTCCATGCAAAGGTTAGCAGGCCGATGTCACATCTGTGTTTTTAGGGCAAATGTCTAACTAATTAAGCGAACGTCAGGTAACAGAAATGGGTTTACATCTAGAAAAACGTTGCCTCATATTCATCTTAAATGAGTAGCTTGAAAGTTGGTTGCATAGCGAATGCGCGACGTAAAGTGAATTGGCTTTTGAAAAGTGAAGAAAACGCAGAAAATTTTTCACAAGTGAATGAAAAATCGTTGGTTTTTGTTGGAAATAATAGACTATTCAGTTCAACACACACTCACTGGCATGAGTGACAAGTTCATCATCAGATGCCTAACTACTGTGCCTGAATTGATACCATCGGTTGATTACACTGTGATAGTTTTTGACCCGAAAAAAAATGAACTTCGATGAATCCTTTTCGAACTATTAGGGGGGAGTCCCCTGAGTGCGAAAGTACATTTGGAAGTGTCAGATTGGTTCCAGTTTTTGAGAAATCGGTATATATGGATATAGCTAAGTCTGCGCTATTTAAACAAATTTTACCAGCCATAGGCCAATTCTATTTTTTTGGCCTAAAAGGGCTTAAGAAGCTTATTAAAATAGAAAAAACAAATGTTTGCTCTCGGTCCAACTTCTTGAGATATGGGCCTTTAAAGCTTGAGTATATAATTGGCCATATCTCACATATTTATGGTCCGATCTGGTTCCGGTAGATACCATTACAAAGATCATTAAAAAGTCTTTAAATCTGCATATAAATATATTACATTCTATTAACCCATTGGGGACAAATTTAAAAAATACGATTTTTTAACCTCACTTTTTTGCTAAAAATCTGATTTTCTCAAAAAACAGCCCTAGTAAACCTATTTTCTACCTCGACTCAGGTTGTAGGCAACACTTCAGGCTTTGTTTTAAGGTATAATACTTTGCATTAACCCTTCTAAGACCGGAGATATTTATTTTCAAAGTTTGAAATACAAGAAAAAATGATTAATTCATTTCTTTGAATTAATTAACTTAAAAAAAAACGAAAAAAATATACAAAAGTCCAATATTTTGATTTTGAAGCTTAACTTGAGGCCTATGCTAGGAAAATAAATAAAATTTTGGAAAAAAGTAAAAAAACTTAAATTTTTTCTGGTATTTCAAACTTTGACAACATTGGCAGCTCTTGAACAGCCTCTGGCTGCCCTGCGGACCATATTTGGCAATTCTGTTTATTGACGTTACCCATTCAGTGCAAAATGGATGGGTCGATTATGACGACCTTAAAATGGACGTAAATTGCAAAACACATTTTTCACAGAGCACGAATTTTGATAATAAAACTCAATGAGATGCAAGCGTTGTTCGTTTTAAAGTCTATTCATGATCAAATGTTAAGGCAAACTGAACACTTTAGACTTTGATACTTGGCACGAATCAAGCGCGAACTTACGAAAACTTAACACTCGTTTAAGATTATATTATTCGATCTTTAAGTTGTTATGTTCCTTCAATTCAATTCAATTCAATTCAATTCAATTCAATTCAATTCAATTCAATTCAATTCTATTCGACTCTATTCTATTCGACTCTATTATATTCTATTCTATTCTATTCTATTCTATTCCATTCTATTCTATTCTATTCTATTCTATTCTATTCTATTCTATTCTATTCTATTCTATTCTATTCTATTCTATTCTATTCTATTCTATTCTATTCTATTCTATTCTATTCTATTCTATTCTATTCTATTCTATTCTATTCTATTCTATTCTATTCTATTCTATTCTATTCTATTCTATTCTATTCTATTCTATTCTATTCTATTCTATTCTATTCTATTCTATTCTATTCTATTCGACTCTATTCTATTCTATTCTATTCTATTCTATTCTATTCTATTCTATTCTATTCTATTCTATTCTAATCTATTCTATTCTATTCTATTCTATTCTATTCTATTCTATTCTATTCTATTCTATTCTATTCTATTCTATTCTATTCTATTCTATTCTATTCTATTCTATTCTATTCTATTCTATTCTATTCTATTCTATTCTATTCTATTCTATTCTATTCTATTCTATTCTATTCTATTCTATTCTATTCTATTCTATTCTATTCTATTCTATTCTATTCTATTCTATTCTATTCTATTCTATTCTATTCTATTCTATTCTATTCTATTCTATTCTATTCTATTCTATTCTATTCTATTCTATTCTATTCTATTCTATTCTATTCTATTCTATTCTATTCTATTCTATTCTATTCTATTCTATTCTATTCTATTATATTCTATTCTATTCTATTCTATTCTATTCTATTCTATTCTATTCTATTCTATTCTATTCTATTCTATTCTATTCGACTCTATTCTATTCTATTCTATTCTATTCTATTCTATTCTATTCTATTCTATTCTATTCTATTCTATTCTATTCTATTCTATTCTATTCTATTCTATTCTATTCTATTCTATTCTATTCTATTCTATTCTATTCTATTCTATTCTATTCTATTCTATTCTATTCTATTCTATTCTATTCTATTCTATTCTATTCTATTCTATTCTATTCTATTCTATTCTATTCTATTCTATTCTATTCTATTCTATTCTATTCTATTCTATTCTATTCTATTCTATTCTATTCTATTCTATTCTATTCTATTCTATTCTATTCTATTCTATTCTATTCTATTCTATTCTATTCTATTCTATTCTATTCTATTCTATTCTATTCTATTCTATTCTATTCTATTCTATTCTATTCTATTCTATTCTATTCTATTCTATTCTATTCTATTCTATTCTATTCTATTCTATTCTATTCTATTCTATTCTGTTCTATTCAATTCAATTCAATTCAATTCGATTCAATCCGATTCAATTCGATTCAATTTAATTCCATCAAGTTAGTCGAAGTCAATTCAATACAATCTTAACTAACTATATCTAATCTGGTCAAATTCAATTCAATTCTTTATATCTTCTAAATTGAATTGAACTGAATTTTAATTGGTTTCCATTGAAATTAATTTAATGTTTTTATTGGTGTTTGAATCTCAAAATTTCACAACTGTTTAAATTAAAATGCAAATCATATTCCAATTTGCAAAATTGACAAGTTTGATTCATATTCACATTAAACTAATTTAAATGTGAAAATCATGTTCAAATTTGAAAGCAATTTTCATGAATGATATTCTTATACAGTTTAAAACAATAATTGATAGGCTAATTGAAATTATTTAATTGTTATTCGAATTACGAAATCGAAAAATCTCTTTAAAATCGTATTATTATTAAATTTCAAAATAGATGTCGTGTTACTTACTTCAAAGAATAATAATTAATATATGAAAATTATATTTTTTTTGTATAATTATCGAAAGTTTGTAAGGATTTTTAAAACAAATTGGCTAGAAACCGGGTAACCGACATCTAATAACTGTTTTATTCGAAAATTACATTTATTCAAAAACCGCCACACGGTTAATTGCACGAAAACTGGTTAACCGGTTTCTCCGGTTTCGGCTATGAATACTCTAAGCAACATCTATGCATGGGTGTTTAATGGAAACCTGAATAAGAACGAAATGTTGTGAATATTGATGGTTACGGCAAAGTAATGCTTGTGGATATTTTAGCACAAGCAGGAGTTGCGACAATTCTCGCTAAGTTGAGATTTGTTTATTCGTATTATCTGTAATGATATTCCTAAACTATTATAAAATATCTCGTGGTACTTTTTAATAGTTATTGATCTTGAACCGAACAATTATCAAAGAAGATAAAAACGTTACACTGAAAAGTAAAATAGCAACAAATCACCCTTTATGTAGAGAAGTATGAGAAAATGGTTCCACGTAATGATTTCATGTCGGCGTTCTCATTGTACAAAAAGTATATAATATTTACCAAAAAGTACATCTCATGTTTGGGAAGCTGCTCAAAATACCCTTCAGAACACAGCTGACTGATTGTGAGAAGCTCCCCCCAATCCCTTCAGGGGATGCAATGGGAAACCATATTTTTACATATTATATTCCATAATGTACAACACACTGTACCAGGAAGTACATAACTTGAACCAAAAATGTACGTAACGATTACAATTAGGTAGTTTGTGAACTATGACGTTCATTTAGGGTGCCAGATATGATCCTAACAAACATAACCTACATCTTCCATATGGTGACTATATTTGTGACTGTAATGTCCGGCCAGCTTAATTGAACGAGTTCGAGAACTAGTGAGCGGGTTCGAGAAATACTGAACGAGTTCTACATTAATAATATCGATGCCAGAACTGATTAATTTGACAAATCATGAAGAAGAAAGTGGATGGAGTAATGAGTGATAGGCAACCTATGTTTAAATTATGCTTGATTGATACTAATGCCTGTTAAATTAAGTGTGATTGATACGAATGCCTTTAAGTTGTATTCGCTTGATACTAACGCTTCTTAAATTATGTTCCATTGAAATAAATGGTTTTTAAATTTTGTTTGAAGTAAGTTCTGTCATTTGCAACTCAAACTCTATGTAATGCCAACTTCCTCTGTGGCATCCGGTGAAAGTTTTAACAGCTGTTGCATACTCATGTTATATTAGTCTGTGACATGAGTACACCATCATTGATATGTGTCGTATGTATAATTGTTTTTGTTTTCTCTTTGTGATGTCTTTTGATCGTCCTTACTAGTACAACTTTGAGCGGAGGAATATAGTGAACATTGGAGGATGTCGGTCAATTATTTAAATATTAATTTCACAGAAAATTCAGTTATTGTAGGGGGTAAGGAGAACACCTGTACACTTCAGTTAAAGGTACCATCTGTTTTCTATATCAGTAGATGTTCAATATAATAATTTAAAAAAAAAATGTTTTTCTGTTTCTGTGCGGTTCATATGGTTTTTGCCCCTATTTGATAACACGTCAACCCTACCAACATAGTAGGCACTTACTATCAATGTGAAAAAATGGATATTTGGCTTACCACATGCCAGTTGGATTGTGGACGTACGTCAAACAATATAAAAATAATATTTATGTGCATATTTTCCCGCAAAAGTAAATATTTTAATTATGTTATCGTATCTGTCCTTTATTTTATACTTTATGCAATCTATTTTATATTTTTATGTATATATTGATCAATAATTCTGTGTTTGTATGCTCTGAATTTTGAACGAATCGATTAAACCACAAATAAAATATTCTTTTTACCGTGGGCTGACATGACATGAATTTGAATTGAATTTAATTCATTACCATTTAATATCAGCACTGAAATCCAGTTAAATATATATTGAACTACTAGATATGATGCATTTGGAACTTGAGTACTTTATTTGGTACATTTGATCAGCCAAACTACGTTTTCATATTACTCCGTAAAGAAAGCGGGGGCAATCTCTCACAGTTTGGGACCTGTAATTTATCTTAGATAAAAAGCTATTAATTGGGAGGAAATATGATTATGTCGATAAGCGTCAGCAATAGAGTAATCAGAAACTAAAACTGAAAATTGGTTCACCCCACTGATTTTCGCACATACACTCTGAACGCCGGTTTTGTGAAAATTAACATTTTCGAAAAAGAACTAATAATTTCAAAAGTTTTTTAAAATTTTGTCAAAAAATAGCTTAATATTTAAATTTCATTGTGTCTGGTTTTTATTTCAAATGAATGCACAAAATTATAGGAAGATTTAAGGAAACAGGCAGTATTAATTATTTTGCTACCAGTAACCTTCAGTTCCATGAATACAACAGCGAAGAGGCGTTAGTCAAAATATTGTCTGATACCAAATTTTAGTCGGGTCTGTTGTGTTTTTCGCAGTTGATCTTGTAACCAGCCAATCACTTACTGACTTATGCGGTCTAGAACAACCCCGAGGGGTCAGGGACCTTACAAAACGAAGATAACATATTACGTCAACCAGTTCGATCTTTTGCTTTATTTCTCCAGCTGGTAATACCAAGTGTACGCAGGGATTCGTCAACCTGATCCCTCCAGCGGAGTATTGGTCTTCCTATTTTTAGTCTTCCTTCGAGTTCGGTTTCTAAAACCCTTCGTGCTGGTTCGTCTTCATCCATTCTACTTACATGGCCTAGCCAGCGCAATCAATTGCTTAGCCCAAAATAACATCTATTTCCAAGCACAATTCTCCGCTTGATCTCAAGGCTGACGTTGTTGTTTTTGTTGGCGGCAGATCCGAGGTACATATGTAAATTCGTCCACCACCTCGAAATTATAACGGTTATCAACGTTCAAGCTTTGGTCCAATCGCGTGGAGGCCCTGTTCTTTGAAACCATTCATTTTGTCTTGTCCTCATTTACCGTCAGACCCACTTTTGCTGACTCTTTGTCAATTCGCGGAAACACCGCAGAAACTTCTCTCATTGTGCGCCCAATGATATCGATATCATCAGCATACGCGAGAAGCATGTGACTCTTGCTGCTGATGGTTTTATTCTTTTCTCATAATGATCTTCATTGAGATGTTAACGAGATTGAAAGATAGGGTGTCACCTTGCCTGAGGCCTCGCTTAGTTTCGAAACTTTCACTGCGGATTTGGTGTTCTACAAGGTCATCCTGCAAAGGCGTATGAGTTTTGCAGGAATACCAAGCTCAGGCATTGCTACATAGAGTTTCTCGGTATCGGGCTATCGAAGGCCGCCTTATAATATAAATAGATGATAGGTATCGATTTGTTTTTCGTGGGTCTTCTCCAGGATTTGGCGTGGCGTGAAAATTTGGTCAGTTGTCGATTTTCCCGGCATAAAGCTTCACTGGAATGGTCCACTCAGGTCGGCGATAATTGGTTTTAGCGTTTCGCACATTATACTTGATAGATCCTTATTATATGCTGTGGATAAAAGGCTTATTTCACGATAATTGGCACAGAGACTCGGGTCGCCTTTTTTAAATATGGGACATAGTACACTGAGACTCCGATCGCATTCGTCATTGGATATCGCAGGTACCAGTAGCGCGATAAATGATCTCTCCATATTCCCAACATGCTCTGCACATCTGTGATGAGGGTGTTTTTGACTTTTTGGTAGAATTTTCAGGATTCTTTCTTCCTTCTGTATATCTCAAAATTCTCACTCTAGCGCTTTCTCCACTGCCGTTTCTTACGCCTAAAGAGACGGCTTATCTTTTCTCCCTATACCGCTCAGTGGCAGCTCGCGTTGGAATTGACTGCAGCATTGCCATACGGGCAGCGTTCTTCTCATCATTTGTAGTGCGACACTCCTCATCGTACCATGGTTTGTTGTGAAGAGGTTTTTCAAAACCAAATGTTGTTGTTGCTGCAGTTTTTATAGAGTCGTAAATGGGTTTCCCCTGTGCTTCAGGATCGTCATCGGGAGGAGGTGGGTTCTGTGACAAAAGTTGCGAGAACCTTCCTTGAGTTGACTGTGGCTATCTCTGGTAAGTGCAGCTTTCCGATGTCCAGCTTTCTCTGCGTCTGGTTTCGTACGATTTTCAGGATATTTGATTGCAGCCACCCATTATGGATCTGACGCTAACCAGGATGCAATTTGTCGAACCTGGATTTTCTTCTTTTGTTTTCTATCCGCCGTTGGCCCATATGTTGGGCTCATCCGCTTTCTAAGGACAAAAGAATATGCGCGATAGCTTGATGAGCATCAGTGACATCAGTTACCTGCTAAACCTGAGACATATCAGTGCTCGCATATGCAATCAGGCTGCTCATGAGAAGTACACTCAAAAAAATACGTTAGTAAACACAGCAGGAAATACTCGTGAAAAGCAAATATATTTATTGTTGCAGCAAATGCATGTCTGTTGCTTTAGCAAAAATTTTATCTAGAATTTTATCAAAACTGAAAACAGTACGTTGGTATGGGAATAAGTTTGATGTAATAGCAAACAAATTCTCTGTCTATATTGTTTACTGTGAATATCAAATTACATTTTATGAATGTACTTCACCGCAATTTGTTGGTAAACTTTGATTAAACCAGGTGTTTTGTTTTTAAAATATGGTCTATTTTATTTAAATACTTGTTTAGTCGTAGTGTGACAGATACGAGTTTTCATCTCTCTGTTATTGTTCTCTTGCCGTCATCCTGGTAGTTGAAAATTTCGTGAAGTTCGTGTTGCTGTTGCACGTTACTCTCTGCTTAGATATAAAACAAAGAAGAAGTACAAGAGAATGGGTAGTTAATTTCGATGCAACCAACAGCAAACATAATTCAGCATGGTTTGCTTCTAATTGCTTATCACTCATTCTGCCATCCACTCTGTTCGTTATCAAATTCCAACTACCATTTTGATCAACTATGGCATAGATACACCCTGGATTAACTAAGAAAAATTTACTATTTAAATTGTAGTTAATATTTGACATATATGTACATCATTAGATCTTGTTAAACTCGGAGTTTCTCGATGCCACAACTGATGGAATATGAAGTGGGAAAATCATAGAGATGGAGGAATGAGCTATTGACAAACTAGGTTTAAATTATTGTTGATTGATACTAATGATGACTTGTAGGTTATGTTCGATGAATATTAATGGCTGATTAGTTATATTTGATTGATGCTAATGACGTTTAAATTGTGGTTTTTTCTAGTGCCTTCATATTCAACACCAACTCTATGAAATCTTCAACTAATCTCACTGACATCCGGCGAAAGTTTTACAGCTGTTGCACACTCTTGTGATCAGTTCTTCTGTCAGTTTTGATCGTGTGTATTTCAGTCCATGGTTAACAATGATTTCCACAATAAACATTACTGGTTGTTGTGAGGTAGATCATGAAATTGTCGCGGTTAAATAGTTTTTCATATATTTTTGTAAAAATTACTTCGATTTTATGCATTTATTTCTTATTTTGCATTCTACGATTTTGGTTGTTCGTCTTTGTTGTTTTGGTATTTAGGCCAAAACAATGATTTTCCAATAAGAACAATCTTTAACAATATGACGTCTTATATGAACTCGTCATTGAAACAGAAAATGCAAAGTAAACCGCAAAATTACTTAGAATTACGATTAAGTAATCCGGTGGTCAACCGTTGAAAGTGCGCGTGCACGACTCTTGTATGTAACAATCTAGATTCGATCCCTGTTCTGACTATCTTACATTTCATTCGACGACACTAACAGTACTTAGCCAGTAAAAGACTTCTCGAAATACCGTTCGGAACCGGTGTAAAACTGTAAGTCCCAATCAGTAAGTGTAAAACCAGGAAGCGCACAGCAAACAGGTTGTTAGACTATCTCGCGAACCCCTTAATGGGGTGTAATGGGAAACCATCTTTTTTGTTTTTGTTAAAACCGCCGGTAATTTAATCGAATAACAATTAAATAATTTAAATTAGTATATCAATTAATTTTTTACACTTTATACGATTATCTTTCATGAAAATTGCTTTTAAATTCAAATTTAAATTATAAATATGTTTAATGTGAATATGAATCAAACTTGTGTAGCAGTATGTCTTAATGTACATAGATTAGTTTCACTATAATAATGATCGCACATACCCCGTATCCACTGGACATCCAACACGCTTATATGTACATAATCTCGACGATGTAGCGTACATGCACTTGCCATATTGATTCCACATACTTATATATGTATATGAAAATACCTTATTCCAAACAGAAAGTGTGCGTATGTAGGACATGTCTGTACGTATGTAAATTATTTCTTTATTTATTTTCTTTAGCCTATTGTATATTATCTAATGTATGCTTGTCTCATTTTTTGTAAGTAAATCCATTACTTTCACCTACATTTTAATCTTAATTATTATATAGTTGATTGAATTGCATTGAATTGAGGTGAATTAAATTGAACTGAATTGAATTGAATTGTATTGGATTGAATTGAACTGAATTGAGTTCAATTGATTTTAATTGAGTTGAATTGAATTAAATTAAATTAAATTGAATTGAATTGAATTGATTTGAATTGAATTGTATTGAATTGAGTTGAATTGAACTGAATTGAAATGAATTGAATTGTATTGAATTGAATTGAGTTCAATTGAATTGAGTTGAATTGAATTGAATTGTATTTAATTGTATTGAGTTGAGTTGAGTTGAATTGAATTGTATTGAATTGAATTGAGTTGAATTGAATTGAATTAATTTGAATTGAATTGTATTGAATTCAGTTGACTTGAACTGAATTTAATTGAATTGAATTGTATTTAATTGAATTGAGTTGAGTTGAGTTGACTTGAACTGAATTTAATTGAATTGAATTGTATTTAATTGAATTGAGTTGAGTTGAATTGAATTGAAACGAAATGAAATGAATTGAATTGAATTGAATGGAATGGAATTGATTTGAATTGAATTGAATTGAATTGAATTGAACTGAATTGAATTGTGTTGAACTGAATTGAATTTAATTGAATTTAGTTGACTTGAATTAAGTCGAATTTAAATGATTTGAATTGAATTCAACTGAATTGAATGGAGTTGAAGTGAATTGAATTGAAATGAACTGAATTTGATTTAATTTATATTCTGAATTTAGAATTTTATGACCGATATTGTCAGTTTTAGTTAATGTAATTGAAAAATGGTTGGCTTTTATTGGAATAATGGACAATTCAGTTAACCACACTCACTGGAATGACTAGTTTCGAACTCCGTGACAAGTTCATCATCAGATACCTGCCTGAATTTAAAAAGGGGTTTTCAATAAGAGCGCTACAAAATTTTTTTTTAAATAAAACAAAACCGGTTTTAGATACCAGTGAAATTCTTTATTCCTGTGAAAGTACGTTCGATGCCATTATGTATGGAACTCGATTTCTTTTTCATGGCCACCATGGGCACGCTTGCAGAAGTCCAGACGCTGAACCGAATTTACGACGGTTTTCAAGCATAAACCGGCCGATACTGCTGCAATTTCACGTTCGATATTCGTACGAAGTTCATCAATCGTCGCTGGCTTGTTGGCATAGACCATAGACTTGACGTAGCCCCACAGGAAATAATCTAACGGCGTCAAATCGCACGACCGAGGCGGCCAATCGACTGGGCCATTTCGTGAGATAACACGTTCACTAAACTTGGTTTCCAATAAATTGATTGTGGCATTCGCTGTGTGGCTTGTGGCGCCGTCTTGTTGCAACCACATGTCCTCCAAGTCCATATTATCCAAAATAATCGGTTATCATTGAACGGTAGCGATTTGTATTCACAGTAATGTGCCGGTCTTGATCATCACGGAAGAAGTACGGCCCAATGACGCCGCCGGCCCATAAACCGCACCAAACCGTAATTTTTTCGGGATGCAATGATGACTCATGGATTACGTGTGGATTGCTGTCTGAGCAATAACGCATATTGTGCTTATTGACGAAACCATTCAGCCAGAAATGAGCCTCATGGCTGAAGATGATTTGCCGATGAAAATCCGAATCATTTTCAAGTTATTGCTCAGCCCAATTCACGAACATACGACGCTTATGGTGGTCAAGCGGCTTCAGTTCTTGCGTCAGTTTGATCTTGTAAGGATGTGGGCCAAGATCTTTTCGCAAAATTCGCCAAAACGACGTCACTTCTTTGTCTCATTGGCACGGGAACATTTTGTACTGTGCCTGTGGATTCAAATTTTTCCACTAGACGCTCAATTGTTGATCTGGTAGGACGATTATGACGACCATAAATTGGACGTAGCGCTCTTAAAGTGGAGGCCACTGACCCCAAATTTCGGTAGTAAATTTTAATAATTTCGACTCGTTGTTGGCTCGTATATCTTTCCATGATGAAATGGCAAATCTTACTGAAGAGAAATGTCAAAAGAGCGGGGAAAAATATGACGTCGTTTGCTGTCCCTATCGAATTACTTTTGTAGTGTCTCTGTTGAAAAACCCGTTACCATTGGAATATCATAAATCGTATATATACAAACTCAAATATACAATTTGCATTTGCGAATTAGTATCGATCGAAGATCCCTAAGTACCAACACACACTGAAAGGTCCACAATTTCAACTGAATTGTCTATTATTCCAACAAAAACTTAGCATTTTCCCATTAGAAAATGTTCCTGACCTTGTAAGGTTAACTTGTAATACGAACTTAATTTAATTTAATTGACGTAAATGTAACTGAATTGAATTGCATTTAATTCAATTGATTTAATTGAATTCAACTGAATTGAAGTGAATTAACTGGTGTGTTCTTTAACGGAAAATTTAAAAATATTAAAATATAAAAATAGTATAATAATATATGAAAATATAAAAAATATTAAAATATTAAAATCTAATAATGTCTTTTTGATTGTTATTTGTTTCTGTATTGCTTTTGTTTTTATATTTTTTTTTTTTAAATTTGAACATATTGGTTTCCATACGAAACGAAAACCCTGAAAACTAAACGTAATTAAAACCGAAAATTAATCGGTTTCACCGGTTTTGCCCAGGTTTTCTGAGAAACTGATTTTTCGAAACCGAAACCCCGAAATCTGGTTATTCGAAAGTACAGGTTTTTTAATACTCTAATAAGTACCTAAACTTTGCAAAATTAAAAGATGTCTGCAAAAATTTACACTTTAAAAAATATTATTAAATTAAGTTTTTGAAAAAACCCTGCTTTAATTTTTTCCTAATTTTTCGAGTAAATGATAGCCCTATTTGTTCGCAATAAATCCCGCAAATTTCAATAAGAGTACGCTAACAATTTCTGAGATACCAATTCAACTGTATAAGTAGATAACCATTTTGAGATTCTAAAGGACAACTATCCCAAAATACTGTAAAGTTAATTCATTTTAAATCGTAAGCCCAAAAATACCAGTTTAAATCAATTCCCTCTCAACTCGTACATCATTCCATCTCAAAAGTTATTTAATCTGTCTATAATGAAATTGCATGCATGCAAACGAGATGACATCAATTTACAATTATCACAAAAACACACATCCATGTAATACACAATGCCAGGATGTCAGACTAATTGCCAAATGTGTATGATGAAATACTACATAATGATTGAAATTACAAAGGGGCAGAGCACTTGGTGTTTTGTGGCTACAAAAAAATTCGAAATGTCCTGACAAACGACTATATGATACGTGATGTGAAGGGCAGTAATTCAATTAAATAACACTTAATGGAAAAAATGCAAAAAAATGCATCAATCATTTGTAAGTTGAATATCATTGAAAAACGTAGAACCAACCTACTACTCGTATTTCGTACATCGTTTGAAATTTAAAAATTTCTTTATGCAATAAATGAGGGTGAAATGTTAAAGTGAGTTTTGAGAAAAAAAATTGGTTTGTAAGATCACTTTATTGTAGGTGGTGCATTTTAGATCCATAAAGGATTTTTCCTTATATTTGATTAGGATGAGATATCATCCATGTGGATTATTTTTATACACACTATATTATACTATTTTGGGGGATGACAGCTTTATATCCAATATAACCAAATCACCTTGTAGAGGTTTCTTTTAGAAAATTCCCAAGCACCTCACTGCTTCCGATATTAGGTACACAGTTTCTCTGTTTTCTTCAATTTTCAAGAACTAATTCGCAAAATAATCACCCATTATAATGAGGGTCCTAGTAATTTTTCCGAGCATGGGATACCCCCTAGAACACAATTTTAGTTAACCAAAATTCCAAGGCTGTCGGCAAGAATGTTTCAAATATTTTACAAAATAAAAATTCTTCGAAATTTTCTTTTTTCAATATTTTCTATTTTCAAATTTTCCTTTTTTTTCAGAAATTGACTAAATCTTTTGTAATGAATTATTTTTTAGTTGTCTTAGATCCTGTTTATGTTTAAAGTTATAATTTCCTTTAAGGCTGTAAGAGATCATGTTTTCTCCGATAAGTGAAAAAAATGTAAATGCCGCGGGTGGGATTCGAACTCACATTCGCTGGACGATCGTTTCGATGTCAGCGTAGTGTTTTTTTGTTGAAACCTTGAAAATGTTGATTTTTTCAGATCGATTTTCCTACAAAAAGAGTTCGAAAACAAAAAAATTAATCGTAATAAAATTTGTTGGAAATTATCTGAACTTTCATAATCTGCAAAAAAAAAATCTCGAAAAAAATCGAAGAAAAGTAGCGAAGACACAGAAACTGCAACAGTCTTCGCTAAATTTAAAATAGACTTTTAGCAAGCATTAAAGGAGGTGGAGAAATTTTACCGTTCTTCAAATTTAGCAATAAAAGATGCAATTCCAAAGTACCCTGAGATTTTCCAAGATGCTGCTATGATCGCCACGGCATTGCCACCGACACAAGTTTCCGTAGAACGACTATTTTCTGCACTCAGACTCATCATTTCCGATTTGAGAGCATCGATGAAGCCAGATATTATTGAGGCTATCATATTTTTAAAAACAAATGCAGAATAATTTTTTATTTTAGATTTGCTACTTGAAGTTTTGTTACTTAATTTGAAGTTTTGTTATTTTAAGTTTTCGATATTATAGTATTTTGTTTATTATTAAAAGAGTTAATAAAAATAAATAAAATATTTAAAAAATAAAATGTTATGCTGATCCATTTTTGTCTTTGGTCGGAATCGTACTTAACAAATTTCGGCGGTTGGAGTCGGAGTCGCAACTATTTTTTGACGACTCCACAGCCCTGCAAAATTCATCACTATTGGTATTGAACCGATAGGATATAAAAACAATATTGTGACATTCATAATTTGTTGTCAGTAATGATTCGTAGCGAGCAAGTTCTTGAACAGCAGATGGTGCCAATTGTTCATAGTCAAGCCTTGTTCGCTGTTGAAGTATAACTTGCCATCTATTTCCGTTAACTCATCTCATATAAAGATACGATTCTTTCTGCCTGAATTAATATTTCTACTTAATTAAGCGTGAAAGAGAGGAGAAATAAAGGAAAGATACATTTTGACTACACACACACTCATGCAAATAGACGGAAGTTTGTGGTAGACAATAATAGCATATTATTGCATTAGTATTGGTTTCATGTATTTGTAAATATTCACAAAATAATTTGGAAGTGTTTATTTAGTGTATTTAGGAAGTGTACATTTATATTTATGTTAGGGTGTATTTACTTTTAAATACATACTTAGTCAATTGTCACACTGCTTAGATAAAGACTATAAATGTCAACTTCACCTAGAGTGTTTAAGATTCGTTTTAAAACTTTACCGTTAAATTTGTTTCAAGTTTTAAAATTAAATATTAAATTTTGTGTTTACATTTATTAAGTTGTATTTGTTGTTGGATTAAAAACGTAAATTTGATTAAGAATTCCTTTAAAATATGGATTTTGGCATTTACGAAAAGAAAGTGTTTCACTGTTACAGAAAATGTACTCCAATCTTCCACCGTCACCACGACTTGTAGAAAATCCCAACTCTCTCAATATCAGTATAATTTTTAATACAAAACAAATTAAATAGTTTTTGCGTGATATTTTAAAACAAAGAAATTTTTATGACCCACCCTGCACTATTTTTATACTGATGTTAGTACTCCTGACTATTTATAGCATAGACTAATACATACCTAGATAAACTTATTCTCTCATCTGACGTTTCATTTCACACTCTTCGTGATGCGGTCGGTGTGATAGAGAGATGTTTGACGAAAAGTGATATACACCAGGTGGAATTACAATAACTTCTTGCTTTAATTTTTCATGCCATTTTGGTGAAAAACTGTGAAATTTAAATGTGTTTTAAACTTTTTTATTGACTGTTATTGTTAGCATACATTTGTGTTGTATTTAACACATTAATTTTAACACACAAAACGAAATGCCGTTGTTGTTATTTTGTTCGTTGTTTTGAACCATTGCATCTATCTGGTATTAGTAAAGCAATTCTTTTCAACATCAAACGTATACATCACACGAGGACAAATGTCAGAAGTTTGGTGAGTGAAAGATTTTCTCTACCCCTATTTACTCTATGATTTATAGCATGGAGAAATAAGTGTGTGTATTGTATGCACATTTACAAGAGATTTAATGTAATTAAGATATTTATTTTTATCCAATTATACATATGTACAACGCACAGTGGTTCCAAATGGGATTTCTTCAAATTATCTCGCAGGTCGTAATTGTGTACCTAATTTCACCTACCGTGCCTATTTATTTACTTATAGTGAACAACATTTTGCCTCGAAATATATATATTAGGGCGGGTTAATTTTTTTTGATGAAGCGTATAGCAAAAACGTAATCTATAGATGATTTTGAGAAATTTTGCTCAAGAGACCATAGCTCTAAGTCGGATTTGGAGCCACCATTTAATGTATACTATTATTTAATGTTAATTAACAACAAACTATACTAACATTTAAAATGAAAATTACTTCGATGGGTAAATTAATAAGACATACACGAGCGACCCACAATTTGTTACCCTATCGGAAGATGGTGTAACTTTTACAACCCTGACGTAACTTGATTTTCGGTGCAGATTTCCGGGCCGTCCTACCCGAACTAGAGAAACAGTGAGGCGTTTATTTGCTAACCTCGATGAGACTGCTAACAACACATGGCAAAGAAGTGGGTGAAGATGTCGCGGATGAGCCATCATCGTCGACCAGACGACGCACAATGCTTTGTCCCATTGACAAAAAGAAAAAAAAACAGTCCCAAACTAAAATGAAAGTTATAATAATCGAGAGATAACAATACAAAAGAAATAAAATTGAAGGAAATAGTTTCGTTTGACTCTCCTACACTTCACCAGAGGGCGCTAAAGTCAGTGAAATTTAAGCAAAAATCAATGAATTAAAAACTAAATTGTATTGCTTTATGAAAATAATAGTGTGAGCAGAACTCGGAAAAAATAAATCATGTGTTGAATATGTTAACTGGAATTATTTGTAATCGCTGGAAAAAAATGCATTTTTCTAAAAATATTCAAAAATTACAAAAGTTTGATGTAATTTTAAAAAAAACCAACAAATTATTTTTTTTTTATTGTGTTTTTATTTAGTTAATAGTGTTTTTTAAAGGTATAAGAAATAATTTATGCCCGCTTTTGAGCGCAACTTAAAAAAAAAGTTTTAAAAAAGGTCTAAATTCACATTTTTAATCACCGTTGGCTGGTTGCTGATTAGGGTGGAGTGGAAAGATCTGTTTTTTTTTTTTAATTCGAAAAAGGTTCACTCGGGAAGAGATGTAGTTTGAGATTCTTACGAAGGCAAAAATAAGGAAAAAAAATTTAAAAAAATTTTAAGGGTCGCGCCACAACATCAAAATTTTTGAATTATTGCTACTTTGGCGCTGATTTCAACAAACTCTTACCAATATTCTCGACCAATATTTGCAGCTTTGGTTTCGATTTTAATTTTAAGTCAAACTTTGAAATAGGAAAAATTTGGATTATTTTACTTTTTGCAATTTTTCTACAATAAAAAATATTTTTAAATTTTTCAATAAGCGGATCTAACATTGTGGCGCTGCTCCTAACATTTTTATTCGTATTAATAATAATATTATAATAATTAATAAGAAAACAATAAAAAATAAATAATTATTAAAACCTTAAATACCTTAAAACCTTAAAATACCTTAAAAAAATCAGTTTTAAAGCTTCAAATGGCTGAAATTTCACCCGATGATCGTCTGTGGGTTAACAAAACATTTATTTATAGAACTTAACAACAGACAGCATAATGTTCTCTTTGTTGTTATTGCTAGATTTTATTTTTCTTATTCTTATGTCTAATATTCTTGCTTTGTAAAACTCAGGTGTATGATCATGGTGTAACATATGTTTTGCTATTCCTGTATTACTTTATCATTTATAATTCGAATTAGAGATGAGAACGTGACAAACTATTTTTTACTTTAAAAATGCCCGATTGCTATTTATTAATTTTGAGTAAATATTTTACAATCACGTAATACGTGCTATAAAATAATTACTAAAATTTAATTAATGTTAACATTTTTGCGTAACGTAAGTAAAATACATATATGGGTGAATAATCTTAAATGACTCCTTTTCTTTGCGAAAAAGGGGACAGTCTTTACAATCAAATAAAAAAAAAAAAAAAGAAGGGATTTATTATATTAACCAGTTAGATGCTATTGGTGAATGTTCATTGAATTTTAGCATTTTTTTAGAGTTTTATTTTCCACGGGACTGATCTTATTAGCACGGGACTGAGAAAAGCATAGCACGGGACTAAAACTTTAAGCACGGGAATGAAATAGTACGTTATAGATGCGCTACCTTTACAAAATATAAGTAAAAGTTATACATATATGGTTGAATATATATTATATATGTAATAATTCAAAATAAATACATTTCAGTTTGTGAATACATATCTTTTCCATGGTATTACACTAAAGCTTAAATTAAAACAAAATAAACATATTCGTGTATACACATTGTATACCAATATTTAACTCTAAAATTCATAGTTGGTTAGACCAAAATAAAAATAATAATAAAGCAAAATAAATCACATGCCGTTAATGACATAAAAATAAAGTAAATCACATATCCTTAGTGATATAAAAATAAAATATATCATTAGAATCGTCTCGTCCCGCATAGCTTTTTAAGAACATAACATTGACCTCGTCGTCCTTCAAATCAGACTGGCATATCGCTGCATACGTAAATTTTATATATTTTAACTGCCTCTCAATTGTAACGATAATAAATGTACCCGCTTTAACACTTTGGCTGAGTTAGTTCTTCATCCGAGCTGTACACATTGTGATATCTAAGACGCTCTCTTTGTTGTACACTCCGTAAGCACATGCCATCTTCTGAATCGTCTTCGCTTGAGACAGTACTTTCATCTGATAAAGCAGTTTTATTATAATGAAGACTACCTAGCTCATAATGTGCGCAGGATTGTGGGCAGTCAAAGCAGCTTAAATACCTTACGGATAACATTTTAAAATTTGGGTGAGTGGATATCTAAATAAAATTATTAAAATTATAATATAGAATAAGTGTATAGTCATATCAATCATACCTGATGAACTTTCATCGTACCAGCGAAAATCTTGGTTTGAGTTACATCAATTTTCTTAGAAAAAGCCTGTACTTGTTCTTCTGTAACGGTGAAAATATTAACCCCAGAACAATTATCGACCAGCACTTGAACAAGTGTTTTAAAATCACTGATGTCCATGCCTTGTGCTACCATTCGGTCGGCTGTTCTTTTTAATACTGCTCCAACGCCGTCTGCAGCTCCCTTGCCATGCCCGGCTTCTAAATAATTCCATGTAAACTTTTTAATTTTGGGATACAATATTTGAACATGAACTCCTAATATGTAAAACATTGTTTTATTTCGATATTGGGTACTGGGACCGTCGCTCAAGAAATGGAATGTATCAATGTTGTTGTTTTGTGATAGTAGCTCGATAATGGGATGCAGATGACACCAGATAGCTGCTGGATTGTGCAGCAACGATTCCGAAAGCGAGCAAAAGGATTTTGGTGTCACGCTCTCTGCAACTTTCGAATAGGCTACTGATGTGTGCAGTGTTATCTGTTGCCTTGACCCTCCGAAGTGAAATGTTTGCGGCTCTTCTGCATATTTTAGGCAATAATTTTCACTAAAATCCATGTGTATCAATGTCTCATTATGTTTTAGATTTTTTTTAAGTCCATCAATTTGAGCGTACTGGTGCCAGATTCTACCTTCATGTTGTATTACTAAAATAATGTTCAATTTAAATTCGGCAATAATGTCGTCTATGGGCTTTGTTATTTTTTTTTTTTTGACATTTTGTTTGTTATTTTATACTCATTCGACTTTTTGTCCAGGTACTTTTCCTTGGTACATCCCCATTGAAAATACTCTGCATTCATTGGGGTGTGATCATTATATACTATGCTTGAGTTTATGCAATTTGGGCAAGTCCTTTCCATGCAGTTCTCGGTTTTGATGGTGCAACAAAACTTGTTGGAAATATTTTTAATTGAATTAAGGTTGATAATATTGTATTTGTGTAGACAATTAATTAATAATTCCATGTTTGCGTGTCGCATGCATTTGCATGTCTCCCTGTCAGTTACTTTCATTTGTTTAATCCAGAAAGGTCGATTCAAACAAAAGAAGTTGTAACTAATGTTGCAATTATATTTTTTGACAAACTCTGTGTGCAAATTCTTTAAAGAATTGGACAGAAATCTTTTTTGTCTAGTTATTTTCAGTCGCGTTACGAAGTCTTTCTTTCCTGAACACATGCGGCTATTGATGTCCTCCTCCAAAAAGTTTTGTATTAGTGTTTTTATTCCGGAGTCTTCCTTTTTCTTTCTTTTCAACGATATTATCCTGTTACGCATAATTACTTTCCGGCAATACTTTTGAATCTTATATTTTTTTAAGATTTTTCCACTTACAAGTTTTTGGAAAAATAATTTAGAATTTTGATTCGTTAAACTTCCATAGCTAAATTTAAGTTGCTGTTTAA
Organism: Phaonia tiefii; assembly: GCA_963931995.1. Classification (NCBI taxonomy): domain Eukaryota; kingdom Metazoa; phylum Arthropoda; class Insecta; order Diptera; family Muscidae; genus Phaonia; species Phaonia tiefii. The sequence goes on along the minus strand of OZ008370.1, from coordinate 99,866,724 downwards.
TTACTTCGCTAAATAAGAGTCGTTTTACAATGAGAGGACTTGACGTGAGCGGATTTTCGAGACAAATATTTTGAACTATTTTATTTGGACTTATAATATCAGAAGGATTAGTCGCACATTCTTTTTTCTGGAAATTGGTCTTTGCACGAGATAGTTGTTTCCTTTGCTTGTCAATTTTCTTTTTTAAACCAATTATGGTTACACGATCGTTGTTGATTCTCCTACGTAATTTTCTGTTGTCGACAATTAAATTATTCCTCTTGATTTCGACATTATTTGGTTCAGGAATTGGTTCATCTGATCCTGGTGATGTATTTGATTCGACGAATTCATTTTCGTTGCTCAAAATTTTTTCCGCTTCTTTCTTTTTGTTGTTGTACGTTCTTGCATAGCCTTTCCACAATTTTCTTTGTGTTCGTTTTTCACGTGGAGTCATATCGTTAATGCTTTTTCGTAAATTGTTTGCTTTCTTTTTTGCGTAGCGAATCCTCTCCTTTTCTCTTTGTGCCTCTTTTTTTATTGGGTCCTCGCGAATATTTTGCCGACGTAACCTTTCCTTCTCTGCCTTAAGTTTTTGTTTTTCAGCTGCAGATATTGTTGGAGCCATTTGAAAGCTTCAATTAAAGTTATCATTATATTATAAATATGTAGAAAAATCTGTTAAATTAATATACATATATACCTTAATTCATATTTCTAATATGCACAGTATACTTTTGTATGAAAATATCAGTCCCGTGGTTTCTCATGCAGTCCCGTGGCTAATAACTTAACCACGGGACTGATAAAAATGACGTATTTTTGCCTTAAAACAGTTAAAAATACATATATATTTACAAAATAATAGCAAACCTAAATGCTGCAAAACACTACGGTAGATTACTTGTATATTAATAATAATTTAATTTATTTAAAAGAAAAATAATACTTACCACGGGACTTATAACTTTACGGAACAAACACTGACTGCGACCACTCCGATGAAAATATTTCGCAAACTAAAATAGAATTAGAGTTTCTTCGAGAACCTTCGAAGAGAAAAATACTTCAGCGCGGCAGAAACACTACAAATTCCACGTAACGGCCGTTACTTTTTTTTTTAACCAGAAAACCACATCGGGCACGGGACTGAGAGAAATTGTTCCGGACAAAACTCAATGATTTTTATAATTTCTTAAAATTAATTTAATTAAATCAAAAAAAGAGTATATGTGACTTTAAGGCATAGTGCATAAATTCATTTGAATGCAATTACAGATTTTTAATATTTTCATACATAATAATTACGGTTTCTTTTGCTAACCCGGTTTTGGACACGCCACGGGACTGAGACTAGGTGTACTGTTTTCGTTTTTTCGATATTATCAAATTAAAAATTTTAAAAACTAATACGTGGGTTATTTTAACAATTATAATAAGCTGCTTAGAACATATTTATAAAAAAAATTAGTTAATACATCATAATTTTAAACGGCCGGACACAGAAAGGAGTCATTTATGATTATTCACCCATATGTAAATATAGCACAAGCAAAAGTGAGTACATAAAATTTAAAATTCACACGGGCCCATCTCAATTAAGAATGAAAACAATTGTTTTAAAAATAATACTCACAAATTTACCCAAGCTCAAGACCTTTTTAAATAATATAAAGCTTATTATCTTTATATTACTTTCAAAAAAGTCGAGCATAAAAATGTTCCATTGATACCAAGGCTGTCTGTATAGCTATTTCGGATAAAATAATACAAGAAGTTAGAACTTAAACTGTGACGATGGCAATTATTTTAAAAAATTCAGATGTTATTGATTGTTGGTTAACAGCATCTTCAAAAAATAAAATATCGGTGTTGTTTAAATATGTTAAACAAAAAATTGGGAACTCAAATTTTGACAAAAAACAATTATTAAAAAGAATTTCGTTTTTTAATAGTGAAGTGAAAAAGTTGTGGCAAGAAACTAAATGCAATACAAATATTTTTGAAATTAGGCATTCTAAATGGTTAACTAAAATATTTTTTCAGCTGGATGATGTAAGTTATATTTAACTTTTACATTTACATTAAAGATATTAAAATAACAAAATAAACACATTAAGGGCCCGAGCACAAGCCATGAAAATGTAGGTGATGGTACAGCAAACACAACAGATGCAGACGTATCAATGGATTCAGTATCTGGAGGAATTGATGTAGAAATTGCAGCCCCGGCCACCACAAAAAAGCGCGGCAGACCAACCAAAAGATTTGATCAAACTACAAGCAAAACTAAAAATCGCAGAGTTGCAGATTTAGTTAAAAAATATTCACTTGAGGAGTTAGAATTCGCTGTAAGCAAAATGAAGCGAAACTCAAATTCTTTTTCCGAAAGCCAGGACTCTAACCAAAAGTGCTTGCCAATAGCAAAAGCTTTAGCGCTTTATATGGATTTAGATCTTTCGGAAAGAAAATACATAGTTCTGCGTCAAGCAATCAACAAATTGCATCCTAATTGCTTGCCATCATTGTATGCGTTGCAAGCCGAAAAGAAAAAATTGATTCCACCTGTAAGAGTACCAGAAATCTCAGCTGAAGTGGACTTAAAAACATTAATGCGTAAAACAGCAGAAAGAATTTGTGAACTTTGTGACGTGGAAGATAAAATATGCAAGCTTTCGTTGATTTGCAAGTGGGGAATGGATGGTAGCTCTGACCACAGTCGTTATAAACAAACATTTGCAAATGAAAGTCACACAGATGAATTCTTATTTTTTATTGCATTTGTGCCACTTAAGTAGGTAACTAATCATGTTAAAACTTTTATAATTTTTTCGTTACAGACTGGTAAACTTAACATCCAAGGAAGATTTATGGGTTAATAAGACTGCATGTTCTACGTTATTCTGTAGGCCTATTAAATTTCTTTTAGAAAAGGAGAATCCAGTCCTTGTTCGGAATGCTTACCGTGAAATTGAGGAAAGCATTGCAAATTTAGATTATAATGTTTTCGAAAGAAAAGGTGCGATTGTGGAAGTAACTTACGAAATGCATTGTACAATGATTGACGGTGCAGTGGCAAATATTTTAACTGACACAAATGCAGCAAGTAGATGTTTCATTTGTAATGCAAGCCCCACTGAAATGAATATTTTATGTGTATCAAAAAATCCAAATGCCGAAAACTACAAATATGGGCTTTCAACCCTTCACTGTTGGATTAAATTTTTTGAATGCTTGATATATATTGCTTACCGGCTATCCTTTAAGCTTTGGCGAGTCGGTAAAGAAAATACAGATCAATTTATGGAAAATAAAAAAAATGAATTCAAGGCAAGTACAGGTCTACTAAGTGACCAAGTAAAGCATGGATCCGGAAACACAAATGACGGAAACACTGCTCGAAGAGTTTTTTCCAACAGTGACGTTGCGGCCGAAATAACAGGCATTGATAAGGGACTTATTGATAACTTTGGCATAATACTAAGGGTTTTATCTTGTGGATCGCCCGTGAATGTAAACAGCTTTAAGGAACTGTTACGAGTCACTCGTAATACATATTTAATACATTATGGATGGTATTATATGCCAAGCACTGTCCATAAAATTTTAGTTCATGGATCTGATGTTATTGAGTTCTTCAACTTACCAATAGGTATGCATGTGAATCAACAACTTCTGAATTATAAATTTATATTTCTTCATCTTTTTACCCAGGATGTATGTCGGAAGAAGCAATAGAAGCGAACCATAAAAACAAGCAAAACTTCACGAAAAGATACAAACAGGGATTTGATGACCTATATGCTATTGCAATCAGATCCCGTGTTATCATCAAAGAGGAACATAAAAAAAAAACATTTGATTTAGCCGGTATTGAAAAATATATTCACAGGGAAAATATTGTTTTTGAAGATGACATATTTGAACAGGATGAGTTAGGTTCTTCGTTGAGCGAAAATTAGGATGGTGATGACGCTTAGTTTTAACCAAAGAGTTAGCTATATTAATAAAATAAATAAGTTTTGTTCATACTTTACTTGATTGTTAATGACCAAGTGTACATTTTGGGATTTTGCCAATAAAATAAAACAAATTTCCTGTATTGAGTAATTCCATGGGAAGTGATCACACAAATTTTGGCTCTTCTCTCCGATTTTGATGAAATTTTCAGAACATGTACTTGGAAGTGCGCAGAAGAAGAATCAATTTTTTTTGTTTATTCTATGAGCTCCTAGAGGAAACGTATGACCGCTGCCCTGGCCATGACATTAAGATTGTACTAGGAGATTTTAATGCCAAAGTAGGAAGGGAGAATGTGTTTAATCCAACTATTGGCAATTTCAGTCTTCATGCTGACAGTTCCGACAACGGTATGAGACTGATTGACTTTGCCGCGGCAAAAAACATGGTCATCAGTGGCACAAGATTCCAGCATAAAGACATCCACAAGGCTACTTGGGTATCCCCTGATCAAAGAACTAAGAACCAAATTGATCACGTGGTAATTGATGGAAGGCACTCATCCAGTGTAATGGACGTACGAGTGATCAGAGGAGCTAACATCGATTCTGATCACTACCTGGTAGCAGCAAAGGTTCGCACAAGATTAAGTAGAGCGAAAATCGTACGAAACCAGACGCAGAGGAAGCTGGACATCGGAAAGCTGCAATTACCAGAGGTAGCCACAGCCTACTCAAGGAAGCTCTCGCAACTTTTGGCACAGAACCCACCCCCTCCCGATGACGATCCTGATGCGCAGTGGAAACCCATTTCCGACTCTATAAAAACTGCCGCAACAACCGTACTTGGTTTCGAAAAACCGCTTCGCAATAAACCGTGGTACGATGAAGAGTGTCGCATAGCAAATGATAAAAAGAACGCTGCACGTATGGTAATGCTTCAGTCAATTGCAACGCGAGCTGCAACTGAGCGGTATAGGGAGAAGAGAAAGGAGGTAAACCGTCTCTTTAGGCGTAAGAAACGGCAGTGGAGAAAACGCGAGAGTGAGAAAATTGAGACATACAGAAGGAAGAACGAAGCCCGAAAATTCTACCAAAAAGTTAAAAACGGAACTAATGGACATGGTTCAGGGCCCCCCTTCTGTAAAGACAAAGACGGAAATCTCGTCGCAGATGTGCAGAGCATGTTGGGAATATGGAGAGAGCATTTCTCCGCCCTACTAGTACCTGAGATATCCGATGACGATGGGACAATCGATCACAATATGGACGACGACGTCGATTGCCCCCCTCCTAACCAAGACGAGGTCAGAACAGCTATTGCCCGGCTTAAGAACAACAAAGCCGCAGGAGCCGATGGATTACCGGCGGAGCTGTTTAAGGCTGGCGGCGATGAGCTGATAAGGTGCATGCATCAGCTCATTAGCAAAATTTGGTTAGATGAATGCATGCCCGGCGATTGGAGTCTCAGTGTACTATGTCCCATATTTAAAAAGGGTGACCCGAGTATTTGTGCCAACTACCGTGGAATAAGCCTTTTATCCATAGCATATAAGGTTCTATCAAGTATAATGTGCGAAAGACTAAAACCAATTATCGCTGACCTGATTGGACCATACCAGTGTGGCTTTAGGCCTGGAAAATCGACAACTGACCAGATTTTCACGCTACGCCAAATCCTGGAGAAGACACACGAAAAACAAATCGACACCTATCATCTATTTATCGATTATAAAGCAGCCTTCGATAGTCCGATACGGGAGAAACTCTATGAAGCAATGTCTGAGCTTGGTATTCCTGCAAAACTCATACGCCTTTGCAGGATGACCTTGACGAACACCAAATCCGCAGTGAAAGTTGGTAAGGATCTTACCGAACCTTTCGAAACTAAGCGAGGCCTCAGGCAAGGCGACACCCTATCGTGCGATCTCTTTAACATCTTAATGGAGATCATTATGAGAAAAGCTGCAGTCAATATGAATAAAACCATCAGCAGCAAAAGTCACATGCTGCTCGCGTATGCTGATGATATAGATATCATTGGGCGCACAATTAGAGAAGTTACTGCGGTTTTTTCGAGAATTGAGAAGGAGTCAGCAAAAGTGGGTCTGACGGTGAATGAGGACAAGACAAAATTAATGGTTTCAACGAACAGGGCCTCCACGCGATTAGACCAAAGCGTGAACGTTGATAACCGTTATAACTTCGAGGTAGTGGACGAATTTATATACCTCGGATCTGCCGTGAACAAAAACAACAACGTCAGCCTTGAGATCAAACGGAGAATTGTGCTTGCGAATATATGTTATTTTGGGCTAAGCAAGCACTTTAGAGATAAAGCCCTCTCTCGAGTAACAAAAGTCCAGCTGTACCAGACTCTCATTCAACCTGTCTTGCTTTATGGCGCAGAATCCTGGGTCCTATCGCAAGCAGACGAAACATCTGTAGGAGTCTTCGAGAGAAAAATACTCCGAAAAATTTATGGCCCTATAGTGCACAACGGCGAGTATCGGCGACGCATGAATCATGAGCTGTATGAGCTTTATCCTGACATTGACATAGTTAAGCGGATCAAGATAACGCGATTGCGCTGGCTAGGCCATGTCAGTAGAATGGATGAAGATGAACCAGCGCGAAGGCTTTTCGAAACCGAACTCGAAGGAAGACGAAAAATAGGAAGACCAAGACTCCGCTGGAGGGATCAGGTTGACGAATCCCTGCGTACACTTGGTATTGCCAACTGGAGAGATAAAGCAAAAGATCGAACTGGTTGGCGAAATATGTTATCTTCGTTTTGTAAGGTCCCTGACCCCCCGGGGTTGTCCGAGACCGGATAAGTAAGTAAGTAAGTATATATGTAAAAACTTGAATTGTGGCCGTATGAAAATTGTGGTCATTTTTTTTTAATAATCTTCTAACTTTTGACTGAGTTGAGGAATTGCAAATTGTTTTTTGGTAATAATTTGCTAAGAGATTCTTCTATTTAAAATACTACTATAAAATTTTTTTAATTTTTTTTTTTTTAGAAAAATCTAGAATAAAAATTAAAACTGAATTTTAAGAAAAAATATACCTTCAAATTTTTCAGTTTTTTTTTCATAGTAGATAATATTGTAACTGAACCCCCCTGTTATTTTCATGATGGTGTCTCTTCAACTTATTGAGAAAATAAATAAATACATGAATGAGAAATGTAAAAAAATATTTTTTTTTTTGATTTTTGCCAATTAAACTTGTAATAATAAATGCTACGAAATTAAAAAATTTTAAGAGAGTAGGCTTTGAAAATTATTGTTTTGCTAATTTCGAAAAATAAACCGCACTGCTTCGCAGTTTGATTTAAAAGTTCGTTGCGACCAACCAGCACATTCAGTCCGTCGTTTTAATGAGACATAAAAATACTTGTAATGTTGTGATGCCATTCCAAAAGATTTGTTGCAATCCTTTGCGGAAACCCAAGCATAAATATTTTAAAAAAAACCTCCGAAATATTCCACAAGATCTACTGGAATCATTTTCTAATCTGGAGAGGGATAGATACATCTGCACTAATTGTAGAATATTATTGAACAGAAAAAAAAATTCAATTGTGTTTCAAGAACAATCTGGGCAAAACAGCGAAGACGAAAAAGAGGTAACTATCGGTGATGAAAAAGAGTCAAAACTCCGAAGATGAAGAAGATAGTGACGACAAAATAGAAAATTTTGTGAATGTTTCTGCTGAGAAAGAAGCTGCATTTTGTTACCTAAATAAAGTTTTAAGTGTAATATAAATATAACGTTTTTTTAGTTTGTCGCAAATATAGTATTCTTGTGCCCAAATACATTGTTGTTTGTTATTAAATATTATATGTTGGAGACACAATGGTTAATAGGTTGTATATAATATACATATATGTTTTTGTGACCCAAATGAGGGTTTGTTTGTTGAAAACTGCTGAAAACAGAAACACGACAGACAACAAAGAAACGAAAAAGACCCAGAACTCGAATGCATGAAAAACATTCTTGCAAGCATATGCATGGTTCCTGCAATATGTTGCTGGGGGCAATTTTTCAGCGTGTTCCCTCACACTCTCCTGAACATGAACGTCGCAGTGGAATTTTATCAGAAGCGGCGAGACCTATTTCCTTTGACCGGGTATTGAAACCAAAAGAATTTGCGATTCTGAGCCACTGAGAATACAGGCATTATACAGCCACTCAAAGTCACTGCATTTGCCCCGGATGTCCGTTTCGGACAAAATGTACGAAGAAAAGGATCTTCTCGGTTTCATAACGGATTCATGTGGCACACTGGGTAATGACCTTGTTTACGAATTTATTATGATTTTATTTACGAATTTGTATGTGTTTCGGAAATTATGCTCTTAATCTCGTTTGGCGAAATTAGGAAAACATAATTAACATTTTGCAATAAAACAATGATAAAAAATTAAATAATTAGCATCCATGATGTTTTTGGAAATCTTATAATGAAGCTTTATACTGACTGCAAATTTCCTGGTCGCAAATTTTGATATTTTCGTCATATGGTAGTTAGGTTTGGTTAGGTAGTAGTGTCTGTCACAATTGACACACTTAATCTAATGATTAGCAGTGTCTGTCACAATTGACACACTTCATTCAATGAGGACCGTTATGATATCACCGGTCGTCATATTCCGCCCAAATTTTTGAACTTGTAAAATGACGGCGTAGCGTTCAGAGGCGTTCAATCCATATGATGTGTCATCCCGATATTACAGGATGTAACTGAAGACAAATCGTACATTGGTACCTGGCGAACCAATTAGTACTCCGAAGAAAGGTCCTAAAATCATTCAGCTTAACTTCCTGAATGCCTGTTACATCCAACATGAAGTAAGACCCTAAATAGTTTCTTCTACACGTACAAAAGGCCGGGCAGTAGCATATAAGACATTCGGTGCTCTCGTCCTCCTCCTCATCCCCACAGTTTCTGAACTAATCATGAGCGGAGATTCAAAGTCTAAACGCGTGTCTGTTTATTAAACAGTGTACTAGCATGGATATATCTTGTCTAGGAATGGATATCAGGTTAAGCGTAGGATTTATATCATAACTTGACCATACTTGCCTGGTGAGCCTGCAGTTTGATCCACGAGACCCTCTATCATTTGTATGGGCTTGAGTTGCAATGCAGAAAGGGGCTTCCTTATCGTTCCAACTCATTTTTTCTATGGTTCCCTGAAATGTCTCTGTGCCCGGCAGCTATATTAGGTTAATATCGAACTGCTAAGACATCTAATTGAGAAACGCGGGGCGGTTGTGGGGTGTTTATGAAGTAAGGAATATAGATTGCAGAGATTGTAGAGCAACCTGCCTGACTTCTGCCTGAATGAAACTAAAATGGACTAGTAGCATTTGTGCAAGGTCCTTGCCCCAGGTCTTTAGACTAAAATCTAAAACCTACCTTGTCATCTTCTTTGGGCCGTCAGTGTAGAAGTCTAAATAACTTCTATAACCTGGTAAGCGTCCCAAACAACAATGCCGTAAAGCAATATCGGGCGGTCAAAACCGTTTCCCACGACATCCCATGAAGAGATTGGGGAGAGTTTCTCACAACCAGTGAGCTGTACGTTTTCTCATTTTTCACACATTGATTTTGAACGCCTTTTTCATGGCTAAGTACTCGATAGTTGCGCCATTACTAAGCGAGGTGGCCGTCTTTGATGGAAATGTAATGTGGTCAGAGAAGGGATCGAACCCACATTCTCATGCACAAGAGCCGCGCACACTAGTCATTGCACCACTGACGGCCACTATCGAGCTGACAGGAGCTGTATATATCCAGTACATTATTTTCAGGGATTATAGGGCCGTTGTGTCTCTACTGATCCTGTTCATAGCATTTTACTTGAAATTAAGCTTTCTGTCAAGATTCATATGTACAAGTAGATATCTTGCACTATCCTTTAGGCAAATTATTCCTCCACATAGTTATAAGGGATGAATAAGCGGAACCTTTGCATCCTAGTAAAGAGTACGAACTTGTTATTCCTCTGGATTTACACCCAGTCCATTCTTTGTGGCCCTACAGATGGCTACCGCTGAACTTTTGAAGGCAGATGGCGAGGAACTGCTAGCCCACATGCATCGACTTATATGCGGTATATGGCTGGGGGTATATATGCCTGACAATTGGAGTCTCAGTGTATTATGTTATGTATTCAAAAAGGGTGATCCGTGTGTTTGTTCCAAATATGGCGGTATCAGTCCTTTATCTATCGCGTTTAAGGTCTTGTCGAGCGTATTATGTGAAAGACTAAAGCCAATTATTGAAAACCTGATTAGACCGTATCATTGTGGTTTTACACCAGACAAGACCAAATACTGACCAATTATTCAAGCTACGACAACTCCTGGAAAAGACCAACGAAAAACAAGTCGATACATACCACCTTTTTGCCGTTTACAAAGCTGCTTTCGATAGCCCCATACCGGGAAAACTGTACGAAAATATGTCTGAAATTTGGATGAAATTGGAAAGACCTCACTGAACTATTCTGTATCAAGCGAGGACTGAGACAAGGCGACACACTTTCGTGCAGTTTCTTCAACATCTTAATGGAGATAATAATGAGAAAAGCTTCAGTAAATACGAACAAGACCATTAACACGAACAGTCCTATGTTGCTGCAGTATTTTCAAGAATCGAAAAGGAATCAGCGAATGTGGGTCTGAGGGCAAGACAAACCTGATGGTGGCAACGACTAGAGAAACCTCTCGACTTGGTCCGCAGTTGAACGTCGACAGCCGATTTAATTTAGAAGTGGTAGATGAATTTGTCTTCCTTGGATCCGCCGTGAATAATGACAACAATGTCAGCCTGGAGATAGATAGGAAAATTGTGCTTGCAAATAGATGCTATTTTCGTCTCAGCAATCAATCTGATATTCTAGTGCATCAACCTCTATTGGTTCAGCCATGGATTTGGCACAAACATGCACAAGCAAAAGCATACAAATTGTTGAATCTAAATCGAAAGGGTTAAGAAAAGAACAAGGAAGATTATTAGTTTAGTATTACAATAGAGTTGGAGCCGGCAAAATAGAAATTATTATATTCTAGAGTGGTGTGTTGCTGTTTCTGGTCTTCCTTACACTTTGCAGTTTTTGCATGACATAAATGGAAACAACACATTTTTTCGTATTTCTCTTTGCGCGATAAAAACTAATAATCGTTACTAACACGATAAACAATCGTTGTTATTCCCCACGATCCTCACCCCCTTTCTCTATGAAAATGATTCATAGAATCTATGAAACATATTCATAAATTCCATGAAAGATTTTCATAGGTCCTATGCAACTCTTTCATAGTTATTATGACAAATTTTCTTAGATTTTAGGAAGCTTTCGTAGATTTAGCTTCATTTAATCTATGAAATATTTCATAGGCGGCATGAAATTTTTTCATAGAATCTGTGAAATATTTATATGGAATTTATGTAGCAATTTCATACATTTTACAAAGTTATCATAAAAAGTTTCTTAAATGTAACTTCATGGAATCTATGAAAATCATTCATAGATTCTATGAAATGTTTCTTTGGCTGAAAAATAATAAATATTTCAGTGAATTTATGAAAAAATTCATAGGTATTCTGAAGATAATTCTCTAAGTATACTTAACTTAACTAAAAATTAAAATAAAGGGCCTTAAAAAGGCCTTTCAAATGATACCAATATTATGTACATTGTCCATAGATAAAGCACAACATTTTTTGAAAAACTAACGAGACAACTACAATTAGAATAGTTCGTTCTATAATTAGAACTTTCAAAACTTCTGCATCAGTACGTGTAAGTGGGAAAGCAATGTGTAAGTAGCGACACAATCACTCTGCACACAATCAATAAATGTCTTCGGTTAGTGACTTGTGTAAATACACACCGCAGTGGCTTTACGGGCTAGACGCTGCTGAAGATGATGCTTCACAAACATCGAAACAATCGTCCAGCGAATGTGAGTTAATCCCACCCGCGGCATACACTTTTTTTTTCACTAACCGGAGAAAACATGATCTCTTACAGCCTTAAAGGAAATTACAACTTTAAACATAACGAGGATCTAAAACAACTAAATTTGAAACATATGGTAGGACCAAACCATAACTGAACGAGACAACTACAATTAGAATAGTTCGTTCTATAAATAGAACTTTCAAAACTTCTGCATCAGTGCGTGTAAGTAGGAAAGCAATGTGTAAGTAGCGACAACAATCACTCTGCACAAAATCAATAAATGTCTTCGGTTAGTGACATGTGTAAATACACACCGCAGTGGCTTAACGGGCTAGACGCTGCTGAAGATGATGCTTCACAAACATCGAAACGATCGTCCAACGAATGTGAGTTCGAATCCTACCCGCGGCATATACATTTTTTTCACTAACCGGAGAAAACATGATCTCTTACAGCCTTAAAGGAAATTACAACTTTAAAAATACCATTTTTAAAAATGGTCCAACTAACGTCAATACGAGTATAATGCTAGACACTAAATATTTTGGGGATCATCATAAAACAAACCAAAGTGCAAAAGGGCAAAAGAAACTTTTTTTTGAGTATATTAAGCATAAATTAAATACAAGCATGAATATTTTAATATTTGGAATAATTTCGCCAGTGCAATAATTTTTCAGGATTTTGTGATCTATATTTTAACCAACTAATTTTTCCGAGTTTTCCTCGAATTTAGTCAAATTCTACTCATTTTGTGGAAAGTTGTCCTAGAAACATTAAGGACATTTATTATATTACGTTGATTGCGTACTAAGTTTACGTGTTTACGACGATTTAGTAAAATTTCATCAAATATAGATAAAATTTCTAGTTTTAAGTACAAATGGACTACAATTGATTAATTATGTTCAACTAATTTTAATACAGTTTTGAACTAAAATTTAGCAAATCTTTTTTTCTGAGTGTAATAGCAAACTAGTTTCATGCTGAAAACTATCAGGCATAGTTTGCTGTTAATAGCTAACTTTAGATTTTGAGTGTAACTATTGAGAAGTACCCAATTGAACCATTTATAACAAATAATATATTTAACATATTCTTGTTACAGTAACTAGATCATGTTTATGTGGTCTTTTACGATTTTCAAGCAAAATTAAAAACAGAAAAGGAAGTAATGATTTCAATTTAACCGTTTAAATTTATATTATTCGATCTTTCAGTTGTTATGTTCTTCAATACTTGTTCGGTTCAAGATCAATAACTATTAAAAACTTATTTTTTCTACGAAAAAGTAAATTTTAATAGTAAATATTCAAAAAGTAAGGTGTGGTGACATACACTCCGGTTAACTTATTTAAAGGCACTAAAAATTCCATATTCAGCAGCCTGTATCTTTTGCAATTTCAAACCGATTTCAGAACTTTAAAATGGAAATGGAAGCTAGATATCTTGAGATATATAAAAAATCATGACAATAGTGGTTTCTTAACAAAATAACTTTTTTGAACAATTTATAAAAAAAGTTCAAAAATGTGCTACTTTTTGGTTCACTTGAATAAAGCCACTTTAACTAATTTTAATGAAAAACAGTTTTTCTTGTATTTTTAATTTATTTTACTTTATTTAAGAACTGTTAGTAATGGGTACAACCCGCTTTGTTTTTAATAACTTCAAATATACGGGTTGACATTCAGAGATAAAGAGAATTTATGTAATTCAACGAAATTTTATTCCAAGCATCCTTAATGGCCTGAATTAGTGACTGCTTGTCAACAAATTGTCTACCTCCTTCATAGACCTTACGAGATAACCCACGCCAGACATTTTCGATAATGTTTAGATCTGACCAATAGGGTGGCCAGTCAAGAATACTACCATTTACATTAACATTAACAGAATATTAACATGAACTCCTTTACTACTCTGGCGTTGTGTATAGGGGCATTATCCTGTTGCAGTATCCAATATATGGGACCAAATAGTTTTTATAGCTTGCACCAGTAATTTTTGCCCTTTGAAATTCAAGATAGATGGTGCCGTAGTACGTAATAGCACCCCACACCATAACGCCGCCCTCTCGGCTGTGATGTCAGTTCAAAAAGCGCATTTCTCTGCGCAGATCATGCAAATAATAGTTGTAGCTATCAGGCACATCCAAATTATACTTCTTCTCCTCCATAAATACAATGGTTCTCCAGTCATTTACACGACCTCTTAGCTGCACATCCCATACCATGTAGTGTCTTGCGAATTGAAGCCGCTTTTCCTTACGGGGAGCAATAAGTGGCGGTTTTACTTTATTTAAGAACTGTTAGTAATGGGTACAACCCCCTTTGTTTCTAATAACTTTAAATATACGGGGTTTCATTGAGAGATAAAGAGAGTTTATGTAATACAACGAAATTTGATTCCAAGCATCTCTAATGGCCTGAATTAGTGACTGCTTGTCATCAAACTGTCTACCTCCTTCATAGACCTTACGAGATAACCAACCCCAGAAATTTTCGATAATGTTTAGATCTGGCGAATAGGGTGGCCAGTCAAGAATATTAACATTTTGGCTTGTAATCAACTCCTTTACTACTCTGGCTTTGTGTATAGGGGCATTATCCTATTGCAATATCCAAGATATGGGACCAAGTAGTTCACTGAACTTCCAATAACGTTTTATAGCTTGCAACAGTCATTTTTGCACTTAGCACCCCCACACCATAACGCCCCCCTCTCGGCTGTGATGTCCGTTCAAAAAACGTTTTTCTTAGCGCAGATCATGGAAATGATAGTGGTTGCCATAAGGCTCATCCAAATTAAACTTCTTCTCATCCGTAAATACAACGGTTCTCCAATCATTTACATGACCTTTTGGCTGCACATTCCATACCATGTAGTCTCTTGCGAATTGAAGCCGCTTTTCCTCACGAGGAGCATTAGGTGGCGGCTTTTTTGTAATTTCAGGTATTTAAACTCTTAATTGCTCTGCGTACTGATGACTTCAGTGTTGCCAGAGACCCCCTAAAAAATTATGTCAAATGTCCTCAAAAATTGTGCCGTTTGCGAAACCATTATGCTAAAATTGGAATTTTAGTCTTTTGTAATTCTGTGCCCATAACACACAAAGTCACTCCAAGAAATGGGTGGTTATCTGCAGTTTAAAATTTTAACAGCTGTTATACCGCAACTAACTAACTGGTTTTGAGCAAAAAGCTAAACACAATAGGAAAATATAAATAATAATCTTTAAATAATAACCCAAATAAAAATTCATGTATTTAGTTAAAATAAGACTAAATATATAAATAAAAGCGATTTATTTTGTATACAATCAATTTGATATTATAGATTCATGTCATGCTGCGACACCCGAAATGCGGGATAATCGCGTAAAAAGCGGGATAATCACGTAAAAAGTGGGATAATGCCGCTAAAAGCGGGACGTTTGGTCAGGTTAGTTATACCTTAACTCTTCAACTTCAAAAGAAGTATTATAATGATTTTAATTTGCTAGAGAATGAATAGTGATTTCATTAAAAAATATAACCTCAATATTGTTGAATTTCTACAACATTAAAAGCTAACTATTTTCAGCTCCAATAAATATCACATTTTTTAACTAAATCTTTGAAAAATCCACTGATTTCAACAATTTCTTTCAATCTTCTTGGAATAGAATTTTCCGAAGTTTAGATAATTACTTTTGGAATCTGTTTCACCTATCCTAGAGACCAGTGACCAAATCGTTTACTTCGCGGAAGAATCATAGTTGTATTGTGCAAATTTGATGCAAACAACTTGACACAATAAATATTAGACGTTTTGATGTGGGATAATGCATAAGAAACAGTGTGCACTATTTTGTGAATCCCTCACTTTGCCGAAAACACGCTTCATAGGTGTGTACGAAACTTAAAATGCGGAATTATACCAAAAGATACCTATAAATATTTCAGCAATAGATTTTTCAGAAAAAATAAAATACAGAAATTTCAGTACGAAGAATTGTGACGTTTGCAAAACAATTGTGCTAAAAACTTACACTTATATTGAAAAGAAATTGGAAAAATGTTGGGGAAATTGTGCTAAACGGCACTTGACATAATTTTCCAAAAAACAAATGCCAAAACCAAAAAAAATTGTGCCAAAACGGCACAAATTATGCCAACATGGTAGCACTGGATGACTTGCTCGCTTCCACTCCAACTTGAGCTCTTATTTTTGACAAGGATAAGGCAGAATTAGAAGCAATTCTGATGATTTTTCTTTTCTCATACGTAGATAAAGACAATGAAACCGTTCCTTTAAAATTTTTTCCATAGCCCTCAGGGTCCTTGATGTAATTGTCGACAACTGTTGGGCTCCGTCCAATTGTGTTTAGCTATTGCGTGGCTAGAATATCCTGCAGAACGGTAAACATTGATTTTAGTTTTTTCCGATAGATTTAAAATTTTTTGCTTTGACATTTTGACTCGTAAAATGATTAAGATGTAATAAATTGTAATAAACAAACGCTCCCTACAAAAACTCATCGCTTACTTTAAAAATAATAAAAAAAATAATAAAGTGCCTTTATTCAAGTGAACCAAAAAAAAAGTAGCACATTTTTTGACTTTTTTTTATAAATTGCTCAGAAAGTTATTTAGTTAAGAAACCACTATTGTCATGATTTGTTTTTTTATATCTTAAGATGTCTAGCTTCCATTTCCATTTTAAAATTCTGCAATCGGTTACAAATTGCAAAAGATACAGGCTGCTGAATATGCAATTTTTAGTGCCTTTAAATAAGTGAACCGGAGTGTAGATTATTATGGTGGAGAAATTTAAAAATAAAAACCTTAATAATTTTAAACTTCAGGACTTCACACTCGTCATTTAAAAGCTCACAGAAAATTTTCATATTACGTAAATGACATTTAAGTGACACAAACATCGGACATTTAAAATCAATTCAAATGGAGAATTTTAAACTATGAAACTGAGCATAAATCTTATGAAACTTCACCCATAGAAGGTCTTAAGTGTTACGATATTAAAACTAAATGTTTTTGTTTGTCTTTTCGTTTATGTTTTAGTTTAAAGACCATCTTGCAAATGTGCGAACCAACTTCTTGTTTAATTTATTTTTAATGTTCATACAATTTTTAACAATACTGTACATTGTGCGCACAGCCAAAGGCACGTTTGAAGCAGTTTATACTTTTTCAATTGTTCTGTTAAATTCTAGTGAAATCATTAAAATGCACTCATAAAACCACACAGCAGTACAATAATTATAGTTTGAGTAAATTAATTAAAAAATTTATAATTTTGCGGAATTAAAAATAAAACATTTTACATAGCAATTTACAAAATGTTGCAGGAAATTATTGCTGCCGAAAAAATAAATGGGGGAAGTAAACAACCACATGTCCGTTTTCCGGATGTGGGTATAATGTATACAAGGAAGTGTGAAAGCGTTTTAACAAATGTAAACATGGATATAAATAATATTTAAAGAAAATTAAGCAGATTATCAAATAATAATTTCGTTTAAACTTTGGTGTATCAGTTGGTTATTATAATAAACTGTTTAAAACGTCTCTGTGGCAGTTCGTGTTCGACCTTAAAATTTTTTGCCCAAAAACGGGAGCCGAAAAAAAAACAGATTTGATTGTTAATGCGTGCAAATTTGAAAAGCTGAAAATGTATTATGAGTATATTGGCGGAATGGGAACTAAACTGAATGATTTTCACAAGCTTCTTCTGTCTACGCTGACTTCGATGTTATCATTTTGGTTGAAACAGGACCCAACTCGGATTTTGCTGATGTCGAGATTTTTGATGTTGCAACTTATATGGTTTTTCGGAAGAATAACAACTACTCCAGAAATAATTGTGTTAAGGGTGGGGGTGTTTTAAAAGCAGATAATAAGAAGTCGATTTCCTCTATTTCTGTGCCATCTAATGCTAATTCGTTAATAGACCAACTATGTATTTCTTTAGATGGCCGTACTGGTAATCTCTTGTTAATTGTTTCATATATTCCACCTAATTGTTCTGATACTTTGTATGCTGTCCATGTACAAAACATCGTTGATGTTGCCTTAAATAATAAGAATAGTAGACTTCTTGTCTTAGGTAATTTTAATATAAATAAAGTTTAAAACTAGAAAGCGCACAGCTCACTAGTTGTGTGAAGCTCTCCCTATTCCCTTCAGGGGATATAACAGGAAACCATTTATTTATTTTTTTAAAATTTCATTTACCAATTCTGATTTTCTCTGCCTCTGCTCTGGTCTTTCTCCTTCTCTTTTTCGTATTTTCATTAACGATCTACTTGGTCATACTGTGAATCGAAACCATACTTTTGCGTATGACAGTAATCTCTGCCATTCTTATTCAGTCGACCGTAGGCCAAGTCTTCAAGAGATTGAAGTCAAACGCCGGACGATGAATGAAACACTCAAGCGCGATCTGGTGTCCATTGTTGAATGGGGTCGAATGAATATAGTAGATTTTAAATACGACCCAGTGTTGTTTGTTGTCGCATAAGCGGATTGCTGACCCGGGTGTGTCGTCATTGCCTATGTATGGTGTGGATATTGATGAATCAGACGCTATTGATGTTCGGGGCATGAAAATACAGTGTGATGTCCGTTGGACAAAACATGTATTTGAAGTGTCGGAAGATGCATTCAAGTGTCAAGGCTTTTTAAAGCGGTGCAAGAAAAACTTCACATCATCTGATCTTCTCAACATCTACACCACCTACATCAGGCCAAAGATGGAATATAGCTTCCATATATAGGCAGGTGCTCCTAGGACCTCTCTGGAGCTTCTCGACCGTGTCCAGAGCAGAGCGACGGTGTTAATAGGGGACAGGAGGGTATCCAACTCTATTGCCTCCTTTGAACATTGTCGAAATGTGGCTTATGTGTCGCTGTTCTATCGATACTTCCACGGTATGTGTTCATCGGACATCCGTCAATTTATGCCAGACGTGAGGATGTTTAGCCGTAGAACGGTAGTGGCCGGTTGACCGCACTGCACATTATAGAGAAAATTCATTCTTCAGCCGTACAGTCCGTGTGTGGAATAAACTTAGTGTATTTTAGTGTAAAACTAGTGTATTTTTCAGCAATTGTAATATACAAAGATTCAAAGCAAATATCAGCAGACACTACTCCCTCTTTCCACCCCCTCCACTTCCTCAAATTTCCCATCACCAAAACAATGCACTGCATTTATAGGGGGCATCCCCTGAGTGTTGGTTTAAACAAAATGCACACCGTTTGTTTCATAATGGAGAAATTTGAAAAAAACTGCATCGCAAGCTTTTTGCATTTTTAACACTTAATGAAGATTAATTTAACTCTTTGTCGTTACTTAGCGCTTGTAGATTTTTTCATGAATACAGTGATTAAAGCAAATCCGATGAAAAATTGGCAAATAGTTTATAGTATTATTAGGCTCAAACAATGGGTAAAGAGATTTAAAGTGGCATAACTCTGGAACAGTAACTGCAAATTCAAAATTTATCCGTCTTTTAAAGTGCGTCATTAGTGTTTTAAATTTTCATAGAAATTTAAAGCAAATCCGATGCAAAAATGGCAATCAGTTTATAATATTATTAGTTTCATACAATTTAAAAAATTTAATACGTGGTACCTTATTGATGAAAATCATTACCAAAACTGGTGGTTTGTGCATATACAATAAAAGTTTGGACGTTTTGCTTCAAAAATGTTGAAGCAAACTTGTGCGACCTCTCAACCTCTTCCGAAAAATCTGAAAAAAATCTCAAAAATACTTTACCATAAAAGCTTTCCAATGAAGCTTGAGTAACCATGAAAATCGAAAAATAAACCCTAATATACATATATATACACATACCCATATATGAATGATTTCCGAAAATAATCAATTTCCGTCAAAACAACCACATCGACAAAAATAATTTTGTTTTGTTTTTAATTCTCCTTCGTTTTTGCTCAGGCAGAATGCATTTTCTCCTACACAACGTAATCAGCTCAATAAGATTCTCATAAGACCCTCAAAGTGATAAATTGCTATCATTAGGGTTGTATAAATACGTTTAGAAAAAATATCACCTCATTTGTATAGTAAAATAGTCGTTAGCCTCGTTAATAGCCAACACCTTTAACATTTCACAATCACTTTCGCCCGGTATTCCTCTCTTCAAGGTCATAAAATCAAGCCTTTTGTCTACTTTGTCACCTTGACAGCTTCTGTACTGATTATGTCAAATGATTTCTATGGAAATTCGTACACGGCACTTAACATTAAATTGAATATCATGATTTTTCAACTGCTGCGGCAACAACAAACACCACCACCAGCCAACTCATTTTGCATTCAATGTAGTCGTCCACAATTTTCACTTAAAAGAAAAGTCATTTTGATTTATGGAAGTTTTAAGCATCAAACACACACGCACACACTCGCGTACAAACGTTCACACTCCCCAAACCCATTGAAGCCATAAAATGTTTTTCAATTTTTTCTTCCACAATAGATGGACCCCGAGAAAATCTACTGCAATTTGTCATTTCCGTTAAACAATTGAATCGACCAATTGTTCGAATGTATATTATGCGTTCAAAAGCAGAACTAATGGAATAAGAAATGCTCCATAATTCACAATGACCAAGAAATTCCAGAGGACTCATATACTGTATATGGACGCAGGCATTTAGACCTGTATAACGTGTCATTGGAAATGAGAAGTGAATTTTTTGAAGTCATTGTTCCATACACAGTGGGATACAATGGATTGGAATGTTTGTCGCAAAGGAATGCAACTCATATCGCAAGGTGCTGAAGAATTTATGCCCAGATACACCCCTTGACTTTAATTCAATTGTACTATCTCTATCTATATGCGAGAGAGAATAGGAAAGTTATGGAAATAATAAATGTAATGAACCCGCAAGGTATGTTGGGTTGTTTTAGTTTACCTTCTATGTTAGATGAAAGTGTTCATGGTGATTTGTGTTTCACATTAATCCTGTAATTCCGACTTCCGACTACGTGAACATGACGTTGAGATTACATACTTAAATAAAGCCTAGAGAAATGTGATAAAGAGTGAGCATGATTGCTTCAGATCCATCTCATTCTCGTCTAAAGTCACTGGTCTAATTGGAATTTTGACACAGTTTGAATTTATGTCATAATTTGGACTTAATATGAATAGTATACGAATGAAATATGAATAGAAATGGATGAAAATTGTTTTGCCGTTCATGTCAGAACGCATTAATAACATATGAAGCTGTTTTAAAAGTCATAAATTCCAATGAAATATAATAGGGGCGTTTTTTTCGTAACTTATACACGTTAACTCGTACAAAATGAAAACCTGCACGTTAACTTGTACAATTTTAGAAGTTGAGAATAACCCCGATAAAAGTGTTACCAAGTTTGACTTTGTTGTATGAAAAATATAAAATGTATGTCATTCCAATTATTATATTTCCACGATGTTTCGAAAATTATGATGTAAATTTTTACAAAATATTTAAAAAGTTGCATAAAATGTTATTGATTTTTCTTCTTCCACAAGCAGAAATCCCAGACAATACTGGAGACAAACAACAACTAAAGCAGAACGGAAGTGAAGTGAAGAAAAAAGCCCAGGAGTAGCTCGTTTCGCAAACAGATACTTTTACCAGTATTCTCCCATTACTTGATTCGCAAGGACGCCTTCGATTCTGTCTGCTTGATGATCTATGAAATATTTTTTGATACACCTTATGCACTTTTTGGTACCGTTTTGTACTTTTTTGTACGCTTTATGTACTATTTGCATATACTTTATGTACTTCTTGGTACATATTTTAATAGCGTTACGTATTTTTTTCGGTGCAGTTTACGTAAGTTCTACTACACGTAAAGTATTTTTGGTAAAGTGCTATTGGTGTGTACTTTTGGTAAATTGTTGACGAAATTTATGTACTTTCTGGTACAGGTTATGTATGTTATGGACCATGATATGTACTACTTTGTGGTACTGTTTCTGGTGCATTGTATGTGCGTTATGGTAAATTGTATGTACTTTTCGTGAAAATTATGGCGAAAAACGAGGACACCAATTCACGTTCATCACTTAGAGCCACGTGCCCTTACTTCTCTCCTCGTTTGGGTCGAAAAAGTGCCTACGAAAACCACGTCAATAATCTATATCCCGACATCGACGTAGTTATGCTTATCAAAATACCTAGAATGGAAAAGAATGAACCACTGCGAAAGGTATTCGAAGACGCACTCGGAAGACATCGAAAAATATACCGACCAATACATCGCTGGAAACACCGACGGTGGGAGATTGCCTGCAAGACCTCGGTGTTACCAACTGGAGGAGAAATGCTGATGATCCGTTTTTTTTTTGCTTGTGTGTAAGACTCGGTGTGTATTTAGTGTCTAGTCCGTCTGTTCCGTGTCGTTTCACCAGGAAGATCCCCCCCGTCCGGTCTAGCATCCGCATGGCATTCCGAGAGCTCTGGGAATCGATACAAAACCTTGCATTAATTTGGAATAGCAGACGGAGGAGCTTGAGGTTGTCGAGTGTGTTGCCTTGTTTCGGACAGGTGGTGTTATGGCCCTTGTCCTAGACTATGACGTTTCTCAACTATCACTAAGTCTTACGAGTCTTATGACCTCTTCCTCTTCTTGCTCCATCATTATGACATAAGCGAAGCCCCTGGGCTGTTTGAGGCCACCTAAGAAAGGAAAACTTGAAACCTTAGTACTGTTCGACCATTCAAATGATTTCAATAAATGATAACATTTTAAATTCGAAAAACAAATACTTACTTTACACAAGTATTACACCATCATTGTTAGGAATCAGATGTAACTCAGTATTTAGGATTAATGAAACTTTGAATTTACACACGCTGAAAATTCTGTCTTTATTGTTGTTTGGATAGAAATATAACGTGACTGTAGGTTGTCGCAAATATAGTATAAGTGTGGCCAAACACATTGTATTTGTTGGAGACACAATAATTAATATGAAATAATATGTTTTCTGACCCAAATATGGCTTTGTTTGTTGAAAACTGCTGCAAACAAAAACGTGACAGACAGGAAAGAAACAAAAATCAGCAGACCTTCAATTCATGAAAACGATGCTTGCACGTAAGTATATGGATGTTCCAAACATATACATTGTTCCTGCATTACGTTAAAGGGGCAAGCGTGTAGACAGCGAAATGTCTTAATTATCTCTCCTAGGACCTCTCATTATGCGAATCATCTTCCACTATGTTCTATGCATTGTAAAATAAACACGCACGCGAATGGTGTACAAATTTACATGGGTACAATGATACAATCTTGTGAGGAGGTATTTTAATTTACGATCTCTACACGCTGAAAAATTTGCATTGTTTTTTTGTTTGGATGCAAATATAACGTGCGTTTGGAGCTTGTAGCAAGCATAATATACTTGTGCCCAAGCACAACGTGTTTGCTAGTCAATATTACATGTTGGAGACACAATGATTAATATGTTATAATATATGTTTTTGTGACCCAAGTATGGCTGTGTTTGGGATACAAATTCAGCTGTGTTTGTTGCAGAATTTACTCTATATTGATAGCAAGAGAAAGAGGTACAAGCAGGGATTATTCACAGTCAACGTTGGTTGTGTGAGGCTGTATTTTTTTAAGTATATTGCAGTCAGTGATTCATACAAATTCCTGAATTGCAGATGAAGTGAGTATTTCTTACATCTGTTGCGTTTTAGTTTCATGTATTCATCGGACAGAGGATAGCAAATGCACTTGGGTGATTAAGTAAGCATCCTGTGGAAAAAATGTATATTATAAGCTAAAACATCTGTATTTGTTGTTGTTTGCTTTTGATGTTTGCTAATCGATATTACATGTTTGGAGGCACAATGATTAAAATGTTATAAATACGTGTTGGTGATCCAAATATATCCATGTTTGTGATACAAATACAGATGTGTTGGCTGCACTGTTTGTGCTCTCTCGAGGGCAAGAAAATAAATGAAGGGCAACAAGAGATTACTGGCAGTCGTTCTTGTGAGTGTAACTGTGCTTTTACATTATTCTTTCAGTCAGTGATTCATAAGTATTCCTGTATGTGTGTGTAAATCGCAGAAAAAGTAAGTGTTTCTTATTTTGGCTGAAGTGTTGCTTTGTAGTTTCTTGCATTTAGTTGTCAATGGTTCATCGGATAGGGGATATCAAATGCGCTTAGTCGGCGCTTAGTAGAAAATATTTGTGATCAGTAAAAAATAATAAATAATGGCTCTGACGGTTTAATGGTTTGCCAATTTTTTAATATGGATTTCGAAAAAAATGTGTGGTATCAAAGTGATAAACGATGTTGAGAAAAGAAATTGAAAAGAGTAACAACGTTAAGCCTTTTTTGGCTGCCCGAGCCTTTACTGCGAAAATCGGAGCGGCGTGCCATTTGTAAAATTTAATAATTAAACCGCGCTTGGTTTGCAAGAACGAGGTTTATATACACATAAGTATATTGTTTGTGTACCAGCGTATAGTGATTATCGTGATTTAAAATGTTGTAGCTGGCCGTCGGTGGTGCAATGGTTAGTGTGCGCGGCTCTTGTACATGAGATCCTGGGTTCAAACCCTGCTCTGACCACCTTCAAATTTCTTTCGGCGGCGGTCACCTCGCATTGTGACGGCGACACTATCGAGTATATAGCCATGAATAAGCTTCTCAAAATACCGTTCGGAATCGGTGTAAAACTGTAGGTCCCAATCAGTGAGTGAAAACTGGAAAGCGCACAGCTCAGTGGTTGTGAGAAGTTCTCCCCGGTCCCTTCATGGGATGTAATGGGAAACCATTTATTTTTTTTATAGCTTTCGGCGAAGATGAAAACCTTCTGAAAAAAACCTGAGACAAGAATGAAATGGGAACCAAAAGAGCAGCAGATTTTCATTTCATAAACAAACCAAATAATGCATTCAATGCAAGTAAATGGAAATAATCGTTGTTTTAGATCTTCAAGTTTTTTTATTAATTGATTATAAATGTAGTTTTATATTAGTAAAATTATTTAAAATAAACAATATACATATTTTGAAATACAAAAATAATTTGCATCAACTATTTTTGGGGAGGAAATACGCACATATTTCCACCTAAGCATTTGGAGGTTTGGGAGAAAATATGCGAATGCTTCCACCTTGGTATATGGATATATGAGATGAACCAAGCATATATGTATATCCTCGTAAATGCATACATGTTTGCCAATAAATATTCTTATGTTCCCATTTAAATACAAGTGAGTTTGAGACTTTCAAACATATCAATGTTTGGAGTGTATTACAAACATACACATGGTTCCTGCAGAATATGTTCGTTTTTTCCAGAGTGTAGAATGCCAACAAATTACATTTTCCGTAAAGTATTTTAATGTATGTGGAAGAACTAGGTAATATAATTTAAATACAAAGTCCTTATAGAGACAACTATTTAAACTATTATTTAGATTTGGGGGAACATGTTACACGTCATTCAGATAGAAGTAATACTTTTCGGATTCTATTCATAAACTCCATAAATATTTCGTTGCTACTTTAACACTGCACCTCGTTAGTCCAGTACATCATATTCCATATGCCGCCTTTTGTACGTTATTTGTGTTCATACAATTGAAAAACTTAAATCTGCCAAAGGATTTATGGATTCCGACATTTCTAGCCAACTAAAGTTATTACAAAAAGGATCTGCAAATATCTGGGCGAATTTATAACGCTGGGCTTCACAATGGAAAATCTGATTTCAATAGACTTAATGTGTACATATGGCAACAGTATGAAATTACTTTATATGGATTTATATGTTTAACAAGTATTTAGTACAAAGTGGGTGTGTGTGTCTGTGTGTGCCGGATACTTATGTATATTTGTTTAATAAGGATAACAACAAATCATACACGAGCTTTAACAAACATATACATACATAAGTATGACAGGATTACAATCATGGGCAGTTTATAATTCACTTTACGTACAACTAAAATCCTTAGTACAAATCACCAATTTTGACGTGGCGAATGGACACCGGAGTAGTAGTAACTTGAAGTTGGAGTATTATTTGTGTGGGCGCCATGGATGATTTACTAGTCATGCAGTGTTCTAAACTACAGTCGTTTGCCAATTCATTTGCTTTGTTGGGCCAAGTAATAGAACTGCTGCTCCAAGGATAAGGTATAGTTAGTTTAGATGTGTTTTTTTTTTGCAAAATTAGTTGCTTTTATTCATAATTACAATAATCATTTTTACTGCGGTAGATTTTTTGTATTTTCTCAACTCCTACGCACAGTGGTTATTAATAATAAGTAAGAAACCAAAAATCGGGAAACTGAACCAGAACCAATTCACACATTTCAGTTGTGTAAAATAAAATGGTTCACTTGATTATATGACATATTTAAGAAGTCATATGAAATATTTTGAAGCTGAAATGCAAGCATTGCAAATAATTTTAAAAGGTTGATAAGTCTTTTTAATTTTTTTTTTACAAAACGCTAAAATAATTGTTATTTTCCTACTTACTCAACTAGCCGCAAGTAATCCAGTGGGATAGCAGGCCTTACAAACCAGAGACAATGTGCTGTTTTTATTTTCCCTCCAGTTGATGACGCCAGGCTTTCGCAGTGATTCGAAAGACCACTTGGTCTTTCAAGGGGTCTCTTGGTCGTCCTGTTTTCGGCCTACTTCGAATATGCATTCGAATATATATCACGATGTCCTGTCCTTATCAATCCTACAGACATGATACAGTTAGCGTAATCGTATTATCTTAGTCCGCGTAACTGCGTCCATGTCGCGACACAGTTCTTACACCTCGTGGGTCATATGAATTCAATTCTCTCCGTTGTGTATTATAGGTTGTCAAATTTTCCGGAGCATTTTTCTGTCAAACAATCACTTTACTGCTGCATTACCTTGCGATATGACACTGGATTCTGCGACATGACGGCCCGTACTAAGTTCAATATTGAATAGTTGGGAATATAGATATTTTAATGCCCACCAAGGCATATTATCAGCTCTCTTCTCCACAAGCATTTCGGTATATCATCACACATTATAGGGATAAACAAATCTCAACTTAGCCAACATTTTCGCAACTCCTACTTGTGCGAAAATATCCACAACAATATTTTTCTCATCATATTCCATGAAGGAACAACTTTTCACTTTACACAATCAGTGAATTGTGAGCTTTCTAGTTTTATACTCGCTAATTAGGACCTAGAGTTTTGCACCGGTTCGTGGCGAATTACACACTAGTGTCCCCATCACAAAGCGAAGATGACCTTCGTTAAAATAAATGTTAGATGGGAAAAATCAGGGATTGAATCCGCGCCTTATTTTTCAGAGTCTCAGTTGCTAACCGATGCATTATTGTTAGGTCGGCAGTACTGGACAAATTCACTTGCATAAGCCTGTTGACAAAAGTCCAGAGAATGGCAATGCTGTGCATGACGGGTGTCATTCGCACAACCCCAACACCTACACCTACAGCTATTGCCACTAGATTTGCGGGGAAGGAAAATCGCTGCAAAGTCGGCGATCCGCCTAGGACATTCTTTGCAATGGGTCACCAGCCCATAGGGTCTTGGTTCGATTTTGAGGCAAATGTGGTAAAAGTTGAAAACAACGGCTTCATAAGCATATTGTAGGAACCATGTATATGTTTACAGTCAATGGTTTCATGAATAGAAGATCGGCAGCTGTTTTGTTCCTTTATTATCAGTCGCGTTTAGTGTTTTCAATAAGTTTCAACAAACAAAGCCACAGTCAGGTCACCAAAACATATATTATAACCTATTAATTATTGCTTCTCCCACATGTAATATCGAATACATAGCAACATATTGCAGGAACCATATGTATGTTTGCAAGAAATCATATATATGGTTGCAGAGTGCTAATTGGTTCGTGTTTTCTTCAGACACATCGTGGTACATCGGGATAAGGCATTATAAGGTTATTTTTACAGTTTCAACGATGGTATCATAGTGGTAGTGGACTCAGTGTGTCAATTACTACAGCCACTTCTACCTAACCTAACCTAACCAATGTACGCCTGACGGTCAGGGAAACTTGAAATCAGAGAAAAATATAGTCACCAACACCATGCAGTTTCGAAACGAAACAATTTTATTTCGATCTATTCTACGGGGTTCTCCCTTTGGACTACGGAATTTTGTATAGGACTAGGGAATTAAGGAGAGGAGTACCAGGAAAGGGGAATAGAGCTTGTTAATGTTTGCCTTAAACTTGCAGATATCATAAGTATTGGGAAATGCAGCCGGAAGCTTATTGCACATACGAAATTTTCAGGAAGTATCCCTGCAATGTGTCGTCCGATCCACTAGCGAAATGACAAGAAGTGGATTTGAATCTCCGGGAAAATACGGCTGGATATTTCCGGGATATACGGCTGAATACTCCCGCCTCTGCTAAGAAGTAACGTTTCTCAGAATAACAATCCAAAGGCAATATTGATATTACCAGCCATACACAAAGACACATTGTCTTAGAGTCTGATGTAGTTGGGTGTTTGATTGTCAAGATAGCATTTTATCTCCGAAATGCTTTAATTTTTTTTCAAATCATTGTATATTTTTTAAGTATCAGTTTAGCCCAAAATACAACCATGAAATAAAGTGGCTAACTTGGGTGGAACTGTTTTTTCAATTTGTTGCTCAGTGTTATTAGTTTCACTTCAAAAGCTTTCCTTAAAAACCACTGTACTACCGTAATTCGTGGCATTTTATCCTTTCACATTTTGTCTTAGTGCGCGTCGCCCTGAACACAATGGCCATGAAATGTGACACTTGTTTAGCACTATATGTTGTGGTGGGCGGGGGGGGGGGGGGGGGTGCTGCTCGTACTCTGCAAAATAAATCCCCTATCCCCTACTCCCCTACAGCTCCTTAGGCTGCGACAAATTAAGTAACATTTTTGGCGTCGCTCGCTTAAGTGCAGCGTCATTGTCAGAGAACTATAAAGCTTCAACAGCGAGCAACATGGCGCCAAAAAAAAAAATTAGCCAACATCTGTTTTTTATTTTGTGATTGTGCGAAATTGTCCCATTTGTCATTTTTTCCTTTGCTTTGCGTAAACTACAATCTTTTGTTATATAGTTTCGCAATCCTTGGGTTTAGGTGTCTTGTTTCCCAACTATAAATGTAAAGATTTAAGCGATTCGACATTCATTGTCATTTTACGAGCAAATGTGATTTATATGTTGTAGCAGGCAGTGGCAAATTTTCTCATGCCGCAAAAGAAAAGCACAATATTTATTTATTTTTGTTAATTATACATTTGTTATTAAAAAAAACTCACAAATTGCGATGTAGCGATGAAATAGTAACAAAATTTGATTTCCTACAGATCAAACAATAGCCCACTATTGAACTGCAGGAACCCTAGTTTGACTCTATTAGCAAAATGAATATCTGAAGTTCCTGATAATATATAAAGTCTGTGTGAAATAGGAAATGGTTGGCGATAATAAATTTATTACCACAATTTTTATTAATTTCTCTACCACGGCCAATGATATTTTATTGTTATTTAGTTGGTCATAGTTTTATATTTTGTTGTTATTTAGTTGGTAATTTATTAAAATGTGTTAGGGTGTTCTTCAGCTATTTTCAATGGAAAGTCAGAGGAATTTTCCTCACTTTTCAGTCAACTGAATATTTCATAAAAACTGTTGCTAAGTCGTGCTTGCATAGGAAGAACGAAATTTTTAACAACACCGTTATCGGTTTGGTCGAAATATCAGTGTTTCCAAGAAACCGGGTTTTGGGATTTTCCACTTTTTCAAATTAAATTACACATGTCCTACATACAATACAACTTGCCACGCGATTCGTTTTTAAATACCAACATTTCAATACCTGTAGTTAAAATTGATCATAACTTTTATATTAGAATTTAAATCATATTTCTGATCATATCAAAATTGAAAATCATATTTAACTGAAAATCATATTTAGATTAGAATTAAAATAGCACTATAAATGATGAAATTTAAAAAAAAGTATTTTAAATGGTTGTTTAATTCTTATTGAAAAATTCGTTTTGCAATTTTAAAACAAATTCGAAAATCAGGTTAACGCTCAATTTAAAAATTTTAAATTCCAGACAAACTGACAGGTAAAGTTCTTCGTTAGCTCTAATTGTAGGATAACTAGACATGGTAAAATCTGCCGTTAAAATCTCACTCATTGTTTCACTGTTCCTACACAGGAGTTTCGGCTCACTGTTCCTACACAGGGGCTTAGGCTCACTGTTCCTACACAGGTGCATATCCTCGAAATATGGGATCCGTGGCCCTTATCACGTAAGAGGTTTGGATAGTACTTCACTCTTTACCAAGGAGGAGTAGCTCATGTACAGAGAGTTTACTCAATTGGTAGCTCGTGGACGGAAGAAAGAAGTCGCGCTGGCGGATATGCGAATACGGGGCGTTTGTTCTCCCACGTAATCGTGTATACCAATGGTGTAAGGCTTCCTATTCCTGATCTCTTGGCTGCCCCTCTATGCGGGGTAGCACGGATATCTCACGGGCGGCGCTAACAGTCGTATCAAACATGTTCTTGGTGGGGCGGTGCTCACCTGTGGTTAAGGACTTCACGTCGAGAACCACATTAAATCACGCGGACTCTGTTCCTACACAGGGGCTTCGGCTCACTGTTCCTACACAGGAGTTTCGGCTCACTGTTCCTACACAGGAGTTTCGCCTCACTGTTCCTACACAGGGGCTTCGGCTGACTGTTCGTACACAGGGGCTTTGGCTCACTGTTCCTACACAGGGGCTTCGGCTCACTGTTCCTATGTAAACCAGCCGATGATAACCGATATCGAACCGTTCTAACCGGAGATGTAAAGCATATACCGAACCAGCATATCTGATACCAATCACCTTAGAATCTACCAGTCCGCAACCTCCCCCAGACGATTTTTCAAGCCAATGCTAGTATTCCCGGAAGGGTGTTGTCAAGCCGAGACAAGTGCCCCCAGAAGATTGTTGTCAAGCCAGAACAAGTGGGCCCTGAAGAGTGTTGTCAACCAAGACTAGTGTTCTCAAGCTAAAAGGAGTGTTCTCACCGAGTGAAGCAGTTGATGTTATTCCTGTAGATCAAATTACTTTGTAAATTAAATATCAATAAAGAATCTGAATTCGACACTATTCTGTTCCTATTTCGAAAGGTTTGCTGGATCCTAACGAAAGACTCTGGACTTGGCTGAGCTTACCTCAGCCCTAGGCAAAACCACGTTACAAGGTTACTGAAGTATTTTCAAGAATCGAAAGAGAATCAGCGAAGGTCTTTCTGTTAAATTGATGGTGTCAGCGACTAGAGAAACCTCTCGACTTGGTCAGCACTTGAACGTTGACAACCGATTTAATATTGAAGTGGTAGATGAATTTATCAACCTTGGATCCGTCATGAACAAGGACAACAACGTCAGCCTGGAGATAAATAGGAGAATTGTGCTTACAAATATATGATATTTTGGGCTCAGCAAGCAGTTTAGGAACAAAGCCCTCTCTCGACGGACAAAAGCCCAGTTATATCAGACACTCAGTTTACCTATCTTGACATATGGCTCAGAATGGACGAACATTTTTGATTAAATTAATCAAATGCCTTAGCTCACTTTTGAAAGAAACGTACATAGCAAAAGGTTTTCAATGGCTTTCATTTTATTTGAAAAATTATGTCCCGAATCGTATGTCTTAACCTTTTTGCTTCTTCAACGGTTATTTGAAATCTGATTTGTACAAATGGTTGGCTTTCGAAAGCCTCAAAAACTTGTCTCTACACACATTCTTGCATGCGGTTGAATCATAGAGTAATTCTTTAGAAAGAGAAAATTTGACTCATCTGACGTTCCCTTACATACTCTTCGTGGTGCGGTCGGTGTGATAGAGAGATGTTTGATGAAAAGTGACTTACACCAGGTGGATTTACAAGAACTTCTGACATTCATTTTTCATGTCGTTTTGGTGAAAAACTGTGAAATTTAAATGTGTTTTACACTTTTTTGTTGACTGTTATTGTTAGCATACATTTGTGTTGTATTTAGCATAGTAATTTCAACACACAGAATGAAATCCCTTTGTTGTTATTTTGTTGGTTGTTTTGAACCATTGCCTCTATCTGGTATTATTGAAGCAATTCATTTCAGCAACCAACGCTCATATCACACCAGGCCAAATCTCATAAATTTTCTGAGAGAAATATTAAGTCTATATATAAGAATTAGTCTATGGGTTGAATAATATTTTTATTGATTTCGTATAAATGTTTTATTTTGATTTTGTATAAATATTCTTATTCATGTCAACCCATAAAATGCAAACTAAATGCATCCGCTAAGGTCATACTTACACGTCAAGGTCACAATTAATAAAACGAAACCATAACAAATTTATGCCTTGGAAGTAGTAAAAATTCTCGTTGCAACTGAGACAAATCACAGATTTCATAACCCCTACACCGTGACTCTGAATACACTAGACATATAATGATATGTCCAGATTATGATTCGCGATTCATTTTTGCAGTAAAATACTTACATATGATTAAGGGTAGGGAGCAGCACCACAAGTTTCCTATCATGTAATCAAAAATACGTGACATAGCAATGTACCCGTGTGTACTTGTGTACAAGTGCTTACATACCCTCATATGGGTGGATTTCTGTGTGTGTTGCAAATGTGCATTTCGCATTTCGCTTAATTTCCAGCTTACCTTGTTCAATGTCGCCCCTGATCCAAGTACACGTAGTAGCCCTGAAGTGTATAACACACACACTACCAGTGTCACTGCCACTGTCAGTGCCACCATCATCATAGTTTGGCCATTGTACAGTGTAAACGAAATCGAATGCACTACCCCTAGTTGCATCCCCTTTGATGCACATATGTGGCAAGAGGTAGGTGTTATGATGTGATGGTGTGAGGGTACACAAATCGTGGCAACTGTAAACCTACCAAATACCACAACATGTTTTAAGTGTGATTTACGTAATGTATTCATTTTTGTTGCAACTTAACTTAACACTAAATGCAACAGTGGCAGATCACAGCTTTTCCACCCTCTACCCCTATACAAGTTGTCATGTGCGCATTTAGGTCTTTTGTAGGTGATTGACGTAGTCTTTATGTTGCAGCAACAGCTTTTGTTGGGTTTGTCTATTTGTTGACACTTATGTTTATATTGTTGTGGTTCTCTTTGGGGCAGGGTGTATGTGGTAGCTGCAAGTGGGTGAAGTATTGCGGTTTGGCCTACACTCAGCCTTATGTTGCTGGGTACAGTGGTATGGAAAAAACAAAGTCTTAATTCATTTTGATTTTGTTTCTGCGCCGAAAATATAATGTTACATTATTAAACCAACTTTGTTACCTACATATTTTTGTTGTAAAATATCATATAAACAGGAAATTTATTAAAAATATTTAAGTTTCACCGAACTTTAAATTCACTCTGAACATTTAGATGTAGAAGTAGAGGGAAAATTTAAGCTCGCCTAGAGTGTGTGTAAACTAGAAAGCGCATAGCTCACTGATTGCGAGAAGGTCTTCCCAATTCCTTCATGGGATGTATTTATTTATTTTATTGTCGGTATGAATAAAGCTTTATGTTTTCTGTTGCGCCGCTATACCAAAAAATCGCCCCCTTCTAATGTACAAGATCGGGAAAAACCATAGTCAGATGTTCTTTCGCTGCAACAAGTGTTTAAAGTGAAAGTTCTTTTGGCTTTTAAGTGATTATGTTTATTAGCACTTTTCAGTTTTTGTTCAATTAATAGTGGAAAATTTTGTCGACAAATAGCCGCCGCCATTGTTGGTGCAAATTTTGGCTCATTCGATTACATTTTGCATAGCAGGGCGCAGCATTTGTGGTGTTGCGTTGTCAATTTTGGCTCGGATGCTATTCTCTACCTACTCCAAGGTGCGGGGCTTGTTCGTCTACTTCAATGATTTCAAATGTCTCTAGAGGAAGAACACCGGGTCTATCAAATCGGCAGATCTTTCTGGCTAAGCTAAATCAACGAAACGCGAGTTTACACCTGTTGGGAAGACATCCAGTGTGTCTAGCGTGCAGTATAACAAGTCACCCCCTCCTATGGGAACCTCAGGTCATCCTAATCCGCATCGTCAACGAAACGCGAGTTTACACGCGTTGAGAAGGCATCCATTGTGTCGCGCGCAGCATAAAAAGTAGCCCCTCTCCTGTGGGAACCTCATGTCAACCTAATCCAGATCGTCAACTGCCGGTAGGAAAAATTCTGTCAACATGGATCTATATCGGTCGCCTTCATCGTAATAGCGTTACTTCCGGCTTCTTCGGAAAAATACGGTCCAGTCACATTTTCCGATGTATATGTACACCACACGATGACTTTCGGGTGTAATGATGCTTCGTGAATTACACGTGGCGTTTCTGTCCCTCAGTTTCTGTCCCTTATTGATGTGGCCGATGAGATAAAAATGAGCCTCATCGCTCATGAACAATTTGGAAGGAAAATCATCCACTTTGTCGTTGAGTTCCCAAATCATACGGCTGTATTCTAACGGGTCGTTTGATAATAACTGAATTTTGTATGGAAACATTTTCAAGTTCAATGTCAAAATGCTGCGCAGGGAACGCCGTGAATGCAATTGTTGAGCATGTTTTCTTGAGGATGTATCGGATTCATCTACCATATTTACACTCACGGCGTCGATGCTTTCAACCGAACGGCCTGTTCGGGGTCTTACTGGGCTTTGGCTGTCCCATGTTGTGCTACTTTTTTGCAATCAGGTCACCAACGTCGAACTGCTTGCAATGTGGGCGCTGCACGATTGCGATATTTTCACCGAAATTCACTCACTCGAAAAATTAATCTCAGTCAAAAAATGGAATTAACTCATGAACATTAATGAGATTATTTTTAATTTTTCACAACTATTTCTATTTCGGGCATAGAAAATAATAACAAACATTTATAAATGAATTTTAAAAATTCATATTTCATATTCACTTTATTGTTTTTCAAAATATTCCCCTTAATGATCAATACACTTGGGCATTCGTTCAAACCATTTGTCATAGCAGTTTTTCAAATCCTCCTGAGAAACCTCCAAAACATTGTTTTTGAACGTTTCAACTGCTTCTTGGGCGCTCGTAAATCGCAGTTTACCTTTGGTATTCGGGAACAAAAAGAAGTCGTTGGGTACCAAATCAGAACTGTACGTAGGATGAGTCATCAATTCGATGTTTCGACTGTTCAAAAATTCACCGGTTTCTCGAGATGTGTGAGAGTTCGCATTGTCATGATAGAGATTGATTCGTCTTTGCGGTTGGTTTTACGAATTTCTCCGAAAACTTCCGACAAACAAATGGCCGTGTACCACTCAGAATTGATCGTCCTACGTTGCTCAAACGGAACAGTGGCCACATGACCCATTCGGCCGAAGAAACGGGCTATCATTTGCTTCGCTGTGCTTCTTTCACAAACAACTTTTGTTGGATTTAGCTCGTCTTGAAAGACCCGCACGGTTGATTGCTGTTTTGTTTCCGGCTCGTATGCATATATCCATGATTCGTTACCTGACACTGTGTTATACAAGGCATTTGAAGCACCACGGTCAAACTTTTTAATCATTTTCCTTACACCAATTGACACGAGCCTTTTTTGAACGATTGTCAAATTACGTGGGATCCAACGCGAACAAATCTTTTTTACAACCAAATGTTCATGCAAAATCGAATGTATTGAAGTGGAACTAATGTGCAAGGATGCCTCTATCTCACGATATGTCACATGACGATCTGGCATTATCAGTTCACGCACAGCATCGATGGTTTCCGGCAAACCAACCGAAGTCTCTTGGCACCAGAGATTTATAGTGGTTTTTGACGGGGCTTCAGCTCCAAAAGTCGAAACAAGTCGATTGAGACACTCTTGTCTCGATAATCCACGCCGAAAATCGTAAAAAATCATTGAGTGAAAATTTTCACGGGTTAATTGAATTTGTTTGACCCAAATGCATTTTTCAACACACTTTAAATACAACAAATAGTGATCGTCAGTGAAAATGTTCAATGTTGAAGCTAAAAAATTTTCAAACTTTCCACTGGAACTTCCAGTTTGCATCTGGGAACACTAGTATTGTCAGTTCCGGAAATATAAATAGTAACCCTCGTAGTGCATTGATGAACTAAAAGCTTTATATGCCTTTGGTGCTCTACCCTATAGTAGTGGCAAAAACTGCTAACTATATTGAATTTAATTGAGGCCGACTTTCGCTTTATGGCGCATTTCCCGCAGGACGTCACTAATCGGTTGTTGTGGCCGAAAACATCGATGCTATGCGTGACCTTTTTTTTTGCAAGATCGTCAAGTGGTCAAGTGAGATGGAGGCAACCTCGGGCATTACTTCCACTCCCATACATTCAATACAGCATGAGCATTTGGGCGCATAAAATATTTGCTCGCGGTGGATACCATATAATTTGTCAATCAGTAAAAAAAGGAAATGCAAGGAAATATTGAAATTAAATCACGAAATGCGACGAAACATGGATCTGTGTACATACACCTGAGACAAAACAGCGATCGAATGTATGGTTCTTCCACAAGTTGTTCGCGGCCTGCTTCTTCGGCATAAATAGTCATGTGGCAAAGTTTCCGTCAGGGCACCGAAGTACGGTCAATTCCGAATTATATATATAGAAGTTTCATTCTCCGTAACGACAATTCTGGCTGTTACACATCTTCGAGTCAAAAAACAGCGTCTTTGAGCAACAAAAACATTGATTTGATGTTTGATCTGCCTTACAGCCCCGATCTAGCACCCAGCGATTTATTTTTGTTTCCGATTCTTTGACGCCTGGAGACGCAGTTGGTGGGTTGAAACGATTGATTTGGTAAATTGGTTCAAACGCATGTAAAAGAGTATTGCTATTCATGTAGGCCGATATTGAAACATATATTCATTTGAAAAACAATGAAACCAATTTCGATTATCAATATTTGTTTTTTCATTTGAAGGCCAGAAATATAAACAGCATCCCTCGTAGTATCTTATAACAGGGAATGCACGAGACTGATGTGTGTGTTTATATAAGTATGGATTAGTGGAAATATAGTTGTGTGCGTGCACATGTAGAGGGAAAAAATGCTCATCAAACAAAGAAAATATCCTAATGATTTTGATATTTCGCAATGATTAACGCTGGCGACGTATCATCGTATATTCTCCGGTTAAAAATAAAAACAATCGTATCCGTAATAAGAATAATGCTCTTTTGACGTATGAGTAACATCACAAAATATTTGAATTAATGTTACGTACACGCATAGATGTTCTTTAGATTGCGATGAAAACACTACTAACGGCCTTATTCCACTCAACTTTTTATGAATAAGGCCGTAAGTGTTGATAGAAATGGCACCAAAAATAACGTATAACAGATACTAATTTTATTTATTAATTTGAATCCGACTTTTTCGTTTTTCTTTTAATTTAATTTGACATGTGGTAAATTGATAGTTATAACAATAAAAATCAATGTCAACACTGATTTTGCTTAACAAAATATATTATATTGTCGCAGGGACTACAGAGAAGCCTATGTGTTTTTAATTGAATTTTCAGGAAAGCCAAACAAAAAACTAAATCATTCGCACAACATTTGCTCTACAGCCTAGACTTTACTAGAGCTGCTAACTGAGAATCCAACGCAAATATCGGGTAATGGCTTTCTCTTCAATTGCATGACTAAAAATACTTAAGAATGACACGGTAAAACAAAATTTGGAAAACCTATACATAGCGCAATTTGCAGGCCCACCGACGATATGTTTTATTATTTAGTAAACAAAAAACTGACAAGTTTATCTGGCATTCACCCGTTTCGAAAATTCTGAAGCAATAATTAATGAAGACAGTGCAAGGTATTCTGGCACAATTGCCGAAACTAGGGTTATTTCCTGGAATCTGGTTTAGAGGTATATCCAAAAACCGTTGATTTGATACATACAGCGGCTAGTAGTTGTCGGTCGTTTGCTGGTCGGAACTGTAAACTCTGGTTACCCCAGTTGGAAAATCGAATAATGACAATGATATGTAGCCCGAGTGCCCAACACACAACACAGAAAAGAACCGGAAATTCTATTCTTCTTGTTAACACTAGATTTTCAGGTAGACAAATGGTAGCTACTTCAAAGAATCACCTAAATCATGAAGGTGAAATGGTAGCTACTTCGCAATAAAGCGCCAGTTTCCATGGTCACGTAAAGATTTTAAAAGATATGACGAAATTTCCATTAGAAGTGGAATACATGGCATCTACGTCGGCCTTCCGGAGAGACTTGGATGCTAGGACTGGAAGAGATATCCGAGTGCTACGTGTATATCTAGCACAAACGCAACAATATCACTGTAGAATTTTACGGGTAGGGGTCATGCAAATCAGCTGTCGCGATACGATATCACTCCTTTGGCCATCAGTATTTACTCTTATTATGAGGCGGTCGGTGGAATCGTTAGTGTGCGTAACTCTTGTGCATGACAACGTGGGTGCGATCCCTGCTTTGACCACCTTACATTTCTTTCGACTACCGTCGCCTCGATTAGTGCCGGCGACACTATCGAGTACGTAGGAATTTGAAAACCCAGCGATAATTTCAGTTTCAAAAGTTTTTTTTTGATGGAGTTAATCGGTTTGGCAACTGACACATCCATATTAGTCTGGTCTGGAGTTTCAACTTAAGATCAGGATGAAGAATCCCTACGAGATTTCGGTGTTATGAACTGGACGAAAAAAAGCTAGAGATCGAGCCGGCTGGAGATAAAGTGTATATTAACTTCTTTATAGACTTGTAAGTATTTGGCCCCTAACATTCCTGGGTTCTATGTGGCCCCCTAAGAAAGTGTCTACGTTGTTTAAATTAAATATATGTATATATGCTACATCTCTGACCAAGATTGTCTCAAACCAAAAAGATTATTTTCATTTATACATGTATTTTCCCATTGGTGCATAGTGATCTCGTTGGAATACCAAACCCATTGCAAAATTGTGTGTTCCGTACTTCTGAGGTACAAAATATGTTCAGAAGTTTTATAGAAAAGATTCGGATAAATATTTTTGTGGAACAAATTAACCCTTTAACTGTCACGTATAACAATAATTTGTACTTTGTTTTTAAAAACTCGCAAAACACTGCTCCAAAATGACGGTGGGCGTGGTAAAAATGTTCCACAAAAATGATCGCCATAAAATTTTACTATATGTGTCCGAACACTGCAAAACACAAATCTTAGCCCAAGTGGTAGATAATAAACAAAAACTAACTGCATTCTAAGGGTTAATAATGAATTTTGTCATTTTGCTGTTTCCATTAAAAATAGTCCACATAATATAATGAATTTTGTCATATTTCATCTTTTATCTAGCACTTGTGCTAAGATTTGTGTTTTGGAGTGTTCGGACACATATAGTGAAATTTTATGGCGATAATTTTTGCAGAACATTTTTACCACGCCCCCCGTCATTTTCGAGCAGTTTTTTGCGAGTTTTCAAAAAAAAAAATAAAAATTATGGACATACGTGACAGATAGAGGGTTAATTTGTTCCAAAAAAATGTTTATCAGAATCGGTTCTAAAGGGGTTTTCAACAGAGACGCTACAAAAGTAAATCGATAGGGACAGCAAACGACGCCATATTTTTCCCCGCTCTTTTGACAATATTTTTGGCCCCAATTGGATAATATGGACTTGGAGGACACGTGGTTCCAACAGGACGGCGCCACAAGCCACACAACGAATGCCACAATCAATTTATTGGATACCAAGTTTGGTGAACGTGTTATCTTACGAAATGGCCCAGTCGATTGGCCGCCTCGGTCGTGCGATTTGACGCCGTTAGATTATTTCCTGTGGGGCTACGTCAAGTCTATGGTCTATGCCAACAAGCCAGCGACGATTGATGAACTTCGTACGAATATAGAACGTGAAATTGCAGCAGTATCGGCCGATTTATGCATGAAAACCGTAGAAAATTGGGTTCAGCGTCTAGACTGCTGCTGCCCGTGGTGGCCATGCAAAAGAAATCGAGTACAATACATAATGGCATCGAACGTACTTTCACAGGATTAAAGAATTTCATTGGTATCTAAAACCGGTTTAGTTTTATTTAAAAAAACTTTTGTAGCGCTCTTATAGAAAAACCCTTTATAAAACTTCTGAACATATTTTGTACAATTACAATACAATACAATTTTGCATGCC
This sequence comes from Phaonia tiefii, assembly GCA_963931995.1. Lineage (NCBI taxonomy): Eukaryota > Metazoa > Arthropoda > Insecta > Diptera > Muscidae > Phaonia > Phaonia tiefii. The sequence continues at coordinate 99,826,479 of OZ008370.1, read as the reverse complement.
GATATGTTGCAGGAAAGTTCCGAGGGGCGGAAACTTTGACCCGCCCAAAACAAAATTCTGATCAGATCTGGCAAAATTGTTTTTATTGTGGCAATATTGTTTTTAAGATCCTTCTACCAGAATCCGTTTACAGAGTCCCATCATTTTGAAAAAAATCTAATTTTGTCTCACAGTGTTATTAACCGATTTTCAGTTCATCAAAGGATTTGGAAAGAAGGAATTAGAACTCAAAGAGATGATCACTATTTCATGGTTGTTAGTGAATTTTTGAGTGCGTATGGTGAAATGGGCTGCATCATGTTCATAGCAATAAATTTTGTGAATTCGCTTTTGGACTTCTTTTCAGTTAACCTCGGCCAGTTCAGCGATAAAAAAGGCTAACATTTTCACCAAAACAATGACTATAATAGAAAAACGCTTTGAAGGAAAGAATAAAATAAAGATGATTTCATAACTTTTGTGTCTACTTCAAAGACAAACCGATGATGCTGAAATAAAATAAAACCGCTAACGCAAAAACTTTTGAGATGTACGACCAAAACTTGTATTTTGTCAAAAATTTAGTGTTAACGAAAACTTCAATAATTCAGTCAATTACCAACTGCCTTGGAAAGACTAAGTTGCGTTTTACTCCTGAGGAGTAAACAAATAGTATGGTTAGTTTCAAAATATGTAATGTGTAAAAATATCACCAAATTTGAGAAAGTTGCGAAAAAAAATAGTTTCAAACAATGTGTTTCTTGGCCAAATACACACAGATTTCTTAAATCTTCTTAAATAGGGGGTATATCGGTCGGAAGGTCTAAGTTCTTGCTTTCCAAATCCTTTGAGAAACTGAGAATTGTTTGATAATTGCCGAAGTCAGACACTTAAAAAGACTTATAACCGTGGGTGTTTGGGAAATTTCACAAATGCATTCTTGATTTGCTCGACAACACCTACAAGAAAAATAATATTACTTCTCAGGTATTACTATTCTTACTATTCTTTTTTTATATTACTATTAGTATCTTTCTAATTTTTTTTCTCTCACATTATACTAAAAGATCAGTCTTCAAATATTTTTACGTGTGTTAACATTTTGATACGTGTGTTAACAATGACAGAACAACACTCTGACCATATTTTAAATGAGTATTTTTTTTTAGATATGTATTTAAAGTACCCTGAGTATATTACCATACTCATGTGTATTTTTGAGTACTTTTACTGAGTATAACTGCAGCCAACCTAATTACATCTACCTTACGTACGCATGGCTTAGATTTACAGTTCATGAACATCAAATATACATAGTTCAATAATCAAAGACTTAAACCTTTCAATTTCAATTTAATAAACAACATTTTAAGTTGTTTGTATTCATATAGTTCATATTAATAAAATTGACCTTAAGAACGTTGAAAAACTTGTAATTGAGTAGCATTAAGTAGTGCAAGTACAAGGTGGCGCAAAAGTAATCCTCCAATCAGAAAATGCTATAAATTTTGCGATTGGCCCCTAATGTCAGTTCTGTTTTGACATTTGTGTAGTAAACACATGCGAAATACACGTTAATAAACAATGTTACGCTACACTGCTCCAGAACGCGGAATATTGCTGACTATTTATTTGACCAATAATCGGTCGGTGACTTTGGCACAACGTGAATTTCGTCGCAGATTTCCAGGCCGTCCAACGCCTACTGGTGAAACACTGCGACGTTTAGCCGCTCGCCTCGAAGAGACTGGCACAACACGAGATGCTGCCAGGCGTGGCAGACCCCGGAGTAGCCGTTCTGCAGAGAATATTGCTGCTGTAGCCGAGGATGTCATGGGAGCGCCGTCGATGTCATGGAAGCGCCGTGAGCGCTACAGAGCAATGATCAACGAGTTCTTTATGCCGCAACTTGATGAATTGGGATTGGAAAACATGTGGTTCCAACAGGACGGTGCAACGGCACACACTGCACGTGCCACAACCGATATGCTGAAGGATGCATTTCCCGGGCGCCTAATCTCCCGTTTTGGCGATTTGCACTGGCCAGCAAGATCGCCTGATTTTTGTGGGGCTTTTTGAAGTCGCGGGTTTATGTCAACAAGCCTCAGACTCTTGCAGCTCTTAAAGACAATATCCGTCAAGAATGTGAGGACGTATCGCCGGAAGTTTTGGCCAAAGTGATGGAAAATGCCATAAAAAGGGATCAAATGACAATCAACTGTGGCGGCGGCCATTTACATGACATCATATTCTCGACTTGATGTAAAAAAAATTAAAAGACCAAATAAAAATAATCCACAAGAAGAATCAAAGCTTTTCATTTTGTTTTTAAATTACAGCCAAAAAACATCGGAAGTTTACTTTTGCGCCACCTGTTATAAGCACATCGTTCAATTTAGTTTAATGGAAGTTATTAAAAAATTAACTTGATTTGGAATTTCAAAACATTTTATATACATTATTTTAGTACTCTATAATATGTAGTAGTATTTTTTGTTTAATTCAAGAACAATTGATGTAATATTTTTAATCTTTGTTTATTACAGTCTTCAAAGGCTTTTAAATTTGGCAATGGAAGGCAGATCAAATTTGTATTTCTTAAGGTTTTCCAGCTTATACCCTAACCACATTAGGCTATTTTGACTCAGTACATTGATACATGAATCTATGGAGATTGGATTCTTTGTTGTCTGTATGCCAGTCATGCTGGTACTTTGAATTGTACACATTAACCGCACTCTTTGCACTGTAATCACATGCACTTAACAATATACTTGAAATGAATATACAAGTATTCTCATAAAATTTCATCTCATTCTATTGAACATGCCAAAGGGAACATTTGTCTTAAAGATGTATAAAGGGTTAAACCTGAGGAATGATAGGTACTTTAATGGTAAATATGTTCAACAAAAAGTAGGGTTCACTTTGCTGAATCGTCAAAAAATGCTGACATTCTATTATTGATAGCGCATTTCTTGGGGAAAACATATTATAGAGTATCTTCGTTTTGTGTTTCTGTTTGTGATTAGGGAAACATGGGATTCCAAGGGATATAAGCCGCTTGTAAACAGTTGGTCCCGTTCTTCTAAATTGTACCTATATGGTCATTTGAATAATTGGGCACAACCGCAATATCGAGATAAAACTTGTGGTTCATAAGACTTCAAATCATTAAATTTTTCAAATATTATTTTGCTTCAATCGCCCTTAACTGCTAAATCGAAATGTTGCATATTTCAAACTTGATGGGGTAAGTCTATGGCAAAGCTGGATTTTTTCTATCGCGGAAAGGAGTCGTGGATGGATGCACGCAACTGCTGTCGTTTATTCATGGTGTACGTTTTTTACGTACGTTATCTAAAAATCATGGATATAACAAGGGAGTCGAAGTGGCCGTTGGTGGTGTAAAAGGTGGTGTGCGCGACAGTTGTGAGAGAGAACGTGGGTTCGATCTCTGCTCTTACTACCTTACACTTCTTTGAACGACTCTGTGCTCTGTGATGGTTCATGGTTTGTAATGGGAAAATATTTATTTATTTATTTATGCAGTCAAAGTTTTGGAGTCGAAGTTTAAGAAATTTGTCCGGTGTCGGAGTTGGAGTCAACTTTTTTAACTCTGCTTTGAATTTATGTTCATCAAATTGAGAAAAATTAAATGGAAGCAGATGCAGGAATACAACACTATCCGAAATACGCTAATCGTTTGGCATATTACTGAGTGCACTGCCATTGGCATAAAGATTGGATTAAGATATAACTTATGACAATATTTAACCTGTTGACTATGTTGACTCTAGATTTTGAGTCGCCACGGTTGGGGAAATAATTTTCAAGCATGTTATTATGAAGTGTTGTCCATGTAGAATTTTGAACTTTAACCCCCATCTATTTCGAAGCAGATGCCCAATTTGACTTTTACGAATTGACACATTATTATTTAATTGTTAGAAATTTACGAAACGGGTCGCTCTACGCTTGAAGAATATTGGAAAATATTAAACATTTTCTTCCAAAGTTCTGAGTCTTCAACTCAAACTGTAAGAAATCTACGAAATAAATTCGATAGAAGTAGAGTGCCGTCAACGGAAATTGTGGATCAACTTGTGAAGCAAATTCGTCAATCAGTTCCCATATTGGACACATGTACGTGCTCGTCCAGTGCGTTCAGTGGAAACTATTATTATAATATACAATATTATTGTAAGTGTGTACAGCCATCAACGTCAAATCGCCGCCGTTTGCAGCAATGGAATATTTCTCGCACTTGTTTGCGCGGAATTTTGTATAAATACATCTATAAAAAGGCTTACAAATCCCTATTAGTCTAAGAACTGAAGCCTTGTGACAAGCGGGTGGCGATTTCGCTTCGCTGAATAGGCTTAAGGTAGCTAGGTTTTTAGCGAAAAATATTTTTTTTAGATGAAACTCAAGTTCAACTCCGGGGCTACGTTAGCAAACGACATTGTCGCATGTGGTGTTCAGACATTCCGCACGTCGTCGAGGAGAAGCCGATGCATCCACTACGAGAGACTGTTTGATTCAGCATGGCGGTACCATAGTCCTGTTTTTCTTTGAAAATGAGCAAAGAGCTGCCGTTACCAGCATTGGCAAGCGTTACCGTGCCATTCTCAGCAATTTTTTTTTCGTACGAAGTATGGTTTCACCATGACGGCGCTTCGTGCCACACATCCAACGTTACAGTAGATAGTTTGCGTACCTCCTTTTTTGGATTCTTGATATGATTGGGATTTCGGTGCAGATTGGCGGTAGTTGGATACTTGGCCGACAACATAATGAAGGACTTCCTCTACTTCGATAATGCTTTTTATTCTGGGAGTCAAGAAATACTTAAATCTGGCTATAGTAGCATTTCCTGATTACAAGTGTTTGATGGAATGTATTAAACCTTTTCGATCTTATAACATTCTCACCAGCAAGTTTTCTGCGGCTCATAGGGTTGATCGCATTCCTTAATTGCAGGTTACAAATGATAATTATGCCCTACTCTTTTGGCAACACTGGTCTACACCACATCTAACTTAATTTAGAAGCTGTAAGCTGAAAAGTGCAGGACAGCTCTTATGATCGTTGTTATTAAAATTAATTAACGACATCTACAAGTTTCAATAGGACAATAGTGTGTCGATATATGAATGTATATTGTCAATACGTATTCAGACTACTATGAGTACATTCTCCTACACATATATGTTTTCTCTACTTATGTTCCGACGAAGTATGTTCGATTATCGTACATATCGGCCTGGCAGCCAACGTACGTTTGATCTTAATGTAATTAATGAGAATCACGAAACTGAAGTTCTAGGAGGCTAACATCCAAAAGTACAAATTCTCAGTTTGAACAAAGTTTTTGCTTCAGGAAGCAGCATGTCACGCAACACCATATACGGATAAACTGCAAGGGCCGGGCATGTATACAGCCACACAATTAGAGAAATAGAACACATCTGGTAAACGAAAAAGGATCGGCTAAAGGTATAGATCATCAGCTGCAATTCCTCTATTTACCATTGCTGCTGTCAGGCTAAGAGCTACCTCTAGAAAAGATAACGACCGTCAACATGGGGCTAACTCCAACTAATTCGACCAATTTTTTATTATGGGTGCCCGCTGGAAATATGTGACTACAGGTGGATAAAAACTTACGTCAGGTTTTCTGGCCCTATCCATGCACTAACAGTTATATTCCCTCAAACATAGCAAAGGGTAGGCCATACAAAATTTGGAATTTTCAAAAAAAAATACTAATACGCATTTTTTCAAGATTATGATTTTATGGGTAAGTCCCATCATTGATACTTCTGAAGGGAGGGCAACAGTTAAAATGGCATCAACGATTCGATCTATACGATTTTCAGTATATTTTCGTTTGTTTGGGCCCCTATCTCATCTGGACTTTTTAAAAATACCGGGGTCTTTATCCAAAATTTTGCTCAAAGAATTACGGGAAATGTTCAATTGCTCCGAACGGTGGCGAATTGATATTGATCAGCTACGTCGACAATATCTTCCACTGTACGCACTGGACGAGGACGTACAAAAAGAGAAAATGATTTCCCATTACATCCCAAGAAGAGATTCGGGTGAGCTTCTAACAACCAGTGTGTTGTTACGAATTCTTTTGTCCAATAAGGGTCCGGAGTGACGAACTCGCTTCACAAATTGATCCAGAAACTGCATTGATGGGACTCTATTTCTAAAGAATTTGTTTCGTAGATTTATTGCAGTTAGTGTTGAAGACTCAGAACTTGGGAAGATAGTTTTTAATATTGCAAAAATTTCTTCAATCGTAAAGCGATGTATTTCGTAAATTTCTAACCTTTTTGTGACTTCATAAATGTCGCTTTGGCCATCTGCTTCGAAATAAGGGGGGGTTCACATTCCAAAATTTACATGGCCCACCCCTTAGTACGGAGTTTTCTATAATTCCATTGCACATAACGTTGTTGACACAAGAGAATAAATTACTAACCCGTAAAAATACCTGCTTTCGATCCTATCATATAGTTTCTTGTGACTGTGTTCAATCTATTTCATTAGTAATTACTCAAGCATTTGACAAGGAACTATTCGCCCTTATTCCCGTTGTCGTCGTCGACGTCAATACATATCGACACCATTTTTATTGGCGACTTGAAGGCATTTGGAAAAAAAATTGTGCGTAATGTTTTAAGAGGGTTGGTTTTGAATCATAGACATCAAAAACTTTGTTGTTGTCGATGTGACAATACATGTATAATGTTCTAAAGTTGACAAAAATCGGATGACGACGTCGACGACGACAACGGGAATAAGGCCGAATATATAGACACTCACTGCCTCATTGAAAACTACTTACAAAAATAACGGTTAACCGATTTTTAAACAAATGTCCGAGGCAGAAATTTCGTTTGCAAAAATTTTTCTTAAAACCAGTTAATATTTGTAATATCTGGAACCGATAGTAACAGTCTTTGTTGGTACAATTTGTATGAGGGCTACACCAAAACTTGGGCCGATATGATAGATTTTTTAAACACGATTGTACCAAAATACGTCTCTAATTTCCAGAACCGATAATACCTAAGCATCGATAGTACAATTAGAATGAATCCTAACCAAAATGTTCGCCGATATGACCCAATTAAGTATTCTTGGTAAATGAAAATGTATTGAATTGTGGAACGGTAATGGTTAGTGTCCGTGGTTCTTGTGGATGAGTCTCATGGTCACCTAGCTTCGTGACGGCGACACTATAGGTAAATAGCCCCGAAAAAGCTACTCAAAAACCTTTCGCCATCAATGTAAAACTGTAGGTCCCAAACATTGAGTGTAAAAATATAAAGCGCACAGCTCTCTGATTGTGAGAAGCTCTCTGTTTATGAGATGTATAATTATGTATGTATATTAGAGCCACTCACAAAAAAAAGTTATTTTTTTCCAACCATCAAAATGTACCTTCCCAAAATATTTCGTGTCTGGCATTAAGTGCCCGTCAACTCGACCATTTTCAAAACAGATATTTTTTAATTTTTGAAAGAACTTTTTAGTTTAACTAAAGACAATGTATACTTAAGCAATATTTGTATCATGAAAGGTTCTTTTAAAGCGCCTCTAACGGTATATAAAATTGTCAAAACATCCCAGCAAAAATAAAATGAAGTAGTTCTAGTAGATGTTATTATTTTTGTACATCTTCTGCAACACTATGTGCATATTTAATGCAATTTTGACGCAGATCAATAACAACTCCGAAAAATCTACATTTGCATCACATCCATTATGATGCAAATTTATTAAAGAGCTAAAGGGATAGTGGACAAGTACAAAGATGCCTAAATATATTACTTGTATTTAATTTGTATTTACGTTCTTTCAAATTGATTTTCATTTCCTTTCTATTTCACCTGTTGACAGAATCTTTTGGAGTACTAATAAAAGGACAATTAATAAAATAATTAGTTAAACCCTAAAGTTGTTGCTTAAAGTCAGAACTTTTTAATAGCATATCACTTCTTGCCAAGTTTCAAATGACAAGAAATTTACAAATTGTTGAAATAATAGTTTTGGTTGCTCGTTTGCGGACGAAATATAGCATACACATTTTAGCATAAACTGCACTTCCAAACAGTCAAACAAGAAGTAGTGCTGCATTGGACAACGCAATATTAAAAGAAGTACTTCTGCACCTAAATTAGCACTACATCTTACCAAGGAGTTGTGGTGCAAATTCTACTTCTTGGTATACACTTTTTTTGCTGGGATGCCCAGGGATATTCAACAAAAGAATTGAATTTTTAAAATTTTTGTAAGGAGATTTTTCTAATTTAAATGGCAGATTGACATATTATAATCTTTAGTTGAATTTAAGTAAATACGTGTTTCAGTTTTTTTTTTGATGTGTTAACATCTATAGGCGCGGATAGGGACAAAATTCACAAAGTGAATACATCCAAACGCAGTTTGTCCGACTACGATCACACAGATGTCAGACTGCGATCACACAAATTGTCCGACTGCGATCACACATTGTTTGCCGTTAAACTCCTCCGAAACGGCTGGACCGATTTGTATGAAATTTTGTGTGTATATCAGGTAGGTCTCAGAATTCGCCAACATCTATTTTTCATACCCCTAAATGATAAGGGTTATCCATCCCTATATAGAACACAGATTTGTCCGACTGCGAAACACACATTGTCAGACTGCGAAAAGAAACACACACTGCTGCAGCGGCAGCGGAACACTCTCAGAGCAAAGAGAATAATGACGTGGTTATACATGAATGAAAGAAATAACACTGTTTTCTCTCTGCGCATCTACGTCACGTTAGCGAGTATGCATTAGTAAATTGTGAAATATGTATGAAGATTCAGCAAAAACTATAAACTCAGAAGAAATTGTTGTTAATTGCAGTGAAACGTTTGTTAAAAATACAAACAAAAACTAGAGAAAATATGATGACTCTTTTGAAAAGCTAACATTTTTAATACATTTAAAGATATATGAATTTATTAGAGTAAAATGTTGGAGAATTTAATGTTTTTTGCAGGCAATTTTATTCAGGAGATATTTTATAGACAGAACTAAAATTTTTTGTAATATTTTCAAGAAAATGTTTAAAAAAAAACCGGGCGTGGCATCAAATTAGCATAGTATGCATAGCATGCAAAACAAATTTTAGCTAAGCTGACGTCACAGAGAGAGTGAGAAAATTCCTTCAAACATAACGGACCTGCGCAAGGCGCAATCTTATTATCTTTCATTCATGGTGGTTATACGTATATAAAAATGATATAGCAAGAGAGCAACGAAAATTGTGTGAACTTGTGTAGAGTATGGACGAACATAACAATGTATGTATGCACATGTCATTCTCTTTGTTTTTTTGTTGGAATAAAATCAAAAGTATTAAACGCATGTGCTAGCACTGGTCTTTAAATAATTTTAAGTATTAATATTATTTGAATGTAACGTCATCATATGATTGAACGCTGTTTTTTATTTTCCAATGTAACATTTACTAATGTGTTCATAGAAATCGAACAGGTACCGTGTAACAAAAAGGTTTTAACACATCGCCCGTGATTTCGAACACTCATTGGATTTTTTTTTTGAAATTCGGACTAGTTCGCGATTAACCAAAAATAAAATACGTTGCGAACATTACGTTCTAAACTGGTCAAAATGGGTGCGCAATCCTTTCTTACGACAATGAGATCACTTGCCTGTATCGTCTATCAAAAGTTAACGAATATACATAAGAACAATTCCCAATAAACACAAAAATCCCGAAAATACGAGTGATTGAATATTACTTGGATTCGAAATTCGAAATTTCGAAATAATGCTTGATATAATATATTTATTGTTGTTTACAAATTATGCGTTTGATGATCCTAACATATAGGTGTTTGTATCGTATCCTCCACAGTTCTATTTAAATATATGTATACGCTGAAAAAGAACCGCCTCTGTAACATATTCTCTCAAAAACATTCTGCAGGAATCATGCATATGTTTGGAGCACACTCCAAAAATTCATATATTTACCAGCTCTAAACTCACTTATATTTAAAAGCAAACATTAGCATGTATACTTGCAAAGATGCATACTTTTATATGGAGCCATACGAGTGTTTCATCCCAAACATCCATATCGATGGTTTAATATAGAAAAGACGTATCTCAATTTTTTGTTACTTTACAAGAGGAGGAACAAACTGAATATCATCGGAGCGATTTGGCGCATTTGTAGTTTTCAAACGCAGTTTTTTAGTAAATAAAATTCTTTATTTGTTAACACTAAAAAATATTTTAGTATTATATATATTTGAGAGTCCCCTACCACTTAATTTTTAATCATCGATATGCTTACGTGGAAGAATTCGTGTGTTTCCTCCCATACAAACGATCGACGACTGAATGCCTGAAACTAAAACGCAATAGATCAGCCAACATAAGAAATACTCAATTCATTTGCACATGTATTCAGGTATATTTATGAATCACTGACTGAAAGAATGCACAAATAGACTATTTTTTTGCTCTCAACAGAGCATAGCGACAAAAAAATTAAGTAAACGGTGCACCAAACAGAACTGCATTGTATCACAAACAAAGCTGTATTTGGAGAAGAAACGCATATATTATAACACATTAATCATTGTGTCTCAAACATGTAATATTCAATAGCAAACACAATGTGTTTGGACACAAGTGTACTATATTTGCGACAAGCTCCAAACACACGTTATATTAGCATCCAAACACGAAACACAGACTGATTTCTCAGCAGATATGGATTTTTATAATTATCCAAGCATCATGGTACTCGTTCAAAATAGGGATCTAAAAAGAAAATACACGGCTTGAATTATAGTAAAACTGGTTTAAAGCTGGAACTAAAATCGAATTCCTCCATGAATTCCACTGCACTGATTAACTTATTTTGAATTGAATGGAACGTAATTCGAGCCTTGAATTTGCAATTAAACTTTAATATTCGAATTGAATTCAATGGTTAAATGCGCTATAGATTGATAGTATATAACACTATTATTCAAGTACACTTGAAATTGGAAAATATGTCTTGAATTCAAGTAAAATTCAATTTTACTTCCAACAAAAATGTTCATTGGGTATGTTTACATCGAATACTATTTAACCTTTAAAGTCTATTTTCGGTTTTGGTTGTTACAAAATACTAAAATGTCAATATTAGTAAGCAATTCTGTTTTTAAACATCCCTTCAATCTAAATGGTAACCCCTTCTAACAAACTGCCAATCACCGTTAAGACGTATTAGGGATGTTGTATTCGATTAATGGGATTTTCGAGTTGAAATATTAATATTATTCTTTGAAATCATAAATGTTTTCCATTTCTGAAAATGGCAATTACACAATGAATACAAATAAGATAATTTGATGTAAATTCAGGTTTGGAGATCAGATAGTCTGTGCATGCAAAGAAAAAAAGTTAATTTCATTCACAGCTGTCAAATGTGATTGACGGTTGTACAATTTGAAATTGAAATGAAATACACACAGTTGAAGCAAAGAAACCAAGCAGTTTTATATTCGGTTGATAAATGTATTTGCATGCTTTATTATTTTCGGTGCAATGGGTAGTGTGCGCGCCTCTTGTACATAAGATCCTGGGTTCGATCCCTGCTCTGACCACCTTCGGCGGCGGTCATCTCGCACAGTGACGGCGACACTATCGAGTGTTTAGCCATGAAAAAGCTTCTCAAAATACCGTTCGGAATCAGTGTAAAACTGTAGGTTCCAATCAGTGAGTGAAAACTGGAAAGCGCACAGCTCAATGATTTTGAAAAGCTCACTCCTGCCCCTTCATGGGATGTAACGGGAAACAACTTATTTATTTTATTTTATTATTTTATCGGGCATATAGCCACCACGGTAGCGGTTCGGGAACGGCTTCTAGGAGGTAACGCTTTCGAAAATTTGAGTCAATTATTACGAATAGTGCGCGTGCTGTTGGCATACAAAAATGGATTCATTGTTGTTGTATTATTTAGTTATGCTAACAACTTTAATCCATAGATCTATTTAATGGAATGCGAGAGTGTTGTCGAATACTTTCTTTATTAACTCCAAGGTTTCGCTGTCAGTATGGCATATGCCACCGTACAATTACAACTAAAACCATTCCAGAGTATATTCACGGACTTTTGTAAAAAAATAATCGTTAATCATGTCCCTGGAAGGGGCGTGATTGGCGGTGACATTTCGATTTCGTTTATTTAAGAAGGATTACGGCTCGATAGTGTCGTCAGCATACAATGGACCAACGTATATAATTCGGTGGATGTATGTCATAACTCGTAGAGTTGAAGAGGCTGGTATTTGAAACTTTGGGACTTAGGATGCCTGAGAACGCTTAACCCCAACATTTTATTATTCAAAATTGCAGATCCAAGATGTTAAATGAAAATTTTAAAAAATAAGTGCCTCGGGGCCTTAGGTTTGCTCGCCGCGAGCCGTACAACGAATAATAGAAAACGAATAACATAAATGGTTAGGCGTGGATCTGTGTTCCCATTTCTTTACCATAATCTATACCTAAAACTACTCCAAATATATAACACTCCACATAGCATGTTCCAGAAAGTACATAAATTGTACCAGTAAGTTCATACAATATTTTTAATACAAACAGAGTATAGTATAAGTACAGAAAAACGCAGCCCGAAAAGTACATCAACTGTACTATATACACGCTGAAAAATCTGTCCGTTTTTATTGTTTGAATGCAAATATAATGTGTTTGTGTCTTGTGGCAAATATGGTATACTTGTGTCCAAACACATTGTGATTGCGTTTCAAAATTACATGTTTGAGACACAATGATGAATAGGTTAAAATATATGCTCTTGTGACCGCAAAGTGGCTTTGTTTGTTGAAAGCAATGTGACAACCGGCAAAGAAACAAAAATGCAGCAGATCTTCAATTCAAGAAAACAATGCCTGCAAACATATACATGTTTCCTGCAATATGTTGCTGGGGACGATATTTTTCAGCTTGTATCCACCAAAGGTATTTAGAGTGTATATGTAAGTACATAATGTGTACAATAAATTGTTCCAAAATTGTATATATAAGTACAATGTCGAACAATAAGTATCGCCCTTTTGGAGCGTGCTGCCATTTTTACAAATGATATCGTACGTACAGTGGCCGACAAAAGTCTACATACGATCCCCATTTCTGCTACCTCTTGAGTCAGAAAACATTATGAAGCAAACTAATGTTGCAGTTTTGTTTAAAATCTATTTTTATTACCAGAACACAAAAAAATTTATTTACTGCAATATACACACAAAAATTGTTCACGAAAACTGAAAAAATGCGTTGACAAAAGACTACATACGGCTTCGAAACTAACATAAGCAACTTAACTTAAGAATGAAAAATTATTCTGATTATTAAATCTAGAATTTGGTTAACACACCACGGGCAGCTATAACTGATTTCAATCATCTGGGCATTGAAACAACAAAACTTTCCAACTCAGCATTCGTTTTGAATCTTCTCATGCAGTAGTGGAGCACTAGTAGTCCCATGTTGTTTGACTTGATGCTCAATAAGCTCCAAAACGAGCTTAATGACATTTAAGTCTCGGATTTATGAGCGGTGTGTTTTGGTTTGTTATCCTCGGGGAAAATCCAAATATAACGAATATATAAAATACCGACCGATGCTTTCAAAATATGTTCTAAGGCTAAATTCTATTGGCAATAATCCATTTTACTCTTAATAAGTACCAGATTTCCAAATCCTGATACACCGGCGGCACCCCAAACCTACACGTTGCCCTCAACAAGTTTAACAGTAGGATATATGTCTTCCGAATTAATTGCTGTGGTAAATTTACTACAAACTTTGGTTCTCCCGTAATATCCAAATTAATTATTTTTAGTCTCATCCGTAATCAATACTTGTTTCCAGAAATCAGTGCCTTCTTGGATATGCTGTTGGGAAAATACCACGCGAATTTGCGTCTTTTTTTCGCGTATAATGGTTTTTTACGTTGAGTTCTGCTATGGAAACTATCATTATTCCAAGTTCATTGAATTATTCGTGAATGCACTATAGTATCTTATTTTGTTTACCAACCCTTGGGCCCAATTTGGGGAATTCACTTTCAGATTTTTGCCCACTTCTCCTAAAGTAAAGTTGGCATCTCTGCACGCTGAAAAAACGGCCTCTGTAACATATTCTCCGAAATATATTCTGCAGGAACCATGTATATGTTTGGAACACACTTCAAACATTTACATGTATACAAGTCCCAAACTCAGGTGTATTTAAATGCAAACATTAACGTGTATGTATACTGACAAATGTGTATGCTTTTATGTGGAAACATATGCGTGCTTCATCCCAGACATCCGTTGTTCACGGATTCCCTCTCCAGTTTCTTTCCTCAAAATCGTTTCTCACTTTGGGAAACACATACATAAAAACCAAAGCAACATTACAAACCATTTAGCGTTTGATTATTCTTCGAGCGTTTGATTATTCTTCTTTCGCTGATCAAGCGCTTTTGATATCCTGTCCGATGAATGTGAATCACACACATTCAGGCATATTTATGAATCACTCACTGACAAAATAATGCAAAAATACAGATGCACACTTACAAGATATATACACTCGTTGCCCCTCTTTTATTCTCTTGCCCTCGAGAGAGCATAAACAGTGCAACAAACAGGGCTGTATTTGTATCACAAACACAGATATATTTGGGTCGCAAACACATATGTTATAACTTATTAATCATTGTGTCTCAAACATGTAATATTGAATAGCAAACACAATGCGTTTGGGCGACAAGCTCCTAACACATGTTATATTTGCATCCAAACAACAAAAAACGACAGATTTTTCAGCTTGTGGTATTTAATTCTTTGGGCGCCCACTGCGGGATTTGTTATCAACAGTGCAGGTGTTTTTAAATTTATTTAATATTGTCTGCTGTTGATTTTTTTAAATCTAACAGTTTTGATATTGAACCAAAGGTTTTCTGTATTTCAAGAGTCGCACAAAACTTTAAATTTCTTTTCGACGAGCCACTTTCACAATTAAGTATTTCTTGAATCTAACCAAACTCCAACTAAACACAATTTATTGAATCCTAATGCAAAGCACAATAGTAAAATTCAACCCACGGGACTTCTCTAACCATTCAGCAGGGCACAAAGTCATAAGGTATGGCCGTAGGTAGACTTCTGTCAATGCATTTTTTTCGTGAACATTTTTTGAAGTTTGTATTCATGTACAATTTTTGTGATATTATGTTATTAAAAAAAGAGGTTTCAAAGAAAACTGCATCATTACTTTTCTCCACAATGTATTTATTTGTACTCGTCTGGCAGGAAGAATGAGGATCGTAAGTTGACTTTTGTCGACCACGTATGTATGTCAGTTCAGTTTTTGACATTCGTGAAGTATACGTGAGAAATTTATAGTGAATAACAATGAATCGCCATACCCCTCAAGAATGCGCGATAATTGTGACAATTTTTCCGTGCAATAATTCATCAATGGTGTTAAGGCAACGTGAATTTCGACGAAAATATCCCAATCGTGCAGCGCTCATAGCGCAAACATTTCGACGTCTGGCGACCGGATTTGAACAGAGCGGGATATCACGGGCAGCCGAAGCCCCGGAAGTACCCGAACCGGAAGCTCGGCTGAAAACATCGAAGCAGTGTTTGAAAATGTCGTAGATGAGCACGAAACATCCACAAGAAAACGTGCTGAACAATTGCACATTTCGTAGCGTTCCCTGCGCCGCATTTTGACATTGGATTTTACTATGTTCCCTTATTAATCGCAGGTTAAATAGTTGTTACCAAATAACTGTGGAGCCCGTTTAGAATACTGTCGTGAGATTTGGGAACTCAAAGGCGACGGTCGCCATTTTCTACAATTAATTAATACAAAATTTATACATAAATGCGAATAAACATAATCAGTTAAAAACTAAGAAAGTTTTAATTTTAAATTAAATCAAACCAATTCATTCACATACTAGTTCCGAAAACTTAAAACTATAACACAAATTCTGTCGTCTTTTTGTTTAAAGAACATTAAAATGTACACATATTTGACAACCAAGCTATTTTGATAATGATTGCAAACGCTGCGCTCAGCCAGACGAAAGGAATTATGTTGCGAAGGAGTCAATCCCACCGGCATACGTAAAACATCAGCTGCCCCACAAGTAGTATATCAAAAAAGGACTATATGTGACGCAAGCTGACGAAAAGGGCCTTATCTTGAAAATGCAGTTTTTGATGCCACAGGATAAAGAATAAAATTCTGAAAACAACACCACCAGAATCACGCAAAAATGTCAGAAATTGCCGAAGTTATGGTATTTTGAAAGTTAAGTTACCAAAATGTAGTTTCGAGATAATTGAGGATAAAGTTTGAATTAGTCCCTTTTGTTTCTCGACAAGAGGTTTGGAAAAATGGAATTTTATGATGTCTGATGGTTGAATAATGAAATTAATCTAGTTTGTACCTGAACTTAAAACATGTAGGTAGCGTTCGCTGCAAAAACCGAAACATGAAATTTTAACCTAAACAAACGTTTGAGCCAGTGCTGAAAAATTTTCTTTAGCAAGATAAGGTCACTTTCGTCAGATAGCGTCACATATGCTCTTATGTACTATTACACTTTATGTACTATTTGGTACTTTTCGGTACACTTTTATGTAATTTTTGTAATTCACATTATGTACCATTTGTTACAATGTATGAACATTTTAGTTCTAGTTGTAAACCTTGCTTTTTGGTACATTTTATGTACTTTTTGGTACACTTGATAAATTTTGTGGCCTTGAAAACGCGTCTCAAAATACTTTTTGGAACCGGTGCAAAACTGTAGGTCGCAATCAGTGAGTGCAAAACTAGAAAGCTCACTGGTTTGTGAGAAGTTCTCCCCAATCCCTTCATGGGTTGTAAATGTATCCAATAATATAAATTGTGTTTCAAATTTATCATTGGTATAGCGAGTAGTTCGTTCGATAGGTCGATTATGTGAACCATAAGTTGCTCTATTCGCACGAGGCACATTCCGCATAGAACCTTGATTTTCGTAATACGGCTGAATAATTTGTAGATGCTGTATGTACTGGGTAAAGTCTCTCGGCGATCAAATGTCAAACAGTAGGTACTAAAAAACATACCATGATAGTTAGAACTGTCATAAATCACGAACTATTCCATAACAAGCGTTGCTGTCGTTAACCGTTGGCACCACCGACGCACAGTGATTCAGAATATATGCCCATCGGGCAAAATTATATATCTTTTGATCGAGTAAACATTTTATGTTCTGCAAAAACCGGCTTGTAGACATAGAGTCAAGGATTATTTGGAGATACTAAAATTAAGTCTGATAATCGAGTATATTTTAGAAAATACTCCAATGTTAACTACTTTTCGTAGTTGGCGATTTTAAAGAAAATAAAAATTTGGGTATTTTATTTCTGTCTTTTAAATACACTCCGGTTCACTTATTTAAAGGCACTAAAAATTCCATATTCAGCAGCCTGTATCTTTTGCAATTTGTAACCGATTGCAGAATTTTAAAATGGAAATGGAAGCTAGACATCTTAAGATATAAAAAATCTCGACAATAGTGGTTTCTTAATTAATTTATAAAAAATGTCCAAAAATTTTATATTTTTTTTTGGTTCAATTGAATAAAGGCACTTTATTATTTTTTCATTATTTTTAAAGTAAGCGATGATTTTTTGTAGGGAGCGTTTGTTTATTACAATTTATTACATCTTAATCATTTTACGAGTCAAAATGTCAAAACAAACAATTTAAATCTATCGGTATCGATGTTTACCGTTCTGAAAACTATTCTAACCGCGCAATAGCTAAAAAAAATTGGACGGAGACCAACAGTTGTCAAAGACCCCGAGGGGTATGGAAAAAAATTTAAAGGAGGGTTTCATTGTCTTTATCTACGTATGAGAAAAGAAAAATCATCAGAATTGCTTCTAATTCTGTCTTATCATTGTCAGAACTAAGAGCTCAAGCTGGAGTGGAAGCGAGCAAGCCTGAAATTACAAAAAAGCCGCCAGTTAAAGCTCCTCGTAGGGAAAAGCGGCTTCAATTCGCAAGAGACTACATGGTATGGGATGTGCAGCCAAGAGGTCATGTAAATGACTGGAGAACCGTTGTATTTACGGATGAGAAGAAGTTTAATTTGGTTGAGTCTGATGGCTACAACCACTAGAAAAGCGTTTTTTGAACCGATATCACAGCCGAGAGGGCGGCGTTATGGTGTGGGGGTGCTATTGCGTACTATGGCACCATCGATCTTGAATTTCAAAGTGCAAAAATTACTGGTGCAAGCTATAAAACGTGATTGGAATCGGCTTTTCCGAAGTTCAGTGAACTATTTGGTCCCAGATCTTGGATATTGCAACACGATAATGGCCCTATACACAACGCCAGATTAGTAAAGGAGTTGATTGCAAGCCAAAATGTTAATATTCTTGACTGGCCACCCTATTCGCCAGATCTAAACTTTATCGAATATATCTGGGGTTGGTTATCTCGTAAGGTCTATGAAGGAGGTAGACAATTTGATGACAAGCAGTCACTAATTCAGGCCATTATGGATGCTTGGAATCAAATTTCGTTGGATTACATAAATTCTCTTTATCTCTGAATGTCAACCCGTATATTTGAAGTTGTTAAAAACAAAGGGGGTTGTACCCATTACTAATAGTTCTTGAATAACGTAAAATAAATTAAAAAAATAAGAAAAACTGTTTTTCATTAAACTTAGTTAAGAAAGTTCCTTTATTCGAGTGAACCAAAAGAATAGCACATTTTTGGACTTTTTTTATAAATTGCTGAAAAAAGTTCTTTAGTTAAGAAACTACCACTGTCATGATGTTTTATATATATCTCACGATGTCTAGCTTCCATTTCCATTTTAAAACTCTGCAATCGGTTACGAAATGCAAAAGATACAATATCGAATTTTTAGTGCCTTTAAATAAGTGAACCGAAGTGTATATTTTGAAAAATATTTTTTTCAAAAATTTGAATTTGGATCAAGACAAATTTTATGGGTCACAAATTAAAAGTTACAATTTCTTTTTTAAACAAAACTTTAATTTTTGCCAGTATGTTTCGCACATACTACTAGTTCAGCCATCGTATGTATGTGTATTTCGCATACACTGGGAAATATTAAAGTTGTATTTAACAACAAAGTTGTAACTGTAACAATGTTTAACCGATTGTAAAACAACAAGGACTCGTTGTACTCACTAAGAAACGTTCTTCCAAATAAAAATAAGAAAAAATGGGGTATCAAATACAGTATTAAATAAAGGTGCCAAGTTGGAAAAAATTACAAAAAAATGTAAAATTTGAAATATTTTGGATAATATTTTCACATGGGTTTGTTAGAAGTATAAACGTGTACATGCATACATACATGGTGTCCCATAACTTCCCATGAAGGGATTGGGGAGAGCTTCTAACAATCAGTGAGATATGCGCTTTCCAGTTTTAAACTCACTGAAAGGGACCTACAGTTTTACAACGGTTCCGAACGGTATTTTGAGAAGCTTTTTCATGGCTAAGTACTCGACAGTGTCGCCATCACTAAGCGAGGTAACCGTCGCCGAAAGAAATGTAAGGTGGTCTGAGCAGGGATCGAACCCATGTTCTCATGTACAAGAGCCGCGCACACTCACCATTGCACCTCCGACGTGTACATATATTGGAAAATCTTAACTATTCACCTTTCTAAGTCAGTTCAAAAACGTTCTTTGCTGATAGCTTCAGATTTTGAGTGTGTATTCAAAATTCTGAAAATTAAAAAGTGATTTGCTTAACCTACAACTTACACTAGGAAATTTCAAAACTATATTTTCACTGTTAGACCGTGTAACTAAATATTCCTTTCTCATGTCTATTTAAAAATAAAGTTAATTGAATTTCATCAATTATAAGTAAATTAAAGTTCATATTTTAATGAGCTACTTTTTTAATTTGTACAAATCTGGAAGTGGAAATCACGCGACCACTAAACCTGGAGGTTGGGTTTATTGTAAAAGGAATAGCTAGCAGGTTGTCTAGTTTCTCTGCTCTTTTTTTGCATCAATCAAAGGTGTCACATTCTTTATTAATAAGGTGGTGTCGTAGTTATTGTTATATTTGATGGACGAATTTATAATGTCGTGTATTGTTTTATTTCCATAACATTTTTAGGCTATGATCGAAACCATTTTTTTTATAATTCAATTTATTTTAAAGTTTTTTAAATTTAAAAAATATCAATTCAATTTTAAACATGTGTCTATATTGAAAATTTAAAATTCTATTTTAAATTCAAAAGACATTAATTGACAATTAAAATCTAAATCCCAATAAAAAAATACATGAATTTCAATTTAAGAGACATCAATTGGAATTTAAAGGACATCAATTGGATTTTAAAAGGCATCAGTTGTAATTTGAAAGACACCAATTGAAATTTAAGACATCAACCGAAATTCAAAAACATAATTTATAAAACACATCTATTAAAAATTATACGATATAAATTTAAATTACAATTTGAAAGACATCAATTGAAATTTGAAAGACATCAATTGAATTTCAAAAGGTATAAATTGTAATTGAGAGAAATCAATTGCATAAACTGTAATTGAGAGAAATCAATTGCAATTTAAGACATCAATTTAAATCTAAAACACATAATTTATAATTTACAAAACACATCAATTAAAATTTAAAAGATATAAATTTAAATTAAGAAGACAACAATTGCATTTTAAATGACATTAACAGCATTTTAAAAAACGTTAATTGTTGTTTAAAACAGTTGCACTGAATTGACGTGACATCAATTGAAATTCAACAAATATTAATTCAAATTCAAAACGCAACGATTGTAATTTAAAACATCAATTGAAATTTAAGGCATGAATTGAAATTTTAAGATATCAATTGACATTTAAAAGACATCAATTGAATTTTAAAAGACACCAATTGAATTTTAAAAGGTATAAATTGTAATTTGAAAGACATCAATTGAAATTTAAGGCATCAATTGAATTTCAAAACACATAATTTATAATTTATAAAACACATCATTTAAAATTTGAAAGATATCAATGTAAATTACAATTTACAAGACATCAATTAAAATTTAAAACACATCAATTGAATTTTAAAAGTTCTCAATTGTAACTTGAAAGACATCAATTGAAATTTAAGACATAAATTTAAATTCAAAACACATAATTTATAATTTATGAAACACATCAATTAAAATTTAAAAGATATCAATTTAAATTACAATGTACAAGACATCAATTGCAATTTAAAACACAAATTGAATTTTCAGACATCAATTGAAATTCAAAACACATAACTTATAAAACACATCAATTAGGATTTAAAAGATATCAATTTAAATTAAGAAGACAACAAAACAGATAAATTGAATTGACATCAATTGAAATTCCAGATGCATTAATTGAAATTCAAAACGCAAGTATTGTAATTTAAAACACATCAGTTGATATTTAAGGCATGAATTGAAATTTGAACTTGAATTTTAAAAGACATCAATTGACATTTAAAAGACATCAATTGAGATTTGAAAGCCAATAATTGAAATGTAACAGATTTAAATTTAAATTAAGAAGACAAAAATTGAATATTAAAAGACATTAATGCAATTTAAAAGACATCAATTGGAATTTAAAAGACACCAATTGAAATTTAACAACCATCAATTGTAATTACAAAGTCATCAACTGAAATTAAAAACAGTCGCAATTTTGGTTTCTAATGGCCAGTTTTTCAGTCAGTGGTGATCTTCGTTTCTTAGTTAAATTGTGGTTAAACATCGAATAGTGTTTTTTAGTCATTGTTTAACTATGATTTAACCACCCAATGTTGGTTGGTTAACTTATTATTTAGACAATCAAATTACCGACTGTCAAAGTGAGAAATGAAGATTGTATAAAATACATGTTTCAGATATGCGTATGTGTGTACACATACGTTGAGTCTAGACCGTTAAATTGTTGCTCCTATATAGTTTTTTTTACAAATTTTTGTTGAAATGACTTCGATTTTATGCATCCATTTCTTATTTTACATAATTCCATTTTGTTTGTTCCCCTTTGTTGTTTTGGTATTTATCCCAAAACACACGATTTTTCCAATAAGAATACAAGGATTGCCATATTAGTTGACAATATGGCGACTTACATTAACTCACCCCTCAAAAACAAAATGCAAAGTTAACCTCTAATTAACTTAGAATTAAGATTAAGTAATCCGCTAGTTATCTATCCACATAAAACTGGCCATAAGAGTTCAGATTCACACTTTTTTCAGTATGAGGTGTCCGAAAGTTATTTAGAGCACGTAGTTGTATTTAAATTAATAGGTTTAATAAACTAGAAAACCCGATTTTAATAAATCGAAATAATAGGCTAATTGTGAATTTTGTAAAACCCTACATTCTGATTTACATTAAAAACCCGGGTTCTCGATTTTCGGTTTTAAAGACTATAATTTGGATATATTTATATGCAAAAATTATATGTGAAACTGTTGCCACCATGATAAAAAAAAAATATATAATGTAGTGAGTCCAATTACCATTTGATGTATCCCTAAAGCCCTGGGAGCTGTATGTATACCTTTCAAATTGATTTCCTAATTTACAAGGCATTGACCAGAAATGTTATCAAAACTACCGATAGTGCACTACCGGAAACAAAGAAATGCTTCGATGCAAACAAAACAAAAAAAAAATCAAACAAAACATCTACCTACTTTTTGTGCATCATTTTCTCTTTCAAGAATCCTTTTGTAACCAATCGTGATTCATTTGGAGGTTCGGAACTATTACAAGTCTTATTGCATATAATACCATTAAATAATACAAGTTTTCAATCCCCTTGAATTGGTTTATTCCACAATAAGTTTCGACTACAAATTCGACTGAAATTTGAAGTAAAAGGATTTACGGTTGTGAAAAAGTTCTAAGAATGTGGTATGTACATATGTATGTACTACTACACACAACACGCACACGTCGTACGTACACACATTGTGTGGCAAATGTGTAATGTTGCCTTTGGCTACACAAACTACATGCAACATATTCGCCATAGCAGTAAGAAATGCAACATCCTTTCTTGAAACTTTTTCTTTAAGCACAAACAAAAAAAAACCGGAACGTAATGCAAAGGAACCAGAAACACTTGTCTTGATAGAATGCAAAGGAAACTAAGCTCAGGGTAACACAAATACATATGGACGTCTTGGAAGCAAAACCGCTCAACTCCATCAATCAAAATTTCGAGAAAACTGCCAAAGTAGTTTGGGTTTTTCTTTAAATCCACGTTAGTAGTATTTTTAAAAGGACATGACAATCTCTAAGTGTGCAGTAGTGCCTTTCAATCAAGGGTGTTTGATAAGTATAATGTAAGGTGTTCTTCGGCTAACACCGGGGCTACGCGAACATAAATTTACAAGTAAAAACTGGTGTTTGGTGGTTTTGCTCAAAATTTGTGTGTTTTACTTTTGGATTTAATTAAAAAACCGGATGAAAAACTATAAACTATATGTGGCCGTCGGTGGTGCAATGGGTAGTGTGCGCGGCTCTTGTACTTGAGATCCTGGGTTCGATCCCTGCTCTGACCACCTTAAATTTCTTTCGGCGGCGGTCACCTCGCATAGTGACGGCGAAACTATCGAGTATATAGCCATGAAAAAGCTTCTCAAAATACCGTTCGGAATCGTTGTAAAATTGTAGGTCCCAATCAGTGAGTGAAAACTGGAAAGCGCACAGCTCAGTGATTGTGAGAAGTTCTCCCCGGTCCCTTCATGGGATGTAATGGGATACCATTTAGTTTATTTTTTAAACAATAAAATACCTATATTTATTGTTTAGTATAGTTTATAGTTTTTCATCGGGTTTACGGTTTTTAATTTTTCAACGATCTTATGGTTTTAAAAGAGTTTGACATTTTTATATTTTACTAAAAATTCATTATATTAACTTCATCTATTACAATATGCAACAAAATTAAGGTTTTTTGCTTTGGGGGTAGACGATTCCTGCGCCAAATAATCAAAATAGGTGAGTATAGTCAAACCCCACAAATTTAGACCGCTGTGTAGCTACACTTTTTTATGGGCGTGGCAAATTTTAATTTTCATATCCGATACTGTCGAAATAAATTTAGAAAATAGAGTATAAATATTGAACTGAGCGAATTCTTGTCATAACATGTCTGGAGTGGAATTTGACAAGGATTATTTTCGTAGAATATTTTAATGCTGTATTTCAAAGTTTAAAGGATCCTTTTCATCCTTTGTTCAAAAGGTACCAAAAATGTACACTAAAATGAGTAGCTACGGATCTAGAATGTTTCACGAAGTTATTCCTCGTTACATTTCATTATAGGTCGTCACAGACCAAAACTCTCTATCTTTATTTTCAGACGCCCTATGTGTCTTTTTTTTGAAACAAGGTTAAGAAAACTGCACCAAAACGACCGGCAGGCAATATATCCAAATGTTCTACAAATGTATTGGGGAATAGATTGCATTAGATGATTTCCCAGACAAGAATCCGACATCTTGTATTTGCATATGTCCTTTTAGTCCTTTTTTAAAAATTGAACTCTTGAGATCTTAAAATTTAAATCTGACATGGTTTACTTTGATTATAATTAATTTTATTGTAATACATTACACATACAATACTTGGGGAGACATGGAGGAGTAACCATAGGTTTCAGGACGAGAAAATTGAAGTAGAGAACCCGAATGAGTCACAAAGTAATTTATTTCATTTAGATGCTGATGACACCAATCTGATTAATATTATATTTGGTTTGTAAAAAATTTAATTTTTTCATAAATACATCAATTGAAGGGGCCAGAAGCAAAGGGATGCAAGTACATTTTTCACTCAAACAGAGTTAACAACTTTAAAGGATTTTCTTGTGTATTTGAGTGTGTAATAGAAGTTAGTTTTTTAGCTTGTTAGATAAAAATATATCTCAAAATTTCTCAAATTAAAGAAGTAATAATATAGATTTGATATTTACGTTGCAATTTAACTTCAAACTTTTTTCACTCAAAATTTTTCAAAAGTCACTTGCATTCCTTTGCTTCTAACCCCCTCAATTCTTCCATATTTAAACAAGGGTTTTATGCCATTTTTGTTTTTACCTTTGGTGGAATTATCTGACATTTTTTGAAAAGGGACTAAAGGAGATTTGAACAATAAAGAAAAACTTCATGAGCATTATATATATTAGGGTGGGTCAATTTGTATGGGACCAAAAAACTTGACAAAGAGTATAGCAGAAACGTAATATACGGCAAATTCTAAGAAAATGTTCCCAAGAAACCGTGGTTCTAAAATCAAAATAGAGCCCGCGATTTTTCACTCGAAAATTTGTATATTAGCGGTAAAAATAGGCCAAAAAGCCATACTTTTGAAACTTGGTACTCTCCGATTTCGATGAAATTTCACACATCGATTATATATTCAAGCTTAGTAGGTCTATATTTTGGAAAATGTGGACCAGCGTATTCGTAATTATTCTATTCCCCGTCTGTCTAGAATGGGAGGATTTTGTTCCCGGGAAAAATTAATTCCCAGGGAAATGACAATTGGGCAGATTGTCTTCAACATGTA
Organism: Phaonia tiefii; assembly: GCA_963931995.1. NCBI lineage: Eukaryota > Metazoa > Arthropoda > Insecta > Diptera > Muscidae > Phaonia > Phaonia tiefii. The sequence goes on along the minus strand of OZ008370.1, from coordinate 99,800,738 downwards.
ATGTTGACTAGCAAACACAATGTAGTTGCACAAAAGTAAAGCTTATTTGCGACCAGCCACAACCACTTTAGCCAACTTTTGCATCCAAACCTGTAATAAAAGACAAATTTCCCAGCGTGTAGTAAAGGGTGGACTATTTCCGCATCTCCCGACTTAACCGCCCAGACTTCCTCCTGTGGAGTTATTTGAAGTCTAACGTTTAAGTCAATAACCTCTGACCCTGGAAGCAATGAATGACAATATTCGGCATGAACAGCCCGAATTGCTACGAAAAGTAATGGAAAATGGGGAAAAACTACAGCATTGCGCTATTCTCTCTGGTGGCGACATTTACGTCATATTCCACTAGTGATCAAAACGAATTTGCACGGTTCAAAAACAAAAACGAAAATCATTTCACAGCGTTTGTTTTTTTTTTTAAACATTAGGAAGGTTTAATTGGCACACCCTGTATAATAATGATTCTTCTTACTGCATTAAAATGGGAGTTTAGATATAACAAACTTATACATTTTTTCCCAAACTCCCTAAGCTAACAGAATGAAATTTAAAGAAATGGAGTTGGGCAGTTTTGCTTCCAAGCCATCCAATAACTAGTATCGATTTTTCTCAAATTAAGTTCATGCTTTTTTACGTTTTTCTTACCATACTCGTTTAATTTAAGAGAATACACTCTTCCATATGTTCAAAATTGCATTAGTTTGAACAGGATTAATGTATACGAATGAATAAGTTGGGATATTTGTACATGAAGAGTACGAAACAAGCTGCAAACCATCTGTAAAGTTGAAAGTAGTTCTCTTGTGGTAGCTCCAAATTGGAGGAATGGCTGTGGGTAATTTTTCACGAAACTTGGCACAACAGTTATAATGTATGTATGGATCTTTATATTGCAAGGCATTAAATATAAAGGCAAATATAATTACGCGCATTATGAGCTCCTGGAAGAGGCAAATGACAGTAGGCTAGACCATTGCTGTTAGTGTACAGATATTGATTTTATGTACCAGATGGAACGAAGAGTACAATTTGTAATTATTCGTCAAAATGGCAGTCATTAAGAAAGCACAGTGACGTTCAAACTAATAGACTGTTACTGTGATAAAATGTGGATAAGCTGGCTATTCTCATAAATACCTTACTTCTTTTTAAAAAAAATCTCGAACACAAAGTCGTTAAAATATAAATCACTAAAACGCTCCTATGTGTGCAACTCAAAAATAGAGCTTCCTATCCAAACAATCAATTTTTTAGGATTCCTGAGAGCATTGCATAAAGATCCTGTTTATTTCAGATCTAGCCACAGATCTTTATCAGCGGTTTGTTGGAATGATGCTTTTGAATAATTCATCAAACAAAATACAAACGAAAACTCAATTCATTTGTGCGGGCAGCCGAAGCCAATGAAAACGAAGAAATCAAAGGACCAAAGTGTTTAATGGTGTCCATACACAATGATTCTGAATCGTGTCTCATTATGTATGTGTTAGTGAAAATATGAATTCACGTGTCACACCGACATGATGCATGCATGAATCCCGAAAATCAAATTTTGATATTTTGGCTTGATGCGCGTTTCTGATGCATTGTGTGTGGTAAAACTGTTCATTTTGTGTCGAAAAACAAAAGTGTAAACTTGTCTGCGGACGAAACAGAAAAATTAAAAAGAATTCCATATGGAATTTATTGATGTATATCGTGTGCTTACTGTTTTCTCGGATGTACAAAGCCGTGAATATATGAACAAAAATAAAAAGACGAACAAGTGGATAGTTTTGACAAACACACTGCAACAACCTTGCGGCTCGGAAGCTGAACGAAAATAAGTGATTATCCGAAAATGAATTGTCGTGTGTAGCCAAGCCTGCATCAACATATACACGGTTGAATAGCGATTCAGAACCATTGTCTATGTACACTTTTAAGCAAGGAGATCCAATCTTTAAAACCAATCGAAATTTTAACAAATTTCGTTAAAATAAGTAAAAGTTGTGCAGTTGCAGAAATTTACGGAGCGATTACTGGCTTAATGACAGGAGCTTTGTCGCTACAATTGAATGACGGAAACTTCAACACAACAGCAAATGCGTGATTTACGAAAACAATGATGTGGTTCTATGTTAAAGGAAGTTTTGAACAGAGATCGACTACTGTGATGAAGCCCATAGGGGAGTAGAGCTTATGTTCATCGTAAGTACAGACATAAATACGTGATTACATATCTTCTACACATACTATTCAAATAGAAATCTTAAAAATAAATTCCTCATATTTTTCGTAATTGCAGGACCGAAAACGACGGCCAGTCAACCCCTCCACTACCACAATCTTTCTCCAGACGTGTGTTTCAATGTGGAATCGATGTAATGTATTAAATACATTTTCGAAACAAAACTTCCAAAATTTTTTATTAAAATCGACGAAAATACCAGCAATAAAATACTAATGGTGTATTTATGTACAAATGACAATAAATAATTTCGAACACACTTCAAAACATTCATTGCAGCAGTGAAAATAATTCATTCCAGGACATAAACAAAATCATTGTAGTAATGAAACAAATTCACTGCAGCAACGACCTAAATTTGTAGCACCAGTGACACAAAATTTAGCAGCAACGAAAAGAATTCATAGCAGCAATGGAAAAAGTTTATAGCAGCAATGAAACAAATTCATTGCTGTAATGAAACAACTACATTGTAGCAATGAAACTAATTAATGGCATCAATGAAACATATTCATTATTGCGACGAAACAAATTCATTGCAATAATCATACAAGGGACGAGAAGTTTTCAGAGACAACAAATTTGCAGTTAACCAACACATTTTCGTAGCGGGGATGCTACGTTACGTACGGGTACGTTACCTCACTTTCTATGACAAAAGTTGTTGGGGTGATGAACATTTGCATCCGTGTGAAGAAGCTTTCCCTTCAGTGTAAATATTATTGGTGATAAAGTACAGTTTGGGCAAATTAAATCTGTTATCGTGAAAGTTATGCGGGTTTAAATTTGAAAATTTAAAAAAGAAGAAAAAATAAACTCAGACATAGTGGGGTTGTTAGATCGTATAAGACCAAATACGTTCTGATAAATATATGCCAAAATTTTTGCTACATATTTGATATCTTCTGAGATAAACTAATAAAAATATTTCGAATGTTATTTAATTTTCCGTTTTATATTCAACCTTTTTAAATAGTTAGATCTTTAAAAATTAATATTGTGAATGATAATGTAGGAGAAGAGAAGTTTATACTACAAGTTTTCAAGGTCCGATACATTTTTCCAAGTGAAAAATGGTTGGGTTTCGTTGGTATGATATACATTTAAGAAAGAACACTAACTGGCAGACTAGTTTCGAAATCCGTGACAAGTTCATCATCAGATGGCTACTCACTGTACCTGAATTTCAATTGTATATATATGTATATATCGTATGGTATCACCCAAAAAGAGCGAATTAATAAGAGCGACAAAATAACAACGAAAGAAAAAAAGGAGATAATATAAAGAGCGAAAGTTCCATAAATTTAATAATATATTAAATACACAAAAAATTATACAAATTATCAAAAGTATAATAATTTTCTAATTAACAAACGATAAATTTAATTTTCGCATTTTAAATAAACCACGATATTAACTACTTGAATAAAATTATAATACTCGAATTAAATTTGAAGATTAAAGCTGTGTGCAATACCCCGTAGAAAATCAATTAAGTCCCGGTTTTCGTAATCATTAACCAAGTCTTCTATTTTTTTTTAGCTGTATCACGATAAATCTTTCGGCTTTTGGTGGGTGTTGGCCTGCAATATATTGTTCAATTTTTACTTCGTTAAGTTTCTGCTCATGCTTCAGAACATCGATGAACTTCCATATAGTTGGATGACTAAATCCTAAAAGGGAGCTAAATCCTCTATGCCATCCTTTCACGGAATTATTGGTCTTGGGTAGACCGAGTTTTGAAGCATCGTGGGAATTCCATATTTTTATGGGAAACCATGCTTGGCGGCGATTAAGATTATTTTGAAGACGTCCAACCCATGCATCTTCAAAATAATCTATTAATGGCTGTAACACATCACAATTCTTAAGAAAGTATTCTGATTGTAGAAGTTCCTGGAAACTCTTTAAAACATCTACTTCCGCAACAAAGGCAAGAGCTGCTAACTGCCGTACCTGTAGCGCAAATTCTACGTCATTGGTGTATCGGGATTGCATACCAATACTTTGCATTTTATGCCATATACACTGACTCATGTGGAAAAAACAACCTCTTAGAATTGCTTTGGGAAATACTTCGTTGAACGCATTCATTGCTGCTTTTTCAAAGTCAGTCATTATAGTGATAGGTGCCAATTTGTAATTTAAATTTTTTGTTGGCCATTAATATAAAAACAGTTGGCAAAACATTATGATATTTTACAGCATGGATCGTATAGATTTGAGTAAAAAGTTGTGGAGCAGTATTAAAGGTTCCATCAGCATACCAGTGATCACATCGCGTCATGTGTGATAAATTTCTTCTGGTTGAAAATATTATAATTCTATCATGGACTTGTCCACTATCATAAAGTAAAAAAGGCTCATTTTCAATTTTCGAATAATTATCCGGAATAACTAGGCCCAGCAGAGATGTTGGCTTAACAAATGTAAGATTGTTCTTGTTTCTAATCCTTTGAGCTGCTTTTTTTATAAGGGGAATTGGTGGTAGTTGTCCACATACAGCTGCAGGTAAGATATATGTCTCAGTAGACACAATTTGATGATTGCTTTCTTGACATACACGAGCTCGTTCCTTGATATTATGTAGCACATCCCTTTTTTCAATCTATGCTTTTTGTGATACGTGATTATGAGCACTCGATTTCTTAATTTGTCCTTCCGAAACTATTATACGCCCGCGACATTTTCCAGCAAGACATTCCACGCACTTCCAATAAATGCTGCCATTGTTCTCTTTGTCCTTCCGGAAAACGTAACCATTGTTTTTTAAAAGAACAAAACCTTTTCGGCTTCTCGTATATTCAAGCGACATTTTTTAAAAATTTATTACAAATATTTATTATAAGTATTTTGCACGAAATTATATTTATGAAAAAAAAAAATTTGCATATGATTCATGTCACACTTGTTAAATTTATAAAAACAACAAGTATTAGCATTATAATTGTTGTACAGTGCTTTTAAATATTCAAAATAAAATTAGCGAAATCCGACTTATGAAATTAAGAAAATCGCGAGATTTAAAATTTATTCGCTCATTTTACCTTTCGCTCATTTTTTATTCGCTCTTATTTTTTCGCTGTTTTGGATTCGCTGTTTTTGTATTCGCACTTATTGGGTGGAACCTATCGTATATACACTAATTTTAAATGGAATTTGTATATGCGAATTGGTACCATAACTAATGAATGTCGACAATCCCTCAGTACCAACTCAGCTTGAAAGTCAATTATACTATCAATAAGAGCGGCACCATAACAAATGAATGTCGACAATCCCTCAGTACCAAATCAACTTGAAAGTCAATTATACTATCAATAAGAGCTTAAGGCTCTTTTCCTCATGTGTGTAAAGATAAGTTCGAATTTTAACTAGCAGAGACACAAACCTACTATGTTAGAAGAGCTCTGTAATTACATTAACAGAACTATCTAAGATAGGTAAATTTTGGAAAGGTTATATTTAGAAATTACCGATTTTCTCGCGATCAGACAAGTATATATAACCAAAAGTTATACATTTTATAATAAATATATAAATGGTTTCCCGTTACATCCCATGAAGGGATTAGGGAGGGCTTCTCACAAACCAGTGAGCTGTGCGCGTTCTAGTTTTATATTCACTGATTGGGACCTTCAATTTTACACCGGTTCCGAGCGGTATTTTGAGAAGCTTTTTCATGTCGCCGTCACTAAGCGACGTGACCGCCGTCGATAGAAATTGAAGGTGGTCAGAGAGCAGGCATCGAAACACGTTATCATGCCCAAGAGCCGCGCACACTACTATTGCATCACCGACGGCCACCAACATTTTATAGCAAGGACTTATTAAAGTTTATAGTGGGACTTCGAACAAAGTTATTCTTTGCCACGGTAAAATATATGAGGTTTTCGTACATAGAAAATATTGGAAAGATTTTTGGGCCATAGCGCCTAATTGGGAAGAGTTTAGAGATTGGGACAAGTATCAAATTCAAGCTACTGACATCTAGTTTCATTATTTGAATGCCTCACAAGCCAAATCGATTAACTCCATCAAAAAATACCTGTAGAAACTTAAATTTTCGCTGGGTTTTCAAATTCCACGTTCGTTATAAATGCAAACTGAGATTATATATTACTTCACTACAGCTGTATCTATTATATAGTTAAATTCAAAATGAATTGGGTACATTAGTTTAACCCACAGACACTAACATACCAAAATTTTGGGAAAGTGGAGTTAATCGATTTGGCAACTGGCACATTCATTTAATACTCGCATTCTCGAAAATACCTCTAGAATATCAAATTCGGATACGAATTTATGCAATTGGTGTTTCGGACGGACAAGATACCTCCATGGTGGCCACCAGGAAAAAGTTTAGTGATTGGAACTAGTATCAAATTAAAGGTATTGATATCTAGTGTCATTATTTAGCCATCTTACATAGCTCTGTTAATGAAATTACAGAACTCTGGTAACATAATCGGTTTCTCTGTCTCCTAGTTAAATTCTAATTTATCTTCACACACATCTTTTCCACCATGTTGTCTTATTATCTATTACTCCAACGAAAACCAACCATTTTTCAATTGGAAAAATGTATCGGATATTGACTGCTTGTAGTATGAACTTCTCATACATTAACATTCAAAAACTAACAAAAATAAGGTCATTAAGAAAAAACCAGATATTTTGTATAGATATATTGTTCCATTATTTTACCCAAAAAGAAATCCTTTGTAGTAAAAGTAAATCTAATATAATTTACGGATGCATATGTGTATGTCCTTTATTTATTTAAACAGAATTATTGAAGTAGTTGTGTTTTTACCCCGCTAAAGTTAATTATAGCTTTCATATTAAGCGTCATTTAAATTTTCCACTTGAGCAGTGACAATGTTGCCACATGTTCAATTTCAAGAAATGGCAGGATGGCAATAAATGATTATCTTATATAAATGTTATCATTTCTTGTGAATGAAAATTTTATCAAGAAGGAGAGACTCAAACAATAAATTTGCAAAATAGCTAACACATGATAAGTTCGTTCAAATTATTTTATTTAATGGAAGACTAGACTAGATTTTTATTTCCGATTCGAAAACAAAATGGAATTAAATTGTTCACAACAACGCGCGGCAAATATTATACATATTGGTCATGGTAGAATTATATAGCAGGAATAGTCGTTTAAGCAGGTTATTTAATTTTTTCCCGTTAATTTTTCGTTTCATTTAAAAAAATTGCATGCTTTTAAAACATTTTAGTACTTTTTAGTTTATACCTTTTTATATACTTGTATTGTTAGGAAATATTTGTGTAGAGTTTGACAAATGAAACGCCTGAAGAAAAATAAAATGTCTGTTGTGGCTGCCTACAACTACAACAACATCTACTGTTGCCATGTATTTGTTCACACTGACTAAAAACGTGTTGCCGTATCGCATTTTGTCACCCATTACAGCAAATGTTGCCACATTTCGTCGTATTAAGTGTGAATGGTTTTTTTTTTGACGTCATAGGTGGCAATAGCTGAAGGGAATAAAAAAAACAGCCCTAATATTATAATACAAAGTTGAAATAAAACGTACACAAAGAATATAGGGCGTCATAAGTTACAGCCATTTAAATCTCAACACTATAGCGCATGTTTTATATTTTTATGAGTTTTCCTGATTAAAAGTTAACATATGACGATGATTTTGAGGTTAGGAAAAGGTGTTAACATCGGTTGATTTTTTTATACCCTCACCATAGGATGGGGGTATATATCATTTAATACGTAAAAAATGTAACACATAGAAGGAACCAAATTAGACCCTTAGTATCTTTGGACGAAATTCGTTTTAGGACTTTTTAAGACTTTTGAGCCATGTCCGTCTGTCTGTCTGTCTGGCTGGTCAACACGATAACTGCCGTAAATCTTTACAGATGATAATGAAACTTTGTCAATATTGAGTTTGGGCATGAAAATGGGCGTTGTGACCACGCCCCTTCTGGTACCTCCCATACAAATCGACACATTTAGCACAAAATCATATTTCTTTCAAACCTTTCTTCTGATCGATGTGATTAGCTTACTTAACTGGAGAAAATTATCAAATGATCAAATATCAAAAGCTAAACACCGATTAAAGCAAGGGTGATTTTTCCACACCCATTGTGGTACCTCCCATACATAAGTTGTTAGGGCGTCTGGTTGTTCGGCATGAGAAGTCCCGCAAGACCAAACCAATCTTTTTGAAAGTTTGTACTAGTCAGTATTTACCCAAATAAAGATCTCCTATAAAAAATGAGCTGTTTTGCTACACCCATTCTGGTACCTCCCATATAAAAGTTGGGCGGATGACCGGTTGATCCACACGATAATTCTCATAAACAACACCCGATCTTAATAAAATTCGGTACTAGGCAATATTTTGCTAAAAGCTACTGTGTAACTTACAACTGATTATTGTGCCACGCCCAGTTTCGTACGTCCCATACAAAGGTTGGGCGTATTTGGGGTTTGCCAACTCGATATCTCCAATAAATCATAACCGATCTTAATAAAATTTGGTACTGATCAAAATTTTGGCAACAACTTGTCATGCCCATTTTTGTACCTCGCATATAAATATTGGGAGGGAAACTAACTAATTTGGGTATTCAATAATATTTAGCGCAATGTCGTCAATCTGCTGTTGAATATGGTCACTTTTGAGTATGGCCGTTATTTAACAGAACTCCCCCGCAATGGATGAGATACGGTATGGTGAGGGTATGATTAAGTCGGCTCACCCGACTCAAACTTATATACTGGTTTTTGGATTATTTGGCTTTCAGTGTTAAGTTTTTGCCAGTATACGGGTGATTCGTGACATTTGTCAAAGTCAAAAATGTTCAGTTTGAAACGCTTCCAAATCAGTGAGTTTTATTACCAAAGTTCGCTATCTGTAAAAAGGTGTTTCGCAAGTTCTCGATATCATAACCGACCCACTCAATGGGTACGTCAATAAACAGAATTGCTCAGAGCAGGCAGAGGATTTTCAATAGCTGCCACTTTACCCTGTTTGGTGCGGTTTATGGGCCTGACCACCATTGTACCGTACTTCTTCAAATACGATGATGGCCGCAACGGTACGGTCAATGTATCAAGGCATCATTCGATGATCACGGACAATGAAAGAATTGGACTAGGTCATGTGGATTCAACCAGAGGGTGGAAGATGCCCACGATTTGAGCCCACTAGACTATTTTTTGTGGGGCCAAGTCAAGTACCTCGTTAGACAAGCCAACCTTGATTGCTGCATGGGATTGGAAGACAACATCACACATGTCATTGGTGAGATACCGGTCGAAATGTTAGAATAAACCACGTGAAGCGTAGCCGTGGGCAACATTTTCTCGAAATAATCTTTAAAAAGTATCCATCCAAATAAATATTTCATTCACTTGTATACGTTTTATGTGTTTTCTTCAATTTTCAAGAAGCAAATGGCAAAAAATCACCCACTATTATTAAACCTTCAAGAGATTCATACCAACCTCCGAATTTTAGATACAGGAATTGACGAACTACCGATTGATCATATATAAGTATGTTCATAGAAATATCACTTAATCTGTATTGGAACAAACAATGGGACAATGTAGCTGAGCGAGCAATGAAAACAAAAAAAAAATTACTACAAGACGAAAGAGCCTTCTGATCTGGGCCTGTTTCCGATCTGTCACTGTTTCTGATCTGTCCCTTCTTCTGATCTGTGCCTGTTTCTGATCTGTCCCTGTTTCTGATCTGTCCCTGCTTCTGATCTGTCACTGCTCCTTTAACACTTGGAAGCTTTTGCAATGAAAACAGAGGGACAATTTTCTACAGAACGAAAGAGACTTCTGATCTGTTCATGCTTTTGTTCGTTGCCAATTGGAAGCTTTAGCACGAAACACAAGTCATACCTAAGAAAAATTTATAAGCTTCAGTAACTTTAAATATTTTCGAGCCGCATTGATACATGCCTAGGGCCAGTGTTTGGACAGCCTTGGTCTAAGCTATTCTAATTATAATTATTTATTTGTATTAATCCGGGAGGATGTTATATATTGTCACGAAAAATGATTTATATATTGGCAGAACTAACAATTGATTGGTAAATGAAGGTGTGATATGTGAAACTGTGGTATGTTAAACCAGTGTTTGAATGTTAAGGTTGCTGCTTGGTTGTTCTGGCTATTAACAAGCTAGTGAAGCTTAATATGAATCGCATGTCGGTAAACACATCGTTGCTGTTAGTTGAAAGCTACTACATATGATCTCACCACGAACGGGTATTGAATTCGCTAAGTAACTTCCTGCAAGAATCGAGAAATACTGCGAGATGGTTCGGGAAACGTCGGAATGCCGCGTTGTGGAGAGCTGTGACCTCTATAATTAGCGATACATTTTAAGTCAAGCTGTGTTTGAAGCTCTCTAGATGATACATCTTCGAGTGTTGTGTCGAATCGAATGGTGTTATTGATTATAGACTTATTGTGAAGTGTTAAGTTTTACAACAGAACCTAACTAACCAAATCGATCACAAAAATTAAAAAATTGGAAGAACGCTACACGCTGAAAATTTGTTCTTTTTTTGTTGTTGTTTGTATGCAAATATAACGTGTTTGTAGCTTGTCGTAAATACAGCATACTTGTCCCCAAACATATTGTGCTTGCTATTCAATATAATATGTTTGGGACACAATGATTAATAGGTGACAATATATGTATTTGTGACCCAAATGCTGCGTTGTTTGTTGAAAACTGCTGAAAGCAAAAACAATAAATAAAGAAATAAGCAAAAAGCAGAAGATCTTCAATTTATGAAAACAGTGCTTGCAGACATGAACATGGTTCCCGCAATTAGTTGCTGGGGGCGTTAGTTTTCAGCAACAATTGTATTCACCTTTTATGAATAATTTATTAAAAATGGGACGAAATGTAAAGACCGGAGTGGCAAAGAGAAAGTTAGAAATATTTCAGATGAAGTTACCAATGTGGTTACTGTGCCAACAGTGCACGGAAGCCGAATAGGAACTAATTTGTCAGGATAGTCTCAAATGATATACAAGGTGGCGCAAAAGTATACTTCCGATGTTTTTTGGCTGTAATTTAAAAAAAAAATGAAAAACTTTGATTCTTCTTATGGATTATTTTTATTTGGTCTTTTAATTCTTTTTACATCAAGTCGAGAATATGATGTCATGTAAATGGCCGCCTCCACAGTTGATTGTCATTTAAGCCCTTTTTATGGCATTTTCCATCACTTTGGCCAAAACTTCCGGCGATACGTCCTCACATTCTTGACGGATATTGTCTTTAAGAGCTGAGGCTTGTTGACATAAACCCGCGACTTCAAAAAGCCCCACAAAAAGAAGTCTGGAGCGGTCAAATCAGGCGATCTTGCTGGCCAGTGCAAATCGCCAAAACGGGAGATTCGGCGCCCGGGAAATGCATCCTTCAGCATATCGGTTGTGGCACGTGCAGTGTGTGCCGTTGCACCGTCCTGTTGGAACCACATGTTTTCCAATCCCAATTCATCAAGTTGCGGTAAAAAGAACTCGTTGATCATTGCTCTGTAGCGCTTACGGCGCTTCCATGACATCGACGGCGCTTCCATGACATCCTCGGCCACAGCAGCAATATTCTCTGCAGAACGGCTACTCCGGGGTCTGCCACGCCTGGCAGCATCTCGTGTTGTGCCAGTCTCTTCGAGGCGAGCGGCTAAACGTCGCAGTGTTTCACCAGTAGGCGTTGGACGGCCAGGAAATCTGCGACGAAATTCACGTTGTGCCAAAGTCACCGACCGATTATTGGTCAAATAAATAGTCAGCAATATTCCGCGTTCTGGAGCAGTGTAGCGTAACATTGTTTATTAACGTGTATTTCGCATGTGTTTACTTACACAAATGTCAAAACAGAACTGACATTAGGGGCCAATCGCAAAATTTATAGCATTTTCTGACATGAGGATTACTTTTGCGCCACCTTGTATAACTAACCAGACACTAATGGGGCTACTTTAAAAATATTGTAGTTTTCATTAATCCCCGTAAAGCGATAGGGAAGAGCTTCTTGCAGTCATTGACTATGAGAAGCTGGGGCAGAATTAAATTGTAACATCATCGGTACACAGAGGAGTAAATAACACCTGGCTGAAGTAATGTCACGGTCCTGTTTCGGGTTTGAAACCATATACCATGTCACGGAAGCCGCATATTAAAAAGTATGTTGCTCTATTTTGAAAAGCGAAATATTTATCAAGATTATTAATATGCTGATGGACTGAACAGGAATAACCAATCTTGACCATTTAAAAAAAAAAAAAACTTTTGCCTATGGCGCTTTTTCGTTTCACATCAAACAACACTACTACGGTTATATGCATCTCAAAAATTAAATTTCTTTTGTTGTATTACACGTAATAGCAGTTTTTCGATTCTGAAGACCTATTATATATTATTGAAATAAAGGTTTATATTGAAAAAAAGGTTTATCGTTGTCTACACATTTCGGCCCGGAAAAATAAATAGAAAATTTAATTCGTGATATGAATACCATTCATTTGAGTACCCGCACTTGCCTACTGGTAGATGACCCTAGGTGAACTCGTTTTATACCCTGTGACCCTCAATGGTCCAACCTCCATCCATCGCTTGGACGTAGGTAATTCAGCCAAATAATCTCATATAACATGATACAGAATACATAGTCCTAAGCATTTTAATAGGATTATTAACGATTTTTAGTGAGAATTAAATTTCGTCTTACTTACATTCATAATGACAGAGAGACACGGGTGGTCGATAATCCAAGTTATTGCCCTAAAATAAAAAGAGGGGAAAAATTAACTATTATTTTACATAAATTTACAAATATAGAATTAATATGTTTAGATAATAGTCGAATTTACATTATAGTCGTCATACTTGGGATAAGTTAATTAGATTGTAATCATTTTATTATAGAGAATAGTTATTTTTTATTTATTTGCGTGTAAAAATAGGCATTTTGTTAAAATCCGCTGAACAGTGCTGTAGGAAAAACGACGAATCGTGGTTGTCGCGGTCTGGTCCACACTATGTTCCCCCGCAGCAATATTTTAGCACAAACGACCTAGTTTCTTCGAATTTCTGCATCAAAAAAAAACTTTGAAAATAAAGCTCTAACATTACCACAAATAATTGCTGTCAAAACAGTGAATTAAAATGAAATCGCTGGTAGTAATAGACTATAATACGGGTATTCCAACAGGGACTAGATATTACAATTTAAAAAAAAACAATTAGTGTTGGAACTCACGGGCGATGTGTTAATACCTTTTTGTTACACGGTACATTTTCGATTTCTATGAACACGTTAGTAAATGTTACATAGGAAAATAAAAAAAGTATAGTTTTTGTGCAGAAGACTCTTTTGATATTGCACTTTCTTTTTCCTTACATCTGCTTTAATATTAGATGTAATATTGTGAAAATAAACAGAGCGACGACAAAAAGTATTAAATAGTATCATGGTACAAACAAATGGTAGAAGCACTAGCCCAGCTAATTTGAACTTTTTTCTGGAGTGAGTTTTTCTCTTATGCCAAAGTTTGTTTACTTTTGTTTGAATACAACCACTGTTCGCCGACAGTTAGTGCTTTTGAAATGTTTTCTCCGTAAAAATCACATAGAAATGTTTTAATTGTCATACCAATCAAAAATATCAAATAAAACACACGCATTTTGTAAACGGAACTTATTCCAATTTTGTATACAGTTTCATTATTTTTCAATCAGCCGAGTTAACACAATACAGACACTGAGCAAAAACAAAATGCCTGTGGCCGTCGGTGGTACAATGGTAGTGTGCGCGCCTCTTGTACATGAGACCCTGGGTTCGATCCCTGCTCAGACCACCTTAAAATTTCTTTCGGCGGCGGTCACCTCGCACAGTGACGGCGACGCTATCGAGTACTTAGCCATGAAAATGATCCTCAAAATTCTGTTCGGAATCGGTGTAAAACTGTAGGTCCCAATCAGTGAGTATAAAACTGGAAAGCGCACAGCTCAGTGATTGTGAGAAGCTCTCCCCTGTCCCTTCAGGGGATTTAATGCGAAACCATTTATTTTTATTTGTTTTTTTGGCTTGTTGTATTTGTTGTCGTACTGCATCTGCCATTATATTTCTACCATGAACAGTATAGAGAACTTATTGCACTCCTTTTTCGCGCTCATGTAGAGAGTCTGAGTAAAAGAGCAGAACCGAGTCTTATTCTCTTTATAGAATATATCAATATAAAAGCACCTTTTCGACATTGTTATTACATAAAACAATACGAAAACCATAAATGTGTCAAAAGGCATTATTGATTCTATTCTATACTATACTAAGCAATACTCTTTGGCGACGACGACCTGCTTGTTTGTTTTTAAGCATAGACTATTATTGTACAACCACCACGTATATGATGCTAACGCTGTGTGTTGTTTGCATGTGATCACTTTGATAGATTGCCCTACCCGTGCCTATAGATGGTAACACATAAAAAACACTTTTCGTTAAACATATTAACGATTATTTTATTATATTTGGAAGCCTTATCAATAACATTATGTGTGGAATGTGACGTGCTTTATTAAATAGTCACCGCAGCTTCAGTGGGTAAGAGTTCAAATTGCCGATGGCTTTGGCTCATATATCTGACTGAATTTGAACAATGGCACGGCATATATTTACTTTTACGGTCGTTTGCGGTTTGTTGGCATAGAACGTCGTCTATGCCCACTGTGACATCAGCTGTCTATTTTCATTCCACATATTATTCAAATCCGATTCATCCCATTTTGATCAAAAGAAATTGCAAATCATCGATGGGTAGCGCTGTCCGTCGACGGTGATAGCAATATAATCATCGTTGTCGAAGAAGTATCAACCGATGGCAGTCGATGTACGAAGCTCTTGTACATGCTCTGACCACTTTACATTTCTTTCTACGACGGTGATCTCGGTTAGTGACGGCGACGCCACCGTTCGGAACCCGTAAAAAACTGTGTGTGTAAAATTAAAATCTGCACGGCCAACGGATGGCAAGAAGCTCTTCCCTATCCCTTTGGGATGTACTGGTAAACTATTTATTTTTTATGTATGGACCGCTGATGTCACCGTCTCAAAATCCACATCAAACAGGGGCTTTCTTATATGGATTCATTCCGACTGGTGGATCTCGTCTAGACTGGTATCGTTCCCAGCCCAGTTATTTTCATGATTGACGTATCCATTCAGTCAAAAACCATAGAGTAATAGGTAATGTTTCTCATCAGCAGTTTTGCGTTCTCTTATAGCCTCTTAGGTAGATGGAGATTTGTTGGAGTTGCAGTTAGATGTCGGACATAAGTGAACAAAAATAATAGAGAATACATATGAACATGACAATCAAACACTATTTAATCTAAGTTTACGTCCATTTGCTCATCGCTTATACTTATTCTCCCATCCATCCTGTCCTCTGACAAATCTTCAATTAATCCCATTCTCCCATCCATTCTCGCCTCTATCAAATCATCAACTACTATTTTTGTCAGCTGTAGCGTGGATGTCGTAAACTACAGTATTTTCAATTGAAATTTAAAAACATCAATTTAATTTTGAAAAATATCTATTAAAATTTAAAAATTCTATTTGAAATTTGAAATGCATCAACGGAAATTTAAAAAAACATCAATTGAAATTTGAAAGATATCATTTGCAATTGGAAAGACTTCAATTGAAATTTAAAAGAAATCAATTGAAATTTAAAATTCGTCACTTAAAAATTTAAAAAATATTAACCGTGGGCGTCGGTGTTGCAATGGTTAGTGTGCGCGGCTCTTGCACATAAGAATGTGGGTTCGATCCCTGCTCAGACCACCTTACATTTGTGTTGACGACATTCAGTTCGCTTAGTGATGACGACACTGTCGAGCAGTTAGCCCTGAAAAAACTTCTCAAAATACCGTTCGGAACCGGTATAAACTAGAAAGCGCACATCTCACCGATCGTGAGAAGCTCTCCTCAATAACTTCATGGGATAATAACCGATTTTATTTACTAGATTTTTAAATTTCAATTGTTGTCTTGTAAATTTCAGTTGATGAATTTTAAATTTCAATTGATGTCTTTTAAATGTCAATTTAAATTTCAATTGATGTATTTAAAATTTCAATTGATGTTGTTTTTTAATTTCAATTGGTGAATTTCAAATTTCAAAAAATATTTTTAAATTTCACTTGATTTTTTTCAAATTAACATTGCAAATGGTGTAGAGAGAAAAGTTAGCATGCCCATACCCTCCAATAATTGTGCAGTTTATACAAAAAATAAATAAAATATTTCCTGCAATTTCCACAAGATGTTGTTATACTCCGCGTAGAAGGAGAGAAGGATAACAGCATCTCACAGATTATAAATATATTATTCTTTATGTTATTAATTTCTATAATAACATTTTCCAATCTTTATTTTGGAAATCTCCCGATACTTCTGTGATATTAAACAATTGATCACGCTATTCGCGAGTTAGTGCCCAAAATAATGTGATAAGTAATTGGATAGACAGTATTTGCTTCGTGTTAATTGTGGCCGTCGGTGGTGCAATGGTTAGTGTGCGCGGCTCTTGTACATGAGATCCTGGATTCGAACCCTGCTCTGACCACCTAAAATTTCTTTCGGCGGCGGTCACCTCGCATAGTGACGGCGACACTATCGAGTATATAGCCATGAAAAAGCTTCTCAAAATACCGTTCGCAATCGGTGAATGTAGGTCCCAATCAGTGAGTGTAGGTCCCATTCAGTGAGTGAAAACTGGAAAGCGCACAGCTCAGTGATTGTGAGAAGTTCTCCACGGTCCCTTCATGGGATGTAATGGGAAACCATTTTTTTTATTTTACATCCAAATCAGCCACGTGAATGATATCGTATTCCATTATTAATAGAATATTTGCCACTTGTCACACAGGAAATCTTAAAAATCTTTAATTTATAGAGTTTTTAAAAAGATCGTGAAAATTGCACCACCTTCAGTTCTCGAATATAATAATTCAATGTAGGGTTGAAACATATTTATCACAGCAATCAAACATATTCACCACAGCAATGCAACACATTCCCCGCAGCAACGAAATGTATTCATTGCCACAGCGAAAGATTTTTATCGCAAAAATAAATATCTTGCATTGCAGTAACACAACTTCTTCAGATACTGAACCCATTGTCCTTGATGGAATAAAATAAATCAAATATTCGTCGAAGTGACAACAATAGTCCTTTTCAAGTACGTATTGCATTTTGTGGTAATTTGTGTGTTCACGGTAAAACATCTGTCGTTTTTTATTGTTTGCATGCAACTATAAAGTGTGTTTGGAGGTTGTAGCAAATATAATATACGTGCGCCAAACACATTGTGTTTGCTATTGAATATAACATGTTGGACAAACAATGATTAAATATTTTTGTCACCCAATTATGGCGTTGTTTGTTGAAAACTGGTGAAACCAAAACCGTCACAGACAACAGAGAATCAAAACCGCAGCAGATCTTCAAGTTATGAAGACAATGCTTGCACGTAGGTATATGGATGTTCCAAACATATACATGGTTCCTGCATAATGTCACAGGATTCATAACTGAAATTTACAGTTAATACGATTATTGTGGATTTTAATGGCTAAGATTTGTTGTATAGCAATTGTAATGTTATGACAATAAACTATTTGCAGTGTTGGACAAATAGCCGACAAATTGTTTACTGCAACAACAAACATACGTTTGCTAAAACAAAAAATTAGTATTATTTTCCCATTTTCTCCAATAATTTCTGCTAGGTTTACTACTCTATTTTTCTGAGTGCATTTACATAATAATTTCCAAACTATTGCTGGCTCTATTATCTATTTGCGACCTTCGATTTCCTGTCACTTTCATTTGCAACAATTTGTAATGCTCGGCGATGAAGTACCTCAAGTCTGTCCTCCTTGTAATTTAACTTGACTTTATACCTCATCTTCTACCTAAAACTTTTACTGGCACGTGACAACTTGTGTTCAAACTTTTTCGTTTAGAAACTTTGATCGTATGCACGGCACGTACAAATAGATCCATACGCGCAATCATATGTATATGGAGAGAGGGTTTCTCTACATTGGAATGATGCTATATAGGCATGGGAGACTGTTAACAGTAAGAACCATTGCAGAATTGGGTGAATATATTCTACATACAAAGTTTGATCAAAACCCGAACCTTTACCATAATTACTTCGTAACAAATCGTCCAATACCTTGAATGAATGCCCTTTTCTAATTAATTCGAGGAGAACGATTGTTTTAAATTGAAAAAATTTCTTAAAAATACCATCACTTAAATTCGTAACCCTATTCTCACTTTGATTTTGTAAGTGGACAAACTTGCACAATCAAATACGAGTACGTACATTAGGGTGTGCTATAAAAGTGTTTTTTTGAAGGCAGTGCGCATTGAAGGCTGGCTACAGTACTGTCACTCTGCAGTTTTTGCAAACGAACTTACCGGCGATTGACGTTTCCATTAATAGAGTAACTTGAAGAAAATATAAAGGAAAAATCTAGGGAAAACTTCAACTGGCGGGCGGTGCTCCAATAATAACCGTAAATCGAGTAAAGTGTATGGGAAAAATTTATGTTGAACGAATCCAATGGGCCCGAGGATGATTCTCGAACTCTTCCGGTTCGATAAACTGTGGAAGATGGAATTTGAAAAAAAGTCGTAAAATTCGAATGACCAGTTTTTGATCTGTTTTTTTATTTATGATTTGAACGGTGACAAATAATCGAAAATAATAAAATTTTAAATTTTTGAACGTCAATAAAAAATTTTTTTGTAAAGCATGAAACACATAGACGACGACAGGCTACCGACCACAACCTGTCAAAAATAAAATACATGCGTTTATATGCAAGTGAATATTTTAACGACGGCAAGGCGACACGACTGCAGGTTGTTGTCTATGCTACTTATGTAGCTGTAGTTGAATTAAACTAATTTCTATTTGTGTGGGCGACAATCAACAGGTTAGAGCTGTCAATGCCTGAAGTGGCACCACTGACAGAATAATCAACTGTTTTCACAATTTTTGTTATGTTTGTAATAATATTTATTAAATATTCTCCAGACATTTTATTTTCTTCTAACACAAATAACACAATAACACAAACGTCAACATTACAGATCAGCTGTTTACTTTGCAGTTGCCGTCTTGAAAATAATTCAGTAGCTGCCACACGTCTACATTTGCAGTCAGCGGCATTTGTAGTCGTGTGTTCATGTAGCCTGTCGTCGTCTATGTGTTTCATGCTTTATGGTGGGAAGAAAATAGGGTTTTGTGGGATTTATATTAAAAAATAATTTTGATGTTTATATTTTTCATTGCATAATCCATCAACAGGCGTTATTCACTAAAAACCTGAATTTGGTAGACACAATGCAAATCGCAGTGAAAATTGTTAATAAAATTCGAGGTGGCCATAATGCTCTGAGCCACCGAAAATTTAAAACTTTTCTTGATGAAGTAAATGCCGAGTATAGCGATTTAGTAATGTACACTGAAGTAAGGTGGCTCAGCAAGGGACGTTGTCTTCAAAGGCTATACAGTCTTTGTGAAGAGGTTATTTTGTATTTTGATGGGAATCCATCGAAAGGAACAGATGAGCTAGTAGCATATTTAAAAGATCAAAATTTTATTTTAAATTTTTCATTTTTGACAGACATGACAGAATTTGTGAATTTACTAAACCTGGAATTACAAGGTAATAACAAACAAATTTTTGAGCTCGTTTTAGCAGTTAATCAATTTATTAAAAAAATTGAAATTTTAATAACCAATTTGAAAAATGGAAATTCAATTAGTTTGAAAAGAGCAGCAGAATGTTTTCATGAATTTACAGATAAAGATAAATTAAATGAATATGTTAATGTACTCGAAGATATATTAGCAAACTATAATAACCGTTTTTACGATTTTTTAAAAATAAAAGACTTAATTGAACTACATGATAATCCTATGTTATGTAATATCGACAATCAAAAATCAGATATTAGAGAAGAAATTATTAAAATGCGAACAGATTTAAATTTACCCCCTAGCTAGTGGAATTCAGTTCTGGAAAAATGCTAATGAAGACATATATTTTAAAACTAAAAATGAGATTTTTAAATTGTATTCAATGTTCGGATCTACAGATCTGTGATTTACCTTGCAAATATTCATTAATAATTCATCTTTGGACTCCATTTTATTTTTAAGGTATGTGGTATTACTTTCGTTTACTGAAATAATCGAAATGTCCAAATTCCGGTCCCAAACAATCATCAAACAATTGCATTCGTACGAAATAAGTTTAGCGAAACAACCCTGTACTTGATTTTGCCTACGAAAATTTCGCATAGAGCTGAGTACCAACAAATGAAAAGTGATCGAAAAAGTAGTTGCGCAATTTTTTGTCTATGAACAAAAACGGGGGAATCACACCTCAATGAACATAGTTACATACTTGTCTGATGTATGAACGCGTTGGTAGTGGTTTTCTCATTTATAAAAATATCTCGTTCATGCTTTCTTTTATTTCGACTATAAAAATTGTTTGAAATCATATTCTTACAATTTTGTTGTCCGCTCATGGGAGATGTTTGATACCAAAAAGGTGTCCGCGTCCGTCCAATGGAGCGTCCGCTTAAGGGAGCATGATTTCTTCCTTAAACAAGGCGAAAATTTTTGGACCAAGAAATTTGTCCGCTTAAGAGAGCTGTCCGGCTAAAAGAGCTGTCCGCGAGGAGAGCTTTCACTGTACTTATATTTGTGAATCCTCATTTTCTTTTTTAAAATTAATCAAAAGTAAAAGCAGAAGTCGTCTTACAGACGAACACCTCGAAAATCTCCTTCGAATAAAATGTTGTCCATATGAAATCGATATTGCTGATGTTATGAAAAACGAAATGAATGAATGAAGTGAAGAAAAAATTTAAATAAATATATAAATTTAATATTAAAATTTAATTTTTCAAAATGTTTGTCGTTTATAAGTTTCCATTTTTTTTATTTAGCTTCAGTGGCTTTTTTGTTGTTTTTTTTACTTACTAATTTTTGTTTTGTTGTTGTTGTTGTTTTATTGCTATATTTGCCTTACAATTAGCATAATGCAGATAACAGTACATTTTTTTAAAATCAACAGAAATTTTTACTAAAAAATTGTAGATTGCTGATTGCAAAGTGCAAGATTTTTATTCGCATTAAAAAAAAATCAACAAAAAAACTTAAAAAATTTCACATTTTTTTATGATTTTTTGTCTACTAATATTTATCAAATTTTTTGCTGATTTGTGCAGATTAATTTGTTACTTTCAGTAAACTTAAATTTAGCTCAAATGTAACTAAAATATAGCAACATTTTTTACTAACATTTTTCTATGAGTGCACTGATACGCATTGAGAGAGAAAAGCTGCAACTCACTCATACAAGCACAAAATAAGTTTGTATATGTTTGCCGATGCCTGCTTTAGACCACGCCAATCTTGCACTGACCATGTAAACAGTCTACGTATCATTGTGGAGCAACCTGTGTAGTGATGATCCCCGATATATCTAATTTTCATAGACTTTGCCAAAGCATTCGATACTCTCCATCATCAGACGATATTCCACGCAATCCAATGCAAAGGAATTCCACCCGAATTAACTGACGACATCAGAGCTCTGTAACAGAATTCAATAAGCCGAGTACTGCATGCAAGTTTGCTGAGAAACCAAATTGGTGTAACCACTTGAGTACGACAGTAATATGTTTTATCACTTTTGATATTTAACATCGTACTGGATTCGGTCGTCGGAGAAGCAACACGCATTAGAGGGAGCATCACATGGGGTATGAATGGTTGCCTGGAGGATCTGGACTATGCCGATGATATCTGTATGCTGGCCCACAACTACTATGACATATCAGCCAAATTGAATCAAGTACACCAGATACCATCCAGTGTTGGCCTACATATTAACATCGGCAAGACAAAGGTTCTACGAATCAACACAGATTCGTTGATAACATTGTTAGCAACGTAGAACTCGCGGATTTTCGGTCTTTTTGAAAAATTTAAATGAATTATGCACTTTCTGTTGACTTCTGTTGTTGGTATACATTTGTGTTGTATTTAACACAACTATTTTACCACACAAACATGAAATGCGGTTGGTGTTGCCTTGTTGTATGTAATGTACTAATAACTCTATCTGGTATTATTGAACTACTGCATTCCACTATTCAACGTTTACATGCAACCATACCTATAAAGTTAAAATTATTGAGAGAATTGACTTCTCTACTATGTTGTACTCTATGAATCAGACTTTCATTACACGTTTTTTAAGCGAGTACACCCTAACGTTTATATTCAAAATAAATCGTAAGTGAACAACACAAGTCACAATTGTATGCCAAAGATAACAAGTTAGTTTTGTGTGTGTCATAATTAACACGGTAGCACTAACTAAGCAACGAAAGATAAATAGGAGCAAATCTGTTTGGAGGAAAACTTGAACTCCCAAACTGAAAATCTATGAACCCTCTTTCAACTGAACAACTTTGGGGTGAACAGCAAACAGAGTTACAAAACAGATACATACAAGAGTGCTGTTAAATTTTAAGGTGTTAGCGTAACATAATTTATATATCAACTTTCAAAGAAAATTAGGCAAAAACACCACAAAAAAATTCCTTCAGACTAAGAGATTTACAGTCAAAGTGTCTCGTTCCTGATCTACGACTTTTTTCAATCATTTTAGTGCTAAAAATCGATTACAATTGAACGTGACTGAAACATTTAATGGCTGCGTTTCCAATGAAGATGTTAACAGCAGGAGATACATCCATATTCACAACCAGCTTTCGAATTCATTACCAGGGTCCTTGGATACTTTTATACCTCAGGAGGACTTTGCAATCTTTCCATAAAAGACATTTGAAATGTGTTCTGTCAGACAAAAAGTGCGAAATGAATGAATAACTGAGTGCTGAGTAAGTGAAAACTTTATGAAAACATCAACTTTCCACATTCTGGGACACTCATAAATATTTGTCGTTGTACTCAAGAGAACAACTGCAATAGTTATTATTACTGATGTTATTATTGTTGTGTTCATACTGCATACCAAGTGGTCTTGAGATTTCAAACAGAAACTCCACATGGAAATGGCAAATACAGACAGATTCCCCGGCATAGGTACGAAAGATGGGCCTAAAAAGTACATTATTTTCAAAAAGAACTACACGCTTTCACCGAACGATTGTTTCGATGTTTGTGAAACAACGTTTAGGTCATTATGCTACCGACTCCCTACTCTATGGGAGGAACTGTGTGGGATGTTTTTATTGAATCTCTAACTGCATTCAACTCCATCAATATTTCCACATTAAGTTGATCGCATCGTACATGCATCATAAATAAAGGGACCCGGAGGCAAGAGGCCAGTGGGCATCAGTACACTTAAGATATATCATACAGGAAGCAAAAATGGTATCCTAGTGATTGTGGACGCAGACAAAAACCCACTCAATTCACTATGGTGTAGCACTGACAACAACGAGAGCGGTTACACATTTATTAGGCGCATTTTGCCTACATTGCTTGCCTTCATTTGTATAGCAACCTAAGTCGTGTTAAGCGACATTTGAAATTACCGCCTAAATATCTGTCTCAGCTTGCACAAAATTGTAGGTATGAAAAATTCAGCAAAAAAAGACGATAGGAGTCGGTATAGTGAATTCAAATATAAGAAGAACAAAATAATCATTTTCAAGAATGCATACGTATCATGCGTTAGATCAAGACAACTATATGAATGTGCCAGTTGCCAAATCGATTAACTCCACTTTCCCAAAATTTTGGTATGTTAGTGTCTGTGGGTTAAACTAATGTACCCAGTTCATTTTGAATTTAACTATATAATAGATACAGTTGTAGTGAAGTAATATATAATGTCAGTTTGCATTTATAATGAACGTGGAATTTGAAAACCCAGCGGAAATTTAAGTTTATGCAGGTGTTTGTTGATGGAGTTAATCGATTTGGCAACTGACACATTCATATATAACTCGAAATTATCGGTAGTTTGCCACTTTTGTTTGCAAGCAAGCAATAATCGGTAGCTTGTAACAGAAACACGATTGTTCTTTACCTGTTTGGTACTAGAGTAGTTATAAGACTAAGCACCAATATGCCGACTTTCCTCACCAGCTTCAAGAAGCAGGTACTAGGTGCCAACTTTGCAACGGAGGACCTGTACCGCATGAACAGAGAATGGAATGTCGTTGATAAAAATTCGTTCCATGATCAGAAATACAATGGATGCCTCAGCCAGAAATTGTTCAGCGTCATGCGAATAGGACGAATACCCCCTTTATAAAAAGACCTGCAAGAACTAACTGGGATCAGAATCATCTGTGGAGATAATGTAGATGACACAAAGACTGCAGCGGACAGAGTCACCAACGCTCTCAGCAAGTGGGTACAAATCTTTTGTCCCAGACTGAAGCCTAGGAAAAGAAATAGTAGCCTCCCTGGTGGCACGTAAAACCTGCAGTGAACAAGTCATGGCCTTTGAATACTTAATAAAGCCAAGTATTCAAGAGACAAGGAGTATTGTGATAACTACAAAGTTATGCCATTGCAGTACAAAAATCCGGTCAGACGGGCCAAGAGAAATTCGCTGATGCTATTCCGTAAATCAATAAAAGCTACATCCGAGTCGTATAGGTTAAGGAAAATACTGGTACAAGCCAACACGACGATAGGATAACTGGAGAAACTTTCTGGACTGTGGACGGTCTGCCGACAAGATTCGCTCAATAAACTTCCTTTTTCGTGGCAACTCATTGGACGAGGAAACCGCTGAAGTGAACGTCCTTCTCATATTGTAGAAGGAACCGTAAAAATTGTAACAAAATCCAGCATTATATGGGCTATCGGCAGATTTAACCCCCTTAAGTCGGTCTCCCGGACCCAACATGGTATCACCATCGGAACTTCAGGCTGTGGCCGTGTGATCCACGATATGATTAAGTTATACATCGCGTGTATAGATTTTACACACCTAAAGGCTGCAGGACTACAGTAGTGGTGTTTATTCCCAATTAGGCAAAGACCTGACACACAGTTCCTAAATACTTTGGGCAGATATATAATCGTTATCTACGGCGCAGCATGCGTACTGCAAGGGCAGATAACCAGAAACAGACCTCCATGGATTAGTAGGATTTCTAGAAAATTTATAGCGGTTCTCCGTATAGAGCTGGCGTTCAGAATATTATGTTTAGTGGGCTATGGGGCTTGTGTACGAAATGCTCACCACGAGGCGTGGCAATGCCGAATTGGTTAGCTCAACCTCCATCAGGTATGTTAATAGAGGCACAACTCAATTAGGAGTCTTGGTTTCACTTCTACGAAACTTTTCTATAAATGGAATGCTGGTCCCTCTCGCAAATGCGGTGGAAAATTTGTTGCAGACATAAGCGAGGTAGCACTAACTGTAAGGGGTAAGTATCCCAGCACCGTAAGGAGCATTCTCCATAGGATTGGTTCAATATCTGCCATCAGGTTAAGGTAACTGCCACAATGGGGCATGGTCGGAATCGTACACAAAGGTTCTCCCAACATTCCTGCACTTATCGACTAATAGGACCAATATTCGATCGGAAATACCAGATTCTTATTCCGATTGGAATTAATAGAACGAAGCAGTTCTTAGTATAAAGAGATATGCGAATTTTTACAACGTTGGGTGAAAACTAATGTTCAAATATGGCATAGAGTCAACCCTTTGAGCGCGTGGCAAGCGGAAATAGTGGCTATTAGGGAAGTGACCGACTGGCTGAGGGATAATACTCCAGGTGCAATTGGGGACAAATTCTACTCTGACAGTTAGGCGATCATCAAGTCCCTGGGATTAATATTTCTGAACTCAACATCTGTTGCAAACTACCTCAGAACTCCTAACGAGATAGCCTAGTAGTACTATATTCTTCTGATAAAGGTGCCTGTACGGATGAGCTGGCAAGAATTGGACAAGAATTGTATTGGCATATCTTGAAACAAGGTTCCTATGTGGTGATGTAGGAGAGGTTGACTAGTGCATAGGTTGTGGATAGTAGACAGTATGGAAGTTTCAAGCCAAACTATATGTTGGTGTTCTCTTCTCCCCAAACATGTCATCCGAAAATGCGGCAGTGCTGAAGCAAAGAAACACTGAAGCACTATGCACCTAGCATCGGTTAATCAGAAATAGAATGGCTGGTCAGATGACGAATACCCGTTATCCAATCCTTATATGTTGTGATATCAACTCTGCTAAAAAAAGGCAATAGGAAAATGCGGGGGTCTGAACCCGCGTATACTTCATTGGGTGTGTTCGGCAGTATTATCTTCTGGTGGCCGGCTCTACGGAAATCCACCTATTGCGCGATACTAGATAAAGTTCGACAAATGGCAGATGTGTGTATCGCTGGTGCGCTGGGAACGACACCGATTAACGCTCTAAATGTCATACTACATTAAATACCACTGGACATTGTAACTACTTAGGAACCTGTCACTTTAGTCAGAAAATGGCTTCGGGCACACTGTCATTCTCAAAGCAATGCCTGGCCTTCCAGGTATAGTCGATTACACTTGGCCGAACCTTTCTTCGACAATAAGTACTACACTCTTAGACCCGATAGATCAGAATGGAATGGTCGCATGGCTTGACATCGGAGATTCGAAAACTTCTGTATAGATGACTCACAACTTGAGTAGGTTAAAGTAGGCTTTGGTGTATTTTCTAATGACCTAGGGCTTTCCATTGCGAATATACTGTTTGATCACTGTAGTGTCTACCAGGCAGAAACTTTAGCTATTAGGGAAGTAGCGGAATGGCTGAGAAGCAATGTTCTGACTAACGTCGGAGTCAATTTTATGTTTTGTAGTCAAGCTGCCATCAAGTTCCTGAATATTGTTTTCCAGAATTTGAGAACTAACCTCGACTGTCGCAGATCTCTTAATGAGATGGCTGAATAGTTTAATATTCACCTTATTTGTTTAGGGAACTGCGAAGCAGATGAACTTGCCAGACTGGGGACTAACTTTCACACAGGGAAAAGATTAGTTGGATATCAATTCAGGCATGGGAAATTCCATGCTAAAGTCTATATTATGATTAGAATTCATAATTGTCAAACATCAGAATTGTTTGTCGACGTTATTGATAGATTAAAAATAGGTCTTACTAAATACAAGTTGCTACTATCGAATTTTAGTTGTATTAACCTATTTGAGTATTTCAAAAACCTCATTCATCTGAAATGGAAGATACAACAAATAAAAAGTACAATATTAGAAATATTAGTTACTGTAATCATAATTTAGTTTCTGTTACAAAAACACTTGTTACAAAGGTATGTATTCGATTTTTTACAAGAGGCTTTGTTGTTAAAGAGAAACTACGTATATTGGAACGTTACACGAGGACTTTACAGAAAATCTAATATTTTAAACAGAAGGTGATAAACAAAGTTGTGAAAAAACAATAAAGTGTATATATCAGCCAGCGAAGAATACATATTATCATAAACTGAGGTGAAGAGAGACATTTGAATATACTCGTTGAATATGACGCCACTATTGACGCTTTCACAAACACATGTAAACACTTATGGACACTTGGCTGGAGGAACTATTATTCTGGATGACACAAATTAACTTAAACATACATATGATTCCCAGGGTAACCCATCCCCATTTAAGAAAAATTTAGAAAACTGTCTGTATCTGGATTTCTCACAAAGTGTTTCAATTCGCATGAAATAATTTGTTTTCCATAAAATCGCTAAAATAAGAAAATCGCAATAAAGACCAAAAATGGCTATATCTGGGAAACGGTGCGTCCAATCGCAAAAATAACAAATTTTATTAATTTTGTTTATATTTAGATATAAAATACACAATTTTAATAAAAAATTATTTGTTTTACTTTTTTTCTATAAAATTCATAATTGGTTAAAGCATCACCAAATGGTTGTGACAGCCACCAAGTTCAAGTAATTACTTTAGTTGAGCATACCAATATATTATTTGGTACAACCGAATTAGTTTTTACATTTTTCGTTCATCCAACTAATTGAATATTCACCACTACAGGATAATTTGATTGCTACAACTAAAACTCTATCGACAGATCTCATTTATTTATTGGTGTTGTGGCTTCAACTAAATATTTCAGTTCTTGCAACCAAAACTGAATTACAAATCAATTGATATGCACAACATTTGGTGATAAAGAACACACTTATTGGTAAACACAACTGAATAATGTGATAGTCCAAGGAACCGAAAAATTTTAGTTGGCTGTAAATATAGTTGTGACAACGAATCTCTTCTCTGTGTGTATATGCTCCAGGAGTCCTAGAACATGTGGGCATTGGGCATGCCTTTAACAACTTGCCGTGGCCGACGGTGGTGCAATGGCTAGTGTGCGCGGCTCTTGTACATGAGAACGTGGGTTCGAACCTTAAATTTCACGGTCACCTCGCTTAGTGATGGCGACACTATCGAGTACTTAGCCATGAAAAAGCTTCTCAAAATGCCGTTAGGAACCGGTGTAAAACTGTAGGTCGCAATCAGTGAATGCAAAAATTAGAAAGGGCACATCTCACTGATTGTGAGAAGCTCTCCTCAATTCCTACAAGAGATGTTATGGGATACCATTTTTTTTCCTCAACTTGCAAGCTCTTCTTGAGGAATTGTGACCATACGGCAAATATCTGCAGGTGGTCACTAGTAGGAAACTGTGTACATTCCAAGCTGACGGGTCTAGACTTGAAAATGCTATGGTTATGGCTTATATGTCTGTAGTGATGGGTCACTGTCGCATTGGACGGCACGCAGAGAGACTGAAAGTCTTGACAAATTACTTTTGCAGGATTTGCAATACCGTCGATGGTTGGAGTGCGCGGCTCATGTACACGAGAACGTGGGTTCTGTCTCTGCTCTGACCAGCTTACATTCCTTTCGACGACGGTCACCCCGCTTAATGATGTGCGACACTATCGAGTACTTAGGCATGCAAATGTCTCTCAAAATCGTGTTCAGAACCTGTTCAAAACTTAAGGTCTCAATCATTGAGTGTAAAAACCATGCAAATGTCGTAAGCTATGCTGTCGTAAGCTATGCTGGTTTTAGTAACGAAACTTTACCATATTTCTCACTTCCTATGAATATATTCGCTAAGGCAACGAACAAATTAACTAGGCGACAAACAAATTAACAAATTTACTTTGTCTCTCATGAAACTGTACTAAATTCCCAAAAAACATCATCCCTGACACTACATTCAGGGCCAATTAGTTAGGAAACATTTTTATATGCATGTGTTGTGTGGTAATTTGTTTGAATAAATTAGTGATGTACACATGTACAAAACATGTACATGAGCGCAAATGTGTTCATCTTGCTACTAATTGCAAGTGTCTAAGGATAGCCTGACTGACTGTCTTTTATGGCCGACCATGTAGTCTGTTGGGTTTTAAGTTCTTTCAGTTCTAATAAACTAAAAGATTGTGTTTCTTTAATATCTACAGAGCAACTAATTGTTGTACGGTACACGGTTAGAAAAGTAGATACTACATATATGTAAATACATGTACAGATATCAAGTACTAATTGTGTAGAGTATTAATTACTATTATAAACAAATTATGGTTAACAATATGAGAAGTATACTTGTATATTAACATTTTCGGATAAATAATATATGTGACCCGGTCTATGAAAAGGTGGCTTATGACTCAAAAAGCAAATTTCGAGAAATCAGCTGTTAAAGATAAACAATGCATTTCGTCAGTTTCTCGGTAGTTGTTCTCCTTCCTTCCCATTGCCCAGTGTCTCTCGTTGTTCAAGGGCACTAAGTGAGATGTAGTGTTGCTTTTGCTCCAAATATTATATTAGTTAATTGCTTCAAGATGCTACTTTCGGATTTTCGTATCGGTAATACTGAGGTGAGTTTGAGAATGTTATCAGCTATCATTTTTTTCGTTATCTCGTTGATGTAATTGTTTCTGTTAGTCTTTTCCGTTATGAACTAGTGAATAATGTCTGTCGATGAAGAATTTAGCGAGGTGTTTCGAAAATATTTTGGTGAAAATGAAGAGAATGATGATGATTCTTTCGATGATGTTGGTATCAATTACGATGAGGAACTACAATCATTATTTCAAGCTGACGATCAAATGGAAGTGGAACAAAGTTTTTTTATAATGGACTTGTCTACTATAGATTAAATACATTTATTTCGCAATATTGCTGTAATAAGAAATGCCAAAAAATTATACCGCGAAAGATAATAGAAAATGCAAGAAACAACTATCTAGAATTATCAAAACATCAAATTGATTCGGTTATTCTGAGCCATAACGTGAAGAAAAGCTGAATCAATCTCTCGATCACCACCACAAAGTTCGAAATCAACGTGCATACTATCAAAAATGGTGTGACAATACTGATGATATTGTAAAGGTCTTAGCATTGGATTTCGCCCAAACTGTTCATTATCCAGTGAGTCCTCAACAACCGGGTACAGCTTACTTCGAGGCGACAAAGAAGTGCGCAGTCTTTGGAATTACAGATGAAAAAAGAAAAAATACAGGTTAGGATTTCTTTGTAGAAATTCAAATCACTTGCTTTGAAAGTATCTTGACTATTTTTTTTTTTTTCGATAGTATAATTACATGATAGATGAGGAACAAGATATTGGCAAAGGTCCAAGAACCGTTGTGAGCATCCAGCATTATCACTTGGAAACGTATTGCAAAAATGTCCAAACAATTGTCCTTTTCTGCGATAACTGCGTTGGACAGAACAAAAATAATGTTATGTTATCATATCTGCAATGGCTGTTGGTTCGAGGACGATTTTATGGAATTTCCTTCTGACAGGGTATACCAAGTTCGCCCCGGATCGCTTCTTCGTTATTTTCAAGGCCAAGTATGCTGTTACTAATATTGATACGTATGAAGATTTACTGCAGTGCGTCGTACAATCGTCGAAAAATGTCGTTTGGTATGAATGGGACAGTTATTTTAAACCATTCTACAAGCCACTTGTTAGTATTACACAATTCCACCATTTTATATTGGACAAAAACTCTTTAAAAACCAAGAAACTTGCGGACAACGAGAATGTTGAATCATTTCAACTGTCATTAATCCCAGTTGATGACAACATGCCCGAAATTATCCAACCAGTTGGTTTATCTCTACAGCGTCAGTGGTACATTTATCAGTATCTCAGAAGCTTGTTTTCAGATCCCATGAATGCGGATATATTTTGGCTCCATTGCCATCGAAAAAAATGCCATCAAAAAAATCTGGAGATGCTTTACCAGCCACAAAAGTGGCATCGAAGGAACCCAAGGCTTCATTCTCAAAACCTAAACCGAAGAAGCCTGTGGCTCCATTGTCCAAAAAGAAACCGAAGAAACCTGTAGCTTCATCGTCGAAACAGAAACCGAAATCTATAGCTTCATCGTCAAATCACGATCCAAAAAAGAAAAAAACTGAAGAAACCTGCGAATTCAACTCCAATAAAAAAATCAAGAACACGTAAGGCCTCATCTCCAGAAGAAGATTCAAAAAACGAGCAACTTCAAAGTTTTCAACAAGGATGGCGACGAAGAAAACTACTTAATATTGCTAAATAAATATTTTTTGTGCAAAATAGCTTTTTTTTTGGTAAAATCATTTTTGTAGCGTTCAATCCTCTTTTTTCATTTTCAATTCCATGTATTATCTTAATTCTCGATTTTCAATATAATTCTGTTTTTCTGTCATTTGTGCTCTTCTTTCTCTACATTTTTAGTACACTTCTAAGCCAGTAAGGACTTTCTGCTTTTCACCATGTGAAAGAGCGTCTCAAAAACTATCCGAACCAAAAAATAATATTTTTGAGTCATAAGCCACCTTTTCATAGACCGGGTCACATACATACATATACTAAAAAATGCAGTCGTAGTATAACTTTTGTGCATAAGTATCGTATTGCTATTTTAAACTTGTATATTGCCATAAATCTAAAGTAATAAGATGTTCTAATGAAATTTATTTGCTTCAGTAATTAGATTTTAAACAAACATTGGTTCATTCGATATTTGCTTAAAAATCCCATAATATCGTATCACTTAGGTCTTTGAGTGTTGATGAGACACAACGTGTTTATTTACCAATATACTTATATCCTGTAGCCATCATACTAAATTATGACCACATAATCTATTTCAAATCTTAGAGGTGTTGATAAGAAAGAATCTACTGTTTATCATTCATTTCAGTTCATTTCATTTTGAAAACAGTGAAGGACATGCAAGAGATTATATGGTTAGTAAGAAAATCCACTTAAAATAAAACAAAAAATGATAGTATTACGCTCTCAAGTCAAATTGATGTATGGTTCTTTTATGATGATTTGCTAAACTTATAATCCTGTTGACAAATCCATCTGAATAGAAAGTGATACATTTTTCATCTGCCCCAAAACTAAAAAAAAAATAAATACTATCATAATTTATTGCAATCCCACTATCCTCCAAAGGACTAAGTATATAAAAAGTTACTGTCATGTCAACTTTAATAACAGGGTACATTATCGTCATCATCGAAAAACTTCTCCACTACTCCACCCATCATCATTATGATGCCAGTGTTGTCCTTTGGATATAAAACCACATTTAGTTACCACAAATGCTGTCGCTTAACCTACACAGTTCCAAACGATACGAGTACATCTATGGGTTGGCCATTATACAGTTTTCAAATCATACGGACCCAGTCAACGAGCGTGCATACTAGAATGTTTGGTTGGTCTGGTCAAATTTATTTAGCCTGATACCAAAAACGGACTACCAAGAGTAACTAACTCCATGAACAAATGTGTAGAAATGTTAATGAACTCTTTGATATCGTAGATAAGAGAGATACATAGATGACTGAGCTTATTGCTGTGTCATCGTAATTGTAATGAGGGGTGATTGTGCTTACAAACCAACATCCTTATTCAATCATATCCTCATATGAACGCATGAGTCATGCCAGGCTGTCTGTCTGTCGATACAGATGGGTGTGTGAAAGCCTGACATTTTCGCTTGTTCAGAGAATATCAATTCATTTCATCAAAATGCAAGTAATCATCATAAATGAAGCAAAAATAATAGAAAAATTATATGGTTGGACTAAAGCAACGAATTTATGGGACTCAAGGCCAAACTTGGGTCAACAAAATACTGTCCAAATAAATATAAAATCATTTGCCACTGAAAATGATGCGTCATTGATTATACATGTAGGAGCTTGTGGGTAATCCTCTCAGAATACTACTGTCACAGTAGATGATGGGAATTATCGTGATCACACAGCCCAACAGTATGTAATTTGATGTTGTTCTTTGGTGTTCAATTTTAGTGATTGAGACATCATGCATAAAAGTTTTTAATCAACAACCACTGTATGGCAGGACTGTCGGAATTTAGCAACACTAACTGGATGGAAACATATTCTGAACTGTTTTAAGAATATGGTGCGGTGGTGCTCTTGGACATGAGAAATGAATCCTGCAGGTTAATTCTGTAATTCTCGTAGCTAATTCTCTATCTCGATCGTTAAAATGCAAAACAAATTTTAAGGCGAATTTCTTAGCGATGTCACTAAATCCGTATTCTGGTACTGTAATCGCTTAACTAAAAGTTGCTATTTTCGCCGTAGCTAATTTGCTAAAAGTAGTCTAGACTTCTCCCTCTGGTTTGATAAAATGATTTTAGAAAGAGACAAACATATTACGCACATATTTGACACTTTATATTAGTGTTGCCAAGCCTTATAGTTTATTTTCCTCCTAAACATTAAAAATGTTCCTTCACAAAATCTTCAAAAAATTACTTGTAAAGTAGCGTTCACAATGGCAGCAACGAATTTGTAATTCAAGCCTTCTCGTTCGCACTCACAGTATTGCATATAATGCCCTCTCATGTTTTTCGTGAAATTGGTATTCAAATTTGTCGTAGAAGTAGGTTCTACTTCTACTTCAAATTGGAATTTGTTCGAATCAGTTTATTCTACTGACCGCTAGGGGCGCTCTACTTCGAATTTTGTTTTAAAACTTGAAAGTATGAATGAAAATGTAAACATTTTGTATCAAAACAAACATTTTAATAAATAATATTTTCTGTAGAATCTTCCAATTACAATAATTTCACATATAATTATATTTTTTTATTACCAAGAATATAACACTGTCGCTGGCTTTCGAACAAATCAGCTGATGTAAATGTGAAATGTGTAGTAAATAAAAGAAAAAAGTTTAAAAAAATCTGAAATTTTCAGGTTTATCGAAACCGTCCAAGGCCATGACATATTACGGAACATAAGTTTCTAAACATTTCTATAGAAAAATTTTAAAACATTTCTAAAGAAAAATTTGAAAATATATCTATAGCAAAATTTTAAAATATTTCTATAGAAAAATTTTAAAACTTTTCGATAGAAAAATTGGAGAAGATTTCTATAGAAAAATTTGAAAACATTTCTATAGAACAATATTAAAACTCTTCTAAAGAAAAATTTTAAAATATTTCTATATTTCTATAAAATTTGAGAACATTTCTATAGAAAAATTTCAAAAAATTTCTATAGAATAATTTTAAAACAATTTTATAGAAAAATTTTAAAAGATTTCTATAAAGTTTGACAACTTTTCTATAAAAAATTTTAAAACTCTTCTATAGAAAAATTTGAAAAGTTTTCTAAAAAAAAACACTTAATACTTTTTGCTCCGGGTAGTGGTACAAATCTGAGGTCCGTGTCTCACATTTAATTTTTCTATTTTTTACTATTTGCTTTTTCGTTTGTATTGCAATTCTCCATGGTTTTCAATCCCCAAATATGTATACTGCTGTATAATGTAAACAATGTTGCCAGTCAGCTGTTTTTTCGAACTTATTCGAACAAATTTGTTGCTTGCATTGTGAACGCCTGTTGAATTTGTTGCTATCATTGTGAACGAGTCTTAAACCGTGAACTTTTAAAAGTAAGTTTGAAAGTTCTTGTCAACATTTATTTAGATTTTGCAACATACTCGTAGTATTTTGCCGAAAAAACACCAATTATTGATATCGCTCTAAAAGGTTGCAAAATATGGCAGCTCTATAAAGGCTTTTGTCATTTTCGTTGAAAAAAAGGTAAACAAACATACACCCTGTGAAATAAATATAAAGGCACCACCATTTTTAGTTTTTTCCAAATGTTGTGGGGAATATTCAAGTTTTTATTTTATATTGTATTAGTCCTTTCAAAGTTAAACAATTTTCTGCAAATATCCTTTGTCTATGACTTCTTCAAGGTGAAACAACAAAAATAAACTAATTACTAGTGCGAAATATTTATAAAGGCAAAAGATTTATTTAAATATTCTAAAAAGTTTCGTAAGACGTATGATCTCCATTATCGCTGATAACTTCTACTAAGAATCTTGGCATTGAGTTTATCAACGAATGAATATGCGCAGAAGCAGTTATCTTCCAATTTCTTGTATTGCTACTCTTCGATCCTTGACATTCTACAAGTGGCGTCCGTGGTGTTAAACTTGGGTAGGTAAAATAGACCAGAGGTTCTCGATCGTATAGAGATCAGAACTAAGTGCTGGCCAGTCGAGAGTTGGTATTATTTCTGGACTCCAGAAACTTTGGAGTTTTCTTAGACCGATGTACTGCTGCGTTGTCCTGCTGGATGATAAACCCTGGAACACAAATTTCGTCTCCTGATTTAACTAAGACGACATCCAATATTCGAATATAATACTTGGAGTCGATTTCTGTGGAAACGAAACATATTGGAGTGGTTCCTCTATAACTCATACCTGCCCAAACCATAAGGGAGCCACCGCCAAAATTTCGTCGCTGACGCATAATTTTGGAAAAATCTCTGGAACGCGAATATTTGTTCGAGCTATCAGGGCCATCCAAATTTAATTTATTCCATCGGAAAATATCACCGCTCATCCATAAATGTGTATATTTCAGCAACCTTAAATCTGGCTAATTCCTGTCTTGGCATGATACCAAGTTTTGCATACTTTTTCCCATATGACAGTTTCAAGTCGCGTTTCATTATTTGTTGAACACGACGCAACCCAGCTCCCAAGCTCAATTCAGCAATAATTTCCTTATCGCCGAAGTTTTCTTTAACAGTAACCCTTTTGATCTCTCTTTTGGAGCTTCCACTGATCAGTTGTATCCTTCCTGGTCGTTTTGTGTTTCCATATTGGCCACCCTATTTTATAAAATTGTAAATGACACAGCTAGATCTTTTCAATCGCCTCGAAATTTCCCGATTGGATAGTAATTCATCGTGATAATCTTAAATTTTTCCCATTTCTTCTATACTTAGGTAATTTCCTCCAGGTATTCGTTATAAATTAAATTTTTTTAATTTGACCTACGTTAATTTTAAAACAATAAAATAACAACCAATTAAAACTCACTTCTGTCAACTTGTCAAAGTGATCGAATGGTTACATTCTCTGACATAATATACCTAATCACACATTTATGCATTAAAATTCTACACCAAAAACCCAGTGCATTGCGGGTACCAAGAAAAAATATATTGCCTTTATAATTATTTCGCTGGGTGTACTGTTTGTGAATAATGTGTTGTGACAAAGATTTATATTAGAAATATGAGCAGCTTTAACCCACGAAGTCTAATATCAAGATTAATTAGCCTGAATCAAACCTAACGTATTTTTGTTTAACTTATCTTTTAGCGGCTTCAATTGTTCGTTGCAAAACATTTCAAATTTAAGAGACAATTGACAGCTGTTTATTCGTTAGAGAATACAAAATAAAAGAATTTTAGCGATGACAACAAACGCTAAAATTAGGGCAAGTTCAATTTTTAAGAGATAGCTAAATTTGGGTACCACGTTACAGAATTGCATTCGTAGCTAAAAAATTGCTTAATTGATTTTAGATGCTTTTAGCGATGGAGATTAAGCATTAGCAAGTTACAGAAAAGTCCTGCTGTTGTGACTACCTTATATTTCTATCGACGGCGGTCTCCTCGCTTAATGACGGCGACACTATTGACTAATAAATCCCAGTTCACAGAACATAACTGTCAAGAAGTACATGCCGTACCGTCCTGTCGCACATCAAGTTAAGCTTGATATTGCGACAGTGCTGTCGTGACACTGGCAAAAACTGTTATCGTGTGAACGGGGTTGCTTGACAGTTTACTAACATTTTAGTTATCAGTGGTTCTGTTTTGTCTATTGTAAAATTAAATTATTATAAACTCCTTTTTTGAAAACTATATTTCTATTAATAGAGATATAGAATGGCCTCGAGCTTGTCTGATATTATTAATTTTCTTCAAGATTTCACCAACGGCAAAGCAAGCTGCAGCCTCCTCCATGGCACAGCTGTCACTGTCGGCTGATCAGTGCAAAATGGTAGCTGTCACAATGTCACGGAAGTAAACGGTCATAACAGTACTATCGTGACATAAAATGTCATCGTGAAAACGGGGTTTGAACTTTTCAAACAAATAATCCGAATTAGTGTAAAATTGTAGTTCCAAATCAGGGAGAGTTAAACTTGAAAGAGCTCAATTCACCGAGTAAGAGAAACGATACACAGTCCCTTCATGGAAAACTATTTAGTTCTTTTATTTATTTAAGTTACTATTTCAAATACATTCTCTAATGGGTGATTTGTGTGCTATTTTGTTTTTGGAAGTTAAAAAAAATACCGAAAATTGGTATCAGTGAATGAAATAGTAATTTGGAGCAATAAGCCAATGTCTACTGTTTACTGTTTAAAGATTATTTCATGCAAATGTTGCCACAGCTACGCTGCACCTGGTCCACTCTGAAAGTCCAATTTGGGCACACTTTTTCCATAATTACTGTTGATATCTCACCAAAGACACGTTTAATCTAGTCCTTCAAGGTTTCGTGGTTGCCCTGTCCCTATAGATGAGAGACTTCACCTGCCCAAAAGAAAAATAGGCTTAATGGGACCAAATCACACTTACAAGGCATCAATCGACAGATGAATTGGTCACCAAACTCACCTCTCAATTGCTTCATGGTCGCGTGCAATGGGGCATGTGGCACTGTACTGTTGAAATCACTTGTCAACCGAGTTCGATTCTTCCTCTTTGGGCAAAAACTGTCCGTTATCATCGAACGGTACCTTGCACCGTAACATTACGGCCATCATCGTCGTTGAAGAATTACGGTCCAATGATTGCGCTGGCCCATAAACCGCACCAAACAGTAAAATTTTCAGAATGTAGGGGGCAGCATTTGAACTGCCTTGAACAGCTCATCGGACCAAATTCACTAATTCTGCTTATTGACGTACCCATTGAGCCAAAACGGAGCTACCACGCTGCTGAAGGCAATTTTTCAATTCAAAAAGTTATCTTCTTTCAGATTCTCTAAGGGTCATTCACCGAAAAGACGATGTTGCGGTAAGTCCGCCGGTTTCAGCTCATGCACCAGCTGTATTTTGTATGACTTTAAACCGAGGTCCTTACGTAAAATCGTCTAGGTGGTCGAATAATACAAGCCCAATTGCTGCAATCGGCGGCGGTTGGAAATATCGCGATCTCCTCGGTACGCACTCTACGTATGCCCAACAATATGAAACTGGTGCCAAATTTGGTTATAATGGCTTGAATAGTTGAAATGGCTTGACAATTTATTGGACAAAACTTGCGAAACACATTTTTCACACATTATAAATCTCAACGATTTGAAAGTGATGTTCGTCTGTAAGCGTATTCATGAAGGAATGAAGGCAAATAGAACATACGAGGGGGCTAACAAAAGTTCGCTTAATAGAATAGAAAAAAGCTAAACAAAAAATGTTTTAATTTTATATCTGCATCTCTTTGTATTTTTTCAACGTAATCGCCATTTATTTCGATACATTTTTGAAGTCGATGAATCCACCTTGAAAAACAGTCTTCAAAATCTTCAAATTTGCACCTTCTGGGCTCCATACCGTGCTTTGTTGTTTGGTTTCAGGATCGTACTTGTAAAACCATGCTTCATCACCTGTTACAATTTTCTGAAAAGTGGAAGACTTTCCGTTTTTGAATTTGTCAAGAAAATATTGAGCAAAACGCACACGTGCCTCTTTTTGAGCTTCAGTTAAAATTCTAGGAACCCATCGTGCAGATTTTTTCGTGTATCCAAGATTATTTTTTAAAATTCGCGATCAAGCCCAGTTCTTCAGCAATCATTTTCTGGGTCAATCTTGGATCTTCGTCAATTTTATACTTCACCAGCGCTACACTTACATTGTCAGTCGCAGATTTTGGACGGCCTTCTCGAGATTCGTCCTCCACAGAAAAATTATCGGTGTGGAATCTCCGGAACCACTTTGAAATAGTCACAACGGATGACGCATACACTCCAAACGCTGTTAAAAAAATAAATAAATGGTTTCCCATTACATCCCATGAAGGGACCGGGAAGAACTTCGCACAATCACTAAGCTGTGCGCTTTCCAGTTTTCACTCACTGATTGGGACCTACAGTTTTACACCGATTCCGAACAGTATTTTGAGAAGCTTTTTCATGGCTATATACTCGATAGTGTCGCCGTCACTATGCGAGGTGACCGCCGGCGAAAGAAATTTTTTTGAAGGTGGTCAGAGCGGGGTTCGAACCCAGGATCGCATCTACAAGAGCCGCGCACACTAACCATTGCACCACCGATGGCCACACGCTGTTGGGCATTCACTAAATATTTCCACAGGCTTGAGCTTACGCCGAAATCCAAACAGAATAGCAAACCGAATTTCTTGCTGCGTTGGCACAAGGATATCCACTGACACTGCTTCACTAATTTCACGTTTTCTTGTCTCCATTTTGACCGATCTTTCTGAAAATTAGAGTGATATATCGTAAGATTAGAACAAACAGTATGTAATTTTTAATTTATTAAATACTTATAATATGACAGAAAGTAAGCGAACTTTTGTTAGCCCACCGTAGTTTACTTTGACACATGTCAACTGGCAAAAGCTTAACACTGGAATCATAAAATATCACCCGTTATTTCACTATTACTTCCCTATTATTTCTCTACACTGTTTACTGTAAAAAATCCATTCCTGAATTTTTAATTAGCTACATTAAATAATAGGATACATTGAGAAATCCTTGGCTGCAAAGGAGTAAACTTTGGCAGGCTCTATCGACATTGAGGGTGCGTTCAAAAAAATCGCCTAATGCAATACAATTGGCGGTATGGCCTCTTAAGTTGAACGTGGGTAATATTTGGGCTTGTATTCGAAATGCTCACCAGGCTAAATTGAGTACCTCGATATGTTAATAAAGGCTCATTTTAAGGTGGTGTCTCATCTCCAATCCCAGAGTACCGTACGCTAAATACAATATTTGCTGTTTTCGAAAATATGGACAGGACAATGGTTACTTTTACGGACGACGCACAGTGTGCTGTTGCGCGAAAAAAATTTCACAGGAGTTGAGGTATCTTAACCAAACTTGTTATGAAAATGTAGAATTAAACTTTTAAATCGAATTCTTGTTTTTATTGTGATCGGACTTATTTTAAAAGCACCTCCAATACTAGGTTAAATAGGTGTAAAGTCCATACTTATCATAGTATCTTGAAGGATCGTATTCCCAGGTCTAAAATGCTGCCACACAACTGTTTGACAGTGGGCGTGGCAGTTTCTAATTTTCCAAAAAAAACTATGAAATTCCGGTGGAAATCTCCAAAGTTGTATAACCTAACCTAATTTAGAAGGAATACATTTGCATTATATAAACATTAGTCAAATAAAATAAATCATATGTAACCATAGTAATTTCATTTGTAAATGTTATCTAAATTATAGTTTGACCAATATATATTTTTATTCACTATCTGAACTCGAAAATTAGTGGACGTTAGTTAGTTAGAACGTGAAGTGTTTCACCTTTCAATTGAGGAGTTTTAAATATCAATTGATATTTTTTA
Organism: Phaonia tiefii; assembly: GCA_963931995.1. Taxonomy (NCBI): domain Eukaryota; kingdom Metazoa; phylum Arthropoda; class Insecta; order Diptera; family Muscidae; genus Phaonia; species Phaonia tiefii. The sequence goes on along the minus strand of OZ008370.1, from coordinate 99,759,384 downwards.
AATTCCAATTGATGTCTTTTAGGTTTCCATCATAGAATAACACATACTATAGAAGAACTTATTCTCTCATCTGACGTTTCATTTCACACTCTCTCGGTAGGTCTGTGGAAATGAGAGCAAATTAAATTTAAAATTTACATACACCAGGTGGAGTTACAAAATATGTTCACTTAACTATTTCCTGTCGTTTTGGTGTAGAACTGAAAAATTTAAATGTATTTTGCACTTTTTTGTTGACTTTTAACGTTGGTATTCATTTGTATTGTATTTAACACAACTAGTTTGCCACAAAAACACGAAATTCGGGTGTAGTTCCTTTGCGGATCGCTGTATACTATTGCCACCATCTGGTATTATTGAACCCATATTTTCCACCCTCCACTGTGTAATTTCCATCGTACCTATGACGTTTAATTTATTGAGCGAATAAAAACTTCTATAGTATGTGTTATTCTATGGGTTTCCATTGATGTTTGTCACATTTTATATATCAATTGACATTTTTCAAAACTAAATTGATTTTTTAAAATTTTAATTGGAAATGGTGTAATGATAGCCAAGGACAAGAATCATTCATCATTTATTGTCATGTCCCTTTGGTACTTTCTTGAAATATGTAAAAAATTTAAATAAAAATTACAAACTTACGACATCAAATATCCTACAAAAATATTTAGCCAGATATTGAAATTTATCCTTTTATTCCTTGCTTTGACAAATGTCGCAAATGTGCTGCTTTCTCTATGGCTGGGCGTAAGGGGGCTAAAAGTAACATGAAGGCTTCTACTGACATTTTGTCCGAAATGTTTTTGCAGAAATCTATAAGACGAAAAGTGCCAATTACGAAGATTCATTCAAAATTTCAAAAAAAAAAAACGCGACTGAAGGGACATATGGAGCATTTTCGTCTTACACAGCTCCTACTAAATAATTGTACGCAATATATTTGAAAAACATTTTGACCCACCAGCTAGTCAGTTTAGTGGAATTTCCATGATATTGTTTGGACGAAAGGGGCATACACGAATAAAAATTCGAAGATTGTCGCTCTTGTCGCCCTATTTAAAATCGATGCGCAATAAATTCACAAAACATTTGTATCCACTAACTAGTAGTCGATTGTAGCCATTGGTGGTGCAATGGTTAGAGAGCGCGGCTCTTATACATGAGAACGTGGGTTCGATCCCGATCTGACCACCTTTCATTTCTTTCGACGACGACGACTCTATCGAGCACTCAGCTGTTAAAAAGGTTGTCACAATACTGTTCGGAACAGGGTGCTCTTCCCAATCCTTTCATGGTATGTAATGGGAAACCATTTTTTTGAGTTGTCGATTTTAGTTAGACCGGATTTTCTGGAGTTTATTTTTGGTAATATCGGGATGGCCGTCGGTGGTTCAATGCTTAGTGTGCGCGGCTCTTGTACATGAGATCCTGGGTTCGAACCCGGCTCTGACCACCTTCAAAGTTTCTTTCGGCGGCGGTCACCTCGCATAGTGACGGCGACACTATCGAGTATCTAGCCATGAAAAACCTTCTCAAATTACCGTTCGGAATCGGTGTAAAACTGTAGGTCCTAATCATTGAGTGAAAACTGGAAAGCGCACAGCTCAGTGATTGTGAGAAGTTCTCCCCGGTCGCTTCATGGGATGTAATGGGAAACCATTTATTTATTTTAATATCGGGATGGAAAATTACAAATACCTCCGACCATACAAAAGACAATACACAGCGGTCTACAATTGTGTTGGCTGAAATAAACTCACCTAGTGTAATCCTCCCCAAAAATTGCTGATGCACTGTGTTATTTAACATTAGCATTATCGTTGTGACCTTGAGTTTTGTATTAACTGACTTGTGGTTACATTTTAATAGGATTGTGTGTGAGAACGCCGAGAGTTTTAGATTAATGTTTACTTCTGTGGGTTTGTGGTAGCAAAGTCTAAAATTCTTCATGTTCAGCAAAAATAATTTCTTAAGTGTTTATACATTTTCCCCGAACCCTTCATCTGGTAGCGGAACAAAAATTCTTTGAAATTGCAAATTAAGATTCGAAGCAATTTGTGTTCATTACTGAAAAAATAGAATTCCCCCTTCCAATTCTATGCTCTCTCCTCCACATTGCATTTTGCAGTTTTCACAACTTTTTTTTTCTAAGAAAAAATTACCCTTAAGAGCAGCACTACTAATTCACTGCTGTCGATAGTCGTTCCATTACTTAACACAGTTTACGTTGCATTCGGAAATTATCTTGGCCATGGCCAACAACATTTTCTTTGTAAAAGTTTTTGCGACTTTTTCCTCTCTTTATGTGGTACATTAGTGGCCAGTGTGTGGTAAAGCAAATTTGCCAATTGTTAGGACCAAAAGGATAAAATAGTATATGTGCCTAAAGGATTACTTAACTATAAATACAAGTTCGGTATGTGGTACATTTTCCCAATTGAATAATTAATCTTATGTGGATTTAAGATTTAAACGTATAGTAAAATCTAGATGAAAAAGTTATTTAAAAGACAGAGAGTTAGGACATTTGGAGTGGTAGATGGGGAATAGGAACAAAGTTTGAAACTAATAGATATAGGGACAGGCGTTTAGCAAACGCCTTAATGGATTCAGATTTCAGTGTAGATGATAATGACCGACATCACACTCAGTATGCCACAAAGCCATGCCGCAGAAGTGAAACATTTTCTGTGTAGTTGAAAATATTTTTGTATTTTTCTTTTTTGACCGATTGCTGAGAATATTCGTTCGTATGTCTCGTTGTCTTCATAAACGAGTATTTCTTCTGGTTGTATCTGTCTCTCATTTTCTATCTTGAATCGTAATGAAATTGCTGCTGATCGTCTTGTACAGTGAGTGATTGTACTCACTCTGGTGTTTTGCTTCAATGTGCTTAAGAATTTCCTAAAATGTCTAAAACTCCGACTCCAAATTTTGAAGTCCGCCCCTAGACCTCTTCCAACTCCGACACCGACTCCACCTCCTCAGTATCATATGTTAATATAATTTTTTGTCAGATGACACTAATTATGAAGAAAGACAAGCGCTTCAAGTTTCTTGTAAGTTCCATTAAATGAAAGCTGGTCAGTCTATTTATCCTACAAAAAACAATGGTCAAAACTGATAACAGTACCCGCGGGATTTAAATTTCAAGAAACTGGATTGCGGATATTTAAAGGTGAATAATTCAAATATACTATTAAAATTTTAAAATGCATGTAGTATAATCGTTTCAGAAAAAAAATATGTGTTATCTACAGAGTTCGTGGGCCACTTTATGAAAACCCCTTAGAAGCCACTAAAAATTAGATAGTTTTTCGTTTCGACGATCCGTTTCCTAGATATAGACATTTTGTTTAATTTGTTCATATTTTCAATCAAAAATGGGGAAAGGTTACCCTAGGTAACCCATTACCCATCGCGGAGTTCCCCATCGACGTGGGTAAATACCCTGTGGCAATGGGAAATAGTAACGGATAATTCCCCATCGTCGTAATCGAATATTTCCAAAATTAAATTCTGTTTTTCAAAATTTCTTCATTTGCAAACTTGGCTGCACCAGATCTGCTGGACTAGAATTTTCGTCTTCCAATCGATAGAACGTGAGCCTCAGAGAAGGGACAAAATTAATATACAATTTTTTTTACTTTTTTTAATACAAACAATATAATCAAATAAATCGTTCCCACTACATCCTATGACCAAGGTGAAAAAAACCGCACAAGCAACATATTACAGGAATCATGTATATGTTTGCAAGCATTGTTGTCATGAATTGAAGAGCTATACTTTTGTGTTTATTTTTTGTTGTCTGATACGTTTACGTTTTCAGCCGTTTTAAACAAACAAAGCCACATTGGGTCACAAAAACATGTATTATAATCTACGAGTATAATCATGATGTCTCCAACATGTAATATTGAAAGGCAAACACAATGTGTTTGAACACAAGTATACTACATTTGCAACAAGCACGTTATATTTGCATCCAAACAACAACAAAAAGACCGATGTCTCAACGAGAAGGGCACTTTCGAGTGTTACACTTACTGAGCTTGACCTTCAGTTTTACACCGATTTCAAAAGGGAGGTTTTAAAAGCTTTTTCATAGCTAGTTAGGTTAGGTAGTAGTCGCTATCACTATTGACACACTCAGTCCAATGAGGACCATTTTGATACGATGGAATGTCATATTCCGCCCCCATAGTTTTACCAATAAACTGACTTTAGACGTAAAGACACACGATACCTCATTCCGGTACGCCAGCATGTGTCTGAATCAGAGACGTACTCTACTCCGACGAACCACTGAGTACTCTGCACATCATTCAGCTCAACTCCTGGAATGTCAGTTAGATCTAATATGAAATAAGATCCTAGATATCGTGGCAAATTACACGATAGTGTCCCAGTCACAAAAATCGAGAAGACCGTCATCGAAAGAAATGTAAGACGGTCAGAATAGTGATCGAACCCACGTTCTTATGTACAAGAGCCAAGCACACTAACCACTGCACCACCGACAGTTAAACAAATATCCGACCTAACCGCACTCAAAAAAATATCGACTGTATTATTAACAAAAATGCTTTGTTAATCTCTAACAAAAGCTTTTTTTGTCAATACGAACAAATTTTGTTAATTTAACAAAAATATTTATTAAATTTGACAATTTTTTGTTCATATTGATAAAAAATATTTTTCAAGGTGCAATTTAATAAAAGATTTTGTTAAATTGAAAAACCCTTTGTCAATTTTTGAAGAACTAACAACATTTTTATCATTTTGACAAATTATTTTATTAATTTAACAAATATTTGTCAATAGAGCAAAAACTTTTATCAAATCTGTAAAATTTTTTTGTTAATTTTTTTTTATCATTACAACAAAATTTTTTATCCATTTTATAGATAGTTTTTATTTCAAACTAAAAAAATTATGCGTTGCTTTGATAAATTTTTATCATTTTCTCTCTTGATTGACAAAATTTTATCATTTTAACAAAATTTTTTAATTGATTTGATATAATTTTATCAATAATACAAAAACTTTGTAAATAAATAACGGACGCCGCTATTGCGTCATTTCTAAATAGTTTTTCATGACTTTCGGAAAATAAATACGTTTTAAACGCAAAATTAAGTTGATAAAGTGTGAAAATTAGGTGAGTGGATAAAAGATTAATTTTTTATATTCCACGAAAGTAAAAATTAAGGATTTGGAAAATATCATAGTGGAGCAGCGACTGGATTTAGGAAAAATAAAAACGACGACGCTTCTGGAATACTTAGTGGGTAAGTTATTTTATAAAATTATCTTAATATAACTGTATCAATATAATACTTTTGTTAAGAGTGTGAAATAGATTGAAAGGCACTTCTAATTATCACAGAAGAGCAATTAAAAGCTTTCTTTGAAAACCATCGAGTACCATTGGGTTTACAAATATTATTCGAGCAATTAAGGTTAGTTCTATTACATTAAAATGCTTAAAAATTATTTTAAAGCCATGTTAGAAGTGCGAGTTTAGTTGATGTTAGTTTAAAAAACTTTTCGGTATATGGTCAAACTTGTTAACAATTAAAATTAAGTAGTAATTTGAATGGTAACTTGTCGGCACAATTGAAGATAAATGAAATGTCATAAATTGCATTTGTTGTTGCAAAACAACTAGCAACAACAACAACTTTTGTTAAAAGCAATCACAAGCAGACCAGACAGCCGTCAAATTTGATAACAAAGATATCAAGCTAGAACATATACTACAACAAACCAGTAATGGAATATCTTTAGTAGAAAACTGTAAAAATGGTATTGAGTTGAACGATGGATGCAGAACCATTCTTTTGGATACCATCATCAATCATTTGATTCAGAAAATGAGAAAAACTAAAATGAGCACAAAGTTGGCACAGAATATATCGGATGAAATAGTTTCTGTTTTTCCCAAAGAGATAAAAGTACTTAACATAGTTTTTGTTATTATAATTTCAAAAATTAAATATTTGTTTTGTTTTTTCTAGAAAGATCTCGGCAAAGCTCCAAAAGGGAGAATATACTCAAAATATTTTAACCAGCTGCGTTCATTAAAAAAATATGAAGCCTGTGTTAGATAACACGGGCGCATAGGTCAGACGTAGAATACGTTAGTCATTTTGCAATTAAAATATATGAATTAAATATAATTTTTGATAAATGATTTAAATCTATCAAATTTATCTTTAATTTTTATGTTAAAAATTTAGGATAGTTTTTAACAAAATTTGGGTACACTTTATATCAATTCGATGCACTTTTGAAAACAAGTGTAAATACTGCATGTGGCAACACTGGTTCTGTAATGTTCACATAAAACATGCATTGTCATTATACTTCTTCTCTTTCTCACACTGGTTCTGTGATGAACACACAGTTAATCGTACTGCTCTTACACATGATGTTATAATACATAAAATACAAAGCATATGAAAATTAATACAAAATTTGAAGGAGTTAAATTTTGATTTACTTGTAGAATCAAAAAAATTATATGTAGCAATATGATTATTTAAATACAAATCAAAAGAAGACATATTAAATATCACTGTGTGTAATTTTTTAAGTCATGGCAAAATAACCATATACGGACACCACTACGTGATAAAAGACTAAAAAAAAAAAGACCCGTGTTTCCCAATTTTTCCCAAAGTCATGCACTTTTTTTTTTATGGGCCGCCAAAGATTTGGGGCCTCGGTATCATTTTCGTAAAAATATGATCATTTTCTCAGGCTCATATCTTGGAAACCGTTCAGAACAAAAATTGCGAACATATAAAATCAAAAAAACTTCACCTTCCAGGTCAAAATCGCAAAAAACTTAAAAAAATTCGATTTTTTTTACCTTTTTTCCCGTGTTCAGGTCCATAGGTAGCAAACCGTTCAAAATTCAAGGAAACAATCAACTACAAAAATTTACCTAAGATCTCAATAAACAAATTTCTAGAACATATAAACTTCCTGGGAATTATTCTTAACACCGTTTTTTAATTTCATTTGTTTTTTATTTACTTCAACATTGAGATACTATGCTATCTATTACAAAAATATTAAAAAAAAAGTATTCGTATTATGTTTATAATGTTGATGGCCCTGGACTTGCAAATCGCGCTCTCTTAAGTTGTGGATCCAAATCGTCCGAATGTTTCAATGTTTCATAGCGTTCTTTCATGTTGATACCCATTGCTAGCGGAATGGAAGGTTTTCGGTTCGACACATGCAACAACACTGCTTTCAAGCTTGAAACAGAACCATCAATAAATAATCTCCACTCACTAGCGATGTAGTTCATTCCCATTTTTACCACCAAAGCTTTTATATCGTTGCAGTAAGCGAACGAATTGTCATCATTTAGAGTGTAGAGCATCTGAAATTCAGCTTGTCGTTTGCGGTACGCCGTAGAGTTAACATTAGCATGTGTGAGTTTTCTTTGCTTTAAAAAAGCTGTCAAAAATATTGCAAGTCGCTGCGATAATCCCAATATGGCCACAATGAAATCCATTTCCATTTGTGTTATTAGTTGTGGTCCATCTCTTCCCTGTTGGGGCTCATAATCGGTATCAAATGGATCTTCATAAGTAACACCACTTGCTGTACTCATTGCTGTAAATTCTGTAGTACGATCTGGAGTTGGCGGCCTTGGTGATACAAAATTTTCAGGTGCAAGCACTGGTAGTGTGGCTGTTGCAGTTGCTTTATAAATTTTGTTCTTCTCAGAATGTCGATTTAGACGACATGTGTAATTTACGCATGCATAGCAACTGGTTGCATCATGATCACCTGGGCGATTAATCCAGTTTACCGGCTTACAATACTTCATAGTACCTCTGCCTCCACTCAACCATGCCATGAGATTGTTATAACATTGGCGACACACTGTATTAGGTGTGTAAATTTCACCGGTCAAGTCTTCTTCGTCGAACAACAATGTATATGCTCTTTTGAATTCACTAGTTAAAAGACTCTTTTCCTTCTGAAATCTTGTAGATGTTTTTTTTCTGGTTTGATGACCGCAAACGTAGCAAAATAAATCAATATTTTCACACTGCATATTGAAATTGTCAGTTGCCAATGTTGTGTGCGAATTATACTGTAGCACTTTCACTTTATAACTTTCACCGCTGAGCTCTCGTTGACGTCGCGCTGTGTAATGCCTCGATGTGAGCGTCGTGTGGCTTTTATATTGTGTGCTGCGTCCCTTGTTGCGTGTGCTGAGCTTACTGCATTGCCTGTGCTGCTGCTGTCGGTGCATGATCGCGTGATACCTAAGCGCTACCTATACGGTGTTAACCCTTGGACAAACACATGGTTCTGGCCAGGCATATTTCATTTTTTGCTACCTATGGACCTGAACAGGAGAAAAAGGTAAAAAAAATGAAATTAAAACATTTTCGGCAAATTTTTCACTTTTGCGTGCTACCTAAACAGTGTTAAGAATCATCTCTAGGAAGTTTATATGTTCTAGAAATTTGTTTATTGAGATCTTAGGTAAATTTTTGTAGTTGATTGTTTCCTTGAATTTTGAACGGTTTGCTACCTATGGACCTGAACACGGGAAAAAAGGTAAAAAAAAATCGAATTTTTTTAAGTTTTTTGCGATTTTGATCTGGAAGGTGAAGTTTTTTTGATTTTATAGACAAGAGCTACAACTTTGCCTCAGAGAGTAAATCGAAATTCTGAACGGTTTGCAAGATATGAGCCTGAGAAAATTATCACATTTTTACGAAAATGATACCGAGGCCCCAAATCTTTGGCGGCCCATAAAAAAAAAAGTGCAAGACTTTGGGAAAAATTGGGAGACACGGGTCTTTTATCACGTAGTGGTGTCCGTATATGGTTATTTTTTTTCGTGTTGCACTGTGTATGTTACGACCATACTTGAATTTTCTTCAATGCATGCATAAAGTATTAAAAACTTATAATGAAAGTGACAAACATTTTCTCAAAATTTTGTGCTCCAGATCAACACCCCTACCTTACCGTATAACGTATTCTACGTTAAAACTGCGGTCTTTTGGGAAAGAGGACGTATACTGACACAAAAGAAGAAACGTTTGATAGATTTTTACATCCTGACTCTAATTTACCTGGTAACTGGATGTAGGTTATAAAAGATATGCCATTTAAATTTTGTTTTTTATTAGAAGAAGATAACATAGAAGAACACTTGGACGTAATAAAAAGGGACAACAGCAGCTGGCCGGAAATACAGAGCCACTATGCAGCAACAGCTAAGTTTCGACTTGCGAAGATTGCGGAATCATCATCGACTTTAGACATTTTTAATAGGTGGAAACATTATAAATGCCCGCTTGGATTTAAACTGGTAAAAATATGATTACTAAACAAATATTTTTGATGTGTTAACATCTATAGCGGCGTATAGGGACTAAATCTATCAAAGTCAGATTTTATGCTGCTGTTAAAACCAAATTTTATGCTGCTGCTAAAACCAGATTTTATGCTGCTGCTAAAACCAGATTTTCTGCGACTGCGAAAGAGCATAATGACGTGTTAAACAAAAATGAGCGAGCAAGAGAGCAATGAAAGAGTGGTGTGGCAGGGGTGAGGCAAACGAAATTGTGTCTATAGCGTATGTATTAACATAATAATGTATGTATGCACATGTGTCTGTTGCTGTTGTTGAACGGAGATATAAAGCATAGCCACGCAAAATTTCATTTGCAAGCACAGGCTTGCGCAGTCGACGTTATGGTGACACACTAATACGTCAGCTACTTCGTACAAAGTATGTGTGATGTTGTGTGTTTGGCTGTTTCGTTGCTGTTGATATGGCAAACATGTGGTTATGTGACACACGTATACGTCAGCTACTTCGGACAAAGTATGTGTGATGTTGTGTGTTTGGTTATTTCGTTGTTGTTGCTATGGCCAAACAAAGCGAGTCATTTGATGTTCAGCATTGCCCGGTGTATACAAAAAAACTATTATTTTTTATTTTCCAATGTAACATTTACTAATGTGTTCATAGAAATCGAACAGGTACCGTGTAGCAAAAAGGTGTTAACACATCATCCGTGAGTTCGAACACTCATTGATTTTTTTCTCTATTGATTTTGTACTTTTTATAATAGATTGATTGTGACTTTAATGTTTTGCACCCCAATTCGCCCTGCCTTGTTCAATGGTTTACAAATTTCTCGGAAAAGATATTTCAACTAATTGAACAAAAAATAAAGGTCAACAGCAGTCTTTCTTTGTTTAAAGAGTGGGAACAAATACAAAATCCAACAGAAAGTAAGTAAAACTATTTTTTTTATTAATTTGCATCTAAATTTCATAATTTTTTCAATACTTTTTTTATGTATGTATCAGATGGGCGATATGCAACGATTTTATATTTATTACATGCGGTCCTTGTTCCAACATCCAAGAATGTCAAAGTTGAAAAAGGAAAAAACGTGCACATTAAGCACTCTATCAAAGACTCTCAAAACTCTTTCATGATAGCCGGCAGAAGCAGAAGCCGAGCTCCGACAGAAATTATAAAAGAAGGTATCACTTCAGCCTCTAATTATGCTAACTGGTAGCGTGTTGAACCCAGAAAACATTGTGCTATACTTTGATGGAGTTAAATTTAAATTTTTTTCCATTTTAACAGCTGTCGATATTTGCTTCAAAATTTATATAATATTCAACTTAGAGTATCCAGTAGAATGAAAATTAATTTGTAGGTTTATACAAAAATTTTAATTTTAATTTAATTTAAGCATAAAAAGCGAAACTATTCACCCAAATGTAAACTTCCTTTGCTCACAACTTGAACAATAAATATAAATCACACATAAATATTTTTTTTTCATATAAAATTTTTTTATTTAATTATTTCTTTATTTTTATTTCTATTTTGTAAACTTTAATTCTTTTAATTCTTTTCTTCATACAATGTTAAAATAAATGATAAAATTAAAAACGAAAATTATCAAGAAAATAAGTTTCAAATAATCGATAGGTTATTTATATATTGGTATATAGGTTAGGGTCCACTTGATTTTTTAGATTTTGCGCTATAAAGCCTTTTTGGAAGGTTTTTGCATCACTAAATCTAATGGCGTTTTTATTTTTTTAAAATTCCAACGCCTTGGCCTGCATATCTGCTGCTAAAAACGCGGATTTTGGGCACCATTTCCTACAGAGCAAAAACGGCATAATATATTTCAAATCTGATTTCACCATTCGATTCTTTAGGAATCAATATTGATAATCTTTTCATGCATATTGATAAAAAGTTTTATCAATTCAACAAAAAATACTATTACAATTTCATCAAATCAACACAATTAATTATCAGTTTTGCAAATTGCATATTGATAATTGCATTGTCAAAATAACAAAGTGGTTTTGTTATTTCAACAAAGTTTTGATAATATTGACAAAACTTTTTGTTGGACGTAAATTGACTGCGATTTTATCAATAACGCATACGAATTTATCAATAACACAGTGTTTTTATTTTGAGTGCGGGCTGCCACAGAATACTTGAGATTGTTTCGTAGAAAAGTGAATATATTAAAACAAAATTTTTCACCAAGATCACATTCTAATTTCTTTTAACTCTTGTTGAAACCCGACAACTCCACTAGCCACTGCTCGACATATAGGTTAAACTTATCGACTGTAACGTACATATATAAATATTCAACGGAATGGGGAAATGCGTGTACTGGACGAAAAATTTGGTTAGAAAGGTCACCCAAGTAGCAGTGATGCCGTTTTGAATAACCATATTATTGAGGTTACCCGGTCATACCCAATTAGTATTGTTATGTAATTTAGAAACAGACTAAGCTCGATACTCCCTAGTTCCGATATTCTGTCAAAAAAACAGATTCCCAATGTTGTCCTCCCTATGTCTGCCAAGGCTGGGCACTGTAGAAGACAGTGTTCATCGGTTGACACCATTAGCTCGGCGTCGCCTGTATGACATTCCAATATTAGCAGCACGTGTACCAACCGTCCAGTGACCGGTTATGACAGCTGTCAGTTTGGCTAATGTATTCCTGTTCAGAGTCATCCGGAACTCGGTTCTTTTACCGTATTATCTAGGCCAAATACCCCGTAATACGCGGCTATTATTGAGCTTTTTCCAGTTTTTGTCTGCATCGTGGTTGCAGTGGTAATCAAACGCGTTACACACCACTCTTAAATGGATTTTAATCACGATTTTCTCGCCTCTTTTCTACTAGAACCATTACTGCATAGTTCGTTCGTTTCCGACTATTTCCGCATGATCTGGACCAGCAAAAAGGAAAGCCTTTCGTAGCGCCGACCTCATCCACAAGACTCTTTCATTCCCGAATCATTGTCGAACTATTCTCCAACTAGGATAGAATCCTTAAAGCGCTTGGCGTGATTTCGCAACTGACGATACGCCTCAGATATTGTACACAATGCCGCTTGGAAAACATTATCAATAAAAGGAAGACAGACTTCTGGTGTTACAGAAACTTAAGTATAGAATTATCCATCTTATGCCCATCCGTAAAAATATTTGTATCAACGTCTTGCATCGGTGAGTGGTTCCTCCAATCTTCTCTATACGGTATGATTGTTCTGAAGTTTCTCCGGAAGTTCAACTTTAGGCTAGCCTAGTCCGTAGTTTCAGGTATGCCACCACTAGGCAAAATGCACAGAATCCTAGTATTCTCTTAGTTCATATTGGTGCAACATTTCAACTCTCTGAGCCGCATATCAAATTTGGCCGCTACAACATTTTCACTCTCTGAGCCGCATATCAAATTTGGCCGCTACACTCTAGCAAATTGTTCAGTCGGCGAATATTCTACGTCATATTGAGAGCAGCATAGGGACACTGGACGAAAAGAACGATATTAGTTTCAAACCATTACCTTCGTTTTCTAAAGATTGTGTTTGATTGTGATTTTTGACCTTCTCACAGATTTTGACCCAAAGAGCATAATAAAGTATATTATTTCCAATAAATCATGAATTCTCGCTTTCTCCACTGATAGTAAAACTCGGTTGAGACAACTGAATTGGCCATAACCGAATTTCGAGCATATCACAGCCGACTTTAAATGTTGCCACATCCGCTGTTTGAGGTTGTCACAACCAAATTTTGAAGCTGACATAATCGAATTTTCAAGATGTCACAACCAACTATTGAGGTGGTCACAAACGGCTTTCGAGTTTGTCACAACCGACGTTTGAGGTTGTCACAAAAATTCCAAAACTTAATAAATCTGGGTCCTGTTCTGAATCTAACACTATGATCACGGTTCAGAGTATTGGCCCAAGATCGTCAAATTTGGCCAACATATTTTCCTTTGCCTTATATTTTTCTGATTGAATACGATATGTTTGTCTAAAACACACGATTTGACAGAGTTTTAAACACATATGTTAAAAATCAACTATTATATTAAAAGTATTAAATATATGAAGTTTTTGATAAATCCACGTTATTTCTTTGAACTGTAATTTTGTATGACGCCCACATACTTACAATTGACTAAACTACATATGCCCACAAACTTTTAGACATCTCTGATCCAAAATGGCAATTTTATTCACAAAATTGCGATTCTATATCTAACTATTTTTTGCCTCTCCTGTAAAGTGACGAAAATGTTGTTACGTCTTTTTGGATTTTAATTGACAATATACATATATTACAGACATTTGCATTACAATCTTATTTTATTCAAGAAATAGTCAGCTCTCAGTTTTTAGCAGCGTTTAGTAGATTTTTCTCATCTCTGTATCCGGTCCACTTTTGAATATTTTTTAGCCAGTTTGTTTCTCTTCTACATCTGGTACGCCTTCCTTAAAATGTTCCTTTGAAATTTGTTTGAAGGAGTTTATATTTATTGTTCCTTATTATAGAAGTATGTCCAAGATATCAGACCTTTCGATTTGTGATGGTTTTAATTATCTGCCTTCTTAGATGAATCCTTCATTGAACGTCTTCATTTGAAACTCTATTTTTGGAACTCGTCGAAGCTTCCAATCATCTCAAAAGTTTCCAATCTTTTTTCGTCAGCATTTTTCAGTATCAAGACTTCGGCAACACATAATAATACGGACCAAACGTAGCATTTAATAAAACAGGATTTTGTGGCAAGAAACGTCAAAGTTTGAATTTAAGAAGAGCATCGCTTGCCATATCTATATTGCATCTTATTGCTCTGGACATATTCCTATGGTCATTTAGTACTGAAACACCAAGAAATTTATAACGCTTCACTTTGTCTACCCCCACGTTATTAATTTTCAGTGTCGTGATGAGTTGAGTACTTTTTCTGGTTATAATCATTAATTTAATTTTGGAAATATTGATTTTGTTTGAATCCAATGTAGATTTTTACGCATCGAACTGTCTACTCCTCTATTCCAATGGATCTTAAGATAGCTATTAATTTATCATATGTGACAGTAACAAATGCCTTTTCATAATCAATAAAGTATAAATAAACATCCCTCTGTACATCACGACAGTTTTGAATAAGAACGTAAACACTCAATAATGCTTCTCGTGTTCCTAGACCTCCTTTTAATCCAAGTTGGGTTTCTCCCATAACATGTTGCATATGAGGAGTCGCAGAACAAAACGTGGCTTTCTGATTATTTCAAAATGTTGGGAAATCCACGATTATTTTTTTCATCGGATTATACGATAAAATTACGACATTTACCCATCTCTAGTTATAATCTCTAGTCTATGAGACGAGAAGGAAAATTCTCCAAATAAGAATTTTTCCAATAGAACTTAACCAAATTCATGCAAAGACATCAAAAAACATTTTGCAAAACAAATATAAAAAGTCATGTTTTGTTCTGCAACTCCTCATATATTCTCCTATATATTATCCTTATAAATACTTTAAGTGCATGGTTCATTAGCCCGATTAGACTCTATTATCTGCATTTCCAAGCATTATTTTTCTTCGGAATGGCGATAATAGAAGATACCTGTATCGTATATGTAATTAAACGGTTTTAATAACAGTTCAATATTTTAGAACTTCTCAAGGGATTTTATCTGGACCTGCCGGTTTTGTCTTTTGGCGAGTTGATTACATATTCCACTTCAGTTATAGTTATCGGTGTTCCCAGCATATCAGTATTTCAAAGCCGAATCTACCGGCATCAGTGAACTGATTTGTTACATATTCCTCCCATTTTTTATCCCGCAGATCTGGTATAGCCTCGTCGTTCTCAACGAAAAAAACGAGGAGTTTTTCTTTTATGCAGCTTCTTTCAACTTTTTGTGGAGATTGAAAACATCGTGTGAACTGTGCAGATATTAAATTTGCTGACATTTTCTATGTAATAAGGCGTTTCATTTCGTTCGCACAATCCATACATTCCAGTGACATTAATTTCTAACCTTCGCGGTGAAATCACCCTGGATAATTGTGATTTCATGTGGTTTCGTTATTTTGAATAATTTCTCAATGTCGCTATAAAACTCTACAACTTGGTTATTATTGTGCATCACACATGGGTGCATGAACTTGTAAAGGGTTTTCCAATTTGAGTGATATGATTTCTTTTAAAAAAAAAAACACACTAATTGTTAAGGACATTCAAATGTTTTTTTATTTAATGTGAAGTACAATCGATACAATTAAGTTCTGAATAAAACGTCTTTCAAATGGCCTCCACGTCTTCTTTTGCCGGAAGGAATTCGATGAACCCAATTTTCGAGCAATTTTTTCACTAAATCAATTCGTATGTCATGAATATTTCAACGTTCAATATTGACTTGTAACGCCTGAAGAGTCTGAGTGTTATTTTTTACTACTACTTGCAGGTGCTTTCATATGGTATTGATTTAGTTGAGGTCTTAAACTATTTTTTTTTAAATTGCTTCATGGCTTAATTCTTCCCCATGTTGATTTTTTTCTTCCTTTAAAAACAAACGTTTTGCTTAATTTTGGCCTCATTATTGAAGAAACCAAATCCGCTGAAAACCTTGGGTAACGTGAAAATTTTATTAAAACCACCTCAGCCGCACCTTTTTGGTCATAGTTTGTGGTGAGATGTTTGTGTTTGGGTTTCCCTACTGAAGAGAGAGAAGGAAAACAACTAGAGGCGCTATTAGATTTTTTGTGCAATTTTTTGGTTGAGTAGAAAGAAAACCGAAACAAATGTGAGAGTCTATGCGATTACTGGAATTGTTGTAGTTGTCCGAAATGTGCCTGATGGTATTCAATTATAATTTCTATTATTATTCTATTATCACACTCAGTTAATGAAACGAATTTTTATATCCAAACTTGAAAGGTATTTGCATTTAGTGTATCCTACAAGATACACATAGGGTATACATAAGGTTGCTGATCTGTAAGGATATAATTCCATAGACGTAATTAAAGGAAATGAAATGAAATAAAACAAGTGCAAACAAGATTTCTAGTTACACAAATTTGATGGTAATAGAGATTATTGTTGAAATACTCGTAACACACACCACACAGCAACCGCAGTCTTAGAAAACTACCCAGCAAAAAATAGTTAGGGTTTTGGAAGCACTAGCAAGTTTTTCCCCATACTGAAGCGCTTACTTATAAGTCATTACAATTCCGGCATACCAAACTGCAATGAAGTATGGAATGACTTACCTACCGAGGCTTATTTAAAACTTTTCATAAACTAAGACCATTCTATAGCATACAATTGTGCTACCGAGATAGCGATATTATAAGGGAATGATAATTCTTTTCTTGTCGCTCGCTTACTGCACTGCAATAAAGTAAGACAATAATCTTCATATCTTCTAGACTGCAATGAATGAAGTGCCTTTGGTCGCCTTTACAATAGTAATTGTCCTTAGAACTATTAACTTCCTACATTTCACGTTAAAAATAGGTTCTATCTAAATAACGATTTATTTAGTTGTGCAGTTTACATCCTAACACTACCAAAATAACTCTTTATTCAATAAAATTATCAACAGGCACAACAATTTTATTATTCCCGGCAATCTATATGTTTCCACGTTTGAAATCAGATTGACTTAAGAATCGCCCAATCGGATATTTTCATCAGTTTTAGCCTCTCATCAACCATTTCCGAAATCATCTCGTAGCAACGGCATCTACACAGAATTCTACGGCAACTTAAACGTTGATGGTAAGATTGGATTGCATACTAGCGCCATCTGATCTCGGTTGTTGCAAAGAGTTCTTGACAATATCAGCAAACATTCGTGGTGAGTTGTTATGTAGTAGCGATGGCATATTTTTAGGCGTAATTAACATAAAGATTGAAAATATGAGCCAATAAAGCTACAATATACCTCACATGGGCAGGTTTCTGATAGCCACTCATTTGCGAGATTCATTCATAGGTCAGGCAATTCACTACTTTCCAGAAGTATGTCCCGGGCAATGGCTTTATTGAAACCCTCTGTTAGCAAGCTAGAGTGATAAAGTAAAATGAATGATCAGCCTGATTGGTTAAGCGATCATTGATGCGTCTCAGGTTAAATAGGTGACCCTGTCACTAAAGCTCTTCGAACTAGCGGATATATTCTTTTGTCCCTTGAAGGCGGATGAGCCAACACTACCAGCCAACGGCGGATCAAAGGTAAATAAACAAAAATCCAATTTCGACACACTGCATTCTGTTGAGGGTCTGGGCCATATTGGGCGGCTGAAATATGACAAACTGCAAAACCATGGCGGACTAAGCTGTCCTTCCGCTATCGTTATCTTGGCGCTGAAAATGCCAAATGAAAGTTAGTAACATAAAACGACCCTGGCAAACGTTATAAGGACCATGATTTACGGATATGCACTTGGACTGTTGGGACACTATGCAGATTCGGTGCCACTATCCGACTGGCAGATGTCCCCGAGATTTATGGGAATGACAATACTGCTATCCAGGAGATGCGATGGACACGTCATGGCTGTGCAAGGAAGAAGAACTGTGACATGTACCACAGCTGCCATGTGAAAAAGCATAAATTTGGTTGCGGAATTGTAGTTGGCAAAAGGATGCGACATCTGGTCCCAATATTCAACCTCGTCAGTAACCGTGTAGCCACCACCCGCATAAAAGCGAAATACTTTAACATATATATAAGATATTTTTGTGCATGCACCTTCGGAAGAAAAAGACGATGACACCAAGGACATATTCTACGAGTGCGACACATACTACCGCTGCCCTGGGCATGACATTAAGACAGTTCCAGGTGAGTTGAGTGCTAAAGTCGGCAAGGAAAATATCTGAACATTTAACACTCCATGAGAACTTCTGCAGAGAGCGAACTTGAATATGAAAAACCGCTCGAGAACAAACCATAGTACGATGAAGAGTGTTGCATTGTAAGCAGAGCTCGCACCAATCGGTCTTTTTTGTGCTTGGCGTCCCAAAAAGACACCTTGTGCACTGACACGATGCGTAAGTGTCTTGAAAAGACACGCAAAACAAATTTTTGTTTTGTTTGCTCTCTGTTCAACCGAAGATTGTTTTTGTTCGCTCTCAAAGCTGATGTGTTCAACTTGAGACACCTAACTTCATAAAAACTAAGCAAAGTGTCTTTTGTGAATGTATGTGTGTTGCAATGTGAATAGTAAACAATTTCATCTAGTAGGCATGTGCAAAAAGCAAAATAACAGTTTTAATCCCAGTTGTTTGTGAAAGTTTATGAAAATGGGACGTGAAATAGATATATTTTTTAAATTTGATATTAATTCTCGAAAATCTATATGTAACGTATGTTTATTTTTTTTTTTATTTTTTTTTTATTTTTTTTTTATTTTAAATGAAAGCCGCACATCTTTAAGTGCTGAAAATATTAATTCATTATTAATTGTTAAGCTTAATTCTTAATTTTTTGACGTAGAATACGTCTTACCTTACGGTATGAGGAGTCATGTCAGGTTTTTATTGTTGTAATCTTTATTTCATTGAATTTGAGGAAACGGCTAGATGAATTTTTTTAAAATTTTTTTTGTAGGTAAATGAAGATGTTATCTTTCGTTTGATATACATTTCATATTGGTTGATATATTTCTAGTATTTTAATTTCTCAAATGAAAATTGTTTAAACACATACACTCAAACATATGTGTGGTGTTTGGTTGAGTGTTTTTGGTTGCTCAACATTGCTTAGGAACATGTATCTAGTAAAAAGTGAAACGAACAGCAAGCTAATGTTGCTTGGCAACATGTATCTAGTAAAAAGTGAAACAAACAGTAAGCTAACGTAATAAAGCTTTTTTGCGAAAGCTTCAATAAAGCTGTTGTAACATTAATTTTGAATTGTAAAGCGTAAAGCTTTCACACAACGCTCGAATGCAGACTCGATAAGGTAAACCTTTTTTAATATTAGGGCGGCCCTCTCAACATTCGCAGGACTTATTTCAATAAAAATATTAATTAAAATACATAAATTAAATTAAGTTTAAAAAAATTTTTAAAAATTTCTCTTCGATCGAATAAATGTGAAAAATCGTTTCGGATTTACTTTTAAAGATTCATTGTAACTCATGATATATTGATTATAAAGGAATTTATTTAAAAAATTTAATTCCCGCATATAATGTAAATATAAATTCTCATCAGAACTGCAATTAGAGATCTTAAATTTATTGAAAAATTTATTTCTCAAATTTTTTAGTTTTTGACGTAGAATACGTCTTACCTTACGGTATGAGGAGTCATGTCAGGTTTTTATTGTTGTAATCTTTATTTCATTGAATTTGAGGAAACGGCTAGATGAATTTTTTTAAAAATTTTTTTGTAGGTAAATGAAGATGTTATCTTTCGTTTGATATACATTTCATATTGGTTGATATATTTCTAGTATTTTAATTTCTCAAATGAAAATTGTTTAAACACATACACTTGCTTGGCAACATGTATCTAGTAAAAAGTGAAACAAACAGTAAGCTAACGTAATAAAGCTTTTTTGCGAAAGCTTCATTAATTTTGAATTGTAAAGCATAAAGCTTTCACACAACGCTCGAATGCTAATGCGAAGACTCGATAAGGTAGACCTTTTTTAATATTAGGGCGGCCCTCTCAACATTCGCAGAACTTATTTCAATAAAAATATTAATTAAAATACATAAATTAAATTAAGTTTAATAAAATTGAACACAATATTTTTTTTTTTAAACGGACTTGAATCAAATGCCGTTGGTAAATATAAAAATTACAGCAGACAGTTGTCCGAGGCCTTCGGCCACGGACTGTCCCTGCAGGCTGTGTCAGAGACACGGCCATTAAGTTTAACGTAGAATACGCCATCCGATAAGACAGAAAACATATATAACAATAAATGATAAATAATATAAGCAAATGAATTTATTGTTATATATGTTTTCTGTCTTATCGGATGGCGTATTCTACGTTAACTTAATGGCCGTGTCTCTGACACAGCCTGCAGGGACAGTCCGTGGCCGAAGGCCTCGGACAACTGTCTGCTGTAATTTTTTAGTTAAGTCTTAGTTCGTAATATTTTAAAAATGTACTATATGATATTTCAAAGTTTTTTTTTATTGATAAGAATTGTTAACGATACCTGAATATTGTAAGTTTTTTATTATTTTATTTAATTTTTTTTTTAACCATTACCTATATATAAAATAAATGAAGTTTCATTTTGATTTGCCTGAAAAAATTTTTCACTTTTATTTAATAATTAATTTTTTTATTCTTTATTGTACATTGTTTTTATTGTTACGTAACATTATTATTCTCCCCATCCCTTTAATTTTCAGCCTGATACGAAATAACAACAACAACAGAAGCAAACGCAAGAAAAAAATAAAGACACTTTTTCAAAAATTTGTATTTGCATTGCTCACTTACTGAGCGATGAATTGTTCTTTTCGCATGAAGCGCTCAGTGAGAGACCAATTTGTCTGTATTGTTCAACACACAACAAGAGAGCGAGAACACAAGCAAGAAGAAAATAAGTGTTTTGGTCGGACACTGAGCGACTATGTTGTGTTTTTTTCGGTCTTGTGAGTGACAAGACACCATAGAACAATTTGGTTGAGCATATTTTGCGAGCTCTGATTGTAAGTGATGAGGGGAACGCTGCACGTATGGCGATGCTTCAGTCACTTGCAATGCGAGCCGTGGAGATAGGGACGGGAATTTTGTCACAGATGTGCAGATTATGTTGGCAATATGTAGAGATTACTTCTCTGCTGTACTCGTCTCAGGAGACTTCAACATAGATGAGGGTGATGAGCATGGTCAACGATGGCGTTGACTGTACCACTCCTAGCCAGCGCGAAGTTAGAATGGTAATTTCCCGCCTTGTGAATAATAAAGCCGCTGGTGCAGATGGACTAACGGCTGTGCCGTTTTAAGCCTGGCAGCTATGCGATGGAAGGACACATGCATCAGGTCATATCCAAAATCTCACTACGCGAATCCATGCTCGATGATTGGAGTTTTAGCATACTGTGTCCTGTTTCCGGAAAAGGCGAAATAAGCCGTTTATCAATTGCATACAAAGTCCTCTAGAGCGTAATATGCGGAGAACTAAAGCCGTTCGTTGCAGACCTGATCGGCAAATCCTGGGGAAAGCCCACGGGAGCATATCGACACCTACCACCTCTTTGTAGATTATAAGGCTGCGTCCGTTAGCACGATACGGGAAAACTGTACCAACACATGTTGGAGATTGGAATTTCTGCTAAGCTGACACGCCTTTCTACGATGGCACTGACCGACACGGAATCGTCAGTGAAGATGGTAAAGATCTCACCGAACCATTGAGTACGAGGCGAGGCTTCAGGTCCAAAATGTTAATTGAAATCATCGTGGGAAAGGCTACAGTCAACACGGATAAGACTATCAGCGGCAACTCACATGCTGTTCGCGTATGCTGATGACTTGGACATCATTGGGTGAAATCTGTGGTATTTCGGGAATTGAGAAGAAATCGGCAAAAGTGGGTTTGGCACTGAACGAAAATAATACAAAATCATTTGTTTCGACAAGCAGCCCATCCACCTGATTAGATGAAAGCTTGCACGTAGATAACCGTTATAATTTCGAGGTAGTGGACGAATTTATTTACTTATGCAAAATAGTCAGCTCTTTCTTTGAGAATTTTATTACTTTATTTCGAAAAAAATTGCTGAAACTTTCGTAACATTTTAAATATCTAAAAAAAACTGTAGTTAATATAAATTTGGCGTATTTATATATACGAAACATCCATTACAGGGACACCAGATGAACTTTATCCTTTCACCCAGAATCAAAACCGCATAACATATTAATAATGTAACTACTTTTGAAATTTTCTTTTAATATATTACAATCAAAAACGTGAAAAAGATGAGGTCCTGTTCAGCCATTAAACCCGCCACGTAACATTTGAAGTAAATTTATATTTTCCTTTTCCAATTCTTTTATTGGTATTTATTTTGAATTTTGCTTCGTTACAGAGGATTTGAAAGTGGATGGTAAGAAAAGTGCTTGGATTATTTAAGTTATGGAATAATAAAACATCAAACACTCTATATTATGGAATTTACTTACATAGTATTTCAGAGATTTGCACCAACTTGTGTTCCTAATTTCTTATGGCTAATTACTCTAGTATTTCTACACTATATGCTTTGCTATATACAATGGTACACTTTAAAATATAGCTCCCACACAAACGGAGTACCTGACTTTTGTTGGGACAAAATATAATAATTTCATTAAACATTCAAGTAAACTGAAAACTGGCATGCAACGCACAGTGGGGGATTTCTCGAAAAAAACAAATTTTTATCACTTATTTGAGAATATCTTGGTTAAATGACGAGCAATATCTAACGTGGAAAAATATTACACTATCAACAGCATATGTTGTCAAATATGATACGAGGGTTGAATTTTATGTTTCGGGATTTGGCAACCCTAGTGTTGCAATCTGGCAACTGACAGCTCTATCGTAAAGTTGGACTTTTTTGAGGTTATGCGTACTCAGAACATTTTGACATACGAGCGCTATTTGTGTTGTTTACAGTAACTTAAAAGATTCATCCCGGCTCAAAAAAGGAATTAAATCGTGAACATTTTCGTGCGATTATTTTTTACAACTTTCGACGTGGCTTAACTCAGCAACAGTGCATGGATGAAGTTAATTCAATTTTTGGTGATGAAGCTCCACCAAGGACCGACGTTTATCGATGAATTTAATCGTGGTCGTAGTTCACTCCAAGACAAATTTCGTGAAATTCGTCCAAAATCAGCTGTTGTTCCGAAAACCATTGATGCTGTGCGAGAACTGATTTTGCAAGATCGTCATGTGACCTATCGTGAGATTGAGACAACTTTAGGCATTAGTGGGACCAGCATACATTCAATATTGCATAAACATTTGACTGTCAAAACAATTTGTTCGCGTTGGATCCCACACAATTTGTCAATCGCACAAAAAAAGACTCGTGTCGTTTGGACGAAAGAAATGGTCCAAAAATACGATCGCGGTGCTTCGAAACACGTCTATGACATCGTGACAGGTGATGAATCCTGGATTTACACGTATGAGCCCGAAAGTAAACAACAGTCAACTGTATGTGTGTTTCAACATGTCAGAAATCCAACAAAAGTTGTTCGCGCCCGAAGCACTTCCAAGCAAATGGTCGCCCGTTTTTTCGGAAAAACCGGGCATGTCGTAACCGTACCACTAGAACAGTGAATTCTGAGTGGTATACAACCATTTGTTTGCCAGTTGTCTACCAAGAAATCAGGAAAACCAACCGCCGAAGACGGATCACTCTTCACCACGACAATGCGAGCTCTCACACATCGGCTGAAACAACTGTATTTTTGAGCACCCAAAACATCGATTTGATGGGTCATCCACCGTATAGTCCTGACTTGGCACCGACTGACTTCTTTTTATTCCCGTACGTAAAAAACAAACTGCTGCATTCAGAATGCATGTTTTGGAGATAACTCAATCAGAGTGGCAAAAGTGTTTCGACAATTGGTTCAAACGCATGCAAAAGTGTATAAATCTTCATGGGGAATATCTTGATAAACAATAAAGTGATTTTCGATGATTAATATTTGTTTTTGTTCTCTAATCCCGAAATATAAAATTCAAGCCATTGAACTCCATTATTTTTGGGGGACATTTAATGTCAAAACATTAATAAAATTCCAACATTTTCACGCTTTTGGAAAAAAGGTGCAACCACTTTATTATCAATACTAGACGAAACTGTTTTCAAACATATTATGATTTTTATATGTATTGGAAACATGTTTCGTATGTATTGGAAACATAGCTAAATGAAGACAACTTATTAATTAATTCCCAAACTGACTACGTTTTATCAAACTGGTGTCATCACATTTTTGTCACCGCGGAAATATAGTTTAGGAGTCTATGACGTTTATTTAAATTCTTTTATTTTGAGAAATCGTCCACTGTGCAGCGGTCGAAAAGATTTATACATATACTCATTTAGTAATGCTGCATTGTATCGCTCTGCAACGGAAAGTTGTCTTTAGTTATCGTTAGATCTCGTCTCCACCAGGCATCGATGCTGCCTATGATACAACACCCTTGTTTTGGCAAGAAAGAATATGGAAACCATGAAACCAAGAACAATATTGATGATGATTTAAGAATCTATATAAATTCTAATAACGAAACTACAATCGAGTACAAATTTCGTTAGTGAAATATGGTCGCGACTGTAATTATGCCTCCGAAAAAAAATCAATGAAGATTTGTAAATACTGCTGGGGAAATTTTAAAACTACAACAGGTGAAATTACCCCCGTGGATACTGCGGCGCACGGTACTTTATTGTGTAAATCCAAGCTTTAAAATAATCTCCTGGAAAACACCAACGTCGAGTCTGATATCACATTGGTAGAGAAGGACGTACCTACGAATATTATAATCTATTTCTGAGAAACCTCCATCACTCTAAAGCTGCTTCTGCAGCTCTCCTACTCCATATAATCAAATATGTAGCCGGCGTCGTCTTCATCTAAGAACCCTGGACAACTACGGGCAAGATTTTTGAACTGAACACTCCTGATTACAAGCTTCCCGGTTTCGAACAATAATTTAATAATACTTAATTCGCCTAAATACTGTGTTAGCGACGTTACAATGCCTTGTTGGATACAGTCAATGAATTGAATTATTGATTATAAGTAACAAATTCTAACGCCTGTATTCATAAAACATATAAAACGTTTAATAATCAAAATGTTTATACAAAAATCGTCTAATAAACCTGTCATATGTATTATGAATATCCTTCTAAATCCTGTACTATAATTATAAGACTTTAAGTCTCGTTGTGCAGGATGTTACAAATATATTAATAAATAAATAATGACCACATCTGAGAATAGTCAGCCTATACACCCTATGAATATACGGAGAAATACGAGTATAAAATGGGCTTCCTTCCTCCACAAATGATATAGTGGAGACCCATTTAGAGTCCGTTTTGTTCACAAACCTTCTTTTATGCAACAAGGGCCTTTAGCAATAAAGATAGACAAGAAATCCTTGATGTCGCGTTTGTATCACAGTACACATTTGAGTTGATGAAAAAATGGAAGGTGTCGAGTAAGAATTCGTTTTCCGACCATAGTTACATAGAGCATTAACTTTGTTATTTTTAAGAAACATTTGAAAAGCAAACTAGGCAAAGTTTGAACAACATGTAAACACAATCATGAAAACCACTCCCCTTTCTGAACCAGTTCACACCGACAATCTTATGAATTCACCTCTTCTCTAAACAGATCATTTGATTTCACATGACCCACCGGTTCCTACCAAAGAAACCACCGTGGTGGAAAAGGATCTACAAAGGCAGAAAAAGCCATTTAGAAAGCATTTTAATAGAAAGTTTTAATGTAATGTGTACAAATTAAGACTTAAAGGATTTAGGAAAGAATTAAGATCTCCAGAGAGGAGGTCTGGGATACACTTCTTTCACAGCAATGACAATGTGCCTGAGACTTTCAGGCTGCGCAAAGTCCTCTTATCGACTCCAATATCTCCAAGAGTTGGGTGGTTAGACCTCTTGATTGACACAATCTACCCTAGAATCTGATCCAAAAACGTATGGTCGAACTCACCGAATATCCAGTTCATATCACATGTTGCAAGAAATATCATGACAAAAGAAATACTACACTGAACAAAAAGAAGTATTATGTCCAACAGATGACCTGGCACTGACAGCATAGCACTAGTGGAGTTACGATGTGAATTAAACATTTTGCCTCCCTGGCTTCTGGAACTTAATACGAGCTGCATTGAGTTAAAGAGATGGGTTAGATGGATATTATCCAAGGTAGTATTCATTCAGCATTCAGCATTCAGCATATTAGTCCAAAAGACTTGGACCAATCAGTCTCTCTTCTTTCCTTCTGAAGGCATTGGGCAAGATGATTGGGTTATATCTGCAAACGACCATAGGCACTAGAGTTGGGTAGTTCATGAACTATATAGTTCATTTAGAGTGACCAGACATCACCCTCACGAACATAATACACATTTTCGAAATGGCGAGTATGTTCGTGATTGTTTTGTCTGGTCACCTTAAATGAACGAGTTCGAGATCTAGTGAACGAGTTCGACACAAGTCTAATAGGCACTTCTCAGTTCTACACACACCAGCACGCTTACAGCAAGGGAAAATCTACAGAAACGCTCTGTATGCTCCAGTGAGTTTCATAGGGAATTCCATTTATCTATAGGAAATCAATCTTGTCGCATTTAACGATATAGAGGGTGCCTGTGTCAACGTCTTATCGGGATACATATAATCGGTCCAATTGGCACTTTGTGCTGACTAGAGGATCCTTAATTTGATCTATGAATTGCTTACGCGAAGTCGCATAACCTCGTCCCTGGTTCACACGACCTAGACTCAAAATGTGAGCAGAGGAACACCCCAACGGGGAGTCATATCACCACTTCCCCGTAATTTAACACTGGTTGCACATGTTGACGACCTGGCACTTGCAGTGCGGGGAAATAACATTCCTTACGCAGAAATATGAGAAAGTCAGGAATATCATTAGCAGAGCCACGCAGAATGGGCTGCGTGTCAATCCGGAGCAAACCAAGGTCATAATAGTTGCCAGGAACGCGAAGGTTTCGCATATTTAGCCATTGACTCTATGTGGTACAGAAACTTGCCATCTTTGCGTGATTCTCGAGATAATGCTTAGTTTCAAGACAAACATTATGGATATGAGCAGTATAGCCACAGTGACCAAGGAGTTTACACCAAAAAATAATTTACTGCTGATATAAAGTTGTCGTCCGCCTGATATTGTTACACAACTTTGACATTTGGTAACCGGTATTAGGAAACCTCTTACTTACTTACTTATCCGGTCACGAACAACCCTGGGGGGTCAGGGACTTTGCAAACCGAAGATAACATATTTCGCCAACCAGTTCGATCTTTTGCCTTATCTCTCCAGTTGGCAATACCAAGTGTACGCAGGGACTCGTCAACCTGATCCTTCCAGCGGAGTCTTGGTCTTCCTATTTTTCGTGTTCCTTCAAGTTCCTTTCGAAAACCTTTCGTGCTGATTCGTCTTCATCCATTCTACTGGCATGGCCTAGCCAGCGCATTCGCGTTATATTGATCCGCTTAACTATGTCAATGTCGGGATATAGCTCATACAGCTCATGGTTCATGCGTCACCGATACTCGCCGTTGTGCACTATAGGGCCATACATTTTTCGGAGTATTTTTCCTTTGAAGACTCGTCCAGATGTTTCGTCTGCTTGCGATAAGACCCAGGATTCTGTGCCATAAGGCAAGAAAGGTTGCATGAGAGTCTGGTATAGTTGGACTTTTGTTACTCGAGAGAGGGCTTTATCTCTACAGTGCTTGCTTAGCCCAAAATAACATCTATTCGCAAGCACAATTTTCCGCTTGATCTCAAGGCTGACATTGTTGTTTTTGTTTACGGCAGATCCGAGGTCCGATTAGGAAACATCACTGCTGACAAAAGTCTAGAGGTTGTGGCGCATCATAGCAATGTGCATCTAGAAGCCATTCGCACATCCACTAACGAGGGCTTGGGAGTAATTCTTCACCTATTGAAAGCAGATTTGCTGGGCAGCCATATGTCTACATCATCTGCAATCCACCTAAGATATTCCTTATGATGGATCACCAGCCACATCGTTATTGAGCGATTTAAAGGGATCTGCGGCAATCCACAATAAAAGTGGATTACATGGCACCCACTTCGACCTTGGAGAAAAATTTCTCTTCTTTCATCCTGATAAAACTTCTCTACTCACATCCTTGGGAGGAACTCACAGTCACTCTCACCTAAATCATATCCCGGACAGTCAGGACTGAAAGAGACGCATCCCAGGTTATTGGATGGTTTAATGGATGTTTCAACTGATGACTCCAAACTAGATATCAATGTTGGTTTTGGATTCTATTCTACTGATATGGGTCTAGACCGTGCACGAAAGCTACCAGATGATTCTAATATTTTGCAGGCAGAATTTATGGCAATCTGAGAAGTTACCATCTGGCTGAGATGAAGTGTCATCAATTCCAGGGGTATCAAAATATATTCTGGGAGTCCGGCATAGCTATGACCCGAGTCTTATGCAAAACTTGATATCCTCTCTTAGACAGGATATCTCTACGATAGTAACTATAATCACTGGGCATTCTTTAATAGACAGATACTCGTCTACACTTGGAATCTCGGCTCATGGTTACTGCAGAAGCTTTGAGGGACATAATGCCTCAGATCTTACTTCATGTTGGATCAAACCGATACTCATGGAGTTAAGCTAATTGATCTTAGGATCATTTTCTTCGACCCTAATTGGATATTCAGAGGGGTACCAAATGGATTGAGTGCCCTAGGTCAATTTACTTGTTTAACAATGGGGACGGAATATTACGTTCTGTAGAATCTCAACTATCCTCATTGGACTATTTGTGTCAATGTTGACATCCACTACTACCTAATCTAAACGTAATGACCCGGCTGGTAGAGTATCGGTAAAAGCAATTCTGAAAATTTAATATAGAATTCATAACCAGAAAGTTTAAGAATACTTCCCTGTTGGAAATTTCCTACAGACATCATCACTGACTAAAAAGTGTCATTTCAGAGTCCCTGCAGACTTGTCGTTCCGCTCGCATACAAAAAACTTCATGACACCCCCTGACATTTTCATACATTTCGTAAAAAGTCAGCAGGAATTTTCCTCAGTTTCTTATGACCTGTACACAAGTCGTCTTGAAGTCACTATTCATCAGTGGTTCAGTTCATAGAGTAATGCCATATAGAGCTGCCATCTTTTGCGTCTGACGTTTCGTTTTATTGACGTAAATTGACTTACACCAGGTGGAATTACAAAACTTGTTGACTTAAATTTTTCATGTTGTTTTGATGAAAAACAGTGAATATTAAACGTATTTTTGACTATTTTGTTATCTTTAGCATATATTTGTAGTATATTTACACAAAACTTTAAACGCACAAAACGAAATGACTTTGCTGTTTTCTTGTTGGTTGGTTTGAGCCCTTGCCTCTATCTGGTATTATTAAAGCAATGCTTTCCAACATGCAACGTCCATATGCAACACACCAAGCTTCGTAAATTTACTAAGTCAGATCGCTTCTCTATACGTCATTTATCTATGGTTCAGATAGCCAAGACATCCCCAAATGTGGTGACCTTGTGTCAGTTCCTAAATAATTACTATATCTGAAATGGATGACCTCTAATTTAAAAATAACTGAAATTAATATTGTTATTATAATAAGAAACGGGCACATATACTTATGTATGTATGTATGTATACATTTAATCCATAGAGTAATCTTAGACTAGAGAGAATATTTGGCTCATCTGACGTTTCCTTTCGCACTCTTCGTGATGCGGTCGGTGTGATAGAGAGATGTTTGACGAAAAGTGATATACACCAGGTGGAATTGCAATAACTTCTTGCTTTAATTTTTCATGCCATTTTGGTGAAAAACTGTGAAATTTAAATGTGTTTTAAACATTTTTATTGACTGTTATTGTTAGCATACATTTGTGTTGTATTTAACACAATAATTTTAACACACAAAACGAAATGCCGTTGTTGTTATTTTGTTCGTTGTTTTGAACCATTGCCTCTATCTGGTATTAGTAAAGCAATTCTTTTCAACATCAAACGTAAATATCACACCAGGCCAAATGTCATAAATTTGGTGGGAGAACTGGTAGATCTACTATAAGTATTAATCTATGATTTAATCACTGAAAATGTGCATATTCGTGCATATATTAATTATCAAATATTTTTGAAATTTTGTCTGAAAATTGTAACGTGATGTCATGACGCCCGTACATAATAGCAAACACTCACCGCCATTCCCATCCGCATACGTCCCTGGTCTACCCGTCACCTAAGCATACACAACATCCATCAGTCGCACCAACGACCGCGAACAATCACACTCACTAACAACACACAAGCTCTGTCGACGTTGTGTACATATTAGCAGCGAACTAGTTTTAATGGTCACACGAGAATGAGTGATTGGATGCAATTCTCATTTGCGTCACTACAGCAATGCTACTTAATGTTAAGGTTGACTAGACTCCAGTCGTCGCCTCCGAGCGAACAACCAGACAAGATTATAGCATTTTGCCTGGGGCTCTAGTTCTGCAAAGGACAGGAGCACATTTTGGGATCCGTTCTTTAGTAAAGACGGTGAAAATACATTTGCTACACAGGAGTTTCGGCTCACTGTTCCTACACAGGAGTTTCGGCTCACTGTTCCTACACAGGGGCTTCGGCTCACTGTTCCTACACAGGGGCTTCGGCTCACTGTTCCTACACAGGGGCTTCGGCTCACTGTTCCATCACAGGAGTTTCGGCTCACTGTTCCTACACAGGAGTTTCGGCTCACTGTTCCTACACAGGAGTTTCGGCTCACTGTTCCTACACAGGAGTTTCGGCTCACTGTTCCTACACAGGGGCTTCGGCTCACTGTTCCTACACAGGAGTTTCGGCTCACTGTTCCTACACAGGAGTTTCGGCTCACTGTTCCTACACAGGAGCTTCGGCTCACTGTTCCTACACAGGGGCTTCGGCTCACTGTTCCTACACAGGGGCTTCGGCTCACTGTTCCTACACAGGGGCTCCGGCTCACTGTTCCTACACAGGGGCTTCGGCTCACTGTTCCTACACAGGAGTTTCGGCTCACTGTTCCTACACAGGGGATTCGGCTCACTGTTCCTATGTAACTCACCCGACGATAACCGATACCGAACTGTTCTAACCGGACATGTAAAGCACATACCGAGCCAGCATCCCGCATATCCGATACCGATCTACGCAGCGAATCCGAAAAGTCGTAGGTGCGACGCACTAAGTGCCCGATCATCCCGAATCAACCAGCCTGCCCCAGAAGAGTGCTAAGCCAAGATAAGCGCCCCCAGAAGAGTGTTAAGCCAAGATAAGTGCCCCCCAGAAGAGTGTTAAGCCAACATAAGTGCCCCCGGAAGACTGTTGTCAATCAAGACGAGTGATTTCAAGCTAAGAGGAGTGTTCCCACCGAGTGAAGCAGTTGATGTTATTCCTGTAGATCAAATTACTTTGTAAATTAAATATCAATAAATAATCTGAATTCGAAACTATTCTGTTCTTATTTCGAAAGGTTTGGTGGATCCTAACGAAAGACTCTGGACATGGCTGAGCTTACCTCAGCCCTAGACAAAACCGCATTACACAATTTATGACACAAATTCAAATATACAATTTTCAGTTTTCTGAATAACTTGAATAACTTGAAATTCTGTACTCATGACTTGTCGTTGACTAAAGATAAAGACTTCTTCTATCGATATTCAGCATTGGCATTAGAATGAGTCAGTCATAACCTAATGCTGACAAGTGAATAGGACTGCCTTACATAGATCGCCAGCCCGTTCACAATGTATCTCGCCGAAGGAAAAACTAGCGACATGTCACAAATATCATGTCCTATATAAAGTGTCAGCACCTACAGACATTTTACTAAGGGAATTCTACTGACAATGTTTTTAGGACAAATTTTCCACTTGGGTTAAAACAGAAAGGTAACAATTTATTTTAAACTTTTTTAGTGAATTTCATTATTTTTATTAAAACAAAGTGTTTAAACATTCGAAACCATTTCAATGTGCAAACAAACTGTCGTTTATATATATTAGGGAAATTTACATGTTCATATTCGAATTACACTAGGTCACAAATAACAAAATTTTCTCTGCGATTTGTTTCTAGCATACTTTTTCTCATTGATTTTGACCTACTAAACACGAAAATGAGTTTTAAAAATTTTTCTGTTGATTGGTTTTCGAGATACAAATTTTTGAACTTTTTTTTTTAAATTTTTGGAGGTACACTTACAATTTTGAGCATATCTTTCGTCTTCTTTGACGTATTTGATCCTACTACTACTCAAATTAAAGCAAGTTGAGCCGTCTACAACTCATTCTCAGAAAATTTTCAAATCGGGTGAGTAGTTTTGATGTTGGCGGCTTAAAAAGGTTAAAAACTGCGTTTTTTTAGTAAAAATGTGGCAGAAAAATTCATATAAAAATTCATATAAAATATAAAACGCGATGCTAACAGCGATTTTGGTTTTTTTAAGCACTTACTTAACAAAATCTGACAAGAAATGGCGGACTTATAATTTTTTTGGTAAAACACCGAAATTCCGCTATTTCACGATATTTTGATTTTCATTATTTGCACAGCTAACCTACTAGGAGGGATCGAAAAAGCAAGTTTTTTATAATCCTTTTGGAATAGAACGGAACAGTTGCTCCTATACATAAGTTACTTCTGTTCAAAATTTCACCACCCTGGGTTAATGTCTTCTGTTCTGGCAAGGGACGTGAAATTTCAAAAATTTAGTGAAATCAGCAATTTTTTTTTTGGAAATTTTTTTCAAATGTCACAGCACTTAGCAGTTTTGATAAAATTTTTAAATTAATATTAATAACACAAATATTTCATAATTGTAAAAAACCTATTTACAATACCGTAGGGACGTTTCGTCGATGTTTTTAAGAAAATGGTATAATGAAAATGCAGAACATAGAAACACAGGTGCATTTTACGATACGAATTTTGGCAAACCCACTTTACATGTACAAAATTGTTTGGAAAAAACGTTTACGTAATTTTTATGATTCTCAGAATTAAAAAAAATAAGTAATACACAAATAGTTATTTAATTTTTATGATTGTGGTTGCAGAGTAATATACACTTCTGAATGTGCGTGGACGCTCTTCGTGTTCCTTTATGACTGCTACTCCGTTCACAGTCAATTAAAGGGAATTACACTTTTTTATTGATGTGTGTTTTCCCGATGGCTACCTGTATCGGATTTTTTTACAGAAATTCCCCCCACATTTGTGAGTGGTCATTATTTGGAAACTTTTCCACAATTTGAAACGCACACTTGCTGAATCAGGTATATAGCCAGGTATAGTATTTATAGGTGTTCATTTATCGTTTTTTGTCATTCAACAAGTGTCTACGAACGCGAGTAGTACGAGTAAAAAGTGAAACAAATTGAATTTAAGTGCATATAATACCTACCCAACAAGTAAGACAATGAGTAAAAGACTACGTATGTTCGAGTGTTTGAACAATCCAGACAATTTCTGCAATGTTTGTGGCGAGTTTATAAAGAATAATCACGCACACACGTTTACTCCAGCAGTGCAATTGCACTATTTGAATTATTTTGGTATTTCACCAAATATCACAGAATCATGGACTCCTAAGTCGCTATGTGATCTTTGCTATATAATCCTAACCAACTGGGCAGCTGGCGGAAGGTAAGAATTTTTATTTAAACACATTAAGCAAAGCAAATATAGTAATTTATTTTAATTTTAGGCGCCATATGAAATTCGATACACCAATGATGTGGAAAAAGCCGCTATGCCATTCCACAGACTGTTATTTTTGCCTCACCACAAACAGTGGGGTAGGGAGATTTTTAAAATGGAACTACGCTCAAGTGGGATCGTTTGCACTTCCAGTACCACATTCGAATGATGTACCATATCCAGTGTGCCCTGGTGCATCTCTTCAAAAAGCAGAATCGTCAGATCAAGAGTCCGAGTCAAGTGCAAGCGAATTTGGGGCGTGCAGAAAGCGAAAATTACTGTCACAGGCCGAACTAAACGATTGGGTGCGCGATTTTGGTCTCACTAAGGAGAAATCCGAACTTTTTGCGTCTCGGATGGTACAGTGTGGATTTGCGGATTCAGAAGTGAAAGTAACAGCGTACAGGAAGCGTCACCAGCAGTATGCAAAATTTTATACAAAGAAAGACCAAATATGTTTTTGCAGCGACATTTCCGGCTTGTTCCAAGAGCTTCACCAAATTCACAACCCCAATGAATGGAGGTTGTTTATTGACAGCAACAAAGAGAGCTTGAAGGCAGTTCTCTTACATAATGGGAATGAAAAGCCATCTCTTCCTATTGCTCATGCGGTTCATTCAAAGGAGAACTATGAAACTATGAACATTTTGCTGAAATGCATAGAGTATAGCAAATATAATTGGAAAATATGCGCCGACCTCAAAGTTGTGGCCATTCTGTGTGGACTCCAAGGAGGCTATACGCATTGCTGTTTCTGTGCCTTTGGAATAGCCGCGCTGATGATCAGCATTATATTCAAAAAAATGGCCGGAACGAACGAAACCTGTAGTTGGAGAAGCGAATGTTCAGCGCAAACCACTAATAGAGAACCGTGAAAATATAATACTTCCGCCGCTGCACATAAAATTGGGTTTGATAAAAAATTTTGCCAAAAAATTGGACAAAGAAGGTGAAGCTTTTGCCTATTTACGGTCAATTTTCCCTTACCTTTCGCTGGCAAAAATTAAAAATTAAAGAAGGAGTCTTCGCAGGACCCGATATAAAAAAAATGTTGAAAGATGAAACATTCCCGAAGCTGTTATCACCCATCGAAGCCGCAGCATGGAATTCCTTCAGGCTTGTTGTGGAAAACTTTTTAGGAAACAACAAAAGCCATAATTATAAGGGCATAGTTGAGGATCTGGTAAAGAACTATGAAGCAATGGGTAGGTTTTTTTTGAAACAAATGTTAATTTAAATAGCGTTTTAATTCTCGTTTTTTTTTCATTTTTGGGTAGGAGTGCACATGTCACTTAAAATACACTTTCTGCATTCTCATTTGGATTTTTTCCCTGAGAATTTAGGAGACGTGAGCGACGAACACAGCGAGCGCTTTCATCAGGAATTGAAGGCTATGGAACGACGCTATCAGGGCATCTATGACACGGCTATGATGGGTGACTACATTTGGACCCTAATACGTGAGACCAATTGCAGCGAATACAAAAAACAAAGAAGAAGTCAGCTGTTTTTCCACATGGCATAAAATGTACAGTTATATCTTTGTTTCTACTCATTTTTTATGGGCGTTGATTTGGTTAATTTCGTTAGTTTAGCTAACCTGGCACATCCATTTCTAATTGTGCCATACATTGAGTATGTAGTGCTCTAAATAAATTAAAAAATAATATACTAAGACTAATTTGTTTATTTTAAATTAAGTTCAAATGTATTTATTCGTTTGCGTTGGCTGTGCAAATAATGAAAATCAAAATATCGTGAAATAGCGGAATTTCGGTGTTTTACCAAAAAAATTATAAGTCCGCCATATGTTGTCAGATTTTGTTAAGTAAGTGCTTATTTTCTTTGGAAAAATGCCAGCTATACGTAAAAAAAACCAAAATCGCTGTTAGCATCGCGGTTTATATTTTATATGAATTTTTATATGAATTTTTCTGCCACATTTTTACTAAAAAAACGCAGTTTTTTAACCTTTTTAAGCCGCCAACATCAAAACTACTCACCCGATTTGAAAATTTTCTGAGAATGAGTTGTAGACGGCTCAATTTGCTTTAATTTGAGTAGTAGTAGGATCAAATACGTCAAAGAAGACGAAAGATATGCTCAAAATTGTAAGTGTACCTCCAAAAATTTAAAAAAAATAGTTCAAAAATTTGTATCTCGAAAACCAATCAACAGAAAAATTTTTAAAACTCATTTTCGTGTTTAGTAGGTCGAAATCAATGAGAAAAAGTATGCTAGAAACAAATCACAAAACGACTGTTGGCTAGTGTTATAGACAAAGTAGAATCCATAACATGAACTTTAACCTTTTATTGAACTTTACCCTTTTCACCAAAAACAAAAACGCATTAAATATATAAATAATGTATTTACTTTTAAAATGATATCTTAATATAGTACAACTGCAAAAGAGAAAACGAAGAAACTCTTGTTCTGCCATTAAACCCAACACTTAACATTTGAAGTGAATTTCTTATTTCTCATTCCCATGCTTTGTTGTTATCGTTTTTGTATATTGCTTGGTTACAGGAGATTTGACGAAGGATGGTATCAAAAGCACTTCAGATTGTTTACTAATGTAATAATAAAACTACAGTCATTCAAATACCCTACAGAGTGACACCTATAGCATTAAACCGACTTTGGAAGGCACTGGTTTGCAATTAGATTTTTTTTTGTGTAATTACTTATACTCTACTACTCGTATTTCTACACTATATATTTTTCCAAATATGGGTCAAACAAAGCACCTGACTTTAGATCAATCAAATGTAGCA
Source organism: Phaonia tiefii (assembly GCA_963931995.1). Taxonomy (NCBI): domain Eukaryota; kingdom Metazoa; phylum Arthropoda; class Insecta; order Diptera; family Muscidae; genus Phaonia; species Phaonia tiefii. The sequence continues at coordinate 99,722,672 of OZ008370.1, read as the reverse complement.
ATCACATAAAGTCTTCTAATACATCGAAGATTTGTATACTACATACGAAAGGATTTATATGCTCATTTACTATTCCTGTATTTTAACGTCGTGCAAAGGCAAGTGGTTTTTGGGTGCTAGTCTGATCTGGTCTATTATTTTGCCAAGAACGAATTTGGAATCCATGCTACCTATAACAATATTGATGATGGCCTAAGAAACTCTATGAGGTCTAATAAATAAATTATTATCGAGTTGAATTTCCTTGGTCAAATATGCTGGATACTGCAATTGGCTGAATTTAACATGAAAGTAAAAATTAGCTATTGTAATCCATTTTTCCTATGAGAGAAAGTTTAATGAGGATTTACTTGCCGGTATTTTTGCAAAAAAATTACTAACCATTAAATTTCTCAATGACACAATTCATAAAATTAAGCTTTAAGTTCTTCAAAGGTTGTATATTTTACATATTCACATGGTATCTACTTTTAATATCTACAAATTGGATTTTTCATTTATGAAATACAGGTGTTTGTCTCCATGCCTGAGTGTATTTCTTTTTTTTTTCTTTTTTGTAAACACATATCAAATCAGAATTCTAAATGCTGAAAACATCAGTCATGCAGAAGACATTTCGTAAATAAGAAGAACTGTTTGAATCCCCAGCATTTTGTACTTTTAGAACGCATTGAGGTTAAATGTGTACAAATTATGTCTGTATTTTTGTGAATGCCATTAGAAGGTGTACAAATGTGGTCGGGTCGTGGAGAGGTGGGCTAAAGTTGTGTTTAAATGAAAACAAATTTGGTTGTAAATTGTCCCACCTCCCTAGCATAACTTCTTTATTATATTTCCCAACAAATGACTTTATAACTTTAAATTATTCGCTTTAACGCCAAGCGATATGAAACATTACATACTGTTACGAATAAGTAAAAGCTTTTGCTTGCTGTTAATGACTCTACTAACAGTATGCAAATAACAGGCGGTTAGTCCTGCACCTGAAATTATGCATTGTAACAACGACCAGCTCGCTAAACCAGTAGCATGAATTCACCTCAGTAAAGATAATTCTCCGTCATTCGAGATTGTTCTACAAAGATAAGCAACAACAACAACGTCTAGAAGGTTCTTGAATTCGCTAGATATACCTTTAAACGCACCTTGTTTTGTTATTGGGAATAAAACAACGCAAAAAGGACGAATAAGGAAATTCGTAACAATATCTTTTAAAGATACTGTAAAGTTGTCAGAAGGCAGTCTGCTATGACAATTTTAACTGGTGTCACTTTCAAAGACTTTCAGATGGTTAAATTCAGTTGACAATATTTTGATGATTGTAAGAGAAGTGCCAGCATTGCAGATAGTACGATATTGTTAGCATGTTTGACTCCTGTAAATGGGTTGTGGCCGTCGGTGGTGCAATGGTCAGTGTGCGCGGCTCTTGTACATGAGATCCTGGGTTCGAACCCGGCTCTGACCACCTTCAAAAAAAATTTCTTTAGGCGGCGGTCACCTCGCATAGTGACGGCGACACTATCGAGTATCTAGCCCTGAAAAAGCTTCTCAAATCACCGTTCGGAATCGGCGTAAAACTGTAGGTCCCAATCAGTGAGTGAAAACTGGAAAGCACACAGCTCAGTGATTGAGAGAAGTTCTCCCCAGTCCCTTCATGGGGTGTAATGGGAAACCATTTTTTTTTTATTTAAATGGGTTGGAACGAACCCAACAATATTCCAATGCATAGAGTATTGCACCTGTGACAATCACCTATAATTTTTCTCAGCAACTTCAACCCTATTAACTATTACTATCAAGTATTTTTAAATAAAAAAAACTACTAAAAGCAAAAGCGTTTAACTACGAATAATTTGGTGTCAATTATATATGAAGGTGTAATCATAAATACTAAAAACTGACTAGTAAAATATGTAATCATAAGCGAAATTATTAAACAATCTTGGTAAAGTATACACAGGATATTTGAGGGCAAAATGGTTATTGGCTAATTGAGGTATAAATGAATACAACTTTCAACTTTGATTTACCCCTCAAAGGACATTTTTGCCATTAACAAATGCATGAGCTATTTAAATGGAAACTTGAGCCAGATTTTAATTTAGTATCTCTAACATATATTGTTTATTGCACTGTTAACAATGTTGCTATACATAGTTTATTTTCCAAATTGCTCCTTGACTAATCGTATCGTATTAATTCTCTCTGTTCTTCGTGCCATGTATTTTGAATGTAACGTTAATTATTTTAAAGATTTACAAAGCAAAAACAAAGATTAAACTGCTGGGATCTTTAGTTTAGTCTTTGCGAAATAACCTCGATATATACCACAATGTTGTGTGCTATATAATGCTATATATGTATATAATATATACATACAAGGTGGCGCAAAAGTAATCCTCCTATCAGAAAATGCTATAAATTTTGCGATTGGCCCCTAATGTCAGTTTTGTTTTGACATTTGTGTAGTAAACACATGCGAAATACACGTTAATAAACAATTTAACGCTACACTGCTCCAGAACGCGGAATATTGCTGACTATTTATTTGACCAATAATCGGTCGGTGACTTTGGCACAACGTGAATTTCGTCGCAGATTTCCTGGCCGTCCAACGCCTACTGGTGAAACACTGCGACGTTTAGCCGCTCGCCTCGAAGAGACTGGCAAAACACGAGATGCTGCCAGGCGTGGCAGACCCCGGAGTAGCCGTTCTGCAGAGAATATTGCTCCCGTTTTGGCGATTTGCACTGGCCAGCAAGATCGCCTGATTTGACCGCTCCAGACTTCTTCTTGTGGGGCTTTTTGAAGTCGCGGGTTTATGTCAACAAGCCTCAGACTCTTGCAGCTCTTAAAGACAATATCCGTCAAGAATGTGAGGACGTATCGCCGGAAGTTTTGGCCAAAGTGATGGAAAATGCCATAAAAAGGCCTCAAATGACAATCAACTGTGGCGGCGGCCACTTACATGACATCATATTCTCAACTTGATGTAAAAAAAATTAAAAGACCAAATAAAAATAGTCCACAAGAAGAATCAAAGTTTTTAATTTTTTTTTAAATTACAGCCAAAAAACATCGGAAGTTTACTTTTGCGCCACCTTGTATATATTAGGGCGAGTCGATTTGTAGAGAGGCAAAAAAATCGGTCAACTGACAAGGAAAATCGTATTCTAAGGATCAAAGTAAGAAACTTTGCCCGAGGAACCATTCCTCTAAAACGAATGCTGATGTCCCGACTTTTAAAAAATCCGAAATTTGTCCGTAATTTTGAAAAATCCCACTTTGACCCATTTAGAGTGCCCCAATCGAGTCCAAATGTATGACCGACCCCCACGTACTTTGGAGGGCCGACCCACCCATGCCAGTGGCACACTCCCTGGAACCCCACTGGGGGGTTCCCATACAAACATTTCACAAAATCACCATTTTTGGCACTTTACATGAAAAAATCAGCGAAATGGCTATTTTTTTTTTCTTTTTGGAGTTTATTTTTCTCTTTAGAAATTTATTTAGTCAGAACATATGTAAATGAAAAAATTAATTTAACTTAGTAACAGAAAAGAAAATAAAAACATTATTGTTTGGAGTCTTGTTGCTTTCAGGTCTGGGCAATTTCCAACGGCTCTCTAATGTCGTCGCCATAACAGCCTCTACATTTTTCGGTATAACTCGCTTGGAAACGCTAGCTAGCAATTGAACATGTCGTTCCGTTACTTGTATGTAGGGATGCCAGATTTGAAATCATCAAAAAAAGTACATCGAGGATAAAAAGGCAGTACAATTAAGGAAATAAAAGTGCACTTTCTGTTATTAACAAATCATAAAGATCAGTACAGAAAAATAACATTTTAAGTTAAGAAATAAAACCAAATCAGTACATAACAGTAACAATTTATAAATAAAGGAAGTAAGAGACCACAAATACTTTTTTAAATAAAAACTAGTCAGGTGTTTCACATTTTACTTTAAAAAGTAAAAAGAGTATAATCTATTCTATACATATTAAAATTGTTTAATACTGAATATAACCTTCTCGTTTTAATTATTTAATAACACTGGGACACAAATGAAAGGAATTTGTTTCAGACCTCAACCAAACCGAAAAATTGTGAAAGTACTTGGACGTGGTATCACAAAACGTTTTTACGATGCTCAAGTAACAGTGTATAGGGTGACTCGATTGTTGTTTTAGTTACTTGAAAAAGGTTTTTAAAAATATGACAATTATGAACAAAAACGCTAAAAACAACCATATGTTTGTCTTATGCGACCATTTGAGATCATATATGACATTTTAGGGCATTGATGTATTATTTTGTATAATTTTGTCGAAACATTATTACATTCCTGTGTTAATATTATAGAAATTATAAGCGAAAATTTTAAAAAATTAATATTTTTGAATTGGTGCAATCATTTTGGAACCCAAAATATAATTTTTGTTCATTAGTGTGTTTGTGTATATTAAGCACACCAACTTTGTAGAAGATATAAATTTGTAATTTGTTGAATATTCAATACATGTAGGTGAATAGTTAAAGAATATGGTTACACGCAGCATTTCTACACCAATTATGGAGCACTAAATATAATTTTTGTGTATTAGTGTATTTAGTAGACATGTCAAGAAATTTATTTACCGTTAGGCAAGCACTGTCAAAACATAAACAATATTTGAGATTTTTCTTGGAGTTTCGTGAAATAATCGATTAACAGTGTACTCTTCGGTAGAAATATATTAGAGGGAATTGCGAAATAGGATAATAGCTACAATATTTTCAAAGGTTGTAATGCAATATTTCAAGCTGTTTAGGAGTTATTGAAGTAAAATCTGAAATAGGGCCCTGGCCCACCGCCATAATTTTCTTCGGCCTGTAAACAAAATTGTTACGTATAAGAGCAAACCCAAACGGGGTTTTGTGATACCACCTCCAAGTACTTTCACAATTTTTTGGTTTGGTTGAGGCTCGAGACCCAATGTTGCACAGTGTAATCAAAGATAATATTTTACAACTTTTTGAACGAATTACAAATATTTATAGTTTTTCTGGACTTGATAAACTATTCCGTTTTTACCATTTTCTGTTTTTAAACAATTTACAAACTCATTACAAGTGTACGTCAAATTAGTTTTTTAATCGTTTTCTAAATTTTGAATTAGATGTTTATTTCGTTCGTTCGTAAACATCAAACTGAATATTCTTTCACATGCCGCATAGAAAGAGGAATTGAAAATACAAATTTACAGATATTTCCGAAATTTGGAAATGACCCACATCTAGGATCTCTTTCCATTTTTCTTCAACGGATTTTTGTTTTGGAATATTTTCAGAAAAGGCATTTCAAAGAGTTGATCCCAGCCAGTTTATTTGATTGAATGTAATCCAATAACGCCACGAATGAAATGAAATGTTTGAATTAAGGATAAAAATGGAAAGCTTTTCAAATTTGTTATTTTTTAAAGTAAAACGGTATTCTATGTAAATACTTATATACGATTTTTGGTATGAATACGAAGTAACATTTTCGTATTTATTGGTGGCATAACAAAAAAATGTATAAAAAGAAGTACAGAGGCTAAAAAGAAGTAATTTTGCGTACTTCTTTAGGTGTTATGCAGTCAAAAGTACAATTAGTAAAAAAAAGTAAAAACAGTACATCTGGCAACCCTACTTGTATGTGTGATTGAATTTTTGGATCATTAAACGGTGGATCATCTTGATTTAAATATTCTTTCAATGGATCGTGCTTCGCGTGAATGGTGGTTCAAATACGTTATTTATATCATTCAAATTGATAATTTCCGTCTGTGTAACTTGTGCAATTAAAGTTTATATCTGGTTTTTTATAAACTCTAAGTTCCGTTGGGTCGTCAACATCGGTTCGACACCGTACAATTTTCTGGATAGCACAGTCGCGCTTTTCTTTGCTATCATCAAACAATATTGATAACAAGATATTTTCCCAATGCGCATAATATGAATTATCTGTAATTACTTGATTGACAATTCTGCGTAAACGAGGTTCTAGAAATCGTGACCAGCTAATGAACTTGAAAAATATTGCACTACCGTGGGTGGGTCGGCCCTCCAAAGTTAGTGGATGTCGGTCATACATTTGGACTCGATTGGGGCACTCTAAATGGGTCAAAGTGGGATTTTTCAAAATTTCGGACAAATTTCGGATTTTTCAAAAGTCGGGACATCAGAATTCGTTTTAGACGAATGGTTCCTCGGGCAAAGTTTCTCATTTTGATCTCTCGAATACGATTTTTTTTTGTCACTTGGGTGATTTTTAAATCGACCCGCCCTAATATATATATATATATATATATATATTGAATCAACGATAGAAACGTATATATGTTGTGACAAAAGTTACTATCTAATGAAGTAGCAAATTTAAAATTCGAGAGTTCTCCCAAAATTAACCCATTTGATTCACTTTTGTAATTGAAACAAATTGCTGCCGTTGCAGTACAGACAATCGAAAAAAACTGTAGAGATTACAACACTGAAAGAAAATCTTTATATCAAATCGATGATAAATGTTCATTAATTGTTCTTCATTGAATTGATGTCAAATTTCATCAATTCAATGAAAAAGTTCTTCAATTTGAAGATTGTGGGTTTCTTCAACTTTTTCAGTGTCATTGAATTGATGATATTTTCCACATCAATCTTCATCATTGGAATTGGGAAATAATTAGTGGGGTCGATTCAAAATATGTACGCAGTATTGAAAACATAAAGAGAAAGAGTATAAAAAGTAGTAGAAAATTGATACTAAATGCATAATGGAAATAGTGCAATGGACTGAAAACATTACTCACGTCATGACCACTTTTTATGTGGTATTGTACCCTATTACTGTGGATTTTTTAGGATGAAACATAGTCAAAAGATTTTGTCTACTCATTAACAAGCAATTGACTTAAAAATTATGACCAGTTTACACCAAATTGATGACAAACTTACATCAAATTGATGACAACTTACATATAATTGATGAAACATGTACAGCAAATTGGTGAAGAATTCCCATCAAAATGGTGAAAATGTACTTCAACTTGATGACTAACTTACATCAAACTGATGAAATAGTTACTTCAACTTGATGTACCATTGTCGTTGAATCAACGTAAACTATTGATGAAATGTTCTTCATCAATTCAATGAAATGTGTCATAAGTTGGAAAATGAGGAACTGTTTCATCAAATTGAGGAACGAATTCATGAATTTGATGAAGCTTCTTCTATCAGTGTAAGCATAAAATAAATTTGAAGGCTTTGAAATTTAAAATAAATTTTTGTGGTGCAATTATAGTGTGCGCGGCTCTTGTGCATGAGAACGGGGGTTCGATCCCTCCTCTGACCGCCTTAAATTCTTTCGACGGCGATACTATCGAGTATTTAGGTATGAAAAAGCTTCTCAAAATACCATTCGGAACCGGTGCATAACTGTAGGTCCCTATCACGGTTGCCACAGGGTTAATTTTTAAGTTACGAGAATTTTACCAAAAAGTTACCAAAAGTTACCAACATTTAGAACACTAATGTTATTTAAATTAATTATTTATAGATAATCATATTACATACATACATCAATATAAAGATTACAAAAAAAAAACATAAAATAAACTTTGACTTTATTTGCATTGTATTGCCTTTTAATTGCAATGCAAAATAGTTTATTGCACAAGTTACCTAATAGGGCATTTACACGGACCAAGATAAGCGCATTTCGATGGTTAACTCCATGGTTTAAACTGTGAGCAGATTTTATCTACTGGCCCGATTTGACTCACCGATCCAATTCTAAAGGTTCAGTTATTTCACAAACATCAAAATGGAAAAACCAATAGCCGCCAACTTAATTTTGCTGTTGTGCTACCGTCTTCGATAATTTTGTCTCTGCGCGGAGTTTGTCTACGCATGGACTTGCCAACTAAAATGTGAATTTAATCTCAAATTGATTGGTGCAAACGCCAGATTAGAGAACAAGGTTATCGCTAACCTGACCGCGATAAAGGGCGGTGTAAATTCGCTATAACGCTTTTATAATCAATCACGAATCAAACTCCGCGCGGAACATTTTGCTCCCAGAAAAAATTAAGAGAAAAATCTAAGTAAATAGGGAAATAAATTCAGAACAAAAACGGTCGAATGCAAGACAATTTATGACTTAATCATAAATAACATTTCATTTGAAATATTTTTCCCATTTTAGTTAGATTTTTCCACTTTATTTTTTTCTGGGGAACGTGAACTTGTCTCCATTGGGAAGTTTACTGATTGCAAAAAATGAATTTAAACAGCACAAAGAGTTCGTTAGTGCGAAAGAGACGAATATATTTGGTTGTTTAGTGCAAACGACGGCAAGCGCGTATTTTGTTTAGGCCCATAACCATTCAATTCTCCCAAACAGTGTTGCCACTGCTTCATGTTTTCTTCTGTTTGTAAGTAACATTTTAGATCATATTTGGACAAGTTTTCTAATAGAAGTTTGAAATCAAATGTTTTTTCTTATACTAATTATTTCTTTTCAAAATGTTACCAAAATTACTAAAATGTTACCATGTTACCAAGCCGTTTAAATGTTACCAACTTTGGTTGGATATTGCCAACCGTGGGAACCGTGGTCCCTATCAGTGAGTGTGAAACTAGAACGCGCACAGCTCAGTGGTTGTGAGAAGCTCTCCATAATTCCTACATGGGATGTGACGGGAAACCATTTATTTTATTTTTATTCTACTACAATCTTAATTTAGCAATTTTCTGGCCCAGTTTTTGTGATAAAAGTGTAGGATTGGTTGCATTTAACCTTTCGGAAATACAGGGTGATTCATTCATAAATACTTGTTTCTGAAATACAACAATTGTATCTCTTAATCTTTATTAGCATACAAACGAGTCATTCGTTATATTTATATATTAAAAACTATTCATTTCAAATGTTGGCTGTGACTGCGGCTAATGTGGTCCAGCATCAAGTTCCAATTTTCGATGACGAATTTTGAGTGGTATCTGGCGAATGGCGCGAGTAATGTTGGCTTCAATCGTAGGCAGCGTATGGGTCCGATTCTGTTTACAGTTTTTGTAAATGATGTTTTTCCGGTTTATAACAATTGAAAAATGCATGCGTATGCTGTTGGTATTCCCTAGTATATATCAAATCGAATAAGACTGGTTGAAGATTTATGCTGTTGAATGAATGAAGACTTACATGAAATGTGGAAAAGCTGAGAGGATAACAAACTTTTACTAAACCCTGTGAATACGCATGCTCGACCAATAAATTGCTCTGATATTAACATCAATTGTCTATCATCCAGCTTGGGAACATTATTTTACAATATGTGTCCAAAGTCAAACATTTAGGATTTTATGTTGTCTCGCCTTTGAATTGTATAGATCACATTAATAATTTGGTCAAGAAAGTACACTTTGTTCTTAGAAACGTACATTTAAATGTGTATTTTAGTGGTACTCCCACTGATATAGAGAGAAGTCTAGTAATTGAATTGATACAACCCTTAATAAATTATTTTGAGGAGGTCTATAGTAAGTTAGACTCCCAGTCATACCACTAAGAACTGTCACCGTTGAAGAGTGCAACACCGTATGTTTCTGGCATTAGCTGATTCAGGAGTGTATAAACATGGAGAAAAATTATTCTTTGCTGTTATTTAGCGGATTATGTGCAGATACGTAGCGTACTCTACTTACACAAACTATTTCATGGTAAAATACCATTACATCTGTACGAAAAACTAATATTTGGCTGGTTCTCACGAAATATGACACAAATAATACCTAAGTACACCTTACTAAACACCAGCATATTATTTTTCGCCAATGCTACTAAGCTCTGGTATACCTTGCCCACAGTCTTAAAAATTTCATCATTGATTTAATAAGCAACTAGCTCTGTTGAAATTTATATATTCGCTGAAATCCCTTCTTATCTTTCCTTCTTTCTTACAATATTTACCATTATTCTAAGATTCAGTGTTTACTAACTCCCTTCTTGTTCCCATTTATGTAGTTCACATTTAAGTAGAAATGACACAAAATTTGAATCAAAATGGCGTCACAATATACCGTTGCAATAAAATCACTTTTAAACCTTAGCGGCAAGGACTAAATTTCCTGCGAAATCTCCTTGTATATTTGTTTTGAAAAATACATTTCTTGAAAAGTATACATTTTGCACGAATCTTCATTTTGCAAAGAAATTACACAAAATTGCACAACAGCTGCAGTCGGAACATACAAAAAAGTGCACCTTTGTGACATTGTGGCAAGGACCAAATTTCTTTAGAAACAACTTCTTATTTTACATTACATATCGTAAATAGAGAATGTTTTGAAATTTAGAAAAAAAAAAACACTAAAAGAATCTGCAATGTTAAGATGAAGGATGAAATAATTTATGGAGATCGCCTCCATAATACCATTTGATCCTATGGCTATACCCATTCCTTGACATTGCTTTAAATTTTACTAAATCGGCGTATTCAATTTGAAGATACCAAATTTTCGACATTGTGCAGATCATTTTGAATCACTTATCTAGAACACATATGGTGCACTTTTTGATAAAGTAATATGAAACCAATGCCAAAGGCATGCGATGACAATCAATAGTTGTAGTAATCATTTGGTAAAGGAATCATCCACCCTTGTAATCATAATCCAGAACGTATTGTAGAAATTTAATCAAATTACACATTAGGTTTCCTACTCGTGCTACGCATGAAACGTAGCAGTTTAATATTTGCTGTGGCTTTAAATGTTGTAGTTCATGTGGCAAATTTCGCGAGACACCAAAAACATTTGCATTATATGTAGCGCAAAATTGTTCCAATCTAAATAAATATCCCATTGTTTTTAATTAAAGTAAAAATATAATATATAATATCTAATGTTAATAATTCATACTACATTTTAAACCTCATTCAACCCACACAAATAAAGCTGTGGTGTTGAAACTTTTTAAATTTGCAACGCCTCCTTTGCTCAAAGGATATGTTGCCCTATAATTTCACGCATATTACTACATACATACATACATATGTATACGAATGTATTATGTACGTGATGTGGAAGTATTTGTTTACATATGTTGCCATTTGATGTTGTACTCATATGTTCGTTTGTAAACAATTACATCACTGCTATTATAAACTTTATACAACGAATACCATCACCCACGAATTGTATTTGCAATACAACAAAATTCCAAATAAATGTAATTTAGTTAAACATTTGATTTAAATGGGGTGGGACATTAAAGCGGTCTGGTTATGTATTAAAACTTTCGTCATTACCAACTGTAGCCAACTGTTTGACTGATATGGTGAATTATTTCAAGATTTGTAGAAAATGAAAGGAGTCGTGTACGCTGTCATTGAAGGATTCATAATCTCAGTTAACTGTTCTAAAATAAAAAGAATTTTTGCAATTATTCGTGTGCCGCCATTAGTCACATTGTAAATAGGGTTCTCTATACTAATGTCGGTATGATAAACTTAGAGAAGGATATCTTTCTAACGATTACCAGCATCCATGTAAACCATAGAACATTTTGTTTTAGGGGTTTTCAACCGCATGATATCACAAGCGACACCATGACTCAATTTTGTGTTTACAGTGAAAAATCACCGGTTTTCAGTTTGATCGAAACATCAGTTTGTCAATAAAACGGTTTTCGGTTTTAAATTTTGGCAAAAACCGGTGATACAGTTAATTTGTTTTAATTTAAATTACACATGTAGGATATGTAATGCATTTTTATAGCGACCATTTCATATACAAATTCGTGATTAAAACTCAAAAATTTCACAACTCTATTTAAATTTGACAATCACGTTATAATTTTACAATTAAATTTAAACTTAATGTGACCGTTGGTGGTGCAATTGTTAGTGAGTGCGGCTCTTCTACATGAGATCCTGGGTTCGATCACTGCTCTGACCACCTTAAATTTCTATCGACGGCGGTTACCTTGCATAGTAACAGCGACATTATCGAGTATTTTGCCATGAAAAAGCTTCCCGAAATATCATTCGGAATCGGTATAAAAACTGTAGGTCTCAATCAGTGAGTGCAAAACAAGAAAGCGCACAGCTCAGTGGTTGTAAGAAGCTCTCCCCAATTCATTCATGCGAAGTAATAGGAAACCATTTATTTTTTTTTCTTAATTTTAAATCATATTCCAATGGGACTGTTTAATATAAAATTACAAAGGTTTTACTCCCACTATCACCAGCTCGATTTATCTTACAGTTAGGGTTAACTAACAGTTGCAGCTGTCAATTTGTATGTAATTTAAATATTAGAACTGTTGGTTAGCTTTAACTAGACATTGTGATACTGGCCCTTATTGAATTCCCACTAAACTGATTCAAATTCGGAAATCATATTCAAATTTGAACAAAATTTTCATGTGTGAAAATCATATGAAGTTTAAAACATTTATTTGTAAATTAATTTCAATTTTAAGTTTCAAAACAAGTGTTTGAAACATTTAGTCGATTTTTGTTTCTGAAATTTGAATAATAAATAATAAAAATTGTTAACTTATTGAAGCATAAAATCATATTTAAAAGTATAAATCATGTCTCTCGATTCCAAAATTGCATTAAAAGTTTAAAACCATTTCATTTATTATTAAATTTTCCAAGGATATTTAATACAAAATTGTATTTATTACATCCTTTAAAGGGGTTGTAAACGAACTTCTCACAACCAGCGACCTGTGCGCTATCTAGTTTTACATTCACTAATTGCAACGTACAGTTTTACAACGGTTCCGAACAATAGTTTGAGAAGCTTTTAAGAATCGATATAGTCGCCATCAGCGAGGTGACAGCCGTCGAAAGAAATATAAGCATGTCGGAGAAGGAATCGAACTACCTTTCCCATGTACAAAAACGGTTAACCAGTTAAACGAGTTTCACCGGGTTTTCGGTTTCCGTTTTGGGAACTCTAGTTTCAAGTGATTGCAGGAAGCATTTTGCGGAACACTGTCTGAAACTAAACCGTTTTCCAGATTTTTCAAAATCCAAAACTGTTTTAGATTTTAAATATACTGTGATGTGCGATGAAATAGAGTCACACACTCGTCAAAACTTTTATTCTCTGATAGACCGGTCCTCTGCTGAATATAATGCCATCATTTTTAATAAATTTTGTACACTACTGTTCTCCAGGTCAGTGTCAGTATTTTAAAGGCTATGTAATGACGTGTGCTAGAAAATAGAGTCAATTACAAAAAAATATTTTTTTTTTTGAAATGGTTAATGGTAGTTGGATTTGAATTTGAAAACAAAGTTTAGCTTCTAAATATGATTAATGTTTATTAGTAGCATTAATAAATTGTCATTATTGAAGTTCCAAAATGGGCCGATGTAAATATTGCAATCATGAGCGCCAAGAACGAATAAAAGAGACGATAAAATTCAGAAGCTACATACAAATTACTGACATAATTGGATGCTCAAAGAAAATGTTGGAGACCGGAATAAAATATAACCCCAATCCAGGAAACAGACGGTAAAACCCTGAAAATTACAGAACATTTGGAATCGAAAATATTACGCCACGTAGAGTTCGACTTTTGTTACCTCTTCCGCCCTTAAAAGGCAATACGATCGGGATGTTGACACCTCTACATTAAGAAAAATGCTAACTAAAAACAATTTAAAGGCAAAAAGTGTCTGAAAAGTTCCATTTCTATCCAAACGGAACGTTCAAAAAATGTTGCGTTTTGCCAAGGATCATGTGAATAGTCCGTACGCAAATGGCGAAATATTTTGAGGACAGCTGAAACTAAAGTGAGATTGGGTAATTATGATAAGAGTAATCTTCCTGTACGAAGACCTTCCAACACCAAATTCAGGCCCCAGAACACTATCCAAACAGTTCAACGTGGTAGCGGAAACATAATGGTACGGGGTTGTTACTCTTACATTGGGACAGAACCTTTATTCCAAATTGAACAGACAATGGACGCTGCATTTTATACCACTGTATTAAAAAAACATCATGATGCCTTGTGCTAAATGGGAAATGCCGCATCGATGGGTGTTTCAACATAATATCGACCCCAAACACACATCGAAGCGAGCAAAAGCTTCGTTTGAAAATAATAGTGTCATAGTTTTAAGATGGTTTATGCAGTCGCCGGGCTTAAATCCTATTCAGAATTTGTGGCGGGACATTAAAGTGTCTATCAAAGGAATAAACCAATTTAATAAAGATGAGCTTATGACACTGGTACAATCGGCGTGGAAAACATGACTAGTGGAGAAGACTTGATAATTCAATGTCAAGGCGTTGCTTAGCTGTGATAAAAAATAATAGTTATTTCATAAAGTACTGAGATAATATAAAGGATTAATGAAACATACATTTTATTTGACACAGCTATTTATTCTAGTTCAGATGATGAATCGCGATGACTATTTTAATTCACAGGCAAAACGAGGCTTTTTGAAATATTTTGATTTATACCTAATGATTTAATTTTAAATTACGACATTAATGTTCTAAAATGTTATATCTAGTTCTTAATTGAACAATTAAAAATAAAAGTTATAAACAAAATTTAATTTTTCTACATTTGTTTTTGTTTTGAAAATGTTGATTAGTGTTGACTCTATTTCATCGCACACCACTGTAAATCTGAATGCGGAACAAAAAGTTTCATTTGGCACAAACAACATATTACACAACTAAACTTCGTTTGTAGAATTTATTTTCGGTGAACGAACACTTATGGTTATGGGAAGTGAAAGACGGCGTGATGGAGGTAACATACTCGAATTTCAAATATACAGTGGGAGCTACCGTGTGGGCCAGGTTCAAAACCCAAACACCCAACAAAAAAAGTTAAATTGTTTTAAATTTAGTTTTAAAAAAAAAATTGTGTGGTTTGGATTATGTTTTTGATATGGTTTAGCAAAATAGTTATTATGAAAATTTCGGTGTGTTGGATGTATTTGGGATGAAACTTAGTTTAGTACCTACACTTTCCTTGAAATGTAGTTGAACCTGGAACTATGGTCCGCGAGTCTATACAGGGAGCTTTTGCAGTAAATTCTCTAAAACTAAAAATACTATAACACTAGAACTTGCTTGTTTGTTGTTGTCGAAAAACTACAACGGCAAGTCAAGACAGAGATTGCTTTTGAGTGTATACTTGGGTCTGTATAAGTATACACTTAATCATTTTACGCATGATCGCAAACATTTTCTATGATTGTCGTAAAGTAATTAATACAAATTTTGAGGAGAATTAGAATTCGTTGGCAACATTACAAACGCTTTACCGAAAATCGCTTCTGTTCGGGGAAATTCTTTAAACTGCTACGACAAAAGTAAATCGATAGGGACAGCAAACGACGCCATATTTTTTCCCGCTCTTTTGACATTTCTCTTCAGTAAGGTTTGCCATTTCATCATGGAAAGATATACGAGCCAACAACGAGTAGAAATTATTAAAATGTACTAACGAAATTTGGAGTCAGTGGCCTCAACTTTAAGAGCGCTACGTCAAATTTCTGCATTCTGAATTCTGAATTTCATTTCTGGCCGAATGGCTTCGTCAATAAGCAAAATATGCGTTATTGGTCAGACAGCAATCCACACGTAATCCATGAGTCATCATTGCATCCCGAAAAAATTACGGTTTGGTGCGGTTTATGGGCCGGCGACGTCATTGGGCCGTACTTCTTCCGTGATGATCAAGACCGGCACATTACTGTGAATGCGAATTGCTACCGTTCAATGATAACCGAATATTTTTGGCGCCAATTGCATAATATGGATTTGGAGGACATGTGGTTCCAACAGGACGGCGCCACAAGCCACACAACGAATGCCACAATCAATTTATTGGAAACCAAGTTTGGCGAACGTGTTATCTCAGGAAATGGCCCAGTCGATTGGCCGCCTCGGTCGTGCGATTTGACGCCCTCAGATTATTTCCTGTGGGGCTACGTCAAGTCTATGGTCTATGCCAACAAGCCAGCGACGATTGATGAACTTCGTACGAATATCGAACGTGAAATTGCAGCAGTATCGGCCGATTTATGCTTGAAACCCGTCGAAAATTGTGTTCAGCGTCTGGACTTCTGCAAGCGTGCCCGTGGTGGCCATGCAAAAGAAATCGAGTTCCATACATAATGGCATCGAACGTACTTTCACAGGAATAAAGAATTTCAATGGTATCTAAAACCGGGTTTGTTTTATTTAAAAAAAACTTTTGTAGCGCTCTTATTGAAAACCCCATTATAACCTTTTCAAAAAATTGGAATTAAGAAACATCATCAGTATTCATAACCGGGTCTAACAACCAGTAAAATGCCGCTTCCACAAGCCCGGTTGAAAAAATTCGAATTTAAAACTTTATCCAGTAAACAGAACCATTTCCCGCTAAACCGCTTAAAAACCACGAATTCAAAAACTAGAATTTGAGAGTAATTATTCAGTAAAATTTTTTTTATAAAAACCGGTTTGAAAAACCCGGTTGTATAACTTAAAAATTTGATGAAAATAGACACGGGCCCAAAACCCGGAACAAAAACCTGAATTATAAGTTTCATTCAGTAAATTCAATTGTTTACAAAAAACGGTTTCAAAAATACTGGTTACAATCAATACCCGTTTGCAGAAAGTAGAATTTAAATCTTTATCCGGTAAGCGGAAGATCAGTTTAAAAAGAAAACTGCACCATTTCGAATTGAAATTTGAAAAAACTCAATTGAAATTTAAAAATTATATTTGAAATATGAAATACATCAATTGAAATTTAAAAATTCTGTTTGAAATTTGAAATACATCAAGTGAAATTTAAAGCATATCAATTGAAATTTAAAAGACGTCAATTGAAATTTAAAATACATCAATTAATATTTAAAAAACATCAATTGAAATTTAAAATTAATCAATTGAAATTTAAAAGACATCAATTGATATTTAAAATTCGTCACTTGAAATTTATAAATTATCAACCGATGATTTGTGTGGTAGCTACCAGAAAGGAAGTGATCATAACGCTCATTTTCATTCCCAAAATAAGTTTGGGAAACTAGTAGTCACTGATAAAATTGCATTGTGGTCAGTAAGTATATATGGTAGTTATCTTGTTGACCAGCCAGCCAGAGAGATAGACGGACATGCTTCAAAAGCCTTAAAAAGTCATCAGTGTCAAAATGCCACTCTAATTTGTGAAATTTACACCAGACACACTGGCAGACTTACTTGGCTCAATTGCCTTCAAAAATCCTAAAACAAGTTCGCACAAACATACCTGGGGTCTAGCACAGGAGCCGTCAACCTGCATGCGGCGCTTTTGATGTGAAGATGCGGCTCTTTTGATGTGAAGATGCGGCTCTCCAGTTCCATGAGCAAATATTAATAATTATATATTTTATTTTCATAACTCATAAAATATATTTGCAAAATAAAAACTTTAAACATTCCGTTCTTCCATTATTTACTCTACTCAACCAAATTCGTTTGTACTGTCAACATTCCAATCTACATACTATTCACTTTGCATACTCGCATGTACTAGCAGGCACACATACATATTACCCCATAGTGTGGTGAATTCGTAATGTTTCAAACGAAACGACCATTTCACCAGGTGCTGGAAATGGGTAGAAATAATTAGAATGTTCTACTCTACTACTAATGTTAGCTGATATATAAATGCATCACTCTGCAACGACAGAGTTAGTCTGTGATTAAACCATAGTACGGAGAGTACTCGTTTTTGATGTGTAAACATCTATACGCGCGCCTCTAGGGCAGTAAACTATCAAACTAATACATACGCAAGTGTTAGGTTTGTAAGAGTAAATCATCGGCATCGAAAGTGATTATTGGGCGATTTTCATATAATTTTCCCACGCGATTTTCTCCGGAAATTCATAGCCGATTTTATTAATTTTTGGATTAAAAAGCTAGTGCGGGTTTCGACGAAGAGTTTTAAGAGTTTAAAAATTAAGGCGATCCGATATCGGCGAGCCGAGATTTAAGTGTTTTAATTTGGAGTAATATTAAAAAAGTATTTTATGTTGATCTTCGGTTATATCGTACGAATATAACAATGTATGTATGTATGTACAAGTGTCTGTTGCTTTGCATTCTTTGACTTTTGTGGGAATGAAACAAAAAGTATTGAGCAAGAAAATAATGACACATGTGCTTGCACTGGGTCTTTAAATAATTTTAAGTATTAATATTATTTAACTGTAACGTCATCATATGATTGAACGCTGTTTTCTATTTTCCAATGTAACATTTACGAATGTGTTCATAGAAATCGAACAGGTACCGTGTAGCAAAAAGGTGTTAACACATCGCCCGTGAGTTCGAACACTCATTGGATTTTTTTTTCTCTTGGACAGATAAAAATACCTAATGAGAAAAAATTTTTCTCTTGAAAGATAAATATTATTTTTTCTCAAGATAATTATTTTTTTCTCGTGAAAATAGATGTCATCCCAACGTCCAAAAGAAGCTGTCGCAACTATTGTGTTGTTGGAGCCAGAAGTATGACAGGAATACAAAAGGGGTAAGAACGATAATTCGTTAAAAAAAAATTTTACGTTTCACTGCAAAATTCATCAAGAGGCGGCTTCTCACCCAAATGGTTGAGGTCATGAACTTTGTTATTAAGATCATTAACAGCATTTTAGCAAAAGCATTCTACATCGCCAGTTTAAGGAAATTCGTTATGAAAGAGAAAACCATTATTCTGACCTAAATCTGCACAATAAAGTGCATTCACTGTGTCCAGAGGTAACATATTGAAATGTTACGCGTCTTGCTTGAGTGAAGTAAGAACATTCTTCAATGAAAAAGGCATTGTCCGTCCCCAATTGAAAGAAGACACATGGCAGCAAAAATTCAACTCCATGGTGAATATTCCAAAAAAAACTAAATGAGCTAAATGTAAAACTGCAAAGGAAAGGGAAACCCAGCATATGCCTAGCTCGAAGAAGTGATTTGTTTCGAAAATAAATTACGTCTTTTTGTCGAAGATGTGGAGAGCGGTAAATTACTTCATTTCGAAAATCTGAAGCAATATCGCGATGAAACCAAAGCATCTATTCACACAAATTACTTCAGAAGATGGATTCGTTGAGAGATTTTTAGCAATTCAAAACAAACGCAAGTACTCTGGCGTTTATAGTTAATCCTCTCAACACAAATACAAATGAGATCAACATTATGCCATTTGAAATTGATGTTGGTTCGCTTTAAAGGCAATTGCTGGATTTGAAAACCAAACAATTGTAGAGTGGTAAGTTCATAGAACTCAAGAGCAAGTTAGAAGAGTTGGACGTCCAGAAAAATAAGCACGTTACGGTGCACAAGTGGGCAGCTCTAAAAGCAATGCCGCAAGTTGACGCACTCGTGTTTGACACATGGAATAGTTTTTCCAGAATGCTACAGTGAGGTGAAAAAGTTGGCATTTGGAGTACTGACGATCTTCGGGTCAATATATGCGTGGGAGCAAGCGTTCTATTGCATGAATATAATAAAAAGTAAAAGAACTAACAACTAAAAATCTAAAGGCGTGCTTGTGACTGAAAACAACAAGTAATGAGTCAGATTTAACCAAACTTTCAATAGGCAAAGAGGAGGAAATTACAACTTTAAAAATAACTCAGAAGCGTCCTTCGCATGAGAGAATTTGGAATCCGGACACATGCCCCTGAGGGACATGCCAACATTCTCCAGGAGTTGATTGAGAATCGTCCGGACGAGTGTTTGAGTTAGACCCACTGACTACATACTGCCGACTGTAGACTTTGGGCAATGCACGGAGATCATGATGCCAGATAGGAGTGACTGGGTGGTAGGAATACCTTCCTCACTCTCTGATCATCTGATCTTTGCAGATGACTCCAAAATGGAATCGGGCACAGGAGCGGGGATCTTCAGTGAGGAACTTCAGCTCAGGCTTTCGATGAGATTGAGTGCGAATCGTAGTATCTTCCAAGCGGAAATCGTGTAGATTATGAGAGCCGCAATTGAGATAATGGACTCATGCTTGTATTCATCGGGTGAATTCGGCATCTGCTTTGATAGTAAGCCAGCCCTCAGTGCGATCAGGTCACACATATGTAAATCGAAATTGGTTAGGGATTGCAAGCGGATCTTAAACAGTGTAGGGCACGGCAAGCTTAGACTCTGCTGGGTTCCGGGACATAGTGATGTCACAGGGAATGTTGAAGCAGACTGTCTTGCTAGAGCATAATGCACTTTTGCTGATTTCAGATTGATTGCCTCTGCAAATCCACAGATCTGGCGCGATCAACGCTGCCTAGCAGGCCAGAGTGGATTGCAGGATTTCGAGGGACATATGGCCGGCAGTGGACTTATTTGTATTAATTATTTGTAAATTTGATAAATTTGTAAATTTGATATTGATAAAATTAATTATAATAAATAATATATAACTTCAGATTTTTAATAAGCCCCAGGCGGATTCTTGTTCCTTATGGTCTAAAACTGACGGTCCGCGCCGCATTTTAGCCACAGTTTTCAGATTTTGGCATTTTGGGTGAAAATTTGTATACACTAGAAAATCTTCACTCCTCGGTGCATTTCAACAAAAATTTGCACATTGATTTAGTTTAACCTGAATATATACTGGATAAATCCGACCACTCTAAGGGTTCCAATTTTTAATTTGAAACAGTTTGCAATTTTTAACAAAAATGAAAATATGGGTTTTTCGGTTTTTTTCCCAAAAATTGTATCTAAATGAAAAAATATTTAACTTGTATTCCAATACGTTCTAGCAGAAGTTTATACGCTTCCAATAAGCTATAACACAATATATTCATGCAACGGTTTTTCCTGGTGTTATCGTGCGGCAAAGTAGGCTATCTCGAGGAAAAATCGCCAAGATGGCCGTACATTTCATTGCCACCCCCTAATATATATATTGAAATCAATGAATAATTTATTTCTAAATATTATTATGTTTGGGAGGAAATACGCATGTTTCCACGTAAGTATATGTAGGTTTGGGGGAAACACGCGGATGCTTCCACGTAAGTATATGAATGTTTGGGATGAAGAACGCATATGTTTCCACGTAAAATGATACATGTTTGCCAGTAAACATGATGCTATTTACATTTTAACACAAGTGAGTTTGGGACTTGCAAACATATGAATGTTTGAAGTGTGTTCCAAACATATACATGGTTCCTGCAGAATATGTTAGAGAGGTAGTTAGCGTGTAGTGACGATAAGTTGTATACTGTCTCTTATTGTCACGTGTCCTAAACCTATCCTAACCTAGCCAAAATAATTTAATACGTTTTGTGCGTAACATTTGTATATTTTTATATGAATACACATTTGTTCATATTTAAGGTTATTTATTAAAATTGAATGTATATATGTATAATACTAATCAAATACCATAATATTGAAATAAAAATGTCAGTGGCTCTCTAAAAACTGGTAAATTGTAACTTCTGACTCTTCCGTATCAATAAAATTAAATGCCTCTATCTGCTATTATTAACGCAATACTTTTTAACATGCAACGTCCATATGCAACCAAGCCAAATCTCATAAATTTACGAAGAGAAGTAGTTACTCTTCTCTATATGAGTACTCCAGAGTACTCTATGAGTAATGATAAGTATTATTATTTATTATATTAAAATAAATAAATTTGAAGTAGTATTCAAATTATTTTTAAACTTAATAAAATTTTCATACTTATGAGCACATATGAAAATCTCATTCAAAGATGAATATGATTTTCAATTTTAAATGGGTCAAGTGTCAATTGGAATATAATATTTGAATTTTTTATAAAACACGTATTTTAAATTTGTATACGATTTAAATCTTAATGTACAACTTAAACGTGGTTATCATATTAAAATACAATTATACAATTTCGAGACCTATGCTCGAATAAGAATATGAAACCGTCGCTATACATTTTTTTTTTGTTTTGAAAACTTGCTTTTTCGAACAAACTGAAAGCCGGTTTTTACAATATGCCATTTTTTTTAACACTCTAAGAACGACTCACACTATTGTACATATCAGTTGTTTTCTTAATGCAACAGTGAAAAAATTTGTTTGCCTTAAACAGCTGTCAAGCACAATCTGACATAACTTGACAGTATATTCGCAAAAATATATATTCTCAACCGTCCCCGCATTATTTTGACAGTAAGTTTGAAATGCTTAAGCGCCGTGCATACTAATTGTTATATCCTCTCCCCGATCACTTGATCCTCATTAGGGATATAAATCTTAAATTCCTTTATGCTTCCCATGCCTTTTCCGGGTTATTTTCTTACATCTTTAAATCTTCTTGTCTTGTCATTTATTTTATGTTTACCAATACTGCAGCCGGATGTTGTGGGCTAAACGTTCGCTGAAAAAAAGCCAACCACAACATAACCTCAATATCACAATAAAATTACATTCTGGCCCAAGGACATCCATCCTCCATTGTCGACCCACGTCTACTACATACAATGCACGACAAAACATCCTTTTGAATTATGGGCTGGAATTGAAAAAGAAAACAACGGGTTCGTTCGTACATCATTCTTTTGAGTTTGTTTTGGTTAACTTTCTAATTCGTAGAAGAACAACAAAGAGTCAAGAAACAAAATACGGGTAGTATTTCTACTGCTTTAAATGTAGACGGTTGCTGTTGCTGTGTTTTGTGTCTGTATTTATGGTTCTTGGGGGGAAAAATTGAAAAGCTCTCAAGAACATTATTTCGCATACTCGACTCGATTGAAATTGTTATAACTTTAAAGTTTTAAAGCAATGTTTGCTGAGTCTTATTGCTGCTGCGCTGCCCCTGTTGCCTAGAGACACTACCACCCATTTTGGGTGTTATCCTGCAAGGGCGATTGTATCCTGCGGTTATTCTAGACATAAAGAAGATTTATGAGCATTTTACAACTAGTTTGCCGAAGCTTTAGATGAATGATAACTCCTCTCCTAGTTAATAGGTTTGCTTTGGCTATGTCCTTGTCTTCTTCTTTAGGGATTAGATCGGTATTAAGTTCAATTCTGTTTCAACATAATTTAAGTTTGTTTAGTTGAATAGTAAACGAAAAGCAAATGAGAGAAATATAATAAATGAAACCACTTGTTAATTTGCAAAAACATAAAAGTTTTTAAACAGAATGACAGGTAAATTGATTAGTTTAATGCAAGGAAATGTACAAGGAAGTTTCTACGCTCCCATACATATGCTCCACGGAGTTGGTCCTCTTGGTTACTTATTACACTTTTAAATTGTATCTACACCTAATCGCAAGAAAGTCCTAAAGTCCTATGTAGGAAGAATATAAAATTTTTCATGATCTAAACAAATCGTAATCAAATGAATCTGTGACATAGAAAATACAGGATTCACTGTACACGCTGAAAACCCGCTCTTATTTTCTTGTTTGAATGCAAATATATCAAGTCTTTGGAGCCCGTCGCAAATATAATATACTTGTGTTTAAGCACATTGTGTTTGCTATTCAAGATTACATGTTTGAGACACAACGATCAATATGTTATAATATATGTGTTTGCAATGCAAATATACCTTTGTTTATGATGCAAATGCAGCTGTGTTTGGTGCACTTAGTACTTCAGTTTTACTTCCACTAGGCTATATCAAGGACAAAATAATAAAGAGCCAAAACAAAAAAGAGATTGTTCTTAGCCTAAGTTAAAGTTAGCCTAAATAAAGTTACAAGACTATAACAGTATTTTTACAATATTCTTTCAGTCCGTGATTTATAAATCTTACTGAATACGTGTGTAAATGATTTGTGTGTCTTTTGTGCTGACTGATCCGTTGCGTTTTAGATTCTTGCATTCAGTCGTCAATCGTTCGTTTGGGAGGAATCACACGAATGCTTCGACGTAAGTACATGGATGTTTGGAATGAAACACTCATATGGGTCCACGTAAAAGTATACATCTGTGCAAGGTAAACATTCTAATGTTTGCATTCAAAATATGTGAGTTTAGGACATGCAAATATATGACTATTTGGAGTGTGTTTCAAACAGATACATGGTTCCTGCAGAATGTGTTTGAGAGAATATGTTACAGAGGACGTTTTTTCTGCGTGAACACGACTTTTGGGGTGGACGTTAACATTCTCTGTATGTAGAATGATCGTAAGTGACAAATAGTAAGTTTTTTAGCACAATGTTGCCTTTGCGTTTATAATCCCCAACATGCGCTGGACAGGTGCCATTAAGTTTCCGTCCTTAAGTTTACAGAAAGGGGGTCTGAGTCATAGCTATTAGTTGGACTTTTGATCTCTTGTTTTATTCTTCCTTCAATACTTCTAAATGTATTCACTCTCACACTATTTCCATAACGTGTTTTGATTTTAGCTAGGCGGTTTCCTCTCCTTTTGTATCAAAATACCGCTCTATCTGACCACACGTTGCGGATGACTGAATCATTGCCAAACGTATAGCGTTCTTTGCATCAGTTACCATGCGACATTATTCAGCGTACAATGGTTTGATGTGATTCTTCGTAAGCAAGCGAAGGTTTTTGTACCGTTTTATCAGAAATGGTGGCCGTCGTTGGTGCAATAGTTAGTGTGCGCGCCTACTGTAACTGAGATCCTGGGTTCGATCCCTGCTCTGACCACCTTAAATTTCTTTCGGCGGCGGTCACCTCGCATAGTGACGGCAACACTATCGAGTATTTACCCATGAAAAAGCTTCTCAAAATACCGTTTGGAACCGGTGTAAAACTGTAGGTCCCAATAAGTGAGTATAAAACTAGAAAGAACGCAGCTTGTGAGAAGCTCTCCCCAATTCCTTCATGGGATAAAATGGGAAAACATTGTTTTTTTATTATCAGAATTAGTCGGAAATGAGATTTTATTGCGTGTGAATCACTGAATGAGTTTTTTGAGTTAATCTGAAAAATTTGGTGGATGAGGGAGCTATTCGTAGCCCAATTCAAGAAACATTGTGCACCTGTATGTATTCTTGGTGTAAGAGCTTTTTTCTTCGCAATGTGCATCCCAAAAAACTATCATGGTGACCGTTGGTGCGGTCCTGAGAGAAGAACAGCTGCTTTGTATAAGTATATAACTCGTTTGAATTGCAGTTAAACAACACCAGCACTAACTGCGAAGTTGCCACACGATTGTGTGTGTGCACAGAGCAACAATCAAGAGCAACAAACAAGTCTCTATCCCCCCTCTTTATGTTCTCTCGATGGCGACGAGGTACAAGGCCATTTCATCGAGTTCGAGTTGCTGTTGTACTTTACTCTGGTTGGACATAAAAGGAACACAAATAAAAGGGAATGCGCATTTACGTTCGATGCAACAAACATAAAATATAATTTAGCTGTCTTTAGAATCAATCCAACGCTATTTAAACTTAGTTTGCTGCATGGTTTACTGCTGGTTGCTTATAATTCCCTCGCCCATCCACTCTGTTTTCTATCATTTTCCTACTACTTAGTCGATCAGCTGTGTCATGGATACCCCCTGGTTTGTGGTGAAATTGGAGCTAACGAGGAAGTTGTCCTCCATTTAGCTCCTTCATAAACATCATCCAAAATCAAAACCGTTTAGCCATATTTTATGCGTGGAACCTCTCCCATTCTACGCTATGATCGGACCACTTTGTTGCGCTAAATATATGGTGCACATGTCCCATAGTATTTATTTAGCTAATATAATATTATATCTTCGAAATCTAGGCACGCCAACATATTTACTATTATATTTGTATGACTGATATTATGTTTGTATATTGCAATTAAGGCACTTAATTATGGTGGTGTGGCCGCCGGTGGTGCAATGGTAGTGTGCGCGGCTCTTGTGCATGAGGACGTGGGTTCAATCCCTACTCTGACCATCTTAAATTTCTTTCGACGGCGGTCACCTCGCTTAGTGACGGCGACACTATCGAGTATTTAGCCATGAAAAGCTTCTCAAAATACCGTTCGGAACCGGTGTAAAACTGTAGGTCCCAACCAGTGAGTGTAAAACTAGAAAGCGCACAGCTCGCTTGTTGTGAGAAGCTCTCCCTAATCCCCTCGTGGGATGTAACGGGAAACCATTTATTTTTTTTTTTAATTATGGTGGTGACTATTCATATTGTGGTTGTATGTCACTTCAACCCGCGTTGTAAAAAAATGGAATTTCTATTGAAAATTACTTTTTACTCGCAGTACGTAAAATGCGAAAACCCGGTGGACTGGTTTTGCCTCCCGCCACCGTTCATAATGGCAACGGTATAAGGACCTCGATTTACGGATATGCACTTGGAATGTAAGAACTCTATACAATTCCGATGCAAGTATCCAACTGGAAGATGTCCTCGAAGGTTCTAAGGCTGACATTACCGCTATGCAGGAAATGCGATGGACAGGGCATGGCTGCACAAGAAAAATAAACTACGACATATTCTACAGTTGCCATGAAAAAAAACATGAATTTGGTTGCGGATTTGTAGTCGGCAAAAGACTGCGACATCTAGTCTCTAGGTTCAATCCTGTTAGTGAATGTATAGCAACAATCCGCATAAAAGCGAAATATTTTTATATTTCCCTAATTTGTGTGCATGCCCCGACAGAAGAGAACGATGATGATGCCAAAGACATATTCTGTGAGCTCCTAGAGGAAACGTATGACCGCTGCCCTGGCCATGACATTAAGATTGTAGTACTAGGAGATTTTAATGCTAAAACTGCCGTAACAACCGTACTTGGTTGCGAAAAACCGCTTCGCAATAAACAATGGTACGATGAAGAGCATCGCATTTCAAATGATGAAAATAACGCTGCACGCATGGCAATGCTTCAGTCAATTACAACGCAAGCTGCAACTGAGCGGTATAGAGAGAAAAGAAAGGAGGTAAACAGTCTCTTTAGGCGTAAGAAACGGCAGTGGAGAAAGCTCGAGAGTGAGAAAATTGAGTCATACAGAAGGAAGAACGAACCCCGAAAATTCTACCAAAAAGTCAAGAGCGGAACTAATGGGCATGGTTCAGATCCCCCTTTCTGTAAAGACAAGGACGGAAATCTCATCGCAGATGTGCAGAGCATGTTGGGAATATGGAGAGATCATTTCTCCGCGCTGCTGCATGCTGAAATCGGTATTTTTTGTTGTTTGGATGCAAATATAAAGTGTGTTTGGAGCTTGTCGCAAATATAATATAATTGTGTTGATCAGTGAAAAAAAGAATAAACGAAGCCTCGCACGCTTAAATAGTTTGTGATAATACTTTGGTTTTTGTATATGTGTTTCCTATATGTATGTTTGCAACGAAGTGAGTAATGATTTTGAGGAAAAAAACTGGAAAGGGTAACAACGTCAAACCTTATGTCTGTCCGAGCCTTTACTGAGAAAATCGGAACGGCGGACCATTTGTGAAATAAACGCTTGGCTTGCATGAACTATATTTGTATATAAATATATTCTTTGTGTACCAACGCGTAGTGATAACCAGCCCATAGCTGAAACCTTCCGAAAACAAAAACGTGAGAGACAACAAAGAAAGGAGAAGCAAAAGGGCAGCAGATTTGCATTTCGTGAAAAAAACAAATAATGCACCTAAATGTAAAAAAGGGCGTTTTAATTCTTTTAATTTGTTGTATTAATTGTATTGTTGTATTATAATGTGGATTTATATTGATAAAATTAATTATAATAATACATACATATATACATATTGAAATCAAAGAATAATTCGGTTTTAAATATTATTATGTTTGGGGGGATATACTCCTATGTTTCCACGTAAAAGCGTATATGTTTGCCAGTCAACATGATGATGTTTACATTTAAACACTAGTGAGTCTGAGACTTGCAAACATATTAATGTTTGAAGTGTGTTCCAAACATATACATGGTTCCTGCAGAATATGTTTGGGAGAATATTGTAGAGAGGCCGTTATTTTTCAGCGTGTGGTACCTGAGATATCCAATGACGATGGGACAATCGATCACAACATGGACCACGACGTCGATTGCCCCCTCCTAACCAAGACGTGGTCAGAACAGCTATTGCCCTGGCTGAAGAACAGCAAAGCCGCAGGATCCGATGGATTACCGGCGGAGCTGTTTAAGGCTGGCGGCAATGAGCTGATAAGGTGCATGCGTGAATTCATTAGCAAAATTTGGTTAGATGAATGCATTCCCGGCGATTGGAGTCTCAGTGTACTATGTCCCATATTTAAAAAAGGTGACCCGAGTCTCTGTGCCAACTACAGTGGAATAAGCCTTTTATAAATAGCATATAAGGCTTTATCAAGTATATTGTGCGAAAGACTAAAACCTATTATCGCTGACCTGATTGGACCATACGAGTGTGGCTTTAGGCCTGGAAAATCGACAACTGACCAGATTTTCACGCTACGCCAAATCCTGGAGAAGACACACGAAAAACAAATCGACACCTATCACCTGTCGGCTCGCGTATGCTGATGATATAGATATCATTGGGCGCACAATTAGAAAAGTTACTGCGGTTTTTCCGGGAATTGAGAAGTAGTCAGCAAAAGTGGGTCTGACGGTAAATGAGGACAGTACAAAATGCATGGTTTCAACGAACAGGGCCTCCACGCGATTAGACCAAAGTGTGACCGTTGATAACAGTTATAATTTCGAGGTGGTGGACGAATTTATATACCTCGGATCTGCCATAAACAAAAACAACAACGTCAGCCTTTGGAGCAAGCGGAGAATTGTGCTTGCGAATAGATGTTATGTTGGGCTAAGCAAGCACTTTAGAGATAAAGCCCTCTCTCGAGTAACAAAAGTCCAGCTGTACCAGACTATCGTTCAACCTGTCTTGCTTTATGGCGCAGAATCTTGGGTCCTATCGCAAGCAGACGAAACATCTGTAGCAGTCTTCGAGAGAAGAATACTACGAAAAATTTATGGCCCTATAGTGCACAACGGCGAGTATCGGCGACGCATGAATCATGAGCTGTATGAGCTTTATCCTGACATTGACATAGTTAAGCGGTTCAAAATAACGCGATTGCGCTGGCTAGGCCATGTCAGTAGAATGGATGAAGACGAACCAGCGCGAATGGTTTTCGAAATCGAACTCGAAGGAAGATGAAAAATAGGAAGACCACGACTCCGCTGGAGGGATCAGGTTGACGAATTCCTGCGTACTGCCACCTGGAGAGATAAAGCAAGAGATCGAAAAAGTAATATATTTTTGAAAAAATAATACACCGAGAAATCCATAAATGTTCTGAGTACCGTTAAGCTAAATACATTAACTCTGTCCAATGGTGTTGCCATATTATACTGGCAACACTAAAATTGCCTAGGCCAGATATATAAATGGCAACATTATAAAATATTGATCTTTAAAGAACATATACAGAATTTTGAAATATCTAGATCAAGAGGAGTTTCATTCATTCGTAGATTTTAAAAAAAAAGTATTTGTAAAAATGGTTCACAGGATAAATTTCTTAAAATCACCCTGTAGGAAGCCTGGGGTCAAGTGTCTCCAAGTCATCACTTTTGGTGGCGTTTTGGCAACACTCTACACTATTTTTATGAGTAGAGAAATTTTTGAAAGCTGCAAAGCGTTGCGTCTTCTTGATTTTTTTTTTGTTTTATTTTGTGTGCTTGAAAACACGTGTGACTGCGCTCAAAATTAAAGTTTTTATAAAAAAAATAAAGAAATGTGAATTGAAAAAGTAAATAAACGTGAAACTTGTAAAATATAATATGAGCAAAAGTAATTCTGAAAGACTTTTAAAAGACTCTAACGCACAACTCGTACCTTTTCTACTTTTATGTATTTTTTCTTTAATAAAATGTCTAATTTTAACAAAATAAATGCACCTGTTTGAACTTATACCCCTCTAGTAGAAAGTTCCAAAAGTGTAGGCTAGAATTAATAAAATTTACTACTCTGAATCTCTGGTTCCATTGTCTACATGTGGTTCCATAAGAACCACGGATTCAATAATTCCAAGGTCAGTAGTGCATTCTCAATGACAAGCACATGTTAAATGTCTACAGCAGAGAGCATTGCCAGGGGTATAATTTGTCAGTAGTACTGGTGACAAAGTCAATATTGAATCATTACAATGTTACTACTATCGACATTTCCTTCAGGGCAAATATATGAAATATGATATTAAGCTAAATTCTGTCAATTTTTATTCTGCTAATACAAATTATATTCAAGATGTTTCGATTTAATTACAATCCTTACTTACATGAACGATTGTCCAATATTTATCAACGCATTACGAGTACATACCTGAAAGGAAAAAATATAAGCATTCATAAGAAAATTTGCAAGAAAAA
The DNA here is from genome assembly GCA_963931995.1 of Phaonia tiefii. NCBI lineage: Eukaryota > Metazoa > Arthropoda > Insecta > Diptera > Muscidae > Phaonia > Phaonia tiefii. The sequence goes on along the minus strand of OZ008370.1, from coordinate 99,692,318 downwards.
AAAACTATATAAAGGTGTCTCAGCATGAATGCACTTTTCATTTTAAAATAAATAGACGTATTTTTTAAGATAGTGGTTATTTTTTTTATTGTATTGTAAAGCAGACATATTTCGATTAAGTATGGAATAAAACATCCGTCAAATGGCCTGTTCTACTGTTCTTTTCATGAAAATTTCCATGACTTTTTCACAGAGATGTGGCTATATCTCACCGATGACGCGTTGGATCTTGGATTGTTTCTGGTTCATTCACATAAACCCGAGATTTCACAAAACCCCAAAGAAAGAAATCGCACGGCGTTAAATCGCATGACCTTGGTGGCCAGTTGGCATCAGAATTTCTTGAGATAATTTGCTCTGGAAATCGTTGCTGCAATAAATCGATTGTTTCATACGCGGTGTGGCAGGTGGCAACGTCATGCTGAAACCACATGTCGTCCTGGTCCATGCCATCCAGTTGAGGCCACAAGAACTGCGTTATCATGGTCCTGTAACGGATGCCGTTCACAGGCATTGAAATGTCGGCCTCATCTTCACAAAAGTAAGGCTCAATCACTCCGCCTGACCAAAATCCGCACCACACATTTGTGCTCGTTGTGGGTGCATTATTTGCTTCTCATGGATTGCATGATGATTTCCTGAGCCCCAAATTGAAAAATTTTGTGCATTCCCGAAGCCATTCAGTTGGAAATGGGCTTTGACGGAGATGAAATTTTTTGAAAAATTGGCATTGACTTCGCCATTGAGCGAATTGCCGGCGCTTTCAATGCTCTGATGGTTTGAGTTCCTTAGTAAGCTGAATTTTGTACACATGAAGGTGGAGGACTTGTCAAAATTAGCTACGTAGTGCTTTGTGAAATTTGAAGTTGTGGAGAACGATGCCGAATTGATGTTTTCATGGTTTCGGTGACACTCTCGTTTACAGCAGCAATTTTCCAAGAGAGCGACCGGTACGTGGAGCACAGGAGTCTTCTTGTCCATAACCCACAAAGTTTCTTCAAATTTGTTGACCACCCATCGAATAGTTGACACATTAGGTGAACTTTCTCAACTGAAAATACTTCGAAGATTGCGAGCGGTCTCAGCATAACTTTCCAAATTTTGGTAATAAGTTTTCACAAATATACGGCGTTGTTCTTTCCGATTATTCAAAATGTAGCGCTTTACGAAAAAAGCGCTACATTTTTAATAATCGGAATAAACATATGTGCCAGCTGATAAATTTCAGAGTTGCCGCTTGCACAAAAATAAAATTACTCTAATTTTAAAAAGTGAAATCTTACTGAGACACCCTTTGGTTGGTTGGTTGGTTGGTTGAAAAGGCTGCAAGACAGCAAGAGACTTAGGCTAAAGAAGCCCATTGTGATACCTGCAGTTTCCTCCATAGCTACTATTGACTAGTCGTCTAACCAATTTGCCTTTTCAATAAATTTGTCTATAAGACCTACAGGAATATCCTGTAGGGCTACGGTGCTAACTAAATGTGTTCCGAATATCCTACTTCTCAGTCCTTCCAGAGCAGGGCAATCCAAGAGAAGGTGTTTCGTCGTTTCCTCGTCCTCTTCCATGCAGCATCTACAGAGAGTGGAGTTTCTAAGTCCCAATCTTAGGGCGTGTTTCCTACAAGACAATGTACGGTCAGTGTTGCCTTGCCTTGCCTGGACCCTGGCTTGTTTGCAAGTCGAACTAAGTCTCCACTTGTCCTTGAACATAATATCGGCCCACTGTCTGATCTGCAAACGGCAGGTAGAAACTGGCATACTAACACCTCTTTTGCCGGAAGAACCTGTGCCGTATTGTTCTGTCTAGCTAACGCATCCGCTACGCAATTGCCTGGAATGTCGCTGTGTCCCGGCACCCACATGAGCCTGATGTCAAAATACTCTGCCATCACCCTAAATGATGAGTGGCATTCTTTCACCGTCGGGACGTAGCAAACATGGTTTCCAGGGATTTAATGGCAGCCTGGCTGTCTGTGTAGATACATATTCTGCGGAGGGTTGTGACACTACTTTTCAGTAGTTCAGCAACCTCCAGTATGGCGGTAGTTTCCGCCTGAAATACACTACAGTGATCAGGCAGTTTGAAGGAGATATTTACATTATGTGCGGTGAATGGACCCCATAGCCTACTTGCTCGTCCAACTTTGATCCATCCGTGAAAAATTTGATACTACTGGTATCCCCTTCCAGTGACTTTTCCCAGGTATTCCTGTTCGGAATAGAAGCCCTTAGATTTGTCGCTGGTAGAAGGTAGGGGATACAGTAGTCCGTTTTTACGGGAATAGAGTTGATCCGGTGTAGTAATTCAGCGTGTCTGCAATGCCTCGATATCAAAACGCCACAATCTCTGATTCTCACCAGGGATGTAGCGGCTGCCGATTCGGCCATGATATCAGGAGTACAGATGTTCAGGATAGCACAAAGTGCTGTACCTGACGTCGTGCCCATTGCCCCACTAACGTTAATCAGTGCTGATCTTTGAATTTTCATCAAGGAATTAAGAATATATTTCTTTTGGAGGGACCTCCACCAAACTTCGATGCCATAGACAAGTATTGGTCTGACTATTGCCGTATAAATCCACATGGTGATCTTAGAAGATAGTCCCCAACGCTTTCCTATCGCCCCTTTACAGCAGTAAAGAGCAACAGACGCCTTTTTCACCCTCTCCGCCACATTCGGTTTCCAAGACAATTTTCGGTCCAGAATTATTCCCAGATACTTGACCTTTTCCGTCAACTTTAATTGCACCCCATTAACTGACGGCAGTTCAAATGCGGGTATTTTATATTTCCGAGAGAACAAGATAAGCTCGGTTCTAAGTGGGTTAAGTGATAGTCCGCTGTTAGCGGTTCAGTTCGAAAGCAGACTAAGGAGGCTGGTTGTACGAATGCTAAGTAAATTGTGGTTTCAGATGATAGCAATATCAGCGGCATAGGCAAAGACCTGGCATTCGGCTCTGTCCAATTCAAGAAGCAGTTTATTGACAGAAGTTAACCATAATAGTGGAGACAGAACTCCCCCCTGCGGTGTCATCCTTTTAACGTTCCTAGCAATTGTAACACCACCCCATTCAGCTTTGACGGATCTATCCACCAGAAGCTTCCCAATTAAACGTGTCACTAAGCTGTCGATTCCTAGATTCTGTAACGACCTGAGAATCGCCAAAGGTTGAATGTTATTGAAGGCTCCTCGATGTCCAGGAAGGTCCCCAGAGCGAAAACCTTATTCTCAAGAGAGTTTTCTATTATGCTGACTATTGAGTGACCTGCCCTTGATATGAGACACCCTTTACTAATATAAAAGTTCAATTCAATTTTCCAGTTCTTCCACTTAACTTTATGCAATAACCATGATATATTTTCAAACCTATAATATCAAATTCATTTTGATTAACGTAATTTAATATTTGGATTACATTCACTTGCAATCGATAGGTACAAATACTTTCCGCCAATATTCTACACCATCCGAACACTCCATTATATTGCCAATAAATTCTATGAGATTTAACAGAATCATATCAAATTGCACCCGTCGTGCTTTACACATTTTGTTTCAGAATAAAAAAACAACATTCGGGGGAAAAAATAGAATTTTGTTGTTTATGAACGAATTACAAATACATCTTACCAATTTTGAATTAAAAACCATTCATCCTCCCCAAAACCGTATGAAGTTCGTAACATCACATACATGATTGCAATCTCTGCAGAATTTAAAACTTAAACGTTGCAAAATCAAAAAATAAGAGGAAAGCAAAAGCTTTCCAAGTGATTAAGATGAACACAGATTTTTTTTTTAAATTCACTGGTATCAACATTTGTTGGAATTTGAGGGTAAAAAAGAATCACATCTGAAATAACCACCCAGAAACCGAGCAGCACCTGCTAGGTAAAAGTCAAATGCAAACAGCTTATGGTTTGCAATCAATTTGTCATCGGAATTTATTGCCATAAACTTTTCCACTTTACTATCATGGCACAAAAAAAAAATGTATGTAAGACCAGGGGGGTTTTTACAAAATTTTGTGGTAGATGTTAGGTTACGCATAGCGGGATTACTTGGAAAATACTATTTACTATTATTACACGGGAATGTGAACTTTCGCAAAAATAAAATTATGGATCAGGGGGTGTATATTAGGAAACAGAATAGATCACTGATTGTAGAAAGTGACCAAATGATCACACATAAAGAATAAACCATTATTGAATACATTTACTCAGTTACTTACATAGGTGACCTGAAACAACTCAGAGGGCTCATGGGCCTAAAAAAAAATGAGTATAACATGTTTCACCAACCGGCTCGATCTTCAAAGTTTCTAAGACTAAGATCTCTAACACTAAGATCTCGACCTAGTCTTTCCAGCGAAGTATTGCTAGTCCTATTTTTCGATGATGTTAGAGTAGGTCTTTGAATACCTTTCGCACTAGTACATTCTGATCAATTCTACTGACATGGCCTAACCAGCGTAAACACCCCATTTTGATATGCATATCTACGTCTTTGTCGTGATACATATGTATAATACAGCTAGCGGTTCATCTGTCATCGATACTCGCCGTATTCTGTAATGGGACCATATAGTTTTAGGAGCCTTTTTTCCTCGAAGACTCTCAGTGATGTTATATCAGCATGCGATATAGCCCAGGGTTTTGCACCATACAGAAATACTGGATGTTTGAGTTTTTGGTGTAGTTGGATCTGCGTTTCTCCAGAGAGAGTCTCATATCTGAAGTGCTTGCTTAGCCCGATATAACACCTGTGTGCAAGCACCATAAACCGTTTGATTTCTAGGTTGAAGTTATAGCTTCTGTTCATGGCTGATCCGGGGAAAATGAATTCGTCCACTTTCTCGAAATTATAACGGTCACCCTTTCATCCAAACGGGTGGATGTTCTTTTTGTCGAAACCATAAATTTTGTCTTCTCCTCGTTTACTACCAAACCCACTTTTGCCGATGCCTTCTCAATTCTTGAAAATACTGCATTAACTTCTCGCAGACTTCGCCCAATGATGTCCAAATCATCAGTACACGCGAACAGCATGTAACTTTTGCCGCTGATAGTCTTATCCGTGTTGACAGTAGTCTTTCCCATGATAACCTCAATCCAAATGTTGAAGAGACCGCATTATAGGGTGTCGGCCTGTCTGAGGCCTCACCTCGTACTAAATGGTTCAGTCAGATCTTTACCAATTTTTAATGGGGATTTCGTGTCGGTTAGAGTCATTCTACAAAGGCGTGTCAGCCTAACAGGAATACCAAGATCCGACATACATATCTTGCTTGGTATAGTTTTTCCGGTATCGGGCTATCGAAGGTAGCCTTAGAATCTACACAGAGGTGGTAGGTGTCGATTTGTTTTTCGTGGGTTTTCTCCAGAACTTGTCGTATTGTAAACATGCGGTCGTTAGTTGACTTTCCAGGTCAAAAGCTACACTGCAGGTCCGATCATTTCTGCAACAAACGCTTTTAGGTTTCAGTATTTTACGCTCGAGAGGACCTTTAATGCAATGGATAAACGGCTTATTCCACGATAGCCGGTATATGTACAGCATATGTCGGGTCGCCTGTTTTGAAAACAGGACACAGTATAGGCTCCAAATATCGGTCATGCATTCCTCTAGCCAGATATTGCATATCAGCTGATGCATGCATCTTTCCAACTCATAGCTGCCGACCTTATATGGTCCAGTCAGTAGTCCATCAGCACCAGAGGCTTTGTTGTTCTTAAGACGGGTAGGTGCATTCTAACATCTTTTGCGCAAGTAGGGGGCAGTCCACGCCATCGTCCTGTATTTCCGCAACACCCTCATCAATATTGAAGTCTCTGGGACAGACAAGTGAAGCAGTGAAACTATCTCCATATTCCAAATATACTCTGCACATCTGTGACAAGACCCCGTCCTCATTTCGACAAAATGGGGTCCTGCTCCATGATCGTTGTTTTGACTTTGTACTTTATGGGCCTAATTCTTCCTTCTGTAATATTTAAATTTCTGGCTCACGTGCTTCTCCATAACGAATTTTTTCTTTTTTAATCAACAGGTTGCCTTTCTCCTCTTCTCCCTTTACCACTCCGACGCGGCTAGCGTTGCAACTGACTGAAGCAATGCTATACGTAAAGCGTTCTTGTCATCACTTTGTCATGCGACACTTTCATCGTAATATTAGTCGCGTTTTGGTTATAAGCAAGCTATTGTCGCTTGCTAAGTTGCGGCAATTTAGCCCCTTTTCAGCGTGGTGCTTGATTTTTAACATCGCAAACGAGATACAGAAAAGTCGGGACGCTGCACGATGAAAAATATGTATTTTTTGCTGTTTGGGTTGTTTGTAGCTTGTCCCAAATATATTATACTTGTGCCCAAACATGTTATGTTTGCTGTTCAATATAACATGTTTGCGACACAGTGATTAATATGTTATAATATTTGTGACCCAAATGTGGGTTTGTTTTGTAGAAAACTGCCGAAAATAAAAAAAAGCAATTCACGAAAACAATGCTTGCAAACATGTACATGGTTCCTGCAATATTTTGCTGGTGCCATTATTTTTCAGAGTGTGGATCCATAGGATCATAGTGACAACGAGATATAAGACTAGACAGCAAACGTTTTTATTTGGAAAAACGTAATCTATGTACACTAGATGAACGAGGATCTTTTGATATTATTGAGCAGACTATTGCAGATTATCCATCTCCTGACTAAAAGCGAGACAAATCAGGCGTAATTATATTTTGAGTGTCGAGAGCTTGGGTCCCATTCCTTATAGGACAACAGAGAATAAAGCGCGCCCATTGAAATTCAACAGAAAGTTAACCCGCTTGCATAGAAAAGTTTTGGTATTGCCCTATCGATTATTTATGAACTTAACATTGCATTGGCCGTCGATGGTGCACTGGCTAGTGTGCGCAGCTCTTGTGCATGATAACATGGGTGCGATCCCTGCCCTGACCACCTTAAAATTTCCTTCGACGACGGCCAACTCGCTTAGTGTTGGCGACACTATCGAGTACTTAGCCATGAAAAAGCTTCTCAAAATACTGTTCGGAACCGGTGTAAAGCTGTAAAGCTGTCGGTCCAATCCCTTCATGGGATGTAATGGGAAACGGTTTTTTTAACAGATACAGAATACACGTCAACAAGCCGTGGAACGCTATAGTCTATATGAACGCGGAGTACTCGCGACAATTTTTTTAAGCAATAATACGTCACTGATGTTGCGCAAGGTGAATTTTGGCGCCGATTTTCAGGCCGTCTTACACCGACTAGTGAAACACTAATACGTTTAGCCGCTCGCATGACAGAGGCTGGAAAATCACGTGATAGAATAGGCGCCGAACGGCCTGGTAATGCTCCTGACTAGTGATCATCGTAATCATTCCGATGAGCCGTCAACGTCGCCCACAGTGCAGCGCATTTTGGTAATAGACTTGATCATCTTAAAAGTGCAGCAGTCCATCAGTAACTACCTGCAGACTCGAGTGACGCTCGTTTGAACCTGAACGATGCAGTGGACGATTTGCGACCATAATTCATGAGCGACGAGGGCCATTTGTATCTGAACGCATACGTAAACAAGAGAATAGTGCACTGACGCCATTTACGCAAATATAGAATACTTGTGCACAAACACATTGTGATTGCTGTTCAGTATTACACAATGATTAATAGGTTTTAAAATATGTTTTTGTGACCCAAATTTGGATTTGTTTGTTGAAAAGAAAACGAGACAGACAACAAAGAAACAAAAAACATCAGATTTTAAATTCATAAAAACAATGTTTGCAAACATTTAGATGGTTCCTGCAATATGTTGCTGGGGCCGCTTATCAGGGTGTAGTAAGTGATACAGAACCATGCGCAATGACTGCAGAGTAATGGTTGCAACATGATGATTCAAATGCGCACCCAACTCATGCGGTAGTGGCATTTTGAAGGATACGTTTCCGGGTCACCTAAAGTCTTATTTTGATGATTTGCAGTGACCGAGAGATGGCCTGATTTGACTACTCCGTGCTTCTTTCTTTGGTGTTTATTTAAGTCGAAGGTCTATTATAACAAGGCACAGGCTCTGGAGGGAACATCCCTGTCTCTATTAGGCAAATACACGAATAAAGATTATACTGCGATGGTATTACACAGAAACAGAAATTTAATGTAAGCACTCCTTAAAAATATTACGATATGTGATCGTCCTCAATCACAATATGATCGGCAAGATTCATTGTCAGATTTCCTCCCAGTCAGTATACAATCAGTAAAATCATACTATGATTGTTTTGTCAATAAAAATATTATCATCAACAATCATAGAATAAATTTCTGCTGATCATATAATAACCAGTATAATCATAACATAATTAACACCCAATTATCATGTAAGGTTTACCGCCAAATTTAATTTCTAGGAGAACTAAAACCTGCTGGTTATCTTTATATGGAAGACCAATAGTTTTATATGAGCTCCATATGGGTTGACAAAGTATCAAATATATAGAAAAATCGATTGCCAGGAAACTCCGCATAACATCTATTTACCATATTACTTTCAGTGTCTTCAAGAAATACGACAAACTTCCCGTGTACGCACGGCCAGCTCAGTATTTGAAAAACTGTTTGGCTCACAGCAACATTAGCTTTTTTGTCTCTAAATTTTTTGCCCGAAAATGCATAAATATACTACTTTATATCAAAACTAACATCAGTAACCAAAACTGAATTACGATTGATATTTTGTTTACGCAGCCCGGCATAATAATACATCGGGGAAACTGCAAACCCTACATACGTATGGATGTACAGTTATATACATTCTTATAGATTCAAACAATGGTGAAACGTGCCGATGTTTTGATTGGGGGGTTTGGTGTTTCGTATGTATTGTAAACGGATAAAATTGTGGTTTTATTGCAGCAGGTGTAAAATAACGTTAAACGTGATGAAACATTTGGCTCACAATGAAATTAAATATTGGTTTCATATATATTAGTATTATTGATATTGGTAGGTGATCCAAGTCGCATAATTTGGTAAAGTCGACAATGCCAGTCAATGGCACCAGGCAACGAGGAATTTGAATATCATGCTAAAACCGATGAGTAGTGGGTAATAAGGCAACATCAACCCCCTACATCCAACACACAACATATATCCCTATCTAGAGGTTGTGAGTGAAAACTGGAAAGCGCACAGCTTAGTGATTGTGAGAAGTTCTCCCCAGTCCCTTCATGGGATGTAATGGGAAACCATTTATTTTATTTATTTAGAGGTTGTTGGCAACCCCGGCATTAGATAAGGATTCGGTGGTGTAATTAATCACCTATCCTGAACCAAAATACATATAGACATATCAAAACATTCCCCCCTCGATAACGACATTTGGCGTTAAACGATAGTTTATATTTGTTGGAGTGTCAAAAGGATAATCAAATCATACAATTTGGACATTGTATAACGTAGCGTAGTGTGTTGGCTTAAGAGTGGAAACCCCAAATACCGTCTAGCCACTCCACACACAGCGAAGAAACGGAGCCGATAGAACAGTGCACACGCTGAAAAATAACGGCCCAGCAAAATATTGCAGGAACCACAAACATGTTTACTAGCATTGTTTTCATGAATTAAATGTCTACCGCATTTTTGTTTCTTAGTTGTCTGTCACGTTTTTGTTTTCAGCAGTTTTCAACAAAAACCGCCATATTTGGATCACGAAACAAGTCATCCATATGAATCATTGTGTCTCAAATATGTAATATTGAACAGCAAACACAATGTGTTCAGACAGAAGTGTACCATATTTGCGACAAGCTACAAACACGTTATATTTACATCCAAATAATAAAAAACGACAGATTTTTCAGCGTATTAGTCGTTGACATGAAAATATTTCTGGTAGAATTTAACGCCAAAATGGCCAACGGAAACAACAGCTTGCAGGATGTTATGGCAACACTTGCACATGGAACTTTGCGAAACAATAACGGGAACAGGTCATAGATGTCTGCATACGCTATCGCTTGTAAATCGGCGTCCTACACTTCCCATATCAAAATATATACAAGTATACATGGAAATCACCAGAAGATTAAGAATCCAGTCAAATAGAGCAAGACGTTTTGGGGTTCACAGCTAGACATCAAATTTAGGCGTGTTTCTGACATTGATAGCGATCATCGGCATACACTATGCACCTTCCACCTTCATCCAGTTGCTATCAACGTTATTGGAAGTTAAATAGTAAAGTAAAGTATCGTACAATACAGACAGTCAGCAGAATTCGAACATATCCATGTGGTACGATAAAACTCTACTAGCCAATGTGACACAAAGCAATCAAGATACCTGGCCAGGCATTGTTGGAACGCTGAATGAAACTGCCAAGATCAAAACAAGAGGCAATAATATACCTTGGATTTGTACGAAATTCTAGAGAAATATTTTCGATACAAGATTAAAAAAAATAAAATAAATAGTTTCCCATTACATTCCGCGATGGCATTGGTGAGAGCTTCTCATAACACAGTTCAACAGCCAATCTGGGGGGTGAGAAATTCCAAGTCAGGGTGAAGGTACTAGGTTAGTATAGTAAAACCCTTAAAGGGTTTGGCGTTCTCAGACCAAACTTTTGTTTTATGACCTTTTATATTTTTTTCTTATCTTGATGTTTGTTCGCTTAGTTTTAAATTTTTGCCAAAAAATTTGTTTGACATAACTCGAGAACGACTCGTGCGATTTTGTTGAAACAAATTGAGAAAAATTAAAAATTACATTTCCTTTAATCTATTCATATACTGTTTCTCTACATAATCAATAGTTTTGCAGTTATAAATAAATTTATGAAGAAAATATAATTCTTTGTAAAAAAATTAAAATTTTTTTGTTTTTAGTCATAAAAAATCCAAATCGGAAAAAAGTCTTATTACTTTCACGTAAAGTCACATAACCTATGATCAAAATGAAACATGGATCATGAAAATCGATGGACTCGGTTTTTACTATACTGCGGGGGTTTTACTATACTGAGCTAGTAACTTCACCCTGACTTGGAATTTCTCACCCCCCAGACATTGACCCCGAAAATGGTCCATATTGTAATCAGTCATCTGTTCTAGATACCATTGTTGGATAGGTAACTAAGAACGGACAATCGGCAATTGGCCTGTAAACTGGGGTACATAGTTCGGTGCGATTACGACAATTATTTGAACAGCATATTGGAAAACCCCGAATAAGCTGTAACTACAGGTAACCTCCGTCAAGTGTGATCTTCGATAAAACTCCTAAGCGCCAACCACTTCAGAAGTCTAACATCTTCAAACCCTAATGATGCGGCAGTGTTAACATCACCAGATCAACATGTAGATAGATGGATTGAAATCTTTACAACACAGCCTCCACTTACAAATGATGGAAATCACTGTGCTTCTTCAGCGTGTTACTTATGTCGCAACACAAGAAGGTAAATTTCAATTGATACCCCGTCGTCCATAGAAGTCGTGGCAGGATAGAACACAATTAAGACTCAGAAATCTTTTGGCTATGCCAACACTCTAGCAGTGTTGAAATATGATGCATCCATGTTATCGAATGCCATTACGGCAATCATAGGAAGTGCATAGATAGCTAACGAAATCTCTACGTAGCACTATGGGTCAAATGAATGGCTTTTGAGGTAAGAAATCACAGGAAGCAGCTAGAGCTTCAAAATTTAGTACAGGTGACTACGATCTATAACTATATTGTTTACCACGTTAAAATTATTGTAGTGCACACTTGCATTGACCGGAAAAGTAAGCTTAGCGGTGGGAGAGTTAATAGAAAACACGGCCCCTGGATAATGGAGAATTCTGCTAGAAATAACATTTATTTACTAATACAATTATTAACATAAAACCATAAAATTAAATAAGTGTTCCTTTGGTAGTGATCGGCTTACAAATTAATGTGTGCTTCCAATGCCATCAAGATTTAATTCCACTAAAAAGAGAACATAACATTTTATAAAAGTTAGTATATTATAAATAAGTCTTACTTAAAAATTGTCTCATGTTTTATCAACTTCTAACTCTATATTAAAATGAGATAGATCCTCTGCCTCCCATTCGAAATCAGAAACATTTTTAATTGCGGTAGCACTTGAAGTAGTCGGCAATTGATATTCAGGAACATCTGGAATCTTTAAAAGAGAAATAACTTCTCTTGGAAGCTGCAAATTTATTTTTTTGCTGAATGACGGTTCTCTAGACAAATACTGGATATGAATGGGTCAGAAGAATCCATGGCTCTGTTAAAAACATCAGATATATTGTGTTCTCTAGAGTCTTTTCGTGCATGCTCAATGCGATCCTTTTTATAAAATTTGTTTCTCGCCTCAGAAGCACTTTCTCCAGCGCATCCAAGAGGCACGATAGAGGCTTGTACTATTTGTGAAGAATGTGTTAAAATTTTATGCAACGTAGCTGACATTGGGTACCATTCGTAATATTGAAAATATATTTCGGCGGTTCAATAACAAAAACTATTCAAGTTTTCGACACTTAACTCAAAATTACAAGAAATTGCAATTAGTATGACATGTAAGTGTTCGAATTTGAAAATGCTCTTCGCGCCGTATTGCCGTCGTTTGTTGATCTTCTTCCATTACTTTTCGACTTATGGACATGAAGACCCATTTTCTCCCAGAATTGTTGTTGAATTTCACTTTTTCTCTGTTGCATTAGTAATGTGTCCTCAGCATTTCGAATTTGCCATTTTTTAATATGAAGTCTATATGAAAGATTCAGAACAAATTCTAAGCATCGAATCCAAGCGTGTAATGGGCTTATGCCATATTTTAATGAATTTGGTTTTGGCTGAAACACTAATGACCTTAAATCTTTTATTGACAAAAGCAGCATCGGATTTCGACCACATATAGGGCACGACTGAGAAGACTTTGTTTCCGTAAGTACGTTCAAAACTTTTCCATCAATTAAAGTCATTATAAGTTCATACTTTACTGATATTTTGCTACAATTTAAAAAATATTCTAAGGGCGCAAGGCTTTATATTTGCATATCCAGATTGTTTTTTTCTTTCAAAATATGTTCCTTCGTTTCCTTAATAAATTCAATTTTAATTGGTCGGCAAAAACGAACAAATTGAGGTGTACGATTAATCCAAACGGTTTCATGATCCGACGTGATTAATTTTAGTGGTATAATTGATGTCACAAATAGCGAGTTATCTAAACTTTCTGGGGTATTGCTGCTGAAAATTTGTTTAAAAGAACTTTGTCCTGTGGAACCGTCGAAACCATAACTTAAAACCAATGTGACATCATTCAGCTCATCTATTTGCATCAAAACTTCTTCTTGGTATAACAAATTTCTTTTTGCTGTATGGTTAACCAAGCTCTGTACAGGAATTTGTGCTGATGATTCCCTTACCGATAGTCCATCAGGTCGGCACTGCAGTTTGCACTCTCGAATTTTTTGGTAATGTGGATAAATATCACAGTTTCGTGACTTGCTCATTTCCCGAATGTTTATGTAGTGTTGCTTTGTTAAATTATTTTCTATCAAAAATAGTAATGCTTCTTCGGGGGATAGTGGTAATGGTTTTTTGTCATTGGAGGTTAAAACATTTCTCAGTTTTGTAGCCCTAGGTGGAGATGAAGCTGCTTCCTTTAAAACAAAGTTTAAATCATTTGCGTTTGATGCATAAGCTGATATTGAAGCAGCATGAACCAATAATTTGGTATCGTGACCCTGTACGGACAATACTTCGGAAGCAAGTTTTCGTTTTTGCCTCGCTTTTCCCTCGCTGTATCCGAAATGAGGGCAACCTCTTTTGTTTACGACATCACATTCAGAAATTTTAAATGCAGTCACATTTGATAACCATAAACTTTAGTTGTTCTCAAATCTCTTCGCACATCTTTGGTTCTTGTTCCACTTTGCACAAAAATTGTTAATTTTCATTTTGATTGATGCCATACATTCGTCATCCACACTTCTATTAAATTTCGTGAAAACCCAGTTGACAACAGTTATTATAGCATTTCGATTATTATCTAACCAAAATTTAACTATATCCGTACAGACCAGTACAGCCAAGTTAAAAATATTCTCTGGTCTAAAAAAAAAAAACCTATATCTGTATTGTTTATTTTTACGCAATCTTAAAACGAAAATATAAATAATTTAGAGCAGTTGGGTTGAAGTTGGCTGCAGTTGAAATTAGAACCACATGGAAGTACACATCGTTACCTTTCTCCACATATATATTGTTCAACAAATACATCCCAATAAACAAAGTACTACTCCAAGAAACACACGGACAATAATCATAACTGCACAGAAAATACGACACACTTTGATACAACAAAAAATTTACAGCAACACAATTTTTATGAAACTTATTAATAAAATTTTTTTAAATACCTGAATTGATATTTTCCATTTTATAAAAATTGTATACAATTATAATATTTTGTTAAACAATGGATTAAATGTTAGGCACTATAAAGCTGAATGTCAGAGAATAAAACAAACCAAAAAAAAAATACAAATTTGACAGCTTGGCTTTAAGACATGGGTTGCCACCTGACTCTCATTTCTGTATTTTTGGGTATTTAAAAATGTTTATTACAAAATGCCATTATCACTTTTTTGAAATAGTACACTTTAAAAATTGATTTCTTGCCTCAAAAACCATTCATTTGATCCATAGTGCGTAGTGGAAATGTAACCTAACCCTCTGCAAAAACTAGAAGAGCATTTTTGTATAATAATATATACTGTATTGTGTAATAAATACATACAAATTTATGCATGGTCCGAAAAGTTTATGGATGTCATTGTCCACCCACCAGTTACGACGAAAAATTTCGCAATAGATACACACATGTTTCCGTTACTTTCCCTTGAACTTTGACATTTTACGATAACCCCCACAAAACAACCATAAGAGTTGAAAGTTGTACACTAGACCTGTTAAAGAACAACACATTTTTTTGTTGTGTGCAAATGTTCGTAAAAAAAGGCTCTTATGCGTAAAACAATGGTATTTTTTACATTTTGTTATCTTTGAAAGGAACTGGCAGCAAAAAAGTCGAATACCTTTAGTATTGTACAGTTGCTGTTACACTAACAGTTGTAGCACTGAAATGCCTTTCATCACAAAAAAATACAAGCAGTTGCGGAATTCGAATTTCTCTCGTGTGTATTCGAAAACGTATTCGATATGCAATAAGTAACTACACTGAAAGGAAAACTACGATACAAACGAACGAACAGTTTCGCCGAATATTTTCATCGTTTTACATTTTTGACTTAACTAACATTTACAACTTCAGTATGTCAAAACAACATTACAATGTCAACAAACAATTTGTGGTGTATATTGCTACCTGATTATTTAACAGTGGGAATCCTACTGGTATGCTCTGTGTATTGTCGCTCAAAAAGTTTACCAGAGTAAAAAATTGACATTTGCGTGGAGATTTTACTTTACTAGCCCCGGGGCTACTCAAAAATTATTATTATTAGTATTAGTTGGTGAAATTGTCAAAACACGAGAATACTTTGATAATTGTTTCTTGTTGGTTTGGTCATTTCGCGACCTTAGAACAACAAGGTTCTAACTGACAATTGTTGATACAATTGTTGATACAATCTGAATATTGCATCGTACTAAATATGGCATGATCTTTTCATTACTGCTATCGCCATAAAGATATCTCTTATCGTTTACGAGATACCCAATGCAACAAAGTTCTAACTATATGTTTTTCTATAATAATTTGGTTTTAACAACCAAATATAACCTTGTGTTCCAAAACGACTTGAAAAATGAACTTTGTTTACCAAAATATTCACCCTTATTACGGTTGTCGTTGTAGACATAAAACGACGTCGTCTTGTGACGACAGTTGAAAATCGGTATTTGTGTAGTCGTTATCGATCACTAACGACGACTGTCGACACATATTTGATATTTTGTAACAAGAATTCACGTCGACATTGAATTGAAACGACTCTCTTTCTGTCGACACAGTTTTGGATAACGACTTAAAGAAAATTCGCAATTTTTTTTCTCTATTAAAGAAATGTCCCGTTTTATTTTTGATTTATGAATTAACAAATTAAAAATTTTACTTCCCAACTTTTAACGGCAGACGGAAACCCCCATGGAGATTATGCAGGAGTGTTCCAGAATAGGATCCGCTTTATACGTATGACAAGCAAAAGGGTTCGTTTTAATGCTAATTTATTGGCCTTATTTTTAATAATTTGAACTTATCCTGAATCAAAATTAGCTACTGGAATTGAGCTTCTTCAGGGATCAGTTTGTCTTCAGTGTCAAGTGTTCACCAGTAAATGCATTGCCTAGACAGTGATTGTGTTCTTGTTGTGACATACGCTTGCTCTGCGCGCTTTCAGTCATGCAATTGATGTCTTTTTAATTTTAGTCTCATATCTTTCAAACAAGCGGACGCTAACGACATGTACAGTTCAAATCCTTTAAGATACCCGAATGGTCGGTCCATGGTGAATTTGATGAGATAATTTCTTGTTCTTCATTGTTTCCAATACACGCAGCTCTGGGGCCAGTAAAGGCTGTATGTGCCTCCATGGAGAAAAAAATTAAATAAATGGTTTCCCATAACATCCCATGAAGGGACCGGGGAGAACTTCTCACAATCACTGAGCTGTGCGCTTTCCAGTTTTTCACTCAGTGATTTGGACCTACAGTTTTACACCTATTCCGAACGGTATTTTTGAGTACTTTTTCATGACAATATACTCGGTAGTGTCGCCGTCACTATGCGAGGTGACCGCCGCCGAAAGAAATTTTTTTTGAAGGTGGTCAGAGCAGGGTTCGAACCCAGGATCTCATGTACAAGAGCCGCGCACACTAACCATTGCACCACCGACGGCCTCCATGGAGAGCTCGTCTCAATTCACCGCTTCCATTCGCCTAACCTGCTGATATAGGACGTCTACATCCAATAACTTCCAAATCGGAGTCGATATGGTTACGATAATTAAACACTTTTTAGGAACTTAAAAAACTTGTACCGAATTAAATAAAATAATAGAAGTACAAATGTAAAATGTTCTTCTTCTTCCTGCTTTCATTCACTACGATTGCCAACTTTGTTTATGTTTTTATCAGTGATGATGACCATATTTTACTCTGTTTATACTAATAATCTATTTTTGTTCTGAAATTGAGCGACGGTAGCCAAAACTGATCACATCTTCCTTCAATGTTGCTCAATACATGTTGCTGATATTTCTCGTGAACAACTTAGTACCAGGTCGATGTTTTTTGACCGTCATATATGTTTGGTTGACATTTGTCAGTTTGTATTTGACAGTTGTGCAGAGCAGTCGATAAAAATTTATTATAGAGCATCTAACGCATCAACAACGTGTTGAAGTTATTAAAAGATTTTACCGAAATATTCGTTCAATTGTAAAAACGCGAAGAATTTTGCGCGATTTAAATAATGGATGGAAGGGAATGGAGTGGTTTAAAAAAACATCGGCCTGGAACATAAACAAAAACCATGTAATACACGTGCAGAAACATTTCGTCGATGTTCCGCTTGCATTTTTTTATAGTTTTGTAAAAAAAAAATTTTTTCTAAATCGCTTAAAATAAAATTTTTCATACAAAAAATAGCTAAAACGCCCTAATGTTTATATATCGGAAACGGAGCGTCCAATTGAAAAAATAACCAATTTTAGTGGGTTTCTAAGGGGCTTTCATAAAGTGGTCCAATTCTTATGGAAGAATTTTTTCTCGAAAAATCGCCAAAATGAAAACATTGCTGAAATAAAAAGGTGGCTATAAATCGAATAAAAGTGACGCCATATTGGAGACACCCATTGGTTAAAGCCACCTTTGGAGGTAAAATTTTTAGTATTTTTTCGATTGGAGGCACCGTTTTCGAGTTATAGCCACTTTTTTATTTTAGCGATTTTTTTTTTATTTTGGCGATTTTTCGAAAAAAAAATCTTCCATACGAATTGGACCACTTTATGAAAACCCCTTAGAAACCGACAAAAATTGGTTATTTTTCAATTGGTCGCTCCGTTTCCGAGATATAGACATTTTTTCTAATTTTTTCATATTATCGATCAAAAATTGGGAATGAGTTACCCTGGGTAACCCATTGCCCATCGTCGTGGGTAGCTACCCATTATTTTCCCCATTTTCCTGAGGGTAATGGGAAATCGCGATCAGTAATTTCCAATTTTCGTGGGTAGCTACCCAGTATTTTCCCCATTACCCTGAGGGTAATGGGTACTCGTGATGGGCAATTCCTCATTTTCGTGGGTAGCTACCCATAATTTTCCCCATACCCTGCGGGTAATGGGTAAACGATCGCTACTCATTCCCCACGGCAATATTAATGGGTTACCCTGGGTAACCCAGGGTAACTCATTACCCACGAAATACGAACCCTGGTTTTAAGCAACCGCCGACAGTGTCGTTTCGTTAAATTTCGTGCTGATTTTTTGTTTCTTCGCTCTTTTGCCATTGTGTTTTGTCTTACTTCTCCAAATTACAATGGAACTGATGTACTCTGCAAAATTAGACATGTAAAGGGTTTTTCAACAGAGACGCTACAAAAGTAAATCGATAGGGACAACAAACGACGCCATATTTTTTCCCGCTCTTTTGACATTTCTCTTCAGTAAAGTTTGCCATTTCATCATGGAAAGATATACGAGCCAACAACGAGTCGAAATTATTAAAATTTACTACCGAAATTTGGAGTCAGTGGCCTCAACTTTAAGAGCGCAAAATCATCGGAAATCATCTTCAGCGATGAGGCTCATTTCTGGCTGAATGGCTTCGTCAATAAGCAAAATATGAGTTATTGGTCAGACAGCAATCCACACGTAATCCATGAGTCATCATTGCATCCCGAAAAAATTACGGTTTGGTGCGGTTTATGGGCCGGCGGCGTCATTGGGCCGTACTTCTTCCGTGATGATCAAGACCGGCACATTACTGTGAATGCGAATCGCTACCGTTCAATGATAACAGAATATTTTTGGCCCCAATTGGATAATATGGACTTGGAGGACATGTGGTTCCAACAGGACGGCGCCACAAGCCACAGAGCGAATGCCACAATCAATTTATTGGAAACCAAGTTTGGTGAACGTGTTATCTCACGAAATGGCCCAGTCGATTGGCCGCCTCGGTCGTACGATTTGACGCCGTTAGATTATTTCCTGTGGGGCTACGTCAAGTCTATGGTCTATTCCAACAAGCCAGCGACGATTGATGAACTTCATACGAATATCGAACGTGAAATTGCAGCAGTATCGGCCGATTTATGCTTGAAAACCGTCGAAAATTGGGTTCAGCGTCTGGACTTCTGCAAGCGTGCCCGTGGTGGCCATGCAAAAAAAATCGAGTTCCATACATAATGGCATCGAACGTACATTCGCAGGAATAAAGAATTTCATTCGTATCTAAAACCCATTTTGTTTTATTTAAAAAAACTTTTGTAGCGCTCTTATTGAAAAACCCGTTATTCATGTTTATATGTTTGTATTGTCAAACAATATTTCAATAAAAATTAGCAAAATTTTCAAATACAAATATATTTCCCAATTTGTAAAGTCGTTTGCGATGTTTTGCCTTTTTCTCAAATTACTACGAAACGTCACCGATATGACCGCTGGCTGAACTAGTAGAGGTTGCCGCAGTAGAATTTGTTGTAATTGTGTGAACCAACAACAGGCATTTAGTTTTTGTGTCATGAGTCTAACCGTCAAATTCAACACAGATCCATATGAACAAACACAGTAAACAAAAAAGTACAACAAAAAAGTGTCTTATCGGATGGCGTATTCTACGTTAAACTTAATGGCCGTGTCTCTGACACAGCCCGCAGGGACAGTCCGTGGCCGAAGGCCTCGGACAACTGTCTGCTGTAATTTTTATATTTACCAATGGCATTTGATTCAAGTCCGTTTAAAAAAAAAATATTATGTTCAATTTTTTTAAACTTAATTTAATTTATGTATTTTAATTAATATTTTTATTGAAATAAGTTCTGCGAATGATGAGAGGGCCGCCCTAATATTAAAAAAGGTTTACCTTATCGAGTCTTCGCATTAGCATTCGAGCGTTGTGTGAAAGCTTTACGCTTTACAATTCAAAATTAATGTTACAACAGCTTTATTGAAGCTTTCGCAAAAAAGCTTTATTACGTTAGCTTACTGTTTGTTTCACTTTTTACTAGATACATGTTGCCAAGCAACATTAGCTTGCTGTTCGTTTCACATTTTACTAGATACATGTTCCTAAGCAATGTTGAGCAACCAAAAACACTCAATCAAACACCACACATATGTTTGAGTGTATGTGTTTAAACAATTTTCATTTGAGAAATTAAAATACTAGAAATATATCAACCAATATGAAATGTATATCAAAAGTAAGATAACATCTTCATTTACCTACAAAAAAAATTTTAAAAAAATTCATCTAGCCGTTTCCTCAAATTCAATGAAATAAAGATTACAACAATAAAAACCTGACATGACTCCTCATACCGTGAGGTAAGACGTAAGCTTTACGCTTTACAATTCAAAATTAATGTTACAACAGCTTTATTGAAGCTTTCGCAAAAAGCTTTATTACGTTAGCTTACTGTTTGTTTCACTTTTTACTAGATACATGTTGCCAAGCAACATTAGCTTGCTGTTCGTTTCACTTTTTACTAGATACATGTTCCTAAGCAATGTTGAGCAACCAAAAACACTCAATCAAACACCACACATATGTTTAAGTGTATGTGTTTAAAAAATTTTCATTTGAGAAATTAAAATACTAGAAATATATCAACCAATATGAAATGTATATCAAACGTAAGATAACATCTTCATTTACCTACAAAAAAAAATTTAAAAAAATTCATCTAGCCGTTTCCTCAAATTCAATGAAATAAAGATTACAACAATAAAAACCTGACATGACTCCTCATACCGTGAGGTAAGACGTATTCTACGTCAAAAACGGAATCGTTACGGGTTCGAAACGGATCCGCTAAATGACAATTTTATTGATTTACTTTTCTATGTATTGTCAAAATTTTAGAATTTGATTTGGAACAGCTTAAACACAAACATTTCTTCACCACACAAAAAATTATTCAACACTATCTATCATGACGAAAAACTTTCGATAAAATGAAATGAAACAAGTAAAATAAAGAGAACTGATGCATTTATCGTTGTTTGAAGAGAATCTTGACTTCTTAACGGGAAATAAAACAGCGCTAAAAAGGACTATTAATGTGTTCCATTAAAAAGTATCTTGTTTTTTCACATCAGCGTAGTTTTCGTTGCGAAAAATGGCAACAGAACATGATTTCTGACCTTTACTTCGAACTACGCACTACAGAGGGAATTTTCAGCAGAACAGTTCGTATGTTAAATACGCTTCCAGCAAGTGTATTCCCTATTACTTATGATATTAACAAGTTTACATCAAACATCAACCTACATTAATCACTCTTCCAACTACTCCATTTGAGTGTTGGTCTAAATTTGAAAAAAAAAATCCCGTAATTCCGTAAAACTCATTCTAGAAATTTTAACGATTTCTTTGTTGCAGCAACGCAATCGTTTCGTCAGCTTTAAATGTTTGAAAAAATCAACAAACTTTAAATGTTTGTTGCAGCTCAATGACGAAAGGTCAACAAATCTACTATGACATACGATATTTCATTACAGCAATGACAAAATAATCCACATGTATAAAACATTTCATTGCGGTAATGAACATATGATATAATACCCCTGGACAGTAAAATATATGGTGGATCAAGGCAATTTCTAGATAGCGCACCAATGGTGGAAAAGGCCAAATTTCTCTGGAAACAAATACTGTTGAAAAAAACAATTTAACCATGCTGATTTTGTATTGTCAAAAAATATCAAAAGCGATATGCCTTTCTATTATCTATATTTTATTTTCAAATTTAAACAACAGAATCGAAATAAAAATGGTTTTTAAGTTCTTTTTCGTCGTATCAGAGTTTAAAAACTGTGAAAACTGTGAATAATCGACGATGGTGTAATCTTTGAGTAATGTAATCAAACTAAGACACAAGTTTTTGTTCCTGCGACGGAACGGTTTTCTTTCAGGGTATAGATGGGAAAAAAGTCCGCAATTTAAATGTCAATGGTTTTAATTAAAGGTTTCCAAATGGTTTCTTTCTTTTTTTCAAATGCCTTGATATTTTTTCTCTGCGATGAAATGGTCTTCTTTCAGTGTATAGATGAGGAAAAATTCCACTACTCAATTCTCAATGGTTTTATTAGAGGTTTTCAAATATTTTGTAAATTTCTTTCCTTTTTTTTCAATATCTCCATGTTTCTTCCTTGCCACGAAATAGTTTTCTTTCAGTGTATAGATGGGAAAAAAATCCACAATTCAATTGTCAATGGTTTTAATTCGAGGTTTCCAAATGTTTTGTAATTTTCTTTCCTTTTTTCAATACCTCGATATTTTTTGTGGTGTTACGACTTTTCGTATTTGGGTTGAGGTTTTAATTACGATATGAAATGCATTTAAATGGAAAATATTCCATATTTTATTATTAATCTCTGAAAAAAATTAATTAAACCTCAATTGTTAATGAAACATGGAACAAAAGTCGGGTAGAGGTTTCACAAAAAACAACAGGAACAAATGAAATGGTAATTTGAAACAGAACCTCTGGATAAACCAGTGCAGAATATGCAGTCGGGATTTAAACATACCCTCACTTTAAAATTGTTGACAAAAATGTTAGTATAATTTAAGAAATGAAAACAAATATTTGTCGTATAAAGTTTCGCTTACCCTTTATTTTCCCGGACCGGAATATAAAATTCAATCATACTCAATAGCACGGTGGTGCTATGGATAGTGTGCGAGACTATTGCACATTATAACGTGGGTTCGATCCCTGATGTGACCACCATATAGTTCCTTTGACGGCGGCCACAAACGCTTAGCGACGCCGATACTACCGATTAATTAGGCAAGATATATATTTTTGACAAGTCTTTAGAAACCGCTGTGAAACTTTAGGTCCCAAACAGTGAGTGCAAAGGCAGAAAGGACACAGCTTACTGATTGTAATGAGAAAACATTTTTATTTGATTTTACTCAAAATTATTAAATTATTCAAAATTATGTACGATAAAATACCAAATTCAATCTACAACTTGTTGCGATTTCGGGATATAGGTTACGTTAGATGTTGGTGACAGTCGACGAACGGCTCACTTAGACTTATTAGTACGGGCCAACACTAAGCGTTACCCCTCCCGAGAACCATTTAGCTTTCTCCAAGAAGCTCAAGGCCTTGTCTATGCCTATATAAGATAATCATCCCAGGTCCCTAATGAGGTATGATACCAAAGAAGACTTCCCCCTGCCGGCTAGTGCTGGACAAGTGCAAAGAATATGTTCAGTAGATTCCTCCTCATTATAACAGCCATGACAGAGCTCATTTGTCCTTACCTTTTATCTCGCCCACCAGACAGTGTCCGTGGGCCTGGCTAAAGACACAAGGTTCATGGATCTCTTGCTACCACTATCTGGCAAATTCGTTTTGCGCGTACACAATATTTGCCCTTCGTCCACCTCTCCATGATCCTCATATAGGACCCCTCTTGCAGGATATGATTCCAAATCGCTAGGGGTATGCCAACAGGCTCCAAATTCTGTGTAACCTGTAAGGTAGTGACTAGTCTGGCCAGCTCATCCGGTCTGCAGTTCCTCGGAATGAACCTGTGCTCTGACACCCACATGAGGTGAATATCGTACAGCTGATCCATCTCATTAAGAGACCTGCGGCAGTCATGGACAGATGTTGAATTCAGGAACACTGATTCCAGGGCATGATGACCGCCTGAGTTATCGATAAAACATTGACCCCACTTGCTTCTGGACTATTATACCTCAGATAGTCTGTCACCTCTCTAATATCCAAAATTTCCGTCTGATATACGCTACAATGATCCAGAAGTCAACGAGAAAGGGACAACCCAAATTACCAAGAGTAAACCCGTAGCCTACCTACTCATTCACCTTCGATCCATCCGAATAGAAATTCACACATCCTTCTATAACAGCAAATCTATTGTTCGAGAAATTCCAGTCAGGTAGCAGAATGTGGTACTTTTGATTGACCAGTGGTTCCGGTTTCGAGTAGTCAACAAACGGAGGAATGTTGGGAGTACCTTTCAGCACCGTCCCATAACCGACTCCGACCATGTCCCATTGAGAGAGTTATCTTAACCTGATGGCAGACGTGGAAGCAATCTGCTTGCCTATAATGTCTACCAGCAGCAAAAATAACATTACAATCAGTACATCGAAGGGAGTGGTGCGCAGAGCACCCGTGATGCACATCATCGCCATTCTCTGAACCCTAGTCAGTAGAGCACAATTGGTGGGATTCTCAAGCACCTGGCACAACACGATATCCCCAGAGAGCATTATCGGTCTCGCCATAGCTGTATAGATCCAGGGAAGAATCTTCGGAGAAAGTACTCGCTAATCTGCGGGTCTGTGGGCCGATGAAGCCCATTGGTTCAATTCAGCCTTCGTCGTCCGTCGTATCTATAATAACCGTGTGAATTTTTGTTGCCAGAATGTTCGCACGCTCATTATCGATAACTCCACTGTGTCCCGACGTTCAGATGCTGTTAAGTCTGCCGTGCGTGGAATAGTCATTGTTTGCAGTTAATGACTGTTGTAGGTTTGACAGTTACCAATGATATTGTCTTATTTGTCATCTGGCTTTCCGTGAAGATATTTGCGACCTTTAGACTCAGTGTTTTCGAGCCATTTAATGCATTTTTAACTTCGGGTGTTAAGAAGAAGCTCTGTCTTTGCCGGGTTTACACATAGCCCATTTTCACCCAACCATCTGCCCAAAATCCTTAAGCTACCTTGGAGAATATCCGTGGTACTGGGATACTTGCCCATTATAGATATAGTAACAATTTTCGCATACGCAATTCGATAGGGACCAATATTCCATTCAGCGCAAAGTTCCATAGCAGTGGAAACAAGACCGCTCCTTGAGGTGTGCCTCTGTAACATACATACCTTGTAGAGAGCGAGGTGACCAATTCGGCTATCACACATCTTCTGGTGAGCCTAAACCAGTGCCATAATATCCTCGTTAACCTTAAAACACGATAGCGCCAATTCTGTCCCATTAGGAGTGTTATTATTGAATGCACCCTCAATGTCGAGAAAGGATACCAACGTATACTACTCCATAGCAGCCTACAAGTTCATGCAGTGCTGTCTCTATGGATTTTCCCTGCTGTACGCATGCTGTGCACCAGATAACAATCTTACAGTAATACTCGCCGAAAGTGTTTGTCTGTCGTTCCAAAGTCTTCAGAAGGAAGGAGATAGACTTTAAGGCCTAAGGCTTTAGGAGCAGGGCCTTTCCCGCTTTAGGAATAAACACTACTCTTTTGTTCCTCCATCCTGTAGCTATGTATCTGATGGGGATCCAGAGGATCAATAGATCGGCCACAGCCTGAAGTTCCGCTGATGATACCATGTCGGACGCGGGAGACTTAAAGGGTTTGCAACTGCCGATAGCCCATTGAAGCCTGGATTTATTAATAATTGCAATGGTAACTTCTGATTTAGGAGTAGTATGTCCACCGGCAGTGATATCCTCGCTGTACCACTTGCAAGATACATGGGTTCCCCAAAGATTTGGTGAACCACCACAGCATGTTGTATACTGCCCGAAGAGTCGGTCATGTAACCTATCGTCTTATTTCCTGACGCTAGTATTTTGCTTAGCCTCTACGCATCGGACGTATCTTCTATTGATTTACAGAAGAGCACCCACGAGTTAGTTTCGACCCGTTTGATATAAAGATTATACATCGTATGTACCAGCCAATTGACCGCCCAGAATTTGTATGGGAGATACCAAAATGGATGAGGAAAAATCGTATATTGTCAGTTATAGTATGACATTTGACAAAACATGGTCCAGTATTATGACTGAAACTATCGCATCCACCAGCCAAACGCCCGCCCAGCATTTGTATGGGTGGCACCAGAATGGGAGTGGTTAAATCGCAAAATTGCATTAGAATTGTGTCGTTTGAAGGGATTTTGCATTTTTATTACGTTATTCCTTATTTGCGGAGTTATCGGGCCTAATCACTGAAGTCTCTTTCACATTTACGGAATTGTTCCACATGATCAAATTAAGAACCTGGCAATTAATTTTTACAAAAGCATTTATTTTTTGTCTTGAGTTTTACAAAAATATTAACGAAAATCTTAATTAGTTTGTTTAGTAAGTAATTTCAAAAATGTCAAGTTAAGGTGAATGTGACAACAACTTTTAAAAATTCACTGTATTAGCAAATTTCTTAGCTAGCCAGATATCATCTTAGATATCATTGCAATTTGCAGCTGCTGTAAACATGTGCAGTAAAAAGTTTGCAAGCTGCAGTAAAAAGTTCGTTATGACAGCAGGAATTGGTTCCTAGAAAGCTTCACAAATTGTAACTTTACTGGCCGAAAGCAATACAAATTTGCCTTTCTTATGGGAATAACCATCGGTAAATCGGACAAAAGGGATAGATAAGGGTGATTTTTGGAAGTTCCCTTGTGATTAGTGACATGTGTGGAAGTAAAACATGTTTAGTTAGCATTCCCATTTCAGCATGGAAATTCTTACACCCGAATATCGTTTCGAAATTATTGAATTTTAGTACCAAAATTCGTGTTCGTCGAAAGACGTTTTTTGTGTACTTCGACCATTTTATAGTCGTCAATGAAAAAGTTCAGTTCTGGCTGAATGCGTGTGCGAATAATAATTCTTCCAACAAAACTCACTGTTTGGTGCGATTGGACTGTTTTTATTTAAAGATCGTGAAGGCCACAACATTATTGGCAACCCAAAGTTCAAGCTGGAAGTTTAATTTTTTGTAAGCCAAATTACTCATTAGTTGTGTTTTGGTTACAAGCAAGCGATTGTCGCTTGCTAAGTTGCAAAGAAAACGGCAATTTAGCGATAAGTTATTTTATTCAGAAGTATGAATAAGTGTTGAAAAACGCTAAAAGATGTAAAAAAAATTTGTTTAAACCTAGCGAAAATGATTCTCGTCGATAAGTTCTCGCTAAGTCTTCGCTAAATGCTTCATACAAAACAAGCAAATATATAAGCAAGCGGTGTAACCAAAACACGCTTATTGTTTATGTGAACTAAATGTTTGATTAAATTATTATATGATACAAATTTGTTGACATCTGAACAGGTGAACTCCCTTCGTGTAATGACTATCCGCTTTAGAGTTGAATTCAGGAATACTGATTCCAGGGGTTTGATTTCCGCCAGACTGTCAGAAAATAAATTGACCTATAGAATTACTAGACACTTCACTACCCAGCCACCAATTTTGTCCGAAGTTTCTGATATCAGAGATTTTTTCGAAATTATCTGAACTTTGATCAGAGAAATAACCGAATCATCCAAATTTCCTTCAGAAATTTAACAGAATTTCTGCAAATTTGTTGTCAGCCGTTTCTGTACATTTACCTGTCTTTTAGCCGAGAAATTTACGACTACTCTGCACATTCTCTAAAGGGAATTTTTGTTTTTCATACAGACAGTACAACAGTTTTCTAATTTTTTGATCAGGTAAGAAAATTCGAAAAGTTTTCGAATGTATCGTCAGACTATTGTCCGAAAAAGCGACGAATACTCTGACCAAACATCCGAAAATGATCCAATTTTTCTTACCATTTTCGAATGTTTGGTCACTCTTTTGTCCGAAAATGTGACGATTACTCTGACCAAACATCCGAAACGATCCGATTTTTCCTACGATTTTCGGTTTTTTGGTCAGAGTTTGTTGCGAGACTTCTAAAAGTCCTTTAGAATTTTCATCCGAATTCGAACAGAAATCTGTCAGACGACTCTGAAAGTACTTCCGAATTTCCCCAGACAAATTGGTCCGAGTTGTTGTCAACCGCCCATACAACTTTCGGTACGTTGTCTGATGGAAATCGGTATCAGAATCGGATACTTGTGCAGAGTTTCTGTACGGTTTCTGACCGAATTCGGAAGAAATTGTTTACTGGGTAATCACCAAAATGTCTGTCTGATGCACACCACAATGATCAGGTAGTCTACAAAAACGAGAATACTCTAGTTCCGTAGAGTAGACCCCATATTATTCTCGATCCATCCATGCAGAAATTCCCACATCCCTACACACCTGAAACTTCTTTGTTCATGCAATCCCTTTATGCCATGAGAATATAATTAGATTCGTCCTGTGAGAACATAATATCATCCATTCTCAAGAGCAATGGCCCACGTAGTTGCAAAATGTTTTCTTATAACGTGAACCATTCGCTTTTGAAATGGATCTTGAAACATGTGGATGACTAAAGGGGGAGGGTATGTTTAACCCCTTGACTACCACAGGCAAGTAGGTTCGACCTAGGGTTTTGAAGACTAACAATTGTGCAGGTAGAAGATAGAGCAAATATGTATAGCTATGGTGATTTGTAGAAGACGGTAGGAGCTACAATAGTATAGTAGACGGCAATTCTCTCACTGGTCGGACTTGGACCTTTTCAGCCATCAAAGTGGGTCAAAATGTGGTGCATGTGAGGGAAACGTCAGTTAGGTTTTGAGTCCACGTGCTTACATGAATCGAGCAAATGTTTGTCAAGTATGTGTGCTTTTTAGCTGAAAAATGTTCCAAAAATGTACCAAAACAAAAAAATAACACTGTGGAACACAAAAAAATATTACAAATTTCTGACAACGAATACTGGTTGAGGGGTTAAAAAAAAGGTTTCCGTGTATCGACGTTTTGAAAGTTTACATGTGAGGGTAATTTAAGAGGGGGTTAAAGTTTTCCCCATCTTGTACATTCATATGATGAATCGACATAAGAAACCATGTGATCCTTACATTTTAGGTACAGGATGTTTTCAGCAATTTTGTATACAATTTTACGATAAATAGTTTTGTGGAATATTTTAACCCTCTAGCTTATCAATATATAGGTCTTTTATGGCCCTTTTGAGGAAAAGGGTAAAAACACCCCTAAAACAGGGGCGTAACGGGTTAGAATGTACAACAATAATATTTCTCGTAAAATTCAACTATAAGTCTCTGTATACACCAAAGCTTGAAACTCAACCTAAATGCCAGAAATAAATTAAAACTGAACATGTATTTTATGGGTTAATTTCTTACTTATTCCGAAATGGTACTAAAATGTGTCAAAAAAAAGGATTTGAGGGGGATGGTGGATATGGAAAAAATATTCTACGCAAAATTTGACTACAAGTCATTGAACAACAGAAAGATGTAGATATTAAATCCATTAATAAAAAAAAATTGTTTCTTCCGCAAATGTATGGTCGTGATAGGGTTAAAGCAGTTACCCATATTGATACTACTGGATTGTTGTAATGTTTCTAATATCAAGATCCCTAAAATGCAACTGTTCGAGACCAGCGAAACATAGACATTACAACCGATGTAACTTTACGGTTTATGGAAGGATAAGTTTCAGCTTCAGCAGGTTGGAGTTAAGTGTCAAACAAGTCCCCTTACAACTGACCTTAGTTATGCAGTCAAGTGTTTAGAAGACCTAGGATATGAATATGACACCATCATTTTTGGTAGGATTCAGAAGAAAACTGATATTCTAAGAGCTATGTAAAGAATTTCTCACTTTAACTAAACAGTGATAGGGTTCAAAACCCTCGAAAATTATACTATATTCAAAAATATATTTGATATTAATTTAAGAATATATAGAAACGCAAAAGATGTTAATAAGGAACCCAGTTATTAACTAAAACCAATCATGTTGCAGTTGAATACTGTATATTTTATAACGAGAGAATTGAAGGTGGTCGATGTCGAATCAAAGAAGAAGCACCTGATATTATCTAACCACAATATCCTCACCATTATCCTCACACTCATCCCTTGCCCTTACATTTATGTAAAACAAATGCTTATGTCGCAACATCCTGACAATGTAAGCACAACAGTTAAATATTAATATTGTTAATTAATTAAATTACACTCGAGTAGAAAACCAAGTGTGTTGGTACAGAGTGGGGCAATATGCGGGAATGCGAATCATCCTGCTGGGATGGGGGATGCCATGCGAAAGAGTTTGACGCTTCATTAGCATTTTACCTTCACCTGTAATTACTTTCAACTTAAGGCGAAGTAGCGTCGAGTTTCTTCTTCTCCAGCAAACAAAAAAAAGAAAATGGCAAAACAAGGAAGTCGAAACGTATGGAACATGAGGGGAGATAATATTTACATAAGAATGTGTACGTACCTGTACATTTATACACTGAAAAAAATTATTAAATAATGTTTGTGAAATCCCCCGTTTGAACTTGAGTTAATTGTTAATGAAAAGTCATGTAGTGAACGAATTCATTATCAAAATTGCATTTTCATGAACTTAATGATTAAACTATTTGAATGTACTTGGTTGATTAAAATAACCTTTGTCTCCAAGGCGGGACATATTGAAATAGGGTAATGACGTATAGAGTAACCAACTCTCTCAGTAAATTAATGACATTTGGTGTGTTGCAGATGGGCGGTAGGATGTTGGAAAGAATTGCTTTAGTAATACCAGATGGAGGCAATAAATCAGCAACGGCATTTCGTTTTGCGCGTTAAAATTGTTGTGTAAATACACCACAAATATATACGAACAATAAAATATAACAAAAAAGTCCAAAATACGTTAAAATTTCACAGGTTTTCACCAAAACGATAACACTGTGAGACAAAATTAGATTTTTTAAAAATGTTGGGGTTCTGTCAACGGATTCTGGTAGAAAGGTCTAAAAAAAATATACGTGTATCGGCGTTTTGCCAGATCTGATCAGAATTTTTCTAGGTCGGGACAAAGTTTCTGCCCCTCGGAACTTTCCTGGAACATATCAGCATGTAAAGTTGTGTGTTCCTTACTTCTGAGGTACAAACTATGTTCAGAAGTTTTATAGAAAAGATTCAGGTAAACATTTTTGTGGAACAAATTAACACTCTAACAGCCCTATTCTGGCAGGGTTACAAAAGTCACCACGGTTACTATTAGACAACAATGTGACAATTGTCACATATCGGTATTCTGACACATTTTTTTGGTGACAAAAGTAACAAAAATTGTTACCTGCCAAAGAGGAGGTAACAGCGCGTGACAGCTGTTTTATTTGCCGGAAAGTTGATACAAAATCATTTTATAAATTCTGCAAGTAAACAATAAAACTGTATACGGGGAAAAATAAATTAAATGAAGGAAGGTCTTTTGTTACTTTGTCCTATGGAAATGGAGCAGAAAGAACTAGATTTTGTGTTTGAAATAAGGTTTTCATCCTTTTTGCCTTAAACTATAATACGAATTATAAATAAAAACAAATGATAAAAATGCTATCAAATGTAAATATATATGTACTAAGTTCCAGTTGCTGAAATATCAAATGATAAAACTCACAATTATGTAACACATCTCTGTAAGATCAAATTGTATTTTTGGATTAATAAATATTTTGAATTTTGAATTTAAAAGACGTATAAATTCCAAGCATTATTGTAAAAAAAAAAATTTTGAATTTGCGATTACTGTTCTAGAGTTATACCAGTTTAAAGCCTTTTACCCATTGTATGAAACTCATAATATTATAATCTGTTTGCTATTTTTGCATTGGATTTGCTTTAAATTTCTATGAAAATTTAAAATACTAATGATGCATTTTAAAAGATGGATAAATTCCAAACAATTTTCTAAACAAAATGTTGAATTTGCAGTTACTGCTCCAGGGTTATGCAACTTTAACACTCTTTACCCATTGTATGAACATAATAATCTGTCTTTTTTCATCGGATTTGCTTTGACATGCGCTAAGTAACGACAAAGAATTTCACGTAGCAAAAAATGGCTCGGCAACATATTGCAGGTACCGTATATATGATTGCTTGCAAACATATATATGTTTCCTGCAATAAGTTGATGAGGCCTTTTTTTCTGCGTGTAACTCTTTGTCGTTACTTACCGCATGTCGATTTTTTCATAAATATTGTGTTTAGAGCAAATCCGATGAAAAATTGGCAAAGAGTTTATAGTATTATAAGTTTCATACAATGGGTAAAAAGTTTTAAAATGGCATAACTCAGGAACAGTAACTGCAAATTCAACATTTTTTAAACAAAATTGCTTGGCAATTATCCGTCCCTTACAGTACATCATTAGTGTTTAAAATTTTCAAAGAAATTTCAAGCAAATCTGATGCAAAAATAGCAAACAGTTTATAATATTTTTAGGTTCATACAATGGGTAAAAGGCTTTAAAATAGTATAACTATGGAACAGTAACAGCAAATTAAAATTTTTTTTCTACAAAATTGC
Organism: Phaonia tiefii; assembly: GCA_963931995.1. NCBI lineage: Eukaryota > Metazoa > Arthropoda > Insecta > Diptera > Muscidae > Phaonia > Phaonia tiefii. The sequence continues at coordinate 99,659,834 of OZ008370.1, read as the reverse complement.
TTGGAATTTATCTGTCTTTCAGAATGCATCATTAGTGTTTTACATTTGAATAGAAATTTTAAAAGTTATAAAGCGTTGTTACTAACAAAATTTATCAAAAATTTACGAAAAAATTTAAAATTTAATTGAGCAAAATTATTGTCAAAACTGATGGTTTATGCATATACTATGAAAGTTTGAACGTTTTGCTTTAAATATGTTGACTTACAAACTAAGAAAATCGTGGCTATTGACCGAGTTTTAAATAAAATTCAAAAAACGTCCGAAATACCCGATTTTTGGGAGAAATTCACTTGTGAGACCTCTAAACCTCTTCCGAAAAATCTGAAAAAAATCTCAAAAATACTTTACCCTATAGGCTTTCCAATCAAGCTTGAGCAAGCATGAAAATCGAAAAGGAAAATTTTTTTGGGGCACCCTAGTGTACACCTTGTGAATTCCCTAATTATAAAGTGTTAAACAAAACATAGATAACTGTTGTACATATCGTAATTTTAATACACCTTTCTTTATTAACGGGAAATAAAACAGCGCTAAAAGCGAACAATTTCGAAATTCGTAACTATATGTATTTTTCAGTGCATTTATGTATGCATTAAAGAATATATACGAGTTCATAATAACCCAGCGGCGGAAGTCATGACCTGGAAGGCCTGAAATCATGACCGAACAGGCCTTCTTTAAAATACGACAGGCCTTCCCTACACCTTACCTCCTTACTTTATTTTTAACATTGCGTGAGATTGGGAGGCAAGGCCTTCCATCCCTCTCTACTAGAAGGCCTTATGAAGGCCTGCAAAAATAGTAGTATTAGAAGGACTTACGTAAAAATAACAAAATATATATGAAAAATAGTTTCATATTTCAGATTTATACTTTAACCAATTGTAATTCTTATAAATGATTTTTTTTAAATTCTGCAGCCACAGGAACACACGACCTTTGAACTTACAATCCGACGCTTTATCTATTGGGCTATCGGATGTTATGATTTTGCAACGACGAATTACGAACATGTGGAAAGACAGGGTTTCATGAACAACAGCGTCTTTTCGCATTCTTTTAACAGGCCTGTGGAAGCCTTATAAAATCATGCATTACGCAGGCATTATTAAAGTAGGCATTACCAAAGAATGATTCCGCATGCCTTATTCGTGGAAGGCCTCGTAAATTCCGCCGCTGGGAATATAATGAAAACTCATACACAGCCACTTACGATAATTCCTATACACTTGTACACATCTGTATATATTCTTATACTACACTACACTTAATTTCCATTTTAGCGAACAAAAAGGTTTTCCAATAAGTTTTCAAAAATTATACGATATTTGTGAAAATAAACAAGAATTAGAAATTTCATACTAGGAACACTAACATTACAATGATTGAACTTGTAAAAGCTATTATATGGATATAAAATACATGTCTGCTGCGTTTGCTCACAGTAAAGCTAAACATAACCGTCAACTAAGCGATAGGATCGACAACAATACGAACAGTGCACAATTGACTACTTGAAGCGGTTAAAACTTATTTGGATCAACTTCTTGGGTAACTTATGTACATGAAGGATATACTAATACAGTGCCGCCAAGTTTGTGATTAGAATTAATAAATATTACATATATGTATATGACTCATGTGCATCTTTGAGGTGCAATTTTTATTAACAGTTTAATTACCAGATATTTAAAATTGCATTCCTTATAAAAAATAGTATATACCACTGGTGGTTCAATTCAATAATTAGACGCCCACCGCGAAATCCCCTTTACAATACCTCGACTGTAGAATATATATAGAAAAACAGAACACGTCTGAGTTCTGGTTCATACGATGCATAACTTAATGAAGCAAAAACGTTAGGAATATTTTATTATAAAGCGTTTTCTCATTTTTTCTTTGGTTTTTTTTCTAAAACGGAAGTTCTTACACACACCTTCATTTTCTACACACACACGCACAAAGGATATGTATGCATGTGTGTGATTTCTAAAGAACTTTAGTAGAATATCGATTTCTTTTTTCGCCTATTCTTTAAATTCCACATAAAGTAGAGTGAAAAGATGCGCAAAAGGTAAAACAATTCAAACGAACTAAATTTGATTGCGAAAGTGCAAATCCATACAAAAGAAATCGATGGCTAAATGAGAGCGGGAGCGGGTGATTGTGTTAAGTCGTGTGGTACTGCAGAATTCTCATATACATATAACACTAGGAGTAAATAATCGGTGTTCTATTATTTTGTGTGTATTTGGGGGAGTGTGATAAACAATGGAGCCACAACTGTGTCTTATTTATCTGCATATATAGTTAATGCAATCTCATATACTCATTGTTTCCCATGTTTGTTCAAGTTAGATCCTTGGTCAAAGATTTATTGGAATTGAATTGAGGATTGTTACTTTTGTTCATTATGTATTGGTGTTTATTGAGACATAATTTATCATTTGTTAAACTCCAAACTCCCTTGATATCCGGGGCTTCGTCTGTGGTTGGATAATGGTCAACGTCCATATTCATAGAATTTATTTAAGGTGTACTTTTTTTTGCGTAAGAAAATCATTGAAACACTTTTCATAATGTTATTACTATTGTTGCGAATTTTCCATTTGTTCTTGTTAGCGCTGTTTTATTTCCAGTTAATAAAAAGCTATTTTTAATTTAGTAATACAGTTTTCATTATTTTACTCGCACAGAACATTTAATACTTGACAACAAATCTGTTCTCAATAACACTATCGCCGTCTCCCAGTTAACCGTTACGCAGAGACTAATTTCAATTTCACCAACAATCAGCAATTTATACAAGTTCAACTCCCAATCCACTATATCGGCAGATTGGTGAATCTTCTCTTGGTAACAATAGGCTTGTTTTTATATTCCCTGCTAAACTAATTTTTCGACGACTTTGTATGGGGAGCCGCTTAAAATCGCTTAATATCGCTTAACTCCCCATACAAAGTGGTCGAAAAATTAGTTTAGCAGGGAATAAAAAACCAGGCTCAATGTCTCTTATCGAGTTTTCTCTATCACACTGTTCTCGGTTAGTCCAGGCTGTTTCCGCTGCTTCATCAACCATTCGTGGTGAGTTAGCATAAGGTAGATCTTCGTTATAAAACGATGGCATACTTTTGGCTGCACTTAGTCAAATTGCAATACACACCACAAAATTCGTCGATTTTAAAGACAGTATAAACACCTAGACCAGAGGTGCCCAAAACCGTCTTATCGCTGTGCAAACACCAATACATATATGTACACTTTATTAAACCATAAAGGGAAAAAACACACACTGATTTTTTCAAGTGCTATTCTACCACGAAATAATTCCATAAATAACAACAAAATCTACGTTGATAATAACTCTCGTCAATGTATACCAACAAAGCATATGAAAGATCTTCTGGTTCTCTCATTTGCTGTGCATACCCAGCGGCGGAAGTCATGACCTGGAAAGCCTGAAATCATGACCAAACAGGCCTTCTTTAAAATACGGCAGGCCTTCCCTACACATTACCTCCTCCTTTCTTTTTAACATTGCGTGAGATTGGGAGGCAAGGCCTTCCATCCCTCTCTACTAGAAGGCCTTATGAAGGCCTGCAAAAAGAGTAGATTTAGAAGGACTTACGTAAATATAAAAAAATATATATGGAAATTAGCTTCATATTTCAGATTTATACTTTAACCAACTGTAATTCTTATAAATGATTTTTTTAAATTCTGCAGCCACAGGAATCGAACACACGACCTTAGAACTTACAATCCGAAGCTTTATCTACTGGGCTATCGGATGTTATGATTTTGCAACGACGAATTGCGAACATGTGGAAAGACAGGGTTTCATGAACAACAGCGTCTTCTGGCATTCTTTTAACAGGCCTGTGGAAGCCTTATAAAATCATGCATTTCGCAGGCATTATTAATCATATTACATTTAGATTTATTTACGTTTTTTATTTTTTACATTACATTAGCAAAATTTTTATTACATTTTATTAGCAAAATTCTATTTTCCAACCCAAGTACAAAAATCAAAACAATATTGAATTTTAGCCATATTCGCCGTATCCGAGTGAAAAATGCTGGTATGAAAACAACGGTTGCCATCTGGTGGAAAATGTAAATAATTGAGGGCAGTATTTTTTCTATTAGTTTTATCGATATAAAATCTTATATTAATTAAGCCAAAAATCATAACAGTATGAATCTTTAACGAAAATTGAATTATAGTCATGTGTCTTTGTTTGCCATGAGGTTGCTGCAACCGAAAATTCAGCAGTTGGTAACGAATTTCGGCTACCACAATCGAACTGAGGTTGACGCATCAAAATTTAGTCGCTGCAGCTGCGATTTTGTTGCGGTTTTAGTTCCACCAGCAGTTGCTGCAATTGTATTTTTCATGAATTATGTTACCGCAACCGAAATTATTATCAATTCGGTTGCCACAACCAAATGCCTTTGAATTTCCTTTATGTTTTTTTGAACGACTTTCAATGTGAACATTGTATATAGAAAAAAAAAAAAGTACAGAAAGTGTAGGAAATATCTGATTTTCAATCCCGGGATTTTCGGGATCCCGACTTTTTAAAATTTTTTATTATATTTTTATTTTAATTTTTCAATAACTTGTATGACGATTTTTTTATGGGCATTTCTTGACGAAAGAAAAACTTTTCGATGCACCCTGTTGTTAAAATACAAACAAAACTTACTAATGCCATGTCTCCACTGACTGCTCAATTTCAAATTTATTTCAACCCGTCCACACCGAATAATTTTAATTTCGTTTCACATATCGTTGTTTAAGCGTAGTACTCAGCTGTAACTGAATTTTAGGTTTGCATATAAAATATATGTAAGTAACCACTTGCTTTTTTACATAAAGCTTGTTTTTTTAATTCCTGCTAAACTAGTTTTCGACGACTTTGTATGAGCAGCCGCTTAAAATCGCTTAGCTACCCATACAAAGTGGTCGAAAAATTAGTTTAGCAGGGAGTAAAAAAAACGGGCTTATAGACTTCATATGGAAACCTGAAATTGAGGTTTATCTGAATACTGTGATTACTAACTGAAGTTGATACACAGGGTGTCTAGTAATTTCTTTTGCACTGAAATGAGCTAATTTAAAATTTCGATTTTGTATGGAAAATGTTACCTAATTTCAGCGAAATTACAAAAATTGCTCGTAATCATCCAGTGGAGATGCCTTATAAACCAAAAACTCTGCTACGTTTCATTTTAAACAAAAAAATAACAATACAATTTGTAACTGAAAGAAATTGTTTTGTGTTATTAATATTAATTAAATAAGATATATAGATTTTTGTGTAAAAAAATATATATGTATATAACTAAAGATATTTATATATATTTATATAAATATATTTAACTAAATGCTTTAGAAATATATTTTATTTAAATTCAGGCCAAAACAGTGATTTTTGTCGAATTATTACTTTTTATGAATTTTTTAAAAACCAAAATTTTTTTTATAAATTTCCTTTTTTTTTCAAAACTTCAATGATTTCTCTGAAACTACTGGGCACATTTAAAACCAATGTAAACACGACTTAAAGAAAATTTTGTTGATGAGTTTCGGATTTTTTTAACTGCAAGTGCCTTTATTTTTGACATAACGGTATATCGCGAAAAGTAGAGCCGATATCAAAAAATCAAGTGCAGATTTGGATTCAGCGTCCCAAATAGCCTTAAAAATAACTTTCAGTTTTTAATCAACAAATACCTTGTTGCCTTGTTTTATAAATAAATAATAATTTGAAAAATTCGGAAAATTTTAAAAAATCCCGAAAGATCCCGAAAATTTTCAAAAAATCCCGAATCCCGGGATTCGGAATAACCGATCCCGATTGGAAGCCCTAATGTACACCAAACCAACATACCCAATTTTGTTCAAATACCGTGAACAGCAGCAGAAATAATGGATTTTTAATTTGTGATTTGTATGGGAGTTACCACGCCCCTTTATCCAATACCGCCCGTATTTTGATAGTCGCCATTAGTTTCCCTGCGAAGTTTCAGCTCGATTGGATCACGGGAAAAGGGTTACAAATCAATCCAAAGTTTTTTCGGTGCTGTGCAAACAGACAGGTGAAGTTAATATAAAGAATTTAAAAACTAGATATTGTACACAAAGTAGAAAAAGTACACAAAGTGTTACAAATAGTGCTCAATATCAAATACAAATTGATATGATAATTATTAAATGCAACAAATGTGCCCAAACAGTACCTAAATATACAACAAAATATACAATGTCTAGCAGAAAGAACACAAAGTGAACGAAAAACTATACAAAATAGTTCAAAAAATAAACAGAATATACCCAAAAGTATGCAAGTTTGCAAAAAAGTACACACTTTGTACAAAAAGTACACAAATTAACCCAAAGCGTTCACAAAATGTACCCAAAAAGTAAAAAAAAATACAAAGAGAGTACACAAAGGTCCCAATCAGTGAGTTAAAAATTTAAAAGGGCATAGCTCACTGGTTGTGAGAAGCTCTCCCCAATGCCTTCATGGGATGTAATGGGAAATGTTTTTTTTTAATAAGAAAGACATTCAAATTTGAAAGAGATTTTATTCATGCATGAAAGTTTTATTAAGTTTCAAAAATTTTTCAATAAACTTAATTTTAAAAAAAAAATTTTTGAATCTCTTAATTGGTTCTAATAAAAATTATAAAATCCTTTTGAAATAAAGAAATATGAATTTCTCATACATTAACTAAAAACTAACAAAATCGGTCATTAAATACAAATTTAAAAAAAAAATTGTTTGGAAATCGCATTTAGAACTTATTCAAACATAAAATCATACTTAAAAATAGAAATCATCATTCCGGTATTTCGTTAAAATTTGAAAATAATATCTTTTATTATTTCCATCATTCCCCTTGTGGAAGTTTTATAGTCGGTCTGTTTTTAACCTAAATTTATTCAAGCTCAAGACCTTTTTAATATAAATCTTATTTAGTGGCCGTCGGTGGTGCAATGGTTAGTGTGCGCGGCTCTTGTACATGAGATCCTGGGTTCGAACCCGGCTCTGACCACCTTCAAATTTTCTTTCGGCGGCGGTCACCTCGCATAGTGACGGCGACACTATCGAGTATCTAGCCATGAAAAAGCTTCTCAAAATACCGTTCGGAATCGGTGTAAAACTGTAGGTCCCAATCAGTGAGTGAAAACTGGAAAGCGCACAGCTCAGTGATTGTGAGAAGTTCTCCCCAGTCCCTTTATGGGATGTAATGGGAAACTATTTTTTTTATTTAGTAGCTTTACTTTTTGACTCGACTTCACTTTTTGACTCGACTTTTTTGAAAATAATATAAAGCTAATAAATAATCTCTATATAAAAAAGGTCTTGAGCTTGAATAAATTTAGATTAAAAAACAGGCCGACTAAACAACTTCCGTAAGGGAAATGATGGAAGTTGACGTAGAGCACCGCGAGCTTGAAACAATAATATTGTTGACGGCAACCCTATGTTTTGTTGTTTTGTGATGACAAAACAAAAACAAGTCATGTCTTTTTAAAACCAATGGTTTTTCGACATGATAAAAAGAGTTGTACATGAAACTGTTCCAATGTTAGTGCTTGGTATTCTTCGAACGTATATATAAAGGAATTCTCATTAATATGATGAGTGTTTCTATATGTGTATATTTTTTTTGATGAATTCACCGAAACCATGCCAAAAATGTCTGCTTATAAAGATCTTGGAAAGATCCGAAATAGCTGCACAGACATCCCTTGGATCTTTTATTATTTAATTTTTATATATATTTACTGACATTTAATAAAATTTAACAAATTTGTTAAAAATCCGGCATATGGTTAATCGCAAAATACCGGTTTTATCTGTTTTCGGTTTTGGTTTTGCACTCTCTATTTCCAATTACTCAATCTTAGCATATCCTTGTAAACTTTGGACTTTGCGCAACCCCAAAGGAAAAAACCGTGAGGGGTGATATCATAGTATCTACACGCTAAAAAATAACGGCCCCAGCAACATATTGAAGGAAACATGTACATGTTTGCAAGCATTGTTTTCATGAATTTAAAATCTGCCTTCTTTCTGTTTTTATTTTTTGTTGTTGTTTGACTCATTTTTGTTTTTAGTAGTTTTCAACAAACAAAGCCACATTTGGAGTTATTATAGCCTATTAATCATTGTGTCTGAAACATGTTATGTTAAATAGCAAACACAATGTGTTTGGGCACAAGTATAGTATACTTGCGACAAGCTACAAACACGTTATACTTTATTTGCGTCCAAACAACAAAAAAATACATATATTTTTCAGCGTGTAGGAGGTCAATTCACCGTACCGAAGCGTGAGATTAATTGATGACCGAATTATTCTCGCAATAATGCCATGGCTTTAGGGGCAATGTCGCAAGTAGAGCCTTGATATTGAAACCATCGAGATCACGGAATTCAATTTCAGGCAGCAGCTAGATGGTTGTCATGCCACGATAAAGGGCGTCATTCACAGTTACACTTCGGCTTGCCTTATTTTTGAAGCAAAATGGACTAAGGATTCTATCAGCCCATAAATGACACCACATCGTTGTGTTGACTGTATATAATGGCAGCTCATGAACTTCTTCGGGTTGTTCTTCATCCCAAATTCGGAAATTCCCAAATTTTTAAAATTCAATTGAAGTATTTAGTAGTAAAATATTGTTTATTTTTCTCCAAATTAAAGGTTACAAAAAAAAGAATCGTAAAAAATACAATATGAAGTAACAAACAACTTTGACCTATGTCGTCAGTCGATTGATGTAATTTAAATTTCAATTGATGTGTTTTAAATTTCAATTGATACATTTCAAATTTTAAATAGAATTTTTAAGTTTCAATTGATATATTTCAAATTTCAAATAGAATTTTTAAGTTTCAATTGATGTATTTCAAAATTAAATTGATATTTTTCTTCAATTCAATTGGAAATGGTGTAGTGTAGCAGAAGGCGCCTCTGAGTGAATTACCAAAGACAAAGTGTTACAAAAAGCATACAAGGAGTATACAAAAGAAAGCAACAAATGTGAAAGAGTTTTGTACCTAATATTTTAACACGATTTAAAACTTAATTTCGAATTTAAATTTACGAAATTCTGCAATTTAAATTTCTTTTTTTAAAAAATGCTCTTTCACAAAACGTACCAAAATAATTCAGAGTATTGCAAGACGTACTGAAAGTGTAACAGAAACTAAACAAAGTTCAAAAACGGTAGTATTTAGTATAGATGTATGTAGTTCACGAACGAACTAGTTCAATTGAACGATTCACTCTTGTTAACTAGATGAACTAGTTCACACTGTTCCGCTCTTTTGTGTCAGTAGTTCACTTGTTTTAGCAGTTTTCCAGCTGTGCAGTTCTCTCTGCCATTTTCTAGTTCATGCTCTGTTTGTCTCACTCAATTTGCACAAGGGTGCCTAATGTTGCAATATTTGTGGAATGGATATGTACTCGGCTTCTACACAATAACTACAGTGCTAATCATTAATTTTGTTCCAAAATATAAAATGATTACGGAAACATCAATATTTCAGAATCATAATAACCTAATAGATCTTCAATAGGACGATTTAGTATAAACAAATATCACAGTATCCCAAAAACCCTAAAAAACTTTGCAAAAATCAGACCATTTTCGCGATTATTTGCTCGGATTGAACTAAAATTTCAAGTTGAACTGAAACTACTCATTAGTTCACAGCTCATATGAACTGTTAAGCAGAAATCATACTTAAGAACTAGTGAACTAAATGAATGAACAAGTTCAATCTGTTGAGCTGAATAATAAATAGCGCTAACTTGAATGAACTAAAATTCCCAACTCTACTTTAGTACCTAAAACGTACACATTGTATAACCAAAAGTAAAAAAAGGGTACAAAAAGTACAGAAAGTATTCCAAAATGTACACTCATATCAAATATACTGGACATAATTTCGTCTACATCTAAGAGTAATACGAATTTTAGCCGAAAAACATACCACAGAAATGCAAACGTTTAACGAGCGAATATATCTCTATAATTTTTTGAACAAATCTGCAAGATTTTTGTACATTTCGAGACCAACACTGATTGAAATAATTGTGCCTTTTTGTCAAACGACTACAAAAACACACCTGAGAGATTTTAAGAAATATAATAGAATATTCCACAAATGTTACAGATATAGTTTCTAATCGTTTGTAATCTAAATATCTTGAGTTAAATGTACCCTCATGTAATCAACCTAAATGGCAAACACATTGAACACTACACATTCTCGAAATGCTGACAGGATGAACAAAAAATCACAACGGCCACTTGCAGTTTTATCCTGCAGATTCCCCTCTCTCTTCGACTCTCGCCTATCATAAATATTTATTTCACTTTTCAATTCTTTCTATCTCAATCAATTTAGATAAACAATTCTTACGAAACGTAAACATAAACGCAAATCGAAAAACACACTATCTATCTATCTTGAATGTACAGATTGCTAAAGAAAATCGAGGGACAAAATTATACACTGCTACACTGAGAGAAAGAGAGAGAATGAACGAGATTGATGTGGCTATGAGTGATACACATACGATACTCATCCTTAGAGTACTAGAATTGATTGAAAAATCAATCTTACAACTCATTCAGCGAAATCTCTTTCTATCCACCCACCCAGCCACTTATTCACTCACTTCATTTGCCCACTTAGAAAGACAGACTCTAAGTCTCTGACTTACTGATTGACTGAATGAATGACTAACAGAATGACTGACTGACAGACAGACTGCCAACTGACACAATCCTGCAACCGCAATCTTTATGTTTCGAACAAATACTCTTATGTGTTTGTTTAAGGACATTTTCACTTAGCATTTGGTTTCCTTCTCGTCCTTAGACTGAAAACGGCAATAACAACAACATTTGTATTTATTAGTAACCTCTATCTAAATTGTAAACAATGACATATATTTTTCGTATCTACGATATTTATACTCCCTCCGTATGAGTGAGTTCTTAACTCTCCTCGACATTCCGCAAACATGGCTCATGTGAAGTCTATATCCTTCACAGCCGTTTTAACAATCCTTTCAATGTATGTGGCGATATGGTTGTAGGTTGTTGGATATGAATTGTATAATAGTGATGGGTGGTGGATGCTGGGACGGGGTGGATGTGTGCGATTTATGCCTTGACTATGAAAGTTACAATATAACGATGACAGATTTTCAGGGTTACTTTCAGAAATGTAAGAGATTGAAATCTAAGTGGGCGCCATAGAGGGATATCGCTAACTGACAGCATTTGGTGGCATTTTGCCTCTATTTTAAAGTCCAGAAATTAAGTTAATTGGATGCTACAATACATAGACCCATTTGTTGTACAAGATTAAAGTTCCTTACGTATATTTGTTTTGGAGGTAAGTATTTTTGGTTTCATACTTATGATGATAATCTTTATTTGGTCGTTCTGACGTTCGGACGTCGTTCTGCCCTTCTGTACTTGCAGGGAAAAAAGGTCTATGCCAAACATATATTGTTGCTGGTCTTACATGTATATTTCGTGAAGTTTTGCAAAACTTTTAACAATTTTTTATTCCAACCATATGACGTTTGAGGCAAATTTAAATATGAACATAATATGTTTGAGGCAAATCATACTTTATTTAGTTAAGTACATTTGGTACAACTTTAATATTATTTTGTGAACATTGTACCCTGATACCTCTTGGTATACTATATATATAAAATGCAAATACTACAAATGGTACACATAGTTTAACTTCTTGTATTATTCGGCGCAACATTGTATTTTTGTGTCACATTGTGCACTATATACTCGTATTTGTTAGACTTTGTGTACTTTGTACAATCTTCCTTAAAGTGTGCGTACTTTGAAGCACACTTTCTTTACTTTGTGTATTCACAATATTTGGCTTAATTATAGTTTTTCTACATTCAGACAAATGTTGATCCGAAGTGTTAGGAAAATGTATTCTCCAGTTTAGTAAACATGTTTACTCCAAATAAAGGAAACTTAACTAAACTTTAGTATCACAGTCAATTTATATTCTTTGAATAATATTTGGGTGAAATGAAAATTGTTTATGTTATTCTTATATAAAAATAAATGTGAAATATTTTCCAATATTGATATAAAATATATGAACCTGGACGATCCGTAGTTCCAGCAGATTATACTCTGGACTCTGTAATCATCTTGAAGATGACAACTGGCGGCCTAGAGGCTGCGGTTTACGACGTTGGACTTTTTTTTTAAAGGTCATGATTAATATACAGGGTGATTCAGGAAGTTCCGGACAAATTTCTCCAGCGTATTCCTTGGCTCATACATGAAGAAAAGTCCACTAGGACCATGTCCGAAAATGCCAGGGTGCGAAATGGCAGCGGGTTCAAAATTCGGATTGGCGGTCGAAGGGTAGTAGGGTAAAGTTGCAACTTCTGAGCCAGTCGTCGGATTTTTTTGTTTTTGCGCTTGTTGGAAAGGTCTTTAAGAGGCCTTTCAGAATCAATAAATCAAAAAAAAAGTAGAAGAAAGCCAAATCGCCGAGATACAGAGCTTTTTTTTCTGTTGAAAGATAGCCATACCTCTTACCTATCCAAAATGACCGAAACGAAGTCCAGAGGTCTTACCGTTCCAAAGTTATGATCATTTTACTGAAATGCAAAAATGTTTGTTTTTGTTTTTGGAAGCGAAATAACAGCACACATTTATTTGTTTTTGTAAATTAACACGTTTAAGATTTGTCCGGAACTTCCTGAATCACCCTGTAGAAACGATCCGTATATTTAAGGTGAATACCGTTCGAGCCATTTGCAATATACGGCCAGAAAACCCCAACAATGTGTTACACGTTGAAAATTTTGTATGTTTTTATTGTTTGGATGGAAATATAACGTGTTTGTAGCCTATCGTAAATATAGTATACTAGTGCCCAAACATATTGTGTTTGCTATTTAATATAACATGTTTCGGGGGACACAATGATTAATAGGTTATAATATGTATATGTATTTGTGACCCAAATGTGGATTTGTTTGTGGAAAACTGTTGAAAACCAAAACGTCACAGACAATAAAGAAAGCTGATCTTCATTTCACGAAAATAATGGTTGCAAACGTGTACATGGTTGCTGGGGCAGCTATTTTTCAGCGTGTAGAAATACGGTTGGCAGGATGCGCAACTGCGAAGCTTTCCCAGGCATCCATATAACTGATATCATTTTAAATAAATAATACGGAATGTTTGTTAGGTTCAATAAAGCATAATCTGGAAAAAATTTAAATCCAGTTTTGTACAGTTTAGTTCATTTTTAAAATGATAATTATATTTAGACCTCCCTTTGGCCAATTTCGGTGCTTAGCGTATTAAAGACATCAACAATTTCATGGCAAATGATAGTTGAGATTTCTCAATCAAATATTCTGCTCAATAATCTTAAGTAACACATTAGTTGATACCTTATTTTCCGATTACATGTTTTACATCAATGCACAATGGGTCGTTTGCAAAAAGAGTGGAAATAATGTCAGACCTGTAACTTTTAAATTTTTACGCAGAGTTTTTGTTTTGTTTTCTCTGAAAATCTACAAAATAACGTATATAAAAACCAGCACAGAAATGTCAGTCGAGTGAACCGACTTAAACATACCCTCACCCTAAGTCAAACATTGGCAGAGAGCGATTAACAAAACGTCAATATTCGGTTGAACGATTGAACGAATGGGTGTGAAAAGTGTAGCCATATTCCTTAGAAGAGTGGATATTATTATCCTGGGATATTATTATACCAAATATTATCCTATTATTAGTTAGGATCCTAAGTGGTTTAGGGAATTTATCTTGACTACCAGCCAATTTTTCGCCCAATATTTATATGGGAGGTACAAAAATGGGCATGGAGAAGTTATTATTACACAGTAGCTGATGACAAAATATTGTCTAGTAGCAAATTTTATTAAGATCGGTTGGGGTTTACGGGAGATATCGAATCGGCTAAGCGGAATATCGTCTATCGAAAAAGGCGTGGCACAGAACCTCAATTTTTAACTACACAATTGACTTTAGCAAAATATTGTCTAGAACCGAATTTCATTAAGATCGGTTGTGGTTCACTAGAGTTATCGTGTCGATCAACGGAACATCCGCCCAAATTTTGTATGAGAGGTACCAGAATGGGTGTTGCAAAACCACTCATTTTCCATAGGAAAGTGGCGGGTTGTCTAAATATTGCGGGAGTTATATTACCGAACCACCAGCCGGCCGCACAAGTTTGGTATGGCAGGTAGCAAACTGAGCGTGGCAAAATCAACCTTAGTCGGTGACTGACGTTTGATGACGTGGAGTCTATTACCTAATTTCAGCAAGATCATAAGGGTTTCACGAGAATTATCGTATTGATAACCCGGACGACCACCAAGAATTTATATAGGAGGTACCAGAATTGTCGTAGCAACTACGTCAAGTTTCTCCAGCTTTGTAACCATTAACACATTATTACCCAACGCTAATCACACATATCAAAACAACGTTATGAAGAAACATGATTTTGTAAAAATATGTCGATTTGTATGGAAGGCACCAGAAGGGCCGTGGTCAGAACGGTGGGTCTAAACTAAGTTTGGACGAATAATAATCACTATCGAAATTTCATTAAGATCCGTACAGGTACAGGACAGAAAAGTGGGCACGGCTCAATCATCTTAAAAATTTCATAAACGAATTTCGTCCAAATTTAGTTGTTTCAGATCCTCGTTATTTTTTAAGTTGTAATTTCCGTTAGGCTAAGAGATCATGTTTTCTCCGGTTAGTGAAAAAAATGTAAATGCCGCGGGTGGGATTCGAACTCACATTCGCTGGACGATCGTTTCGATGTTTGTGAAGCATCATCTTCAGCAGCGTCTAGCCCGTTAAGCCACTGCGGTGTTTATTCGCACTAGTCACTAACGGAAGACATTAATTGTGCAGAGTCCCAATGGTTGAGGGTATAAAACCATATGAACATGAACAATTTTGGAGACTATAGATTGAGGGCTAATAAACATGATCAAGTTATAGCTGCACTTGTGTATATGTAACTCTTGTACATCTATATTATTGGTCGCAATTTTTTCGGATTGGTGGCAAATTAAAAAGATTTTCCTAGAAAAACGTTGGTGCAGTGCAATCAAAATAACATTTCACTTGAAAATATTATTACCAAACGAGATGGTCAGTACGCGTATCACTGGCCAACCTTTGGATCACTCCATCGAAACCCAGTGATGTGGGCTTATATCCTTTATATCCTAGGTAGCCCACACACTTTCCCTTGACTTCTGGAAAAACTATTAAACTTGTCCCTTAGCCCTAATATAAGTACATATTTATACTCATTCCCAACATAAAAGATTTTACGAGAATATGCTCTCTTAGATCTTAAAGTTCGATACCCCCTGATGAGGACAACAAGCTTTTTTGCTGTCCTTTAATGCCAATATATGTTGAGGACAACCTATTTGTCCTATGGTGCCACTTGGAAGTGTGTAATGTGCATTCCTTTAATGCACATTAATCCCTGCAAATGAAAAACCAAGTTAATTTTCTATTTTTTTTGATTTTATTTGTTTTCCAAAGTAATTTGGATTATTAACAAAAACCAACTTGTTTTCTCAAATGCTACAAAACAACTGAATTCAATATTGTACTGCAACTCCAACGGCCAGCTGATGTGAGCCACAGCAAAAACAATTTGCTTTATTTATGTACATTGTATTCGTATGTATATAGGGCTAGGTCAACGACCTGTTTCAAGGCCTTTAAAATTCCCCTTTCGCGGGTTACATACATACGTTTTGCATCTCCATCACATAGCACCGTCACCAATGTGTGTGTTTACGTTGATCTCAATTGATCTGCACCTTCAGACTTCTGGGCTCCATCGCAACAACAAAAACCAGCGACCAAAGAATTAGCAAATAATGCAAATAATGAGTAGTGACGTCACACATGTCTATCCCCATATTCATATACGTGTACGTGTGGTTGACTGCTGTAAGTTGGGCGCTAAGCATTAGGAATGTTTGGTGATGGTTGCCGAAAACAGGTTTTAGAAGAAGCAAAGGGCATATCATCGATGACACAATTAGAATGCATATGAATGTTTGTTTGTGCGTTCGGTTGTGTTATTGTTGGACCAAAATAAATATTGAATATGAGCGACGATCAACAGAAGAAACTGATGAAGTGGATTTGTATTATACTGCGATTGTCAAAAATAAGTACAAAGTCCTAAACATGCTCCCCCCTTGAAAGTTATGCTTTCAAATCAGGTGGACCCTTTACCTCATCGTCAAGCGGCAACTTACATATTTTTGCTACAGCTCGTTTGAAAACACTATTGGATGTTTTGACGGTCACAACTCTTACGTTTCCGTCTCTTCCTGTGGTAACTTCGATGACTCTTGCTAGAGGCCACTTCAGCGGGGGGGCGTTTTCATCCCTGAGTACCACTAGATCGTTTACATTGATGTTTGGGTTTTTTGTGTTCCATTTTGGCCTTTGCTGTAGCGTATTTAGGTATTCATGTGACCACCGATGCCAGAATTGTTGCTGTATCCATTGGGCTATTTGATGTTTTTTAAGCAACGATGTGTTGTTAGTGGGCAACGATGGAGTTGGAATGGTTTCTGCTGATCTGCCTAACAAAAAGTGCGACGGAGTAAGGGCCGTCAAATCATTTGGATCACTAGATATTTCAGTGAGTGGTCTGCTGTTTACAATGGCTTCAGCTTGGCAGCACAGAGTGTGTAAATCGTCGTGATTTAAAATATGTGTGCCTATTGCTCGACGCAAATAATGTTTCGTTTGTTTTACCGCACTCTCCCATAAACCACCAAAATGCGGGGAGCGCGGTGGGATGAATTTCCATGTGATACCTTCATCACGGCAAGCTTGGACCACGTATGATTTGTGTTCCTCTGACAAAAATGCTTTCAGAAGATCACTCAGCTCCTTGTTAGCTCCAACGAAATTGGTGGCATTGTCGGAGTAAATGATTCTGCATCGACCGCGTCGTGAGATAAAACGTTTTAGCGCAGATATGAATGCCGTTGTTGTCAGGTCCGGTACCAGTTCAATATGGACCGCCTTTGTGCTAAAACAAATAAAAATCGATAAGTAAACTTTAATTGGACCTTTTTTACGAATTTGTTGCGTCATCAACAGTGGACCACAGTAATCTATGCCACATACTTCAAATGGGAATGAAGGTCTGACTCGGTCTTGTGGCAAATCACCCATAAGTTGAGACTGAATTTTTGGTTTCATCCGGAAACATAATATGCATTTGCTTAACACATTTTTTATAACATTTCGTGCATTTACGATCCAAAATGTGTTTCGAATAATATTGTGTAGCGTTAATGTCCCAGCATGGAGGTTCTTCAAGTGAAAATAGAATATTAAAGTCTTGACAAATGGGTGTGACGATGGGAGCAGCAGTGGGTGTTTTGCCGCAAAGGGCAACGAAGCGTTTTCTAAGCGACCTCCTACTCTAATTATGTTGTTGTGCATGAATGGGGACAGCTTTAGGAGTTTATTTCGGGATGCGCTTAGTTTTCGTCCATTTAACAGCTGTTTTAATTCTTCTTTAAAATGAATGAACTGAATTGACCGACAAATTGTAATGAGAGCTGCTTGCATTTCTTCTGTTGTGATGCTGCCAGTTTCTGTCTCTTGTTTTCTGCAAATAGAGATAAATCTGTTAAGATAGGCAAACGTTTTCAGTAATCTTTTGTAATCATTAACAAATTTGTGATCTGCAATAAAATCGCTCGTGACATTGACGGCTAGAACTGTCTTAGAAGTTCTTGCTTCAACGTTTGTTTCTTCGAGGGGAGTGTTTATAGACGGCCAGTGAGACTTTGGGTTTTGCAGAAAATCAGGGCCGTTGAACCACAATTCATTGTTGGTGATCTTTTCAACTGTAGTTCCACGGGAGAGAAAATCTGCTGGATTAAACGATGTAGGTATGTGACGCCATTGTGAACCTTTGGTGAGATTCTGAATTTTTGTGACTCGGTTGGCCACAAATGTGGTCCATCTTGATGGTTCTCCTGATATCCATGCGAGTGTAATTGTACTGTCGGACCAACATATGATTTCCTTGGGTGGTGATGGTAGGGTGCCAATCACAGATGGTAAAAATTGTGCTAGTAGCAGCGCGGCACATAACTCCAAACGAGGTAAACTAATTTGTTTTATTGGGGCTACTTTGGACTTGGCACATAAGAGCTTTGAGTGTGTGATACCATTGACTGAAGTAACAGCATAGAAGCATGCACCGTAGGCCTTTGTGCTGGCATCTGAAAAGGCATGAAGTACAGTTAAATGATTGTACGGAACAAACCTGGGTATTTTGATTTTGTTAGCTTTCTCGAGTTGGTATTTAATCTCCTCCCAGTGATGGTATACGTCCTGTGAAACACTCTCATCCCATTTTAATTTGAGCGACCATAACATTTGCATCAATATTTTGCATTTCACAATTACGGGGTTCAGCAATCCTAATGGGTCGAAAAAAGAACATGTATGTGACAAAATTTGTCGTTTAGTGGTTCTCTTTGCTGGTGACTGCTTATTGTAGTGAAAACTATATGCATCTTCATTTGGGGACCACTTAAGTCCCAACGTCTTGATATAGGGCGTGTTGTCGACTGTAACTATTTCTTCTCTATCTTCTGGAGAAATAGTTTTCATTATTTGCGGGCAATTAGAAGCAAACTTTCGTAGAGGGAACCCGGCGCTTGCTAAGACTTGGACCACTTGTTGTTTTATTTCACACAGGGCTTCTACTGATGAAGCGCCTGTCATTAAATTATCAACATAAAAATCCTTTCTTACCACTGCTGCTCCAATTGGAAAACGATTTTCTTCATTTTGAGCTACCTTTTGAAGGCATTTTGTTGCCAGATATGGGGCACTGCTTGTTCCATATGTTACTGTTTGTAACTCAAAAATTCTTGGGTTTTCTGAACTGCTATTTCTCCATAATATTGACTGCCATGGTGCATCACGTTTGTCCACAAGCACTTGTCGATACATTTTAGCAATGTCTGCGACCAATACGTGTTTGTGAAATCTGAATCTGCTTAATATGTTGAAAATTGTATCTTGTATAGTGGGGCCAACACAGAGTACATCATTTAGTGATTTGCCACTGCTCGTTGTACATGAAGCGTCAAATACTACGCGTAGGCGAGTAGTGGAACTATCAGGTTTAACCACACAGTGGTGTGGTATAAAATATCGACCCTTTGGAGCGCCATGATCCACTAAATCCATGTGTTGAAGTTGAATATATTCACTCATGAATCGTTTATAGTCTTCTTCTAAAGGCTTATTTTTGGACAATTTGTTTTCTAAATATGAGAGCCGCCTTTGAGCAATGTTCAAAGAGTCTCCTAGACGTGACGGATTACCTTTAAATGGCAGTCGAACGACGAATTTGTTGGTTTTGGGACACCTTGATGTGGTTCTTTCAAAATAGTCCTCACAATATTGCTCCTCCTCTGACAGTGGCAACTCTTCTGGCGCACTGTTTTCTATTTTCCAAAATTGTTCCATTGCTTCGTTCAAAGGGGCTTGAGTTGACACCATAAACGACTTGTAACTTGCCGGCATTGTTTTTTCAGACACACCTTTCGATTTCTGTGCACCTGGTATAAGCGACGAGAAAGAGCCTGCGACGACCCATCCTAGATGAGTTTTTTGCAATGTAAGGGTATTTGCTCCTTGTATTTGGCCCACAAGCAGGAGACGATAAAAGATTTGGGTGCCAAGAAGCAGGTCTACAGGGCCTGGTCTGTTGAAGCACTCATCTGCGAGCCGTATGTTACCTGGCAAATTCCACTCTGATATGTTGATCTTTGTATTGGGCTGGTGAGAGGTAATAGAAGGCAGAATGATTGCGTCAATGTCAATACAAAACTCACCCACTAAGGATTTAACGCTAAAGGAGCACATTTGTCGAGCAACTGCTGTGGTTTCACCAATTCCATTGATTTCAATGTTTATTCTTTTGCGAGGTAGTCGGAGATGTTGTACCATCCGTTCGGTAACGAAGTTTAGCTGCGACGCAGAATCTAGCAACGCTCTACCCACAGTCTCAATACCCGATGGGCTACACAAGTTGACAAGGGCTGTACCTAACAACACGTCACCTTTTACCTGCGATACTTTTAGGGCTACTGGTGGTTGCGATGGGGTGAACATTGGAATTGGGTTTTCTTCATCCTTTAGTGGTTGTGGTGGTGCCGAAACCGCATTTGACTGTCCTCGGTGAAGAAGTGTGTGGTGGCTTGATCGGCAATTTTGACATCTGTTGGCTGATGGACATTTATTTGCGATGTGATTTGCTGAAAGACAATTCAAGCATAATTTTTTTGATCGTACCAGATTATACCTTTCGAAATTGTTGAGGTTCTGAAACTTTGTGCATTTAAATGCACTGTGTGAAGGGCTTTCGTCACACAGCAGACATTTTGATGGATGCTTTTCAGCAACGACAAAAGTGGACTGAGAATGATTCGATTTGAAAGACGAGCGTGAACGACTACTTGCCGTGGTGTTATGATGATGCGCCAATTTTGCAGGTTTGTGTAGGGTAGATTCAATAATGTCCATTGTCTTACAACGACGCTCCAAAAATGAGGCAAGATTATCCCACGTTGGTAGTTGAAAGATATCTGAACTTTCTCCACTCCATTTTAGAGCCACTTCTTCTTCCCACTTACTCTGAGTCTCGCTGTCTAATTTTGAAACTATTAAATGAAGAATAAATCCATTTGAAATTTGAGTATCAGACGCTAACGACTGAATTGCTCGCAAATTTGAATTTGTACAGTCGATGAATTCTCTTAGGGTGTCCATAGATGGCTTTTGAACCTTTTCTATAGAAAATATATCCGTTATGTGTGATTGAAATACGTACCGTTTGTTGTCGTATCTTTCTTTGAGCATACTAATTGCTAGGGTGTAGTTCTCAGGTGTTATGTCGAGCGACTGTATTACCCTTGCAGCTTTATCTGTGAGACACGAACGAAGATATTGAAATTTTGCCAGCGGTGACAGCTCATTGTCTTCATGTACAAGTACTTTAAACATATTGAAGAACTCCAGCCATTCCCTATGAGTGCCACTGAACTTACTTAGTTGTAATTTTGGTAGATAGGACGTCTTATTTACGGGAGCTTGGAACTGGTTTACTCGATGCGTACTTGTCATGAATGACTCTTGAGCCTGACGAAACGTTGCCATTTTTTCCATAAATCTTGATTTTATTTCAAAATATGCCTGTTCCGCATGGTCACGATGATTTTCGTAGAACTGAGACTCGTCCAAAGTTTCCAATTGTGACTGTATGTGATCGAATGCCTCGAACTGTCGCTCCAACATTGACACTTTGACCTCTAATTGAGGCAGCGACATTGAGTCAAGCGCTGGCACGTTGAAAAACTCCGACTGCAGCTTTTTCAGGACCTGTTCCCTTTGTAGAACCTTTGTCCGAACTCTGTTGTCTGTTGGCGGTGGTGTAATAAAATCGCTATCTTTATCAGAGCCACTTGCCGCTTCTTCGACTGACATGATGATGTTTTGGTGAACTGATGGGTGCTATGTGATGACGAAATGAGATGGTGTGCGATTTGGATGACTTGAGAGAGAACCACTGAACGTTTTGACGATCAATGGAACCTAATCCTGTCTGGATATTCTGGAAATCCCGACAATCCGGCTCGAAGGACCAAAAATGATGAGGACAACAAGCTTTTTTGCTGTCCTTTAATGCCAATATATGTTGAGGACAACCTATTTGTCCTATGGTGCCACTTGGAAGTGTGTAATGTGCATTCCTTTAATGCACATTAATCCCTGCAAATGAAAAACCAAGTTAATTTTCTATTTTTTTTGATTTTATTTGTTTTCCAAAGTAATTTGGATTATTAACAAAAACCAACTTGTTTTCTCAAATGCTACAAAACAACTGAATTCAATATTGTACTGCAACTCCAACGGCCAGCTGATGTGAGCCACAGCAAAAACAATTTGCTTTATTTATGTACATTGTATTCGTATGTATATAGGGCTAGGTCAACGACCTGTTTCAAGGCCTTTAAAATTCCCCTTTCGCGGGTTACATACATACGTTTTGCATCTCCATCACATAGCACCGTCACCAATGTGTGTGTTTACGTTGATCTCAATTGATCTGCACCTTCAGACTTCTGGGCTCCATCGCAACAACAAAAACCAGCGACCAAAGAATTAGCAAATAATGCAAATAATGAGTAGTGACGTCACACATGTCTATCCCCATATTCATATACGTGTACGTGTGGTTGACTGCTGTAAGTTGGGCGCTAAGCATTAGGAATGTTTGGTGATGGTTGCCGAAAACAGGTTTTAGAAGAAGCAAAGGGCATATCATCGATGACACAATTAGAATGCATATGAATGTTTGTTTGTGCGTTCGGTTGTGTTATTGTTGGACCAAAATAAATATTGAATATGAGCGACGATCAACAGAAGAAACTGATGAAGTGGATTTGTATTATACTGCGATTGTCAAAAATAAGTACAAAGTCCTAAACACCCCCGTTATAGAGTTATTTGCACTTTGGGCTGTGCACTTTCTAGTCCTACACTCACTGATCGGGACCTAAAGTTTTACAACTGTTCCGGTCGGTATTTTGAGAAGAGATGCTTTTGCGAGCGAGGTCTCCTCCGTTGAAAGGAATGTAAGATGGTCATAGTAGGGATCGAACCCACGTTCTTATGTACAGAGCCAAAAGGATATAAAACCACTATTTAAAATTCCAACCGTTATATACATAAAAAATTACTTAAACAAAATTGTGTACCATCATCTTAAGCCGTAAATTTTTACTAACTTGATACCGACTTTCCGCATGAAGTAACAGCACCCACCATGTTACCCACCATGTCCTGTTCAAATATCGGCTCCGAAAAGAGATTCAGCTTAAATCCCTGAATATGGGT
This sequence comes from Phaonia tiefii, assembly GCA_963931995.1. Lineage (NCBI taxonomy): Eukaryota > Metazoa > Arthropoda > Insecta > Diptera > Muscidae > Phaonia > Phaonia tiefii. Next base: position 99,636,751 of record OZ008370.1, on the reverse strand, counting down.
TAGATCCTAAACAAAATAAGACTGCAAACATTGGCTCCTACTCACTGAAAACGTATGATAAACCCATAGGAAATGTTCGTCGATCTCGTCATCGTCTTCATCCCCACAGCTTCTACAGTAATCGTGAACTGATTTTCCAAATCTAGACATGTGTTTGTGATCAGTGATCAGTGATTCAGTGATCACAGCTACTAGAGTAGAGACATCTTTCCTTATAGTGGATATCCATCTATCGTTCGCATATCTGAGAGATGCAGTTCTAAGCATATGTTTTCATATGCTCCATTACCAGTGGAGCCCCTAATTTCGCAAGCTTGTCTGCTATATCGTACTCTGGACACCAAACTGCTTGATCATCTCTTTTAGAGATGCGCGTCAATTCTGATCAGATTTTGAAGCCTGAAATAGTGGTTTTCCAAACGCCTGACCATTAGTATATACTTATTTATTGATGGTCTGAGAGGTGATGAAGCTTCGATCCAGCAGGAGTATAACTTCTACTATTGCCATGATTTCTGCCTGAAAAACACCACAATGGGCTGGTAGCCTTCGTGCCAGGTCGACGCCCATCTCTCTAGAATATACTTCATAACCTACTTTTACTTTTAGTTGTGGCCGTCAATGGTGCAATGGCAATGGTTGTGAGCGGTTCTGTATATGAGAACGTAGGTTCGACCACCTAACATTCCTTTCGATGACGGTCGACTCGCTTAGTGATGGTCACACTATCGAAGACTTCGCCATTATAACGCTTCTTAAAATACCGTTCGGGACGTGTCTAAATCTGTAGGTTCCAATCAGTGAGTGTAAAACAGGAAGCCGCACAGCTCACTGATTGTGGGAACCTCTCCCCAATCCCCTCATGGCATGTAAGGAAACCCATTCTATGTTAAGGCCTAAAGACCTTATATTACTTGGTATTCGTCCCTGCCAGTCCTGCCTGTCTGGGATATGAGTGAAGAAATTTCTCTCAAAGTTTGACATGGTCAACAAATTTAGACTAGTTTTTGGTGGCAGTCGCTGAATCACTCACTAGCCCAACCGACTAGCTGTTAAGTCTGCTCCAAGAAGCTCAAGATATTTTTTACGCCTATCAGTGATTATTCTCGCCGAAGCCGTAGGATCCAATAATACACATCCTCCTGTCGTCTAGTGCATTGCATGTGCAGACAAGATACTCAGGGGGATACTTCCTCTTCCTCATCTTTACAATATCGACAGAAGTCATTTGCCGTTACCTGTAGTCTCGTCGCATATCTATCAATCAGATATTGTCCTGTTAGAAACAACCATTTGCAACTTGTCCCTACATAGAGATAGAGGATTTATGGTTTTCCTGCCATCCACGGTCGCCAAAATTCATTTTGCGCGCATACAATGTTTAGCCCTCGATCACCTTTCCTACATAATCATATAGGATCGTTCTTGCAGGATATTCGTACAAGTTTCTAGGTACATGCTAACACGTTCCAACTCCTGTAGAACCTGTACGATAGTCCCTAGTCTGGCCAGCTTATCCGCTTTGAAAATCCCTGGAATATCCCTATTCGATCATCCCTAGTCTGGCCAGCTTATCCGCTCTGTAATTCTCTGGAACATTCCTGTAGTCTTAAGCCCGTATGAGGTGAATTTCGTACTGCTGGGGCATCTCGTAGCGAGATTTGAGGCGTCGTGGGCAGATGTTAAGTTCAGGCCCACTCATTCTACGGACCTATCCGTGTAGAAATGAACGTATCCCTCTATATCAATACATCCTTTGTTCAAGGAGTTCCATTCTGGTATGCGATAGTAGTATATGCGAGCGAATAGTGGTTGAGTAGTGGGTAAGTGCATCACTGTTGGGTGCACCTTTTAGAGTACCTTTCAGTACCGACTTCGATCTCACCCGTTTGTGAGGGTTGATAGACCGTTTGTGAGGCAGTAGCTCCTAGTGGGTGCATTTGTTTCTCATGGATTGCATGAGGATTTTCTGATCCCAAAAATCGACAATTTTGTGTATTCACGATTCCATTCAGTATGTGTTATTCTATGATACATATATATGTATGTCATAAATTATTGTACTTAAAAAATTTGAAAATGAATAAAATAAGACACACATTTTCAGGGAATTACTCGTATATGAATGTTGGTAAATTCATGTGTCCACTTCGGATTATGTTAGCAATGTTTCCTTCAGATTTGATGAAATTATCGGCCATCAAATAGATTCAAATATAATTTTTACATACATATAAAAGAGGATGACACAAGATCACAACATTTGACGACGTTTTTGGCCAACTAACCCACTGCTGAATACTGACTTAAGGATATCTTGATTTTTTTTACAAAAATGTATTTACAAACTGCGGAAGATTCCTACTGATTTTTACAAAATATAGGAAAATGGCAAGGGTGTCATGAAATTTGTTTTAAATGAGCGGATCAACAAGACAGCCGGGACTCTTCAATGTCATTTGTTTCAGCAGTTTTCAACAAACAAATTCATATTTGTGTCACAAACACATATATTATAACCTATTAATCAGTGTGTCTCCAAAATGTAATAATGAATTGAAATGACAATGTGTTTGGACACAAGTATAATATCCCAGACTCCGACTCCACAGCACCACTGGTAGTAACAGAATTTGGCACCAATTTGACGCTACAGGATATCAGAAGATATTGCTGCCATTGCCGCCTATATCGTCGTTCATAACAATTTAAATTGAGTTACTCGACTACATAGCAGATACTACTCAAGGATCTTGGTATAAAACCATATAAAATACAGCTCGTTGAAGCTGGGCGACCTGCCACTGCGTCGAATTTTCGGTGAGTAGGCCCTACGGAAACTTGAGGAGGTTCCTTTTTTATGTTGTTTTCCACGACAAACTTCATTTCTGGTCGAATGATTATGTTAATAAGCAAAATTGTCACATTTGATCTGACGAGTAACCAAAGGCAATACAGGAGAAGCCATGGCATCCAGTAAAATGTACTGTTTGGTACAGTTTATGGTCCGGCGGAATCATCCGTCCATATTTCTATGAATATGAACCTTGCCACAACTTTACCATCAAAGGTGACGGCTACGTTCGATGATTTCGAACTTTTTTACGTACAAAATGAAAAGGCTGTATCTGGTCAATATGTGGTTTCAACAACAGTGCGCTACATGCCACACACCTCAAGAAACAATGAACCTGTTGAGGGATAACTACGGTGAACAATTTATCTCATGCGATTTGACGCCTCTAGTTTCTTATTTTAGGGTTAAATGAAGTCACTCGTCTATGCCGATAACCCAGCCTCAATTGCAGCCTTAGAACACAACATTATTGGCGAGATACCAGCCAAGCCACTATGTTCGAAAAACTGGTTCAAAATTTAAATTCTCTCAAGGATTATTTACAACGTAGGTATGGACAACAGTTTAATGAAATAATCTTTACGGCCGTTGGGGGAGCTGCAAAAATAAGTGCCCACAACTCTTTTACATGTGAATATCGGTTTGATCCCTGCTCTGACCATCTTTATGTTTTTCGACCACGGTCACCTCGCTTAGTGACGTCGACACTACCAAGTAATTAGCCAGAAGCGGCGTCCCAAAAAACAGTTCGGAGCAAGGGTAACGTTTTCTAGTTTGTCTGTGTTATAAACTAAATGACTTGTTTTATATCATCACATGGAGGAGACGATATTTCTTGGACGACTCAAATGTGTGAATACAACAATTTCGTGGCCTGACCCCAATACTTTTACTTTCCATCCTTCACCACAGGGATTGTCTTAGACCAACATTCCACGAGTTTAAGGTTGGGAAATATTCACATAAATATAAAAAAAAATTCTTCATTTTGTTTGTAGAGAATATTAAAGTTTTACATGATGTTCCAGAGATATTTTTACTCATAACATTTATTGGTTGTGGGTCGTTTCATTTTTGTACTACAACGTTCTCGTTTATGGTATCGTCGCCATCTATGACGCCAATAGTTTCTCACATGAGTGCCACCTACCTAGCAACACGCTGTCATACAGGTACATTTGGCAAATGTTTTCAAAGGTATTACCGCCGGATTCCTTTCTTGAAAAAGTTCAGTGGATGTTGTACATATTTCTCTTTTTGGGCCAAGGATCCACACATACACACAACAAAGCATGACTACCAACACTTATATGAGTTAACAGAAAAGGGAGATGAATTGTTGCTGCTAAAGTGTTGGATATTGATGTTGCCCCGAGATGCTCTCAAGAACCTTGTGTTAGATACCATTTAAACGTTTAACGTCTATTTACGTTCCTTTGTTTAGAAAACGTTGGTCGTATATCTTTTACAAGGGAGCATAGCGTGCGAGCGTGTATTAAAGTGTGCATATGGCTGTGTATGTGAACATCTGCATCCAGCGGCGGAAGTCATGACCTGGAGGGCCTGATATCATGTCCAAACAGGCCTTCTTTAAAATACGGAAGGCCTTCCCTACACATTATCTGCTCCTTTCTTTTTAACATTGCGTGAGATTCGGAGGCAAGGCCTTCCTTGCCCATTGCCTAAAGAAGATCTTAGAAGGCATGCAAAGAGGAAGACCGTAGAAGGCATTTACTTTGTTAAACAAAACTAAATTTAAAATAATTTATTTTATCACAAAATATTATCCACTTCTACATATTTATTTATAACTTCAAATTGAAAATTTTAAAAATACCCTGAAAAATATTAAATAAAAAATATAATTTTAAAATTTGTATGAAATTTTCCAATTAAATTACGGTTAAAAAGAATCGGAAAAGAAATTTCTCAAAATTTTAAAAATCTTCTTCTTGGTTATATTTGATGAAAACATTCATGCATTCCACAGGCCTTATTTTAGGAAGGCATTACAAAAGATACCATTCCGCATGCCTTATTTGTGGAAGGCCTTGCAACTTCTGCCGCTGGGCATATACATACATATTCGTGTGTGAGTTGGTGATATTGCATATGTGTTTGACGTTTATTTATTTAAGTTCAATTTGTTAACAAAAGAAAATTGAAACACTTAACGCCATTTCAAGTCGTTGAGATTCTGTGGGTGAAAGTATAACGTAAGACAAGTAAAGCTCTTATCACATAGAATGGAAAAATCGTTGCAACGCTATCTTTGGAGTGTCTTGATTTCCAAAATTTTGAGAATAGACACTATTCACGATCTGTTGCATTGGTAGTAAGTAACGGGTTTTTCAATAAGAGCGCTACAAAAGTTTTTTTAAATAAAACAAACCCGGTTTTCGATACCAATGAAATTCTTTATTCCTGTGAAAGTACGTTCGATGCCATTATGTTTGGAACTCGATTTATTTTGCATGGTCACCACGGGCACGCTTGCAGAAGTCCAGACGCTGAACCCAATTTTCGACGGTTTTCAAGCATAAATCGGCCGATACTGCTGCAATTTCACGTTCGATATTCATACGAAGTTCATCAATCGTCGCTGGCTTGTTGGCATAGACCATAGACTTGACGTAGCCCCACAGGAAATAATCTAACGGCGTCAAATCGCACGACCGAGGCGGCCAATCGATTGGGCCATTTCGTGAGATAACACGTTCACCAAACTTAGTTTCCAATAAATTGATTGCGGCATTTGCTGTGTGGCTTGTGGCGCCTTCCTGTTGAAACCACATGTCCTCAAAGTCCATATTATCCAATCGGGGCCAAAAATATTCGGTTATCATTGAACGGTAGCGATTCGCATTCACAGTAATGTGCCGGTCTTGATCATCACGGAAGAAGTTCGGCCCAATGACGCCGCCGGCCCATAAACCGCACCAAACCGTAATTTTTTCGGGATGCAATGATGACTCATGGATTACGTGTGGATTGCTGTCTGACCAACAACGCATATTTTGCTTATTGACGAAGCCATTCAGCCAGAAATGAGCCTCATCGCCTCATCGGACGTAGCGCTCTTAAAGTTGAGCCCACTGACTCCAAATTTCGGTAGTAAATTTTAATAATTTCGACTCGTTATTGGCTCGTATATCTTTCCATGATGAAATGGCAAACCTTACTGAAGAGAAATGTCATAAGAGCGGGAAAAAATATGGCGTCGTTTGCTATCCCCATCGATTTACTTTTGTAGCGTCTCTGTTGAAAAACCCTTATGTACAACAAATACAATCATCCCACATCTAGCAGAGAAGAGACTTTATTGTTAACTGTATGCTGCTATGTATTAACTGTACGCTGCTATCAAAAAGAAAAACAATAAATTTCAGCCAGAGCAAACTTTGAGATTTTGCTGTTCAAAAACAGATAATTTTTGGTGCAATAAAATTATTTCAAAATACGGGAAGTTTTAAGACTCCTAGAAGAAGACCACTGCCAAGAAACCCCACTCTATATGACGTTATTTGTAGAGTCAGTAACGCCAACCAATTTTTGACTTGGTGATACAAGATTTTGAGGAAAGAAACTGTGAAGGGCAACAACGTGAAGCCTTTTTTCTGTCTACCAGAGCCTTTACTGCGAAAAGCGGAGCGGCGTCACATTTGTGAAATTTAATAAAAAAAAAGCACACGCGCAGATTCAAACCGCGCTTGGCTTGCATGAACGATTTTTGTATACACATTAGTATATAAAGAAACGAATAATGCATTCAATGCAAGTAAATGTAAATATATAATGTAATTGGTTATAAATGTAAATTTATATTGATAAAATTATTTATAATAAATAATACATATATATACAGAAATCAAAAAACAATTTGTTTCTATTTTGTTTGGGAGGAAATTCGCACATGTTTTCACATAAGTATATGGAGGTTTGGGAGGAAACACGCGAATGCTTCCATTAAGTATATGGATGTTTGGTATGAAGCACGCCTATGTTTCCACGTAAAAGCATACATGTTTGTCAGAAAACATTCTAACGTTTCGATTTAAATACATGAGAGTTTGGGACTTTCAAACGTTTGACTGTTTGGAGTGTGTTCCAAACACATACATGGTTCCTGCAGAATATGTTTGGGAGAATATGATACAGATGCCGTTTTTCCAGCGTGTATACGATTTGGATTAATTTTCACATTTATTAACAAAAAAAATTAATTAAAATATTAAAGTATATAAAATTTTTTTCTTTTTATGGGTTTCACAATGAAATAACGTTTAATAACCAAAAGAAATTGGATGATAACACGTTTTAATATACAACGTTTTTTTCACTTGGCAACGGATTTTTTTCATGAAGTTTTGCATTCAAATAATCTGTCAGAGTAATTGGAACTGTAATTCACGAAAAACCAACTCTTGCAAAAAATTGTCGCTTACAACGTTATTCGCGAGAAGGCTTGATTTATCGAATGTCTTACTTAACTTATCATCGAATATTTTGTGACATAATTTACTGTTAATTCACTTTCAATGACACCGGCAATAGGTTAGTAATGTTTTGATCCATATCCGTAATTTATAAATATATAATAAATATCTAACAGTTCCTTCCAAAAGCATGACATTTATTACTTTCAAATACTGTTCCGTACAAAATTGGCCAAGAACACCTACATCAAGTTACAAAAACTAAAACAAATCCTAGCTCTTCATCCACTTCCCATCAACAAAACAAACGACACTAAATAATCGTTTTCAGGTAGGGAGGAGAGAAAACGAGTTTGTGACAATCACGAATATTGTACAAAGAAACGGATACATTTGGCTTAAAACATATTGCAAGGAAAAATACAAGCACTTGTACAGTAACATTTGCGCTAAGCTCACGGCCAGAAGACGGCGTCAGTTGTAGTCATCATATTTATGCAATTTTCTACCACCACACGTTGTAAATTAAACACGTGAACTAGGCGAGAGCGACAAAAAAACCCTATCGCCATCTTTCTAGGTAGTATTTCCTTCGGCCATGATTTAATGACACACCGTTTTGCCAGTTTGTTTTGGACGAGACTCAAGTTTCTTGGCGAAAATGTACAACAAACATATGTATGTCAGTCCACACTAGGTTATATTGCCAAATAAGGTATTTTTGGCCAATATCTTCGAAATTTAACGGAGCAAGAAGAAAGACAAATTTGTTGCATTTTCGAGCAAAAATGTATTGAATCGTATCGAATGGCAAAACACAACCTTGAGTTGCCATTTACCAAGACACAAATGCTATCAAATACTCGTTAACGAGCACGAGCTGGAAAACTAAATCGCTTTAGAGTTTGCAAAGAAACTAATGCGACGTGATAGCATAAACGTGTTAGATATTTTTTGAGTTTTAAACAAATATGATTTTATAGTTTTCTATCTTTTTTGCTTGTTTGTTTATTTGGTTGGGTACTTAAAGTGTTTTGCAGACTTAGCTAGAAATCTCAATTGAGTGTTCACAGAAAATGTAACCTAATAAGTTGGCCGTCGGTGGTGCAATGGTTAGTGTGCGCGGCTCTTGTACATGAGATCCTGGGCTCGAACCCGGCTCTGACCACCTTCAAATTTTCTTTCGGCGGCGGCCACCTCGCATAGTGACGGCGACACTATCGAGTATCTAGCCATGAAAAAGCTTCTCAAATTACCGTTCGGAATCGGTGTCAAACTGTAGGTCCCAATCAGTGAGTGAAAACTGGAAAGCGCACAGGTCAGTGATTGTGAGAAGTTCTCCCCAGTCCCTTTATGGGATGTAATAGGAAACTATTTATTTTATTTTTAATAAGTTGAAAGATTAAGATAAACGCATTCACTACCTCCCTTACAAATGCTAACGTGTTGTTGCTTGATCGTTAAATCCAATAACTGCGACTAATCCTAATCCTTGGCTGTGAATCGAGGGTTGCTATTTATATTTCGGATCCTGGCAGTACAAGTGTTGCCAGATGAAACTGGAACTTCCATTGGAAAGTTTGACATTTTTTAACATAAATAGAACTCATAAATAGAATACATAGAACGTTTTCAATTACGATCATTATTTGTTGTATTTACGGTGTGTTGCAAAATTCATCTCGGTCAAAAAATGGATTTAACCCGTGAAAATTTTCGTGCATCGATTATGGAGACAAGACTGTTGCAATCAACAACAAGAGAAGGCGGATTATTTTGCATCAATATAATACGAGGTCTCACACTTCAGTTGAAACAATGGGCTATTTGAGCACTCAACACGTCGAATTGATCAGCCATCCGCCGTACAGACCTGATTTGGCACCCAATGACTTTTTTTTACTGCATGGTCAACGTTTTTCGACGCCCGAAGCAGCTGTTGAAGCGTTCAAAAGCCACGCTTTGGAGGTGTCTCAATCGGAGTGGAAAAACCATAGACTAATATATACCTAGATAAACTTATTCTCTCATCTGACGTTCCATTTCACACTCTTCGTGATGCGGTCGGTGTGATAGAGAGATGTTTGACGAAAAGTGATATACACCAGGTGGATTTACAATAACTTCTTGCTTTAATTTTTCATGCCATTTTGGTGAAAAACTGTGAAATTTAAATGTGTTTTAAACTTTTTTATTGACTATTATTGTTAGCATACATTTGTGTTGTATTTAACACAATAATTTTAACACACAAAACGAAATGCCGTTGTTGTTATTTTGTTCGTTGTTTTGAACCATTGCCTCTATCTGGTATTAGTAAAGCAATTCTTTTCAACATCAAACGTATACATCACACGAGGACAAATGTCAGAAATTTGGTGAGTGAAAGATTTTCTCTACCCATATTTACTCTATGGGAAAAACTGCTTCGTAAATTGATTTGAGCGCATGCAACAAAATAAAGGGGTTTCCAATTCGAGTGATATGATATCTTAAAAAAAAACACTCTAATTGTTAAGGAAATTCAAATGTTTTTTATTTAATGTGAAGCACAATCGATACAATTAAGTTCTGAATAAAACGTCTTTCAAATGGCCTCCACGTCTTCTTTTGCAGGAAAGAATTCGATGAACACAATTTTCGAGCACTTGTTCTACTAAATCAAGTCGTATGTCATGAATAGCGCGTTCAATATTGACTAGTAAAGCTTGAAGACAGTCTGCTTTATTGTTAAAGACCACTGACTTCAAATAACCCCACAAGAAATAGTCTAGTGGTGTTAAATCACAACTTCTTGGAGGCCATTCAATGTCACAATTTCTTGAAATAAACGAATCTCCAAACTTATATCGCAATAATTGGATTATTGCACGAGCGCCCGTCTTGTTGGAACCAGATATTGTCAAGATCAACTTCTTCCAATTTCTCCCATAAAAAGTAGATTATCACAGATCTATAACGCTCTCCATTGACAGTAACGGTGTTACCAGCTTCATTTCGAAAGAAGTACGGACCAATGATTCCACCAGACCAAAAACCTCACCAAACTGTTAATTAAGGTGAATGTTGTTCATGAATAATTTGTAGATTTTCTTCGCACTAGAAACGACAGTTTTGTTTATTTACCGCACCACTCAGATGAAAGTGAGCCTAATCGGAGATGAGTTCCTTAAAAAATCGTTATCGTTTCCAAGTTGGTCCAATACAAAATCAGCAAATTCATGACGTTTGCGGTAGGTCAATGGCTTAGGTTTTCGGGTGATAACAATATTATATGGATGCAACCCCAAGTCCTTTCTCAAAATCCGCCAGGTTGTCCCAATTGTTGACAACGTCTTGGAATCGATAAATTGCGGTATTCAGAAACATTTTCCTGAACGGCAGCAATATTTTCATTACTTCGAACGGTTCTTCATCTTAATGGCACTTAAACATTATGTAAAGAAAATGTACGGTCGTAATAATTCGTTGAATAGCGAGCACAGGCGAACGCTTATTACTGCCATAAAATGGCAAAAGCGCACGAAAAGTTGCAATTCGAGAACGATTTTGATAAAAAAAAAAGTTTAATAATTTGTAAACGTAGTTCTCGCGAATATATCTCCGTGATAAAATTGTAAACATTACTGAATACAATGAAAAAAAACAGATCATGACATTCTACATACGGCCGAAATGTCACTTAGAAATCATATCACTCCAATTGGAAAACCCTATATATTGAAAATTTGAGAATATTTTGAAAAACAATAAAAACATTTCCAATGATAAATGATTGTTTTGTTTTATTGCTAGACCTGAAATATAAATAGCAACCTGTAAAAGCGGGGATTTTGTGTATATTAGAGTTGTGTAGTTCACGAACGAATTACGAGTAGTTCAATTGAACGATTCACTCTTGTGAACTACATGAACTAGTTCACACTGTTCCGCTCTTTTGTTTCAAAAGATCCATGATACACAAATACGATGTACAATTAGACAGTTAAAATTTCTCTTCACTCAAATGCCAACAAACACAACGAGTTCTCTGCTCTCTCACTTACTCTCTTCATTGAATATTTCAATGCACGAGCAGCTTTTTGATAGTGTTATCGTATATAACTATTAAACCATTGCATGGGAACCGTTTTTTGGTATGCGAGAACAGCGACACACATTCAATAACTTCACTGCACTTACTCAACGTGTTTTAAATAGAAAACGGAAGTTCCGCTACTTTCTTGAGTGAGAGCAAATCAGACTAAAAACAAACGCAACCGCACTGAAGTGTTTGATTTAAGTGACAAATGACTTGTAAGACAAAAGTAATCCAGAACCAAAGACTCGAAAACAGTGTACCCGTTACAGCAGACAGCGAGTGAAGTAATTGAGTAATTGAGAGAATAGAAAAAAATAAATGTATTTACATATGTACATAAATATGTATATCAAGATCAGCATGTCTGACAGTAAATGCAAAGAAAACATAAATGCAAAGAAAACATATTTTGCACCGTTTTTTCTTTGAAAAGAATATTAAAACCTATGATTTCTAACTTTAGCCTTAGCTTTCTATGTCTATAAAAAAATTCAATTCTTATCTTTCAAAATTCATTTATATTTATGTACCATTGTATATTGATAATTTAATTTAAATAAAAAAAAATCAATTAATAGAAATGTTTTTAAAATGTTCTTATTAAGCACTTAATTCCAATCCGTTGCAAAGCAAATTCTACTATTCTATTCTATTGCAAAGAAAAAAATATCAACAATTATAACTGTATACCATGTGTGTATGCATACACCGAAAAAATCATAACTACTCGAAAACTTGCTCACTTTTCGAATACTTGCTCGCTTCTCGAAAACCTGCTCACTTCTCGAGACAATCTATCATCTCTCTGAGTTCTCTCTTGCTATTTTTAATATATTCGCTCGAATCAAGAACTTCAGTGTAGAGTCGTTGGTGAAAATTTGTGTTCGTCATTAAACGAACCGTTTTGGGTGCTATCACTGACGTTATCGTTTTGTTGTTAACTAATTCTCGCTTCAGTGTACCCGTTTAACGAGTGCAGTACTATAGACAGTGTTGCAAATGTGTTTATGCAATACTTTAATATCTATACAAATTCCAACCATGTTGAAGTAAAATTACATAAACTATGCAAAAAGTATGAAATAATCAAAATATAACACGTGAGAGAAATGCCTTTTGAGTGAATTGCTATCACTTTTTAGTTCTCTTTTACCAGAGTTGCCAAATTACGCACATCTTCTGGTCGTCTATTTATATATCGTCTTTGTGCAAAAAGGTTGTACAGGTAGAGAAGAAAAAACCCCGCAATTTGGCAACCCTAGTAGAAGAGAACCAAAAACGTCGACGCGATTCACTCAAACGCATTTCTTTCCCGCGTCATAACTTGATTATATCATACTTTTTACATACTTTATGTAATTTTATTTAAATATGGTTGGAATTTCTGTAGTTAGTTAGAATAACTTCATCAGAAAACTGCACGTGTATTGAAATATTCAACGACGAGAGTAAGAGAGCGAGCAGAGAAACGACACGCTTCACTCGTTTTCTTCGCTCCACTCCATGAGTAAATTTTCTTCTCTATACAATAGTTGCTTTATGCTTTGTGATACAAATGTTGTAATTTCGTACCGGGTTATTGTCAAAATCAGCTGACAAAAATGTAACACATGCATGCACATCAATTATTAATTAGAAATGAATTGAATTCTTTTCTTCTAATTTCTAATTAGAAACGAATTGAATTCTTGAATTCTGCTCGAACAATTTAATTTTTGGATATATTTCGAATATAAGTAAGAGGCAGAACAGGTTATTAGATGACAAAGAAGCCATGGTAGAACGCGCAATGTAAATGCTAGTTATTTACAAAATGGTGGTCAAAGGAGGATTTAGCACTTAACGCAGGCTGAAGACGCATAATCTATAACATGACTTAAAAGTTAAGGCTTGCGATTCGCCCTTTAGGCGTTCGCTTGCGAATGAGTCTTGTATTGCGCTTTTTAATTTTTAAACTTATATTTTCAGATCTTAAAACTTTAAACTCGCTCGCGATTTTTACTTTTTATCAGAGTACGTATTTAGCCGCCCATGTGTAACCCATGCACATTACCGTGGGAAATGGGTAATGAACGTTTACTAAATACCCACAGGGTTACACACGGCGATGGGTAATCCCCATGGGTAATCCTCATCCTCATTTTTGTTCGAAAATATGAAAAAATTAAAAAAAAAGTCTATATCTCAGAAACGGAAAGTCATATTGACAAACTAACTCATTTCTGGTAGTTTCTAAGGGTTTCTCATAAAGTGATACAATTCGTTGGAAGATTTTCTTTTTAAAAAATCCCAAAATATCAACATCACTGAAAGGCCAATAATTCTCCTTTTCCTCATGCATTCTCGCATTGTTGCAGTGCTTTGAGGTGAGTTTTACTCTATATCACAGAGTTGTATTTTTCCGTGGTATAGCATTTTTGTAGACCGTGCTAGTGTCAGTTAGCAGTTAGCGATGGTATCAATTCAGGCACAGTAGTTAGGCATCTGATGATGAACTTGTCACGGAGTTCGAAACTAGTCCTGTCAGTTGAGTGTGTGTTGAACTGAATTGTCTATTATTTCCAACAAAAACCAACCATTTTTCAATTAGAAAAATGATCATGACTTGTAAGCTTGTAGTATGAATTTCTCATACATTAACCAAAAACTAACAAAAATCGGTCATAAAAATTCAAATTCAAATAAATCCCAAAATATAAAAATCGCAATAAATTGGCAATAACTCGGAAACGGTGCGTCCAATTGAAAAAATAATAATATTTTTGTTGCCACCAGCGGGGGCTTTAATTGCTGGATGTCTTTAATACGTCATTATTATTTTAAAAAAAAAATCGCTAACACATGTGGGCGTTTTACCAATTTTTTATTTGAAACAGTTTTAGTCTTACGCGTTTTTTTTTGTTAGGATGATGCCGTGTTAATGACATCTATTGGTTAAAGCCTCCTATGGATTTTATTTATTATTAATTTAATATTTTTGCGATTGGCAATTTTTTTTTTATTTTAGGATTTTTTTATTTTGGCGATTTTTTGAACAAATTTCGAAATTCATGAACATTATGGAAACTCTAGATTTTAGATTTTTAGATTTTTTCTAATTTTTTCATATTTTTCGATCACAAATGGGGATGGGTTACCCTGGGTAACCAGCGGCGTGGATAATGGGTAAAGGCAGCATACGCCTTCCTCATGAGTAATGGGTAATCTCGATGGGTAACACCATCGTCGTGAGTAACCACCCATTATTTAACCCATTACCCATGAAATACGAACACTTCATTTTATAATTGTGATCGGGGTGAAGTAATTCGTGAGCGAGGTGAAAATTGCGCCCGCGTACAACGCTATGTTTTTTTAGTGTAGTGTCATATTGCTAGTGTCAAATTGTTAAATTTTATTGTAATCAATAAAGAACTTATTTATTTATGTACAATTTATACCCAGAATATGTAGTGGGTGGCAGTGGCTTTGCTAACCAAGATGGGCATTGATGCGGATGGAAAAGTACCACACGTGCGCCCTTAAGTATGCCATTGTTTAAATATCGAAAGCGAATTATGTAAATTTATTGATTGGCCAATGTTGGCTTGCAATAACATATAACGTTAGCAAATGTAGCGTTTCAGACTGCTATCCTACAAAGGCGGACAAAACATTCCTCCGGGATAGTGTGGAAGTCTGAGGGGATGTAGTTAGATAGAAAATTTGAGAATTGTTAGACTGATAGTTATCAAATGAGACTCAGCCTTAAGAAGTGTGTTCGAAATAATGGATGCGAAAGTTGTATCAGAATAAGATCGCTTAGAAATATCTACATCAAGATATAATTGCTATTGAAACATGAATCCGCTAATGATAACAATATGATAACAATTTAGGTCAATGTATAAGTATGCACAAAATATGATACGAAAGTGATTGACGCTTGTACCAGGGTTAGGGTGCCAGGCTATCATGTAGCACAAAACGGGCTTAAGTATCTAATCCTTTTCACCACTGCCAGGCTTTTGTTATAAGCCATTTCCGATATAATGCAGCAGTTTCGGATAAGTAGACCTGGAATTGGTAAGCACTGTTCACCAATTGTTAGAATTCATTTAGTTCACTGTGAATTATTAAATGGAATAGTAAAAATTTAATTTTAAAAAATACTTAACAACTTGTATTTAGTTTTTAATGTCTGCAAATTACAGCAATAACTCACACATTTTCTCTGAGTGTACACTAACTGACTTTCAAAATTTAGCTAAAAACGTACATGGTAGTACATAGATACCTGCATATGCGACTGAAACACAAAGGATTTTGTGAAAGTGACAGTTCCACATTTACCAGCTTTTATACGAGTACATACATACATTGACAAAGTAGTATATGAACGTACATGTGAACATGTGAATGTAAATTTTTTATACTTTACGCTGCCCATTTGTTTACCTGACACATTCAAGGTAAACGAACACGCTCACACAGGAAAGACAATCACATTTTGAGATAAGCCCAGTATTTTTTTGTATTTATATTTCCTGCCTAGTCGATAAACCTATAAAGTTTGTTTTTCGCGTATGCTGATGGCTTCCTAAAGTTTTTGAAGGTTATGCAGTGGATGGATAGATTACAAGTTCAGGTTTTATATTTAATGTCTTCCGGTGCTTGCATGTCTATTCCACCAGTATTTTGGGTATTACAAGTCCACCGAGGACTTGATGATTCGTTTAACTTCAAGGGAATTGCACATTCCCGAAAGGATGAAGGAGTAGTTTAACAGGTTTTTTTGACTTCCGATATAGTAAGAGCATTTAAATCATACATTGAATGTCTACCAGGAAAACAAGTTTCTCCGAAAAATAGTTGAATTAATTTGAATCGCACTAAGCAGCGCATGCAAGTAATAAACATCAAAATAACTACACCACTGAATTCAACTGTGTGATATAGTAAAAACTCACCCCAAAGCACTGTAACAATGTGAGTATGCAAGGGGAAAAGAGGAACATGGTGGAAAAAACCGTCTGTTCTTGAGTTGAAATTGTGGTCCTTTCAGTGTGTGTTGATACTTAGGGATCTTCGATCGCTACTAATTCGCATATGTAAATTGCAGAATTGAGTTTGTATATATACCATTGATGATCAACCGATGGTATCAATTCAGGCACAGTAGTTATACAGCTGATGATGAACTTGTCATGGAGTTCGAAACTAGTCATGCCAGTGAGTGTGCTTAACTGAATTGTCTATTATTCTAACAAAACCCAACCATTTTTCAATTAGAACAATTTTCATGACTTGTAAGCTTGTAGTATAAATTTCCCGTACATTAACTAAGAACTAACGGATCGGTCATAAAATTCAATTTCAAAAACACCCTTTATTATTGATAAACTCAGTGTTTACCAGGGGATCGAAGACTATAGGACCATGAGACGCACGACAACTATCACTACTTCTCTGAAATTTAGCAATAACTTAGCTGTGGGCAACAGGATGCAAAGTTAAACAATAAAGTCGATTTTTAATGTGTGTAGCATCCTGCGCTGTTCATTGATTCTCAAACGCTCTTCCAACTCTCTACAGATATGTGTCGCAGATCATTGCGACCTAATCTCACAGTGCTTTCAACACAGGGCGAATACAATACGTCGAACAGCGCCCCCGTATGCCGAAGCATCCGAGTACTAATTTACAACTATGCATTTGGGCATAGTTTCTTCCTTGGTTAGGAACAGAGACTATCTAAACTCCTATCGATCTATGAGTCTCGGCACCCGGTAGCAATGCAACTCCACATCGAGCAAAAAGCTCTACCCGCGATTTGGGTTTTAAACCACAGCCAGCACGATACTGCCACAAGGGGGCCAACCACACCCGTGCTACCAAATGGTTCGGGGACTGGCGACCCCACTATAACTACTTACAACCCGTACACAAGACAATACAACAAAAAGACAGCAATTGTTCACTGAATGACACCAATGGCAATAAGGACAAAACAAACAAAAGATAAAATAAAAACATAATAAAACATCCTCTTTAGCGCAAAAACAAACCAAAAATAAATTAAAAACATAATAAAAACATCCTCTTTAGCGCCAAAAAAAATAACAACAAATAAAACAAAATAAAAAAAACGCTGCAAAAACAACACAGACAATCATCAATCAACAGAAACAATATTAAAACTCAGTTGGGCTTGGAATTGCCTGTGGAAAAAGAAGAGAAACCCTACCTCACCCTGGCACTCCTCCTGTTAAACGCACCCCTTGCGAAGTGATCCAACCTCTCAAACGTCCGATCGTTCTCTAAAACCCTACTAAAATCCCAACCCGCCCTAATATGAGTAATACCCATACCAAATAAATCCCTAATGCCATCGTAATAAGGACACTGCGTCAGTATGTGCCTCCAGTCTTCCACCCGGTTCTCCAGTCACGGTCCGTATTCTCCGTCAGGCACCGTGGATGCAAAAATGCATTGATCGAGCTATGTCCCATCAATAAAAATCGCGTACACTAGCCAAAACGCAACGGATCATGAACTCGTAATTCACCCGCCCTTTACCGCTCTCAGTCCAACGAGTCGACCAACCTGAAACCACGCATCCAGCGAAATGCGCTTTAACATGCTCAATCTCACGCTCTACAAGCGATCTTGAAACAAATCCACCTCTAAAAGAAGCAGACTCTTCTTCATTTTGTAGAAGATCTCGTTACGAACGATCTCCAAATCGAGCGGAGCCACTTCCAACAACGCCTGTAATGCCTCGGTTGAGACAGTTCGACACACAGGCCAACAAGATTATCCGCTGGCAGGATAAGACGCGTCTTCTACCTATGACCGTCATGACTGTGTCATACTATACAGGTGCACCATAGGCGGCACAAGCCACGAATATGCATCATGTTTTTAAAGACCGCTGTGGTTCTTTCGACAACGACCATCTCACTTAGCGACGACAATACTATGTACAAATTTAGCTCCTGATCATTGCATTTAAGAATAAGAAGCCTCATACCTCGCTGATTGTGAAAAGCCCCTCCATATACCTTCCCGGGATACAGTAGTAAACGAATTTTTTTCAGTGTTGATGGAAAATTTGCCAATGTGCCCAAAGCACTTTGTAGATAGAATGGTAGCTAATGAGGCAAAGCCATTGGATGACGAACCTGAATGGCATGTTAATACCACACAGGAGTTGAAACGAAACGTCAGATGAGAAAGATGGCAGCTCTACATGACATTACTCTATGGATAAAAATGTATTGACATCTCTTTTCCAAAAATCAAAAGAATGTTGGCGTTTTTAAGATTGGACTTTAAATACACGGCATTTCGTAAAAAAAACAATGGATTCAACCGTTTTATATCCTACGTTACAAAATATGCTGCAGCTAATTTAATACTTATTCCAAAATAAATATTGCTTTTCATTTAAGCAATTTATTGTCAAATAACTGAAAACAAAACATAGCAAAATTTAAAAAAAAAAAATCTCAAACGACTTGATAACCTAAGATAAAATTTAAACCTGCCAGCACGATTTTGTAGGGTCTTAGTAGTGCTTCAAATATATGCGCCAAAGTCTGTAAAATTTTAATGAATTCACTTTTTTTTTTGGATTTGTATGTAAAAACCCTTTAATTTTCATATGAAACCGCTGGCAAGTCTCAAAAACATCGGAAAGTAATGTAAAAATGCAATTATATAAACCAGTAAACTACGAAAAACTCTCCCAAATTCCTTCATGGGATGTAATGTGAAACCATTTATTTATTTTTAAACTACGAAAATGTAACACAGAGGGGAAACTTTAACAGCGTCTTTCTTATCCAGGGTCACATATTGTTTTAAAACTTGGGTTTGAAAATATTGTCAAATTTTTCTGAGTGACATCGAGTTTGTTCTGTTCACGCATTGTGTAATTTTTATACATGCCAAATCTGTTCGCAGTTGAACAACTTTCTCCAAGGCACGCGGAAAATATAGCGGTTTCTTTATTTTAATTTTTAAACATTTCTAGAAATTATGCTTTAGCGTCAATTTCCAATTCAATCTAAAGGATTTTCTTAAATACACTGAAAATGATGTGGAGAAAATTCCCCTTTTTCATATAAAGTGTAAAATGCGCCTAAATTTTTGGATTTAAAATTTTTTAAAAATTGTGTGGTCTAACACCTTTGGTCTTAAGCAATAAAACACTAAAAGAACTATGTCAATACCTCATACCACAAGCAAGGTATAAAAAATAAAACCACTCTCTTTTAATACAATTTCGAAATATGATTAACAAAGTTTTATTTTAAATTAAAATTTATTTGAATTTGAATTTAATGACCGATTTTGTTAGTTCTTAGTTAATGTATGGGAAATTCATACTATAAGCTTACAAGGTCAGGAACATTGTTCTACTTGAAAAATGGTTGATTTTTGATGGAAATAATAATAGACAATTCAGTTAAGCACACTCATTGTCATCGGTGTCATGACTAGTTTCGAACTTCGTGACAAGTTCATCATCAGATGCCTAACTCTGTGCCTGAATTGATACCATCGGTTGATCATCAATCATATATATACAAACTCAATTCTGCAATTCACATATGATGAATATCATGTAAAAATCGAGATGCATTGAACCCGACCCCCTCAGATATCGATGAAATTTTGTTTATAGCTAAATTTGATCAATACAAACAAACCCTCATTTTTAGAAATGACTGTTTTGCGATTTTTGGGCGTGGCACAGTGGGAAAGTTTTCGAAAAACGCGCAAATGGTCGAAAAGAGCTCCATTTGAACTACAATAACTCAGAATCGACTTAACCGATTTCCATGATCTTGGTATCATTAAAAAGATATTTTAACAGGCTTTATGACACGTTTAAAAAAAATAAAAAAATACACTGTAAAAAATTTTATAACAAAAAAAATTTTAACTAACGAAAAAACCAAAAAGATCAAGGTTTTTTTACAGTGTAGTATTTTTTTAGAAAGGTTTATCCTTCACCTATACCATATCAAAAAATAAAAATGGGTTCTTTTTTAGTTTCTTTTATATAATTTTTTAAGTAGTGTCACTTCTAGTAATTGCCCTTATATTTTATATTTACAGGTAACATAAATAAACATTGTCCCAGGAAAATTATGAATATGTTTTAACCCCAAAAAGTTCTTGCTTGCCTTAAAAATTGATATATAAATGCACCTGATGAAGGTACCGAAATTCATAATTATAAACAGTTTCGAGAAGGCAAGATATCCCATTACAATTTTTACGCGTATATTTTAAAAATTTGAGTGAATATGAATTCAAACAATAAGTATAGATGCATAAAAATATCTAATAAGTGTTGCGCTTCGCTTCGTAAAGTAAGTGAAAACGAGGCTGCAAATATAATTGAATATTTTCCAGCTGTCGCCAACATTCATTTGAGCAGCGCAAAATTTCTTTCAAATAATTAACTTAAAAAAAATGTAAATAAAATAAAACACAAATTAATAAAAACATGGCAAATAATATAAACAATTGTTGATGGTTTTTTATTTGTAAACATTTAAAAAATGTTACAATTGTTGAACTATTTTGTAAATGTGTAAGAATGTGACCTGATATTTTCGCTGTTATTCGAATTATTTCGAAAACTTTCGGTACGTATTACTAGAAGTGACACTACTTAAAAAATTATATAAAAAAAACTAAAAAAGAACCCATTTTTATTTTTTGATATGGTATAGGTGAAGGATAAACCTTTCTAAAAAAATACTACACTGTAAAAAAACCTTGATCTTTTTGGTTTTTTCGTTAGTTAAAATTTTTTTTTGTTATAAAATTTTTTACAGTGAATTTTTTTATTTTTTTTAAACGTGTCATAAAGCCTGTTAAAATATCTTTTTAATGATACCAACATCATGGAAATCCGTTCAGTCGATTCTGAGTTATTGTAGTTTAAATGGAGCAAAATGAATTTTCCTGGGACAATGTTTATTTATTTTACCTGTAAATATGAAATATAAGGGCAATTACTAGAAGTGACACTACTTAAAAAATTATATAAAAAAAACTAAAAAAGAACCCATTTTTATTTTTTGATATGGTATAGGTGATGGATAAACCTTTCTAAAAAAATAATACACTGTAAAAAAACCCTTGATCTTTTTGGTTTTTTCGTTAGTTAAAATTTTTTTTTTGTTATAAAATTTTTTACAGTGTATTTTTTTTTTTTAACGTGTCATAAAGCCTGTTAAAATATCTTTTTAATGATACCAAGATCATGGAAATCGGTTCTGCCGATTCTGAGTTATTGTAGTTTAAATGTAGCTCTTTTCGACCATTTTCGCGATTTTTCGAAAACTTTCCCACTGTGCCCCGCCCAAAAAATACCAAAACAGTTATTTCTAAAAATGAGAGTTTGTTTGTATTGATCAAATTTAGCTATGAACAAAATTTCAACCATATCTGAGGTGGTCGGGTTCAAAATTTCAGTTTTATCTCGATTTTTAAATGAAATTCATCATATGCGAATAAGTATCGATCGAAGATTATTTTCGACTAAAAATTGGTTACTCTAGGTAACCCAGTACACATCACCGTGGGTAAAAGTCCGTGGGTAATGGGTCGTGGCTTAAATGCCGTGGATAATAGGCCGTGGGTAAAACGCCGCTTACCCACTCCCCATGGGTAATCGTGATGGGTAATTCCCCATTGTCGTGGGTAGCTACACATTATTTTCTCCATACCCTGTGGGTTATGGGTTATACATGTTGGGGGGGTAAATACGAATTCTGTGTCTATGACATTACAATATACTTATATCAATTTTTCTGTCATAAGACCTTATCTAGGGCCACGTGAAATGTCATAGTGAGGTGTTCAGGAATTTAGAGTCGGGTGAATTATTTTCATTTCTTAAAAAAAAATCCCGGCGAGTCTCATGTTATCTAGGGGCAGACGTCATTGGATTAGTAAGGTTTTGCTTTTGTCATTAGAAAGCTGTTGAATCAACATTAATGGTCAACGATAGATATAAACCCAAAAAAAAAACAACAGCTAGGTCTGACATACATTGAAAAATAACGGCTCCAGCAATATATAGCAGGAACCATGTACATACATGTTAGCAAGAATTGTTTTCATGAATTGAAGCTTTGCTTCATTTCTGTCACATTTTTCATTTTTTCATTCTTCATTTTTGTCACATTTTTCACATGTATATTATAACCTAATAATATTGGTGTCATCGGTGGTGCAATGGTTAGTGTGCGCGGCTCTTGTACTTGGGAACGTGGGGTCGATCCCCGATCAGACCACCTTACATTTCTTTCGACGACGGTCACACCTCGCTTAGTGATGGCGACACTATCGAGTACTTAGCCATGCTTCTCAAAATACCGTTCGGAACCGGTGTAAAACTGTAGGTCCCAATCAGTGAGTGTAAAAACTAGAAAGCGCACATCTCACTGATTGTGAGAAGCTCTCCTCAATCCCTTCATGGGATTTTATGCAACACCATGATTTTTATGTATATAATCGTTGTGTCTCCAACATGTAATATTGAATAGCAAAGACAATGTGTTTGGACACAAGTATACCATATATTTGCGACAAGCTACAAGTACGTTATATTCACATCCAAAACAATAAAAAAAATACAGATTTTTCAACGTGCAGTATCAGACTGTATGAAACTGCCTTCGAGGCTTGTAAGGCATATATTACAGCTATTCAGAACATCCGATAGACAGCGCAGTTTGTCCAAGGAGGAAAAACTAAGACACCTGCTACAGCTGCCAAAAGTACTGTACTGTACTGGTATACTTTACAATTTTTTTCATGAGGGGGGGATCTCAAAATAGTGCCGTGAAAAGAGTACTAAAAATTTTTATAATATATTTTTGTGTTATTCAGAAAAAATTTGTTCCCCCAAATACACTCCGAATCAAAACTTCAACGGCCAGTACACACAAATTAAACAAGTTTGACGTTCGCTAAATCAGCTCATCCGTACGCATCTTTTGAAATCTCCCAGGATTGAAATTCCAAAAAGTACACCCTACTGTACATGCCACGACGGAAGATAAAGACGACGAGGCCAAGGACAAGTTCTATGACCACCTAGAGGAAACGTAGGCCACCATGACGTTAAGATTTCAATGCCAAAATTGGTAGAGAATATGTATTCAAGCAATCGTCAACAAAAAATCAGTCTACAAGATGGAAAAGAAGAATTTTTGTATGCCATCTCCAAAAAATGTTGTAAACATTTTAAAATAAAGGCAACGATTTGAAATTTTTTATACAGAACAGGATTTTCTTCTCGGTCTGTCGTGGTCAGTTCATTGTATTGTGTAGGCGGCGGTAGGGCAAAGCATGTAAATTTCATTATGACTCAAATATTTTGTATAGCAGAGGATTTACCATTTATATTTTGAAGAATATATTCGCCACATCTCACACATTTCACATTCCCACATTCGTCACAGTATGTATGTATACATATATTTTCGTAACAACAATGCGAGCAAGCAAACGAATAAAGCCCCATGGACGAGGAATATTTAAGGACATCCTAACATTTATACAAAATGAACATTCCTACAAAGACCAAAACTTTATTTTTAGCTTTAAGGAATTCGTGTCTTTTATACATTTTTTTTTCTTACGATGTTTTCTAAGCAATAAAATAAAAAATCTGTGCCATTTCTCATCTACTTCGAAAAGGAAACACCAAGCAAAAAATTTCGGAAATATTTTCATGTTCGTTAACTATTTTCATATTACGAACATGATTTATGTTGCTTGGTTAAAAACACGTTTTAGCCAAAAAAAAAATACGAATAAGAAAAAAACTCAATAAAGTTCTAACCGGTTCATGAAAGCACAATCCCATTTCATGCAATCGTTTACATGGAAATTCTCATGTGTATTTCCAGTGGATGGCGAGTAATGCTGAAATATCGGACACGCAACAGACATTTATTATGCTAATATCTACATAGTGTATATGTGTCTATATACTATATACATGTGTAATTTACATATATAACTGATACACAAATATTCTCTGTATTAGTGAAGAGTATGATACTTTTGCGAGCTTTGTGAGACTGGCGTGTGTGGCTGTGTGTATGTTGCCTTTGTAATATTTTAATTTTCACATTGGAGATACAAACTACCATTATCCTGTGAACTGTTGTGGGTATATGGTATTTACCCTAAGCTAATCCCTCGGTGCCATCAACAGTGGTAGACAAATAGCAACACGGGGTTGTCAAAATTGCAAGTGGAAATTCAGGTAATATATACAAATTAATTTCGTATATTCTTCGTAATTGGAACGAATTCATTTTAGTTTTTAATTAACTGCAAAATATATATTATACTACATGTATGAAATGAATAAAAATGTAAATTTATTTATAACTTTTAAAACAAAATTATAAATTATATGGTATTCATTAACACGATGTCTTTCTCATCCTGTCCTGTCCGAAACTGTCAGACGTTTTTCCAATCGTCCAAACGGTATCGTTATGTCGATAATGCTGATTACAAAACTATTTAAAATACATGCGTATATAAAACTTCACTACCAAACAAAACTATAATGAATTCGATATCGTTTTTTTCCACAATTAGCCCCCAGAAGGGATTTCGTTGCAGAATTTTTCAAGCAACTTACATTTTCCGACAACTTACTTCTAACCAGAATACGACTATCATTCTAACACCAGTGCCTCACAGATATTCAGGTGGCATCAGTCACAGAAACTCATTGGACTATTGTGGCACTCTGTTCTCCTTACAAGACGGATTAAACAATATTATTAGCAACGACGGATAAAAGCAAAAACTCCAGACTCGAAACACTGACGGAGAGACGTTCCCTAGTCAGCATGTGATCCGTAATAGCCATAGGAATCCTCCCCGTCTGTAAAATAAGGCGTTCAGAAGCCAAATTGATTAAAGTCACTTATCCAACTAGTGTTATGACAGTGTCTGTGGGTTAAACTAATGTACACCGTACATTTTGAATTAAACTGCTTATGTATTCTAGATACTGCTGTAGTGAAATAAAGTCTGCTTGAATTTATAATGAACGTGGAATTTTCAAACACACCGAAAATTTCAGTTTCTAGAGGCTTTTTTTTTTTAAATGAGTTAGTCGCTATGGCCAAGCTTCGGAGTGCCTACCGAACCTAACTTAACCATCAATAATGAAAACAAAAATACAATACGAGAAAACTAGAAACCACCGATTTGCGGATAAACACTTGGAATGTTTGAAGTCTAGTGAAATTTCATGGCCGAAATCACAGTTATCCATGAAATAAGATCGAGAAGACATTGATATAGAATGATGAACGAAAACCATTAATTTGGTTGTAGACTTGTGGTTTGGAAAGAACTACGAACTCTAGCTTCTAGGTTCAATCCAGTGAGCAGCAAAATAGCTACAACCCACATAAAATACTGCAATATTTCGTTAATTTGCGTAAATACCCGACAGAAGATTAACACGAAAACAGTAAAGATACACTCCGTTAACACAGAACAGTCCCACTTAAAATTTTCAATACAATTGTAGACATTTTCGGGGCATGGGACTGTCCGTGGAGGTGAAAAGTTTCTGATAGTCATTCACTTGGGAACGGCCAGAAACGATTCCTTCATTGGGTAGTCCAAGCAGCTCACTACTTCCACGCAGTATATCCTGGGCAATGGCTTTATCGGAAAGCTCAGTTAGCTAGCTAGACTGCGAAGTCGAAACAAATGAGCAGCCTAATAGGATATGCGATCAATGATATGTCTCAGGTTTAGTAGGTGACTAATGTCACTGAAGCTCATCAAGCTATCGGGCATTTTATTTTGCCCTTAGAAGGCGGATGAGCCAAATATATGGGCCAACGACGAATAGAAATCCAGGTTCGATATATTGCATCCTGGTCAGCGTCTGACCCATAATGGGCGGCTGCTATCAAATATCCTGTCAGTAGGTAAAATGTAAAAACCCGGTGGGCTGGGTTTGCCTCCCGCCACCGTTCATAACGGCAGTGAATATACAAAAACCGAAAAGAAAACATAAACAACCCATATTTGTTTACGACCCTCGCAAACGTTATAAGGACCACAATTTATGGATATGCACTTGGAATATAAGAACTCTATATAGAGCCGGTGCAAGTAT
The DNA here is from genome assembly GCA_963931995.1 of Phaonia tiefii. NCBI lineage: Eukaryota > Metazoa > Arthropoda > Insecta > Diptera > Muscidae > Phaonia > Phaonia tiefii. Next base: position 99,610,196 of record OZ008370.1, on the reverse strand, counting down.
CTAATTGGCAGATGCCGTCGAAAGTTATAAGGCTGACATTACCGCAATCCAGGAAATGCGATGGACAGGACATGGCTACACACGAAAAAGAAACTGCCATATATACTACATACAGTTGCCATGAGAAAAAACATGAATTTGGTTGGGGATTTGTAGTTGCCAAAACACTGCGACATCTAGTCTCTAGGTTGAATCATGTGAGTGAACGAATAGCCACAATCCGCATAAAAGGGAAATATTTTTATATTTCCCTAATTTGTGTGCATGCCCCGACAAAAGAGAGAGATGATGCTGCCAAAGACATATTCTATGATCGCTGCCCTGGCCATGATACTAAGATTGTACTAGGAGATTTTAATGCTAAACTAGGCAGGGAGAATGTGTTTCATCCAAGTATTGGCAATTTCGGTCTACATACTGACAGTTCCGACAACGTATGGCACTGATTGACTTAATTGAAAACATGGTCATTAGTGGTGCAAGATTCAAGCATAAAGACATCCACAAGGTTACTTGGGTACTCCATGATCAAAGAACGAAGAACGAAATTCATCACGTGGTAATTGATGGATACTAATCACTACCTGGTAGCAGCAAACCTTCGCACAAGATTAAGTAGAGCGAAAATCGTACGAAACCAGACACCGAGAAAGCTGGACATAGGAAAGCTGCACTTACCAGAGATAGCCACAGCCTACTCAAGGAAGGCTCTCGCAACTTTTGGCACAGAACCCACGCCCTCCCGATGACGATCCTGAAGCGCAGTGGGAAACCATTTCCGACTCTAGAAAAACTGCCGCGACTTGGTACTTGGTTTTGAAAAACCGTACTTGGTACGATGAAGAGTGTCGCATTGCAAATTATGAAAAGAACGCTGCACGTATGGCAATGCTTCAGTAAATTGCAACGCGAGCTGCGACTGAGCGGTATAGGGAGAAAAGAAAGGAGGTAAACCGTCTGTTTAAGGAACTGCAATGGAGAAAACGCGAGAGTGAGAAAATTGAGTTATACAGAAGGAAGATCGAAGCCCGAAAATTCTACCAAAAAGTGAAAAGCGGAACTAATAGAAATGGTTCAGGGCCCCCCTTCTGTAAAGACAAGGAGGGAAATCTCATCGCATATGTGCAGAGTATGTTGGGAATATGGAGAGATCATTTCTCTGCGCTATTGGTACCTGAGATATCCAATGACGAGACAATCGATCAAAATTTGAACGACGGTGTCGATTGCCCCCATCCTAACTTAAACGAGGTCAGAACAGCTATTGCCCGGCTTAAGAACAACAAAGCCGCAGGAGATTACCGGATTACCGGCGGAGCTGTTTAAGGCTGGCAGCGATGAGCTGATAAGATTCATGCATCAGCTCATTAGCAAAATTTGGCTAGATGAATGCATGCCCGGCGATTGGGTCTCAGTGTACTATGTCCCATATTCAAAAAAAGGTGACCCGTCTTTGTGCCAACTACCGTGGAATACGCCTTTTATCGATAGCATATAAGGTCGTTGTGCACAATAGGGCCATAAATTTTTCCGAGTATTTTTCTCTCGAAGACTCCTACAGATGTTTCGACTGCTTCCGATTAGAACCAGGATTCTGCGCCATAAAGCAAGACAGGTTGAATGAAAGTCTAGTACAGCTGGACTTTTGTTACTCGAGAGAGGGCTTTATCTCTAAAGTGCTCGTTTAGCCCAAAATAACATATATTCGCCAGCACAATTCTCCCTTTGATCTCAAGGCTGATGTTGTTGCTTTTGTTTACGGCAGATCCGAGGTATATAACTTCGTCCACAACCTCGAAATTATAACGGTTATCAACGTTCACGTTTTGGTCTAATCGCGTGGAGCCCCTGTTAGTTGAAACCATAAATTTTGGCTTGCCCTTACTTACCGTCAGACCCACTTTTCCTGACTCCTTCTCAATTCTCGAAAACACCGCAGTAACTTCTCTAACTGTGCGTCCAATGATATCTATGTCATCAGCATACGCGAGCAGCATGTGACTTTTGCTGCTGATGGTTTTATTCATGTTGACTGGAGCTTTTCTCTTAATGATCTCCATTACGACGTTAAAGAGATCGTACGATAGGGTGTCGCCTTGTCTGAGGCATCGCTTTCGAAAGGTTCGGTAAGATCCTTATCAAGTTTCAATAAGGATTTGATGTTCGTCAAGGTTATCCAGCAAAGGCGTATGAGTTTTGCAGATATACGAAGCTCAGACATTGCTTCGTAGAGTTCCCCCGTTTCGGCAAACAGATGATAGGTGTCGATTTGTTTTTCGTGGGTCTTCTCTAGGATTTGACGTAGCGTGAAAATCTGGCCGGTTGTCGATTTTCCAGGCCTAAAGCCACACTGGTATAGTCCAATCAGGTCACCTGATTCAGGTAACCATTGGGTTGCTTCCAAATCTAAAATTCAAAATATCGGCTTCAATATGGAGAAGAATATTTTCTAATGTGGTCCCTGCGGTGGAAAATAGGTACAGGCCATTATTGTACCTGGTGCATTCAAAAATGTATACAGAAGAAACAATTCATGCACTGACGTCGAAAAATTTCCATTTTATAGTACAGCGTTGCCAACGAGAATAAATGGCAACGCACAAAAAAGTTGGCAACTCTAGGCGAGATTAAATTACATTTTGATTTGAAAGCAACGAAGTGCGAAGTGCATACGGACTCGTGGGCACTGAGGGATTTTCAAAAATTAACCAGTTGGAAGCCTTTTCAAGTTAGATGCGTCAATAAAATATGGGACGGATCGGACAGGGGGGGAACAACGAACACCGCCCTACAAGGCTCAGGGATTAATGCAGCTAGAGCTGATGTTCTAATTGAGCTTGGCAATATAAAAGGACATATGCATAGAAGCGTTGAATAACATTACCTGTCATTGCGCCGTTTTCGCGACATAAAATCATCAACACTTCTACATTTGTACAATACTATGTTTGGGGATACTCAGACGAATGGATTGGACAACACTGAGAAAACGTATACTCTATGCAGAAGAATTAAGTGCTCACAGGAGAAAAAAGTGTGTACTAGACATCAGGCAAGAGCATGACAAAAATATCAAGTAGTCGAATATCAAGTAGTACCATTTTATTTCAAGACATTCATTACCAAACTCAAATTACAAGCAATCACCAACTACATAGTACGAGTAATCGAAATTCATTAGCGGAGTGAGTACATATCCAAACGAATACTGAACAATATATTACAGGGTACACAGAGTATCAAAACTTACGAGTACCAAGTATGAAGAGAATCAAACTGTTACGGATAGTTTCACGATTGCTCTCTGCCGTTATAACAACCTCGCTGTAGTTGGAAAAATATCAACTATGTAAATATGAACAACTTAACAAAAATCTGAATATCTTGAAAACGGAGCGTCCAATCGACAAATTAACAAATCTAAAGTTCTAAGAGATGTTGATAAATTATACCAATTCATATGAAAGAAATTTTCTCAAAAATTGCTAAAGTAAAAAAATCGCCAAAATAGAAATATGTCTATAACTCGGAAACGGTGCATTGAACAACGAAAATAAAAATGTTTTTGATTTCCTGCGGATCTTCAATCAAGTTATGTGTTTAGTACGGCACCAGTTTTTTTTTTAAATAGTTGAAATTAAAGGCCGCACAAATAAAAAATAGCTAAAAGGCAGAGTCTACATCTCAAAAGCGAAACTTTGAATTGAAAAAAACTATTATTTCGGATGCTTAGGGGGTTTGAGAAAAAAATTACTCCTTTTCCAAGGTATAGTCATATGAGCATCTGCCGAACATGCTTGAATAAGCGTAACATGTTTGATGTTATTCTTTTCCACTGTTACTCGATTATAGTTGTTGTGTATTCACGGATAGAACCATAAGCGGACCAACCTTTGCTTCATTAGCGCTGTTGTCGGGACTGTACGAATACTGTGCAACAGTAACAAACTGCACGCTCTTAGTTTATGTTTTGTTGTGCTTCACAAATAATGTTCCTGACAATAACCCTCCAAAATGTTTTGAAACGAGAGTAGCTTGTCGCTACACGCTGACAAATCTGTGTTTTATCTATTCAATCTGTTGTTTGTAAAACTTCGCAAATATAGTATATTGGCCGTCGGTAGTGCAAGGGATAGTGTGAGCGTCTCTTGTACGTTAGATTCTGGATTCGATCCCTGCTATGACCACCTTAAATTCCTTTCGGCAGCGGTCACCTCGCATAGTGAAGTCGACACTATCGAGTATTTACCCAATTAAGAGCTTCTCAAAATACCGTTCGGAATCGGTGTAAAACTGTAGGACCCGAACAGAGCGTATAAAACCAGTAAGCGCACTGCTTGCTGGTTGTGAGAAGCTCTCCTCAATTCCTTCATGGGATGTAATGGGAAACCATTTATTTTTATTAGTATATTTGTGTCCAAACACATTGTGTTTGCTACTCAATATCACATGTTTGAGACTCAATGAGTAATAGGTTATAATATACGTTTTTGTGCCCAACTGTAGATTGGTTTGCTGAAAACAAAAATGTGACAGACAACACAGAAACAAGAAAGCATCAGACCTTCAATTCATAAAAACATATATATACATGTTTCCTACAGTATATTGCTGCGCCTGTTTTTTTTTTCAGTGTATACTGTTTGGCGTACTCACTAGATTGTCTAATAGATTTGACACGAAGCTCAAAAAAATAAACTTAACTTGCTGTCACTGACATCGATCCATAATGGCAGTGGCAGTGTATGAAGCTAAATTTGCTTCATAATTCCCTAAGTCGACCAACTATTGAACCTCAGTGTTGTCAGTTTTCAATGTTATTTACTTGTTAGTACCAAGCCTGACAAATATTTTCATTATTCTGCTGAGCTTTCTATTTAATGAAATTCATAGGTAGCTTGATTACACTTGCGGCCATTGCGCACATATTAATCACCTAAATCGCTTGATTGACACATTCTAGGAACGCAGTTTTAGTGTCAACACATATCCGAAATATAGGTAGTCTCACACTAAACCACCCGTACGGTGGTGCTATCTTCGTTGCAAAGGATATCAAGGATATCTGCAGAAAAAACTTGATTTTGTTTAACATTTGTCGACAGAGTAAATCATCGTTTGTTTATTTTGGAAACTAGCAAGTTAACAATGCTCATTAGCCTTGTGGGCGATTGTATTGACACTTGGTCCCTCAACAGGGAGAAAAGTCATCAAGTATCAACAAACGAAAGTAATAAACAGAGAGAAATACGAATAAGATATGGATACAAAATACTCGTAAACCGGAGAAAGAAAATGCCAAAATACAATAAAGGTAAATCCTCTGCTGGCATTGCTAAGACGTCAATTCATATTTAATGTAATGGGTTTCTGGCCCCTCTAAAAAATAAGACAATAATTATATTTCCAATTCCAAAGAAGGGAATATCTAAATGAAAAATTTGAAAATTCAATGCCAAATCACGATCCGAAAGTAAGACGTTATATTAAAGCTTTGTCATTCTCATTTACTTAAGTCGTAATGAAAATCTTTTATATAACCATTTTGCATTCAACTTGTGAATCAAATCAATCCTGAAGTTCAACTCATGACATTTATCGCACATCACCCACATACATCCTATTTTCACACACACACTTATCAAATCAACGCCCACATCCTCTACTAAGTGTATAAAGACAAATGTCAAATCCATTTAAGATTCCATTGAAATGGCTGTGGGCACCTCTCGAAAATGCAAACACGGAATAACCAGACATACACTTCCAGGAAAATTTAATTTCCACACAAAAGAAAAATCTTACGAGTTAATTTAAATGTGGTTAACTGATTCACCGATGGTAGACTATCAAACTCCTCCCTCGTCCAATCAAAAAAATAAAATCGCAAAAATATAAAAACACAAACAAGTCCTTTGTGTCAAATGTAATTCCATTACGATGTCCTAACGCTTGGCTAATTACGATTGCTGTGCATTTACATACCAGCTAAACCGCACAAAAGACGACAAAAGTGACATTTCATTTGTTGACGCTTTTGTGGTTGTCATTGCTGTTAGGCCGACAGGAGGTGACACTGTCATTTTAATTTGGCAAACAAACAAATTCCAAAACATAGTATATCAGAAATGAAAGCCAACCCAATATGGTTGGGTCATTATATTCGCTTTGATGTTGCTAAATTCAAAGTACAAAATTAATTTCATAGTAATTTAAATAATTAAAAAATCGGCAGAGATTCTCAAAATCCATGATCTTTTGTGTGATCAATTCGTCTACCCAATTCGTCTTTCACTCATTGATTGCGAATCATTTTGCTCCTGGAAGCTACTTCAAGGCCAATTTCTCCATAATATCCGGCTTGGTTAGGAAATATGACCGTTGCCGAATGAATTAAAAAGTAGGGTTTAAGGTATACATATACTATCTTTTAGTTCTGCTTCTTCTTGCTTTTGATTATTCTAGTCACTGGCTTTGTTGACAGGTATATTTTGTAAAAACTCGTTAGTATTACACAGGACTACAAGATCCAACATTTTGTGCACACACGAAAAAGTTACACAGATTGTGCAAATAGAGTGAAAAATCAAATACCCGTCACGGACTATAATATGGGGACTAAGAATGGGAGATGGACAATACACTTGGCCCTAACGATATGACACCAGTGGACTTACAAAGTGGACTACACATTTTAGATTTCTGGTCCCTGCACCTTTAGAACGGGTGTTTATTTCGGATATGGAGAACTTTAAATTGAATTAAAACATAGAAAAATAGTGTTTAACATGTATTAAATTGGACTTATGTATTTAAATTTTAATTTTGTGACATTAATGTTTGAACATGATGTCGGGCACTTGGCCGCCACAAAGACGATTAAACATTAAACGACCAGTAGATGTGCGCAATTTGGCAACCTTGGTAAGAGAGAACCAAATAGTGGTAGCAATTCACTCAAACGCATTTCTCTCTCGCGTCATATCTTGATTATTTCATACTTTTTGCATAGTTTATGTAATTTTACTTCAACACGGTTGGAATTTGTACAGATATACAGGGTGATTCAGGAAGTTCCGGACAAATTTCTGCAGCGTATTCCTTGGCTCATTTCATGAAGAAAAGTCCACTAGGACCATGTCCGAAAATACCAGGGTGCAAGATGACAGCGGGTTCAAAATTTTCGGATTGGCGGTCGGAGGGTAGTAAGGTAAAGTTGCTAACTTCTGAGCCAGTGGTCGGTTTTTGGGCTTGTTGGAAAGGACATTAAGAGGCTTTTCATAATCAATAAAAAAAAGTAGAAAAAAGGCAATTCGCCGAGATACAGAGCTTTCTCGTACCTAACCTCAATTTGCTCAGCCAGATAGCAGGTAACTTATGTTTTTCATGTTTTTTTATGTTATGTTTTATGTATGTTGAAAGATAGCCATACCTCTAACCTTTCCAAAATGACCTAAACGAATCCCAGAGGTCTTACCGTTCCAAAGTTATGACCATTTTACTGAAATGCAAAAATGTTTGTTTTTGTTTTTGGAAGCAAAATAACAGCACACATTTATTTGTTTTTGTAAATTAACACGCTTAAGATTTTATTTTCACGACCATCCATCAGTGCCTAAAAAAGTGAGTAGTATTTATAGGTATAGAATTTTGTCATTCAACATCTGGCTGCCATCTGGCTGAGCAAATTGAGGTTATGTGAATATTTTTTTCCATTTGTATCCCGAAAGCTCTGTATCTCGGCGATTTGACTTTTTTCTACTTTTTTTTATTGATTCTGAAAGGCCTCTTGAAGACCTTTCCAACAAACCCAGTTAGCAACTTTACCCTACTACGCTCCCACCACCAATCCGAAAATTTTGAACCCGCTGCCATTTCGCACCCTTGCATTTTCGGACATGGTCCTAGTGGACTTTTCTCCGTGAAATGAGCCAAGGAATACGCTGGAGAAATTTGTCCGGAACTTCCTGAATTACCCTGTATACAACAACACTATCAAAAAGCTGCTCGTGTATTGAAATATTCAATGAAGAGAGTAGGAGGGAGAGCATTTTGTTTGTTGGCATTCCAGTGAAGAGAAATTTTGACGGTCTATCGTTATGCCATCGTTTTTGGCCGCCAGACAGTGATCCTGAATCGATTTCCAACGTGGAAAATTCAATATCTTTGTTCCAGTAAACATTTGTAAGTAAAAACCTATTGCAGGTAAAGACCCAATGATTATTTGAAGATATTAATATTAAAAATCGCAAAATTGGGTATATTTTACAAAATATTGCAAGAATTTATTTTAAAGAAAACAAGAATTTTGGGTTTCTTTTTCACATTTTATTGTCATTGTTCATAATGCGTACAACAAATTTAAATTATCTTCTTATTACAGATATTCCCTTTTTGAATTTTGAAAATCGAAAAAATTTGATTGACTTTCTTAACTGTGATTTCTTTGCCTTAATACGATGGCTAAATGTTGTTTAGTTTTTTAAAAATATTTTAAAAAGTAACGGGTTTGAAAAAAATTTCCTTTCACCAAAAGCCTTCAATAAATATATACAATACACAGTTGGAAAGGTTTATGTGTTCCCCCATTGTTCAGGGTAACTTCTGCCTGCACCAAATATGAAACAAAGAAGAAGAAGTGCTAATTTAATGAAAAACTCCGATTTTGTAATCCCTAAACGTGAATAACTATTTTTCTATCAACACCATAAAAAAGCAACTACACAGTTGAAAGGGCAAGAAAATTCTCTTACTCAGAATGGTGTTCCAGAAAAAAATATTGAGAATTCGGTAGCAGATGGCGTTCTTGGAAGCTCTAGACTACTTCCTGCTCTTATATGTAATAAAGTAAAGCAGAATATATATATAATAAGAATGATGCTCTGAAGTGCTTCTGAGAATTAGCAACAAAGTAGTATAAACAAAATTGGGAAGGAAAGCTGGAGGTGAAAAGTCTCTAATAGCCATGCACTTCGGAGTAGCCAGAAATGATTCCTTTATTGGGCAGTCTAACCACGTCACTACTTCCACGCAGTATGTCCTGGGTAATGGCTTTATCGGAAATCTCCGTTTAAATGAGCAGCCTGGTTGGTTATGCGATCACTGATACATCCCAGGATTATAAGGTGACCCTGTAACTGAAGCTATTCGAACTAGTGGACATATTCTTCTGTCCTTTGAAGGCAGATAAGCCAACACCCCTGGCCAACGGCGGATCAAAGTTTACGAAACGAAAATCCAGTTTCGACTCACTGCATTCTGGTCAGCGTTGATCCATAATGGGCGGCTCGGCTTGCCTCTTACAATAAACGAAGAACCCCCTAACTGCTGACGACCTCCGCAAACTTTATAAGGACCACGATTTAAGGATACGTACCTGGAATGTGCGAACACTATAGAGGACGGATGCCACTTTCCAACCGGCGGATGTCCTCGAAAAATATAAAGCTGACATCACAGCTATCCAGGAAATGCGATGGGTAGGAAATGGTTGCTCCAGAAAAAAAACTGCGATATTTACTACAACTGCCATGAGAGAAAGCACGAATTCGGGTGAGGATTTATAGTCGGCAAGAAAATGCGACACCTAGTTTTAAGGTTCAACCCAGGGAATGAACGCATAGCCACAATCCGCATCAAAGCGAAATATTTCAATATCTCGTTAATTTGTGTGCACGCACCGACAGAGGATAAAGATGATGAGGTCAAAGACGCATTTTATGAGCGTCTGGGGGAAGTGTATGAACGCTGCCCTGACCACGACATTATGATTATTCTAGACGTTTTTAATGGCAAATTGGGAAAGGTAAGTCACTTTTGACCAACTATCGGTAATGGAATAAGACTGATAGACTTCGCCGCTGCAAAGAACATGGTAGTTAGTAGCACACGATTCCCAAGTAAGGACATACATAAGGCGAAGAACCAGATTGAACACTTGGTAATAGATGGCAGGCACTCTTCTAGTGCAATGGATGTACGTATGATTCAAGGTGGCAATATCGACTTGTGGCTGCGAAAGTTCGCACCCGGTTCATTACCTGGTGGCTGCGAAAGCTCGCACAAGACTAAGCAGGGCAAAAAACCTACGTAGCTGAACACGACAAAAGCTAGATATTGACAAGCTGCAAATACCGAAAATGGCAGTGGGAGCAGGGACAGAGTGAAAAGACCGCATTGCACAGAATAAATAATGAAGCCCGAAAATTTTCTAGAGTGTAAGAAGATGGAATAACGGGCCGAATAATGGGTTGCCCTCCTACAAGGACGATAATGGGACTCTGCTGACTGATAACCAGTGTGTGCTTAAAATGTGGAGGGACCACTTTTCAGGACTACTCCACTCAGATTTATCGACTGAAGATCAGCAGGTAATGGTACTGGAAGACAGTGTAGATTTTTGTCTTCTGCTTTGGAAGAATCTGTCACGTTTTTCTTTCAGCAGTATTCAATAAACAAAGCCACTTTGAGCCACAAAAACTATTAATCATTGTGTCTCCAACATGTTATGATGAACATCAGACACAATATGTTTGGACACAATTAAACTATATTTGCGACAAGTTACAAACACGTTATACTTATACTTGCATCCAAACAACAAGAACAATGATTTTTAAGCGTGTACATGCTCTTGTAAGCTTCTTAGCAAATCGTTGACGCTTTTTACAAGGATCAACACTGTCGGATCATTAATTTAAGCTATGGCCTACTTACGCGTATGCGCGGAGACCCATAACTTCATCCTTGGGTCACACCACCTCAACCAGAAATGTGATTGGGGAACCCCTCAAGTGGGGTCTATCACCACGTCTTTGGTATTCAGCCATATATTTTGTTGGAGCTGTATGCATCAGATTGCAAAGTCGTACCACGTACTAAGTACCTGGCAATTGCAGTACTGCCAAAATATCCCTTCACAGCGGAGATATACACCATTGATTTATCAGAAGACTTTGTACGTGACCAAAGGGGAGTGGGTTGGAAGTAGTTCCAGTGAAAGCCGAGCTGGTACTCTTTACCAGGAATCACAAGGTTCGGCTATTGAGCCATTGCCTCTAGGTGGTATAAACATTTGCCAGAAAGATATTACAAATTACCTAGCTGTGATTCTGGAGAGAAAACTCACCTTCAAAGCTAATACCTGAGGGTTCGTTTCATTTAGATGACAGCTCCATTTAGAAAGGCAAAGTAAGTTTTGGAGTATATGCTGGGTCGAAACGTCGTCAGGATTTACATTGTATTTTCTAACTGAATTGTTCTAACTGAATTTCAAAGCAGTAAATAAAAAAAAATTGTTTCCCATTACATCCCATGAAGGGGTTGGGGAGAGTTTCTCACAACCAGCGAGTTGTATGGTTTCCACTTCGACACAAATTTGATCGGGCTTCGATTTTGAGAAGCATTTATAATGGCTGAAAATTAAAAAGGAAATGTAAGGTGCTCAGAACATGGATCGCAACCACGTTGTCACATATAAGAGCCGCTGACAATAACCCACGAGCGCTTATATCAGGTTTTTCAATAAGAGCGGGAAAAAATATGGCGTCGTTTGCTGTCCGATTTAGATTTACTTTTGAAGTGTCTCTGTTGCAAAACCCTTTACTTATATACACTCCTACTTGCAACTGTTTCATGTCTTTCACTCACAAAAATATATCTCTCATCTCATGATGTAAGCAAAATTATAATTTTCTATTTAACTATGAGATCCTGGGGTGGTAGCGCTTAACCTTATTAGCCCATTGCAGCACAATAGCATAAAGAGCCTAAGAACTACTTAACAACGGCCTAAGTTCTGAAGCACTGTTGCCTTCTTGACCACAAAATGTGTGAGATGAGCAGCAGAGCAGCAATCGGAGTTAATTGAGTCGGAGAAATTAAATGTGTCCACCATTGATAGGCTGTAGATCATAGGGACTCGTGGGCAGTGTCGCGATTTGAAAAAAAATAACTCGAACGAACTACCTACACTCACAGAGTTAATGGTTTGAAAAGAGCTTACACTCGTATCAACATCAATAAACTTTCAAAATTTCCCACTAAATGTAATTATAATTGATAGAATAAATCTTTGATTCGATTGTGATAACCGACAACCTCTAATGCGGTTGTGACAACCTCTAAACCAGGTGTGACAACCACTAATTCGGTTGTGATAACAACTAATGCGTTTTGTCGACATCTACTTCGGTTGCGGCAACCTTTTCTTTGGTTGTGACAACCTCTAAATTGGATTAAGGTTGGTAGAGACTACCGGATATTTTTGTGTGTGCAGGATGGATAAAGCAGACGATAAATGGATGATGCAAATAAATTGATGTATAACTCATAATGCTCGTAGGACATGTGACGCATAAGAAGCCAACAGAGTAACGAAGATCACGTGGGGCGGCTAGAACTGGAACTAGGCCTGTGAATTAATTAAGTTGGACAATTTTTAACACAATTAACTTATGAGTATTTAGTGGTTTCGCATTAATTCGAGTTAAAAGGGCGAAGGAATATAATCCCTACTCTGTCGTTGTTGTGCCCGTAAACAAACTAATTTTTGAAAACGTAAATACCCGTTTGTAGAAGTATCTTTAAATATACGATACATATTATAATCCTTTATATCAGTAGACATTGAATCGAATTACACACAAAGTTATAGAGTATTAATTCTACAGGCATTTGAAAATATCCAACTGCCAACAGAGATGTTCCATTCAGGTGCAAAGTTTGAACAAAATCAAGTACATTTTCATTTATATACATAGTATTTGACCTATTCTTACATCAATCAAAATCATGCTGACATAAAAAAAATATATTCACTACATTCTAGAGGTAGAAATTGGTGGGGATTTCATCAGATTTTAATATTTACGAACCGACTGCAACAACGTCTCTAATTAGGTAGATCTTTATTAGTTATTTACCGACATAATTACTTTTGTAAATAATATTTTACTCGTATATATAATTTATAACTGAAAAATTCAGTTTTAAGCTAAAATGGACACATATAAAAAAGGTCGCAACCTTAGAGAAACTCAAGTTTGTCTTTGTAATTTCTGGCATGAATATAATAATTGTATCACACAACTAGCCTACAAGTGGCTTAAATCTATGCCCAGCTTTGGGTCTTGAAGCGAGTTACTACTGCATCGAATCCTTTTCTCAACCAAACCGAAGCTAACATATTCAATTATTTTGTAGTTTTCAAGAACTGAATTTGTGTTCTACATGTAAATTTTGTCAATTGTTGTAGCGATGGTATCTGACATTGGAAACTGAACTCAATTATAATTTAGTAACTAGGTATTATATACTTTTTTAAACAATCATTAATTTAGTATTTCATTTCATGTTGTTCAAATTCTTTCTTGACAAATATTGCTCAAGAGGCGGTACCATCGATTTGTGAGGAACATTTTTTTTTTGTAACTATTAGCTATGATGTAATGTACAATCATATTTACGAGAATCACCACATTGCAGTCAGGGAAATCACTGAAATATTTAAGTAATTAAAGCAAGTCTCATTACCTAGTAAAAATATACCCCAATATTGAATCGCGTCAATCAAATTAATTCGAAATATTTTGACATAAAAGTGAAACGGCAAAAGGAAAACAGATGTATTAGAAATAATAAGTGTTTATGGGTTTGCTGGATCCAAAAAGAATTTGCAAAGAGCTATTAATAAAGCCAAACGCTTTGTTGCATCTCTACTGAGATACGCTGAAATAAATATTTACAACCATATTTTATTCATTGGGTAAATGATTAAATATAAATAAAATAAAATTGTTTCCCAGTACATCCCATGAATGAATTGGTGAGAGCTTCTCACAACCAGTGAGCTGTGCGCTTTCTAGTTTTATACTCACTGATTGGGACCTACAGTATTTACACCGATTCCTAACGGTATTTTGAGAAGCTTTTTCAAGGTTAAATACTCGATAGTGTCGCCGTCACTTAGCGAGGTGACCGTCGCCGGAAGAAATCTAAGGTGGTCACAGCAGGGATCGAACCCAGGGTCTCATGTACAAGAAGTGCATACATTTACCATTGCACCACCGACCACGGAAAAATGATTAATACATTAAAAAATTTCGAGACAGTAGTTAGGCATCTGATGATGAACTTGGTATGGAGTTCTAAAGTATACACTCAAAATCTGTATTTTTCTGTTGACTGAATGCAAATATAACGTATTTGTTGCTTGTCCCAAATATAGCATACTCGTGTCCAAATATATTGTATTTGCAACTCAATATTACATGTTCAAGACACAATAATTAATAGGTTATAACATATGTTTTTGTGACCCAAATTCGGCTTTGTTTGTTGAAAACAAAAACGTGACAGAAAACAAAGAAGCAAAAAGCAGCAGATCTTGAGTTCATGAAAACAATGCGTGCAAATGTATACATGGTTCCTGAGTGATATGTTATTCCCACAAAACCAACCTCTTTCACTTAAGAAAAATGTTTCTGACCTTCCATGCTCAAACCGGCTATACAATAAATTCTAAGAATAATTCTGTAAAAAGTATGTCCTTTTAACGACAGTTTATGTACTTTCTGATGCACTATGCACTTCTGTGTACACATTATATCGTTTCGGAAACATTTAATGTATTTCTTGAAACGTATTAACAGCTCTTGCTAAATATCTGGCACACTTTTTGGTACACCCGATGCAGCGATTTTGTATACGTTACGAATAGTGTATTCAAAAAACCGGTTTTTCCAAAATGTCGGTTTTCGGTTTCTTTGAATATTCCGATTTTGGCGAAACGGTTTTCGGTTTAAACCGAGGTGTAGAAACCGGTTAATAACCGGTTTCGGTTTTTATGACAAAATGGACAACTATGCGTTTTATAAACATCGTTTATTTATAATTCGTCTCTTTGAATTTTAATATCGACTGTGGAGTACATAGCCCCGAAATTGCTTGACAAGATACCTTTTAGAACCGGTGTCAAACTGCAGGTCCCAATCAAAGTGTGTGAGCCTATTCCTTCATGGGATGTCATGGGAAACTAAATTCGAAATTTAATTTCGCTTAAAAAAAGATAATAATGGAAATTTTTTTCAAAATTATGATTTTATTGGTTATCTATTCAATTTGTTTCGTGTTTTAAGGTCTCAAAGGACTCGGGATTGTTTGCGTAACACTTATATTTTACGGCGTTCCAGAGATAATAGTTCAACGGGGTCAAATCGCTAATGGACTTCCAGGTTTAGGCTGATTATCGTTGAGTCGTTGAGCATAGCACGATAATGCTCGTCATTTACGGTTATGGCGGCTCCTTGCCCATTTTCGAAGAAAATTGGGCCTATAATGCCGCCTGGCCAAAAACGTGGATACATCGGATTCTCCTCGACGACGTGTGGATATTCCGAGCCCCAAATGCGACAATTTTGTTTGGTAATTAAATCCCTGAGGTGAAAATGAGCTTCATTGGGAAACATGATTTTTCCGTAAAACGCTCAAAATTTTGCGAAAAGAAGTGCGAGAAATGTTCAGTACTACGAACGGTGGCGAGTTGATGTTGACGGCTGATCAAATACACTTTCAGCTAAAGCGGCAATAATTTCCGTCACTTAGGGTGACGGAAGTAAAGAGAAACGAAGAATCAAATTGAAGAATCACTTAACAAAAAAGCTTTCCCTACACGCTGAAGAAAAAGGCTCATGTAACATTATGCAGGAACCATTTATATGTTTGAAACATCCATATACTTACGTGCAATCATGGTTCTCTTGAATCGAAGTTCTGCTGTTTTTTTGTTGTCTCTCACGTTTTTCTTTTTAGCAGTTTTCAATAAACAAAGCCATATTTGGGTCACAAAAATATATATAATCATTGTGTATCCAACATGTAATATTGATAAGCAAACACAATGTGTATGGTCACAAGTATTATCGGAATCTAGACTTCAGAGGACCTAGGGAATATCGAGTTCACGGGTCCCTAAGCAATATCGGTGGTTCCACTCATAAAAATCCCGATATTAGTTGTATCTATTGTATGCAACATTGAAGGCAACATAGTTGCGTTTAAGTGATTCTTTAAATTTTTCCTGTATTCTTCTCTTCGCCTCTGTCATTCCTCTTTGTATCCACTAATTGTATTTAGTCTACTTTAAATGATCTATTTTAAAACGATCTATTTAAAAATAGTAGTAAACGATGATAATAAAATAGCACTACAGAAAAATAAAAAGACGTCCACACCATCAATTGGACAAACTTCGCTTCCCAGACCACACTTCCTTATCACCGCTTTAATGTTCCAATTTCGAACTCATTTCCAAAATTTCATAGTTCCAGTTACATGTTTTTGGTGGTGTTTGATTTCATGCCAGTTATTTGTCTTAATTACATTTTGGAGTTTGTTCGCGGCTACTTATAAAATAATTTCCAAAATGGCATGATGCAGTTATAACTATTTGATCAGTAGTGTACTAACAGATTCTCCTCCGCCTCCAACAGAAGTCCACAAAATAATAAGTCGATCTGTTAAGTATAATTACATAGAACTTTCTATTTTCTAAAATTATTTTCTTTGTCAACTACGGGATGAAAAATTTTGTCTTTTTCTGTTGTTTGGATGCAAATATAACGTGTTTGCAGCCTGTTGCAAATATAGAATACTTGTGTCCAAACATATTGTGTTTGCTATTCAATGTAACATTTGTGGGACACAATGATTAATTAGTTGTAATATATGTATTTGTAACCCAAATGTGGATTTATTTGTTGAAAACCGCTGAAAACAAAAAAGTGACCGACAGTAAAGAAACAAAAAGCAGCAGATCTTCTATTCACGAAAACAATGCTTGCAAGCATGTACATACTTCCTGCAATATGTTGCTGGAGCCGTTATTTTTCAGAGTGTCAGTTTCCAATTAAAATCAGATATTCAAAGCTTAATCCTGTTATGGTTAGTCAATGCTAGGTCATGAATATGAAATTCGACGTCTGTTTGGAAATTTTCAAGGCCACAACTAGTGTTGCCAATTTAGGGTTTTTGATGTAACAAAATTCGAAAATAATTATCAATCTACTAAATGAAATCAACACTAATTCAGTGTTGTTTCAATTTGTTGTCTGTAATTTATGCACAATGTTAGTATATTAAAATACAGCATAAAACACTAACTAGTGATTAGTATTGCAATAATATTAGCACAACGCAATGCTTGTGGTTAAAATAAAAAGCCATAATGATATCTCATCCCGATATTCCACGAGGTGGCTGAAGACGAGACGTGCATAGGTCACTGGCGAACCGATTAGTTCTCTGCAGAAAGGTCCTACCACCCTCCAGTTTAACTTCCTGAATGCCTGTTAGCCGATGGATTACCTGCGGAGGTGTTTAAGGCTGGCGGCGATGGTAACATCGATGTCGTTAAATTTGGTTAGATGCATGGCCAGCGATTGGAGTCTCAGTGTACTACAAACAAAAAAGGTGTGCAGTGTACTAAATTAAAAAAAAAATGTGACCCGAGTCTCTGTGCCAACTATCTTGGAATAAGCCTTTTATCCATAGCGTATAATGTTCTATCAAGTATAATGTGCAAAACACTAAAACCAATTATCGATGACCTGATTGGTACATATCAGTGTGGCTTATGCCTGGAAAATCGACAATTGACCAGATTTTCACGCTACGCCAAATCCTGGAGAAGACCCACGAAAAACAAATCGAAACCTATCATCTACTTTGAGCTTGGTATTCCTGGAAAACTCATACGCATTTGCAGGATGACCTTGACGAACACCAACTCCACAGTGATAGTTGGTAAGGATCTTCCCGAACCGATTAGTTATCTGCGGAAAGGTCCTAAGATCATTCAGTGTAACTTCCTGAATGTCTGGTAGATCCAACTTGGAGTAAGATCCTAGGTATTCTCTCCTACTCATAGATACCCACAGCTTCTGCAGTAATCATTAGCTGAGACTCCAAGTCTAGGCACGTGCCTACCTATTAAACAGTGTGCACTAATCACAGCTACTAGCATAGCGGTATTTTGGCTAGGAATGGATACCAGATTTGGCGTACGATTTAGGTCATAACCTGCCCATACTTGTCTCGCCACTAGATCGTCAAAATTAATTGCAATTCATTCGAATTGAATTGCTGTCTTTGTTATAAAAAAAATGAGTTGCATAACAAAACGAGAGTAATTCTTACCCTACTGTTACCAACACTACACACTGAGAAATCAGTCTATTTTTCGCGTTTTAATGCAAATATAACGTGTGTTTGGAGCTTGTCACAAATATAGTATACTTGTGCCCAAACACATTGTGTTTGCTATGCAATATTACATGTTTGAGAGGCAATGGTTAATATATTAAAATATATGTGTTTATAATCTAAATCCAGCTTTGATTGTGACACAATACAGTTCTGTTTGGCACACCGTTTACTTAATTTTTTTTTGTCGCTATGCTCTGTTGAGAGCAAAAAAATACTGTATTTTTGCACTCTTTCAGTCCGTGATTCATAAATAGTCCTGAATGCATGTGCAGATGAATTGAGTTTTAGTTTCATGCATTCAGTCGTCGTTCGTTCCTATGGGAGGAAACACACGAATTCTTCGACGCACGTATATCGATGGCTAAAAATTAAAAGATCGTAGCTTGTTTTTTTACATATTCTGGTAGGGGACTCTCAAATATAACTTTCGTACAAAAAATATTTTTTAATGTTAACAAACAAAGAATTTTATTTACTAAAAAACTGCGTTTAAAAACAACAACTGCCCCAAATCGCTCCGATAATATTCAGTTTGTTCCTTCTCTTGTAAAGTAACAAAAAATTTATATGCGTATTTTCTATATTAAGCCATCGATATGGATGTTTGCAATGGATGACTTGCAAATATATGAATATTTGGAATGTGTTCTAAACATATATCTACATGGTTCCTGCAGAATGTGTTTGAGAGAATATGTTACAGAGGTGGGGTTTTTTCAGCAAGTAGTATTTTGGCAAAATTAAATCAAATCAAATGAATTACAAATTCAGTTTTCTAACTCAATTGCATTAACTCAAAATTTATTAAATTCAAATTAATTGGAAATCAGTTGCAATTCGTTTTGCCAAATACATGTGTATGAGTTCATTCAAATTTCATTCAATTCGTTTTTTTTTTGTGGTTCTCCATATATTATATTTTCATGTACACAAGTTTATAAACTGTAACTACTTGTGATAGTCCTACCATAGATACCAACAATATAAAAAAAATCCAATGAGTGTTCGAACTCACCTTTTTGCTACACGGTACCTGTTCGATTTCTGTGAACACATTAGTAAATGTTACATTGGAAAATAAAAAACAGCATTCAATTATATGACGACGTTACATTTAAATAATATTAATACTTCAAATTATTTAAAGGCCAGTGCAAGCACATGTGTCATTATTTTGGTGCTTAATACTTTTTGTTTTATTCCCACAAAAAACAAAGAGAATGCAAAGCAAAAGACACATGAACATACATAAGGTAAAACACCCAAAGGCGGATCGTCGCACCATATGCGGATCTTATTACAAGTTGTTCTTCAAAATAAGAAAACCGCCAAAAAATTTTAATTTTTTCTTTACAGAAATATATGAATTCACAGTTTAGTTGTATTTATGTTGGGTAAGTCCCTGATGTGTGAGTGGCGTGGAAGTATTTGTTTTTTACAATTAATTTACCAGTGCCAATGTGATTGTTGCAGATTCAATATTTTTGGCCCCATTGCTTCTGTTTTTCTTAAGCAAACGGTAGAAAGTGAATAGTGATTCGTGATAATATTTGTTACTGCACCGTAAATATTTAAAGCTAAACGTAAGTATATAACATTTATTTAATTAAAAGAAAGTTGAATTTGGCTAGTTAATCGACATTTTTGTCAAAATTAATAGATTACAATAATAAATAATAATAGATTACATTAATAGATTCAATCGAGGATACAATCTAAGCTATGGATGCTCTATTAGATGGAAAACCAGTGCACACAGCTTGCGTTAAATTCAAAGTATCGGAAACTACTTTGTACCGCCATCACAGCCGAAAGTTGAACACAAATATTAAACAAGGTGCATCTATTATCCTAACGAAAGAGCAAGAGGGACATTTATGTACAAGGATAGAACATATGGCGGAAATTGGGTTTCCAATATCCAAAAATCTTCTGTTGGATTCGGTGTAGTTTTTGGTTAAGGGTCTCAAAATTAAAAATACATTTCGAGATGGCAGACCAGGTAAAATCATATTTTTTATAAAAGCAAGGGATCCATTGGTACAATCTGTTTTTAAAATGAAACCATTCTATCAGGAAAAAGATAGCACAATATTTGATCAAGAGTCGCATGCAGGTAAATAAATGAGTCCAAAATCAGAAATTGGTTCGCTGAAATCCAGACATATGCTGAACAAAATGGTTATATAAATATTTTTGGCGAGCCGAACTAGTGTTTAACTGCGACAAAATTGCTTTTTTCCTAAGCCCCAAAGAAAATTTAGTTTTAGTTAAAGAAGGGCAGAAGTCAGTTTTCTCTGTAGTGTGTAATGATGAAAAGGAAAACCTCACTACTCTTGTAATGGGCAACACTAAAGGAACTCTTGGTCTATCAATGGTCGTGTTTTCCTATGAGAGGTTACCACTTTCTGTAGCCAGAAATATGCCAAAAATTAAACTCCATAAAAAATCTGAACTGAACCTTTTACTCCTTCTTCATCTACAAAACGTCGAATGGATCCAGTTCAATAAAGAAATGCTGATAAAAAACAAAAGGAACTTGTTGAAAAAATCGTCTGGAAAAACAAGGAAATATAACTATAATTAAGAAAAATGTAGATAAAATTAATATTAATAAGTACGTACTTATATAGCAAAACTAAATTTTCAGATTCTTCGTTCCGCTTTAAGGTCCAATTAGTCTCGACGGTTGACGGTAGACGTTCTACTCAATATTGCGCGGTTAGTTATGACGGTTAGATGGTAGAAAGACAAAACAAAACAAAAACAACTGATCGAAGAGCATTTGTAGAAAATATAATTTGAATGCATGAGTTTTGTGTTAAACAATAATTATGTCAAATAAAAAAATTAAAAATAAAAAGAAAATTGTGGTTGCCGTGTAATTGTGTATTGCCGCACACAAAATGTCGAAGTAAAAGCAATAACAATAACAGCTGATCGGTCTTGACGGCTGACGGTTGACGGTTGATTCTGCAACCTGCAGAAGTCTACCGTCGTTAACCGTCAATTTTAGTTGTCTCTTTCTAACACATGCAAAATGCAACCCGAACTCAAACAGCTGATCGCTTACCGTCAACCGTCAAGACTAATTGGACCTTTAAGAATTCAAAAAGTCCACTTTGGGAACCTTGGTTTTTTAGGCGATCCGCAATGGGACTATCAAGTTGACTATATATTTTGTTATTGAAAGCATTTATGCAGGAAAAACAAACCAATTTTGACTGAATAATTCTTAATAAAAAATATATAGCATTATTTCATAAAAGAACATTTTACATTTTAACGTATAGTATAATTAACAAAAGAACACAAACCCTTAGTTCGAAAAACGCGATCCCCTTTTGGGTGTTTTACCTTACATTGTTATGTTCGTACATACGCTACACAAGTTCACACAATTTTTGTTGCTCTCTAGCTATCTCATTTGTAATGGGGTTTTCAATAAGAGCGCTACAAAAGTTTTTTTTAAATAAAACAAAACCGGTTTTAGATTCCAATGAAATTCTTTATTCCTGTGAAAGTACGTTCGATGCCATTATGTATGGAACTCGATTTCTTTTGCATGACCACCACGGGCACGTTTGCAGAAGTCCAAACGCTGAACCCAATTTCGACGGTTTTCAAGCATAAATCGGCCGATACTGCTGCAATTTCACGTTCGATATTCGTACGAAGTTCATCAATCGTTGTCCATATTATCCAAGTCCATATTATCCAATTGGGGCCAAAAATATTCGGTTATCATTGAACGGTAGCGATTGGCATTCACAGTAATGTGCCGGTATTGATCATCACGGAAGAAGTACGGCCCAATGACGCCGCCGGCCCATAAACCGCACCAAACCGTAATTTTTTCGGGATGCAATGACGACTCATGGATTACGTGTGGATTGCTGTCTGACCAATAACGCATATTTTGCTTATTGACGAAGCCATTCAGCCAGAAATAAGCCTCATCGCGGAAGATGACTTTCCGATGAAAATCCGAATAATTTTCAAGTTGTTGCTCAGCCCAATTCACGAACATGCGACGCTTATGGTGGCCAAGCGGCTTCACTTCTTGCGTCAATTTGATCTTGTAAGGATGTAGGCCACGATCTTTTCGCAAAATTCGCCACAACGACGTCACAGAGGTGCCCAACGCTTGAGAACGACGTGTGAGAGACACATTTGGGCATTCTTGAACTGAAGCCTCAGCGGCAGCAATATTCTCGGCACTACGGGCACTTCTTTGTCTCACTGGCACGGGAACATTTTGTACTGTGCCTGTGGATTCAAATTTTTCCACTAGACGCTCAATTGTTGATCTGGTAGGACGATTATGACGACCATAAATTGGACGTAGCGCTCTTAAAGTTGAGGCCACTGACTCCAAATTTCGGTAGTAAATTTTAATAATTTCGACTCGTAGTTGGCTGGTATATCTTTCCATGATGAAATGGCAAACCTTACTGAAGAGAAATGTCAAAAGAGCGGTAAAAAATATGGCGTCATTTGATGTCCCTATCAATTTACTTTTGTAGCGTCTCTGTTGAAAAACCCTTATATACGTATAACTACGTCATTATTCTCTTTGCTCTGAGAGTGCTCCGCTGCCACACAAGACATCAGTTACTGCTACATCAGTTTGTGTTATCATTTAGGGGTATGAAAAATAGATTTTGGCCGATTCTGAGATATGCACCCAAAATTTCATACAAATCGGTCCTACAGTTTCGGAGGAGTTTAACGCCAAAAAATCTGTGATCGCAGTCGGACAAACTATGTTTGGATGTGTTCACTTTGTGAGTTAAGTCCCTACCCGCGTCTATAGATGTTAACACATCAAAACGAATGGTCTGGAGACCAGTGTGAAGTGTTGGGATTTCCACTACTTTGCACAAGTCGTGAGCTATGCGCTTTCTGTTTTAAGACCCTTTTTCATGACTATTTACTCGAAAGTGTCGACGGACGTTAACCTTTACACCACCGGACATCTAAAATTTATATTTATGTGAAAAAATGCTATGCTTACAAATTAAGCTGTGTACGCTTTACATAATTTTGTTGATGTTTTTGCAGTAGTTGACAACCTTGATCACAACTGTTTTGTGGGCGTGCCATGGACTGTCATGGCGCATCATCGAAGAGTTGTCAATCTAACACACGAAAAAGAAACGATAATTTTATCAGCAAAACGGTCTACGGAGCCCTAGGCAACTGCCTAGGTTGCCTTTCTGTAAGTCCGACTCTGAGTATACAAGTGTTTGCGACCAAATGCTATATTTGCATCCAAAGACAGATCTTTCAGCAT
The DNA here is from genome assembly GCA_963931995.1 of Phaonia tiefii. Taxonomy (NCBI): domain Eukaryota; kingdom Metazoa; phylum Arthropoda; class Insecta; order Diptera; family Muscidae; genus Phaonia; species Phaonia tiefii. The sequence goes on along the minus strand of OZ008370.1, from coordinate 99,586,636 downwards.
GTAGGGCCTCAAGAAGTCGAGATTCCCCAAGGACCACCTGAAGTCAAATTCTGGCACTGTTTTTAACTTTTATGAACATGCACCGTCGGTGGTGCAATGGTAAGTGTGGGCGCCTCTTGTACATGAGATCCTGGGTTCGAATCGTGCTCTGACCACCTCAAAAAAATTTCTTTCGGCAGCGGTCACCTCGCATAGTGACGGCGACACTATCGAGTATTTAGCCATGAAAAAGCTTCTCAAAACACCGTTCGGAATCGGTGTAAAACTGTAGGTCCCAATCAGTGAGTGAAAACTGGAAAGCACACAGCTCAGTGATTGTGAGAAGCTCTCCCTTGTCCCTTCATGGGATGTAATGGGAAATCATTTATTTTTTTATGTACATTTTGGTAATATTTGTATGCTATGAAAACGTGTTGGTATATTTTCTGTAATATTTCGTACATGTTTTATACTTTTTGGTAACATTTATGTGTTCCTTGGTACATTTGTTGTACACTGGTTGTGCTTTTTGACAAATTTTACTTATTTTTCAAAAATTGTACCTTCTTGAATATAAGGGTGCGAGCAGTGAGTTATTGCTCAATGCACGCGCACGAATACATTGTACAGAAACGAGCTTAATCACGTGCTCTTTTACCCCTCGTTTTCTTGAACGCACTCAAGAGAGCTGGGCTTAAAATTTAAATTTCAAAGGTACTCTGGAGCACGTGCGTTGCCTACAATTACCGACTTGCGAGCCGCAATTTTCGTGCGAAAATATATTACTTGAAACTCGCGAGATATATTATGGGTAGTGGGAGTGACTACCAGCCATGCTCGCGTGATTTTACGATGCCTACAAAAGATTCAAGTTAGAAATTTGACAATTGTTTTGAATTTGAACCATTTAATGCGCCAATTTTGGAAATAATATTGCCTGTACTTATATGCCTTTGTATGATAAAATAAACATTCGCCCTAAGGAGAAATCCCCCCTTATCTATACAATTGAAAATCGCTGAAAATAGTGTTGACATTTTAAGATCAACCCTCCTAAAATCAGTCTTTGTTCTAGCTCCTTTATCGTACCCTGAAATAAGTTACAGTACTCGTATTTCGTGTACCACATACCACTGTACCGAATCCAGATATTTCCCCTCATTTTACATTGGCGTCTGCTGTTGTTACTTCCAAATATTAAATTACATATTCTGACACAATCTAAGAATTGACTCCCCTCAGCACTCCTTGTGAGCTCCCGCAGGATATCAAGATAATTAGCATATGAGTGAATCGTAAGTGAATCGGATGTGGTTCAAATATAAGTAGATTCAAATAAATTGTGAACAACTTCAGAATATTCATACATTCACATGAATATTGTTCTAGAGAATCGTATTAGGTACATTAAACTAAGTGTATAATACGATATGTAAAATACGATATTTAAGACCTTGGGCAAAATGATTACAATGTAAATTAGTTAAATACATATTTATTACAATTTCGAGAGTTTTCTTATAAAGTCATTAATTAAATTAGTATCAAGTACTTAACGAGCGTAATATCACAATACATTAAATGGCACGCATATTGCACTTCCAATCGTTGTAAATATTTAGCATTCACTTCATGTTTCTGAAGGACCCTCACATTGTAATATCCTTCGATGTCCATTGGCTATTTTTATGCATAACCTTCAAATATATTTATAAACATTTAATGAAATTCAATAGGAATAACATCAGAGCAACTTATAACTAATAAAAATTTTAGTTTTGTTAGTTTATTTGAATGTTCATAATTGTTTTAGCAATGAATTTCCTAATGTTTTTTTTATTGATTTGCATAAATAAATATCAACATTGGATGTATTTGCCTACATAACCTTTTCGAATATTTGTACAAAAGTGTCTGCATGCATATGAATCGATATTATGAACGTACACAAATTAATTGCTAGCAATATATATGTATGAAAAGGGTGTTTCATATACAGACTGCAAAATTAAAGGGTTTTTCAACAGAGACGCTACAAAAGTAAATCGATAGGGACAGTAAACGACGCCATATTTTTTCCCTCTCTTTTGACATTTCTCTTCAGTAAGGTTTGCCATTTCATCATGGAAAGATATACGAGCCAACAACGAGTCGAAATTATTAAAATTTACTACCGAAATTTGGAGTCAGTGGCCTCAACTTTAAGAGCGCTACGTCCAATTTATGGTCGCCATAATCGTCCTACCAGATCAACAATTGAGCGTCTAGTGGAAAAATTTGAATCCACCATCACAGTACAAAATGTTCCCGTGCCAGTGAGACAAAGAAGTGCCCGTAGTGTCGAGAGTATTGCTGCCGCTGAGGCTTCAGCTCAAGAATGCCCAAATGTGTCTCTCACACGTCGTTCTCAAGCGTTGGGCATCTCTGTGACGACGTTGTGGCAAATTTTGCGAAAAGATCTTGGCCTACATCCTTATAAGATCAAAGTGACGCGAGAACTGAAGCCGCTTGACCACCATAATGGCTTCGTCAATAAGCAAAATATGCGTTATTGGTCAGACAGCAATCCACACGTTATCCATGAGTCGTCATTGCATCCCGAAAAAATTACGGTTTGGAGAGGTTTATGGGCCGGCGGCGTCATTGGGCCGTACTTCTTCCGTGATGATCAAGACCGGCACATTACTGTGACTACGAATCGCTACCGTTCAATGATAACCGAATATTTTTGGCCCCAATTGGATAATATGGACTTGGAGGACATATGGTTCCAACAGGACGGCGCCACAAGCCACACAGCGAATGCCACAATCAATTTATTGGCAACCAAGTTTGATGAACGTGTTATCTCACGAAATGGCCCAGTCGATTGGCCGCCTCGGTCGTGCGATTTGACGCCGTTATATTATTTCCTGTGGGGCTACGTCAAGTCTATGGTCTATGCCAACAAGCCAGCGACGATTGATGAACTTCGTACGAATATCGAACGTGAAATTGTAGCAGTATCGGCCGATTTATGCTTGAAAACCGTCGAAAATTGGGTTCAGCGTCTGAACTTCTGCAAGCGTGCCCGTGGTGGCCATGCAAAAGAAATCGAGTTCCATACATAATGGCATCGAACGTACTTTCACAGGAATAAAGAATTTCATTGGTATCTAAAAACTAAAAACTTTTGTAGCGCTCTTATTTAAAAACCCGTTACAAAAAATTCAATTCTATCGGCCAATCCTTATTATCCTACAAAAAACCAATGATTTACATTTATTTTTCAGTTTAACTACAGCTAAAAGGGTCCAATTTTCGATAACGCGTTCGACGCGAGTTATCCTAGATTCCAGCGCCTCGATCGTAGCCCTGTTACCCATGTAGACCTTGCTCTGTTTGTTGCCACAAAGTGGTTTAATTTGAATTGCCTATCAAATGCAAATTCAAAAAAATTTAAATACAATTGGCAATTGTACTTATTTTCCAAGCATTTCCTTAATGTCTGGCAGTTTTCGTTATCAGATATTTTATACAGTACTGGTTTATGAATTCGAAAGTACAACGAGGCAATACCTATCGAAGCCACAAACCTCTACATATAACATTTTTTTAAAACATATTTGCCAGCAGTTAAAGAAATTCAAAATAATTCCAAGATTCCCGTGTTTCATGACGTGGTTGCTAAAGATACTATTTAGCATCAATTAGTGGCTTGGGTCATCGATTTGCATATCGTTAGCTAAAATGCAAAAAGGCGTAAGTAACCAAAAATTCAAAATCGAGTTTTTGATTAATTGTTATGAATGCCATTAAAACAACATGTCTTGACAAAATTTTAAACTTCTGCGATCTGTCTGTGTGTTTACGCTTCCGCGATCTGTCTGTGTGTTTACACTTCTGCGATCTGTCTGTGCGTTTACAGTGAAATTAAAAAAAACTTCGTTAAAATACTTATAGTTTTCATTTTACAAAGTTTTTTGCTTCTCCTGTACAAGTATATTTTTGTTAGTTACGCCTTTTTTGCATTTTAGCTAGTGATATCTTTCATTACAACTGGCATCCGATTCCACAACCTGCATCTGTATTGCCTGAGCAAATGGAAATTGTAAATTTTTTAATTGACATTGCGAACAATGGTAAATCTTTTGCAGTTGCATTCGATAATGTAATGCAAATTAAAATCCAAATTAAAAAACACCGTGTATGATAAATTTGAAAGTACTAGCAAAGATGATGGAAATACCACAGATGGTGTATTCGATTATTCACCATTTTCACCAGATGATAAGGACTGTCTCCGTGCGACTACTTTTTACTCGAATACGACGACAAATCACTCAGAAATCAGATTTACTTCGATTCTGTTGTTTAAGTTTGAAAATAAAATATGGATAATAGAAAGGCGTAAAGCTCCATATACTTTTTGGCAATACAAAAAGAAAAAAATCAGGGTTGAATAGTTGTTTGAATAGTTTTAGTTTTCAGGTAAACTTTCCAATTTCCACCATTTCTGCGCCATCTACAAAATTTCCCTTAATCTTCAAATCCGCCACTTATATTTCATGGAATTTCTATCATCTACGACGCAACTACAATCGAAGCCACAACCCTCTACATATAAATCACTTTAAAAACAGAAGTAAAAATAAATTCAAAATAATTAAACGCATTCCCATATTTCATTACAGTTAACACCCGATTCCATAACCTGCATTTGATGGCCTTAGCAAATGGAAATTCAAAATTGTGTAATTGTCATTACACTAAAAACAAAAACCGTTTCCCATTACATCCCATGAAGGGATTGGGGAGAGCTTCTCACAACCAGTGAGCTGTGGGCTTTCAAATTTGTCACTCACTGACTGGGACCTACAGTTTTTACACCGATTCCGAACGGTATTTTGAGAAGCTTTTTTCATGGCTAAATACTCGATAGTGTCGCCGTCACTATGCGAGGTGACCGCCGCCGAAAGAAATGTTTAAGGTGGTCAAGAGCTGCGATCGAACCCAGGATCTCATGTTCAAGAGGCGCGCACACGCACACCCATTGCACCACCGAAGGCCGGCATGAAAATTAAAATCCAATGCTAATTGAGAAATCCAAACACTGCCACAAAGGCAACAGTGTTGAGGTGTGATATGTCATGATATAGGCTGTCAAATTCACCGGTTCGAATGTTGAAATTAACTGCTCACTAACTAAAGTTTTGCATGTGAACCAGTTTTTAGTATTCAAGAACCTCCACAGAAGATTAAATACTTCATTTCACTTACTCTCTGTGATTTGCGTACAGAGCTGAAGTGTCGTTACTTGTTTGAGTGAGAGAAAAACAGACGGAAAAGGGAAATGGGTACACTGAGTTCTTTGTTTTTTGTAAAACGGTCCGAAGACAACAAATGTCTTGTAAAACAAAAGTATTCAAGATCAAAGTTCTCGAATACAGTGTACTCATTAACGCGTACAACGAGTGAAGTAAATTGTTTTGTAAAAGAAAATGTGAGGAGTAGAAACGGACTAAAACAAAAGAGAAAAGTAAAAAAAAAATCAGAAAAGTAATTGCTTTTACTATATTTTTTTAGTGTATATGTACGTTGCTTTCAAAGAGTAGAAAACGATTGGCTTTTAATATTTACAGCAAAGCAACCCCAATCTACAGTTAATAACGAGTGCTCTATGTAAGAGTACGCCGAGTGCATCATGTCTTCTCGAAAACTCTCATTTATCGGTACATTTCTTTTGTTCTCTATGTACTCAAATTAATTAACTGCAGCGGTTACTGTATTCTTGTGCTCTATAAACTTCAGTTTAGTGTAGTCAGAGAAAATGTATTTACGACAGTAACCGAACCGTTTTGGTTGGCTCCACGGTTGCCACAGGGATAATTTTTTAATTACCAGAATTTTCCCCAAAAATTTCCCAAAAATTACCAAATTTCTAAATTTTTTTATTTATTATTTTATTTATGGCCAGTTTCACAGTTCAAAATTCTCCATTTAAATGTACTTTAAATGCCCGATGCTTGTCATTTAATATGAAAATTTTCTGTCAGCTTTTAAATTTAGCTTTTAAATGGAGAGTGTGAAATTCGCCCTTAGTTTCACACTCGTCATTTAAAAGCTCAATTTAAAAGCTCACAGACATTTTTTATATTAAATGACAGGCGTTTCAGTTGTAAAACTGGCCATGAATATTTATTTAACCCTCGGATGGGCAGTAACTCAAATGGGCAGTTACAGACTTTGTCGTCTGGCCAGACTAAAAATGTTATTGCACAATTACAGGTGAACAAGCGGTAGTTATGTTATTTTTTTTAATGTTTATAATCAGAATATGTATATATATATGTATGCTATGTATGTTTGTGCAATATTTACTATTTTACCTAAAAAATACAGTGCAAAAAAAAAATTTTTTATTTTGTTTTTAAGATCAATTTTTTTTTAATTTACCATTTTTTAAGGAGCAGTTTTCTTTATTTTACTACATAATGTTTGTATTTAAGTAATTTGGTTTTATATGTTACTGGTTTGTTCATTTTGAATGTAGTTGTGATACTTGTGATGCACATTTGCGTTTGTGAGGCAAACGGGGTCGTCACATTGTTGGTAACGGAAGTGGGATTTTCGATGCTTGGCAGTTTCGCCAAGACACATAGCGCACGAACCAGGCCTATATACTTGTGGAGGTACCAGAATGGCTATTGGTGGCATCTGGAATGATGTTAAGACATGCAAAAAGGTTTAATATGTGTGCATGAATGGTTTATATATACATACCGCTCCATAGATTTTCAAGGCTTCTTGAATATTAGGAAATCGAGTAATGTTTGGATTTTTAGCGCTCTCTTGCAATACAGGTAATACCAATTGCATACATAATTCAGTAATGAAACTACGTCGTTTGTCACTCTTCTTTTTTGGTTCCAACACGTCGTGACACGCCAACGGCTTACGCCTGGTTGAACGTTTGCACTTATAACCCGTGACCATTTGATCCATGGTATCTACACCGGCTTTGTTTTTGTTATAATCCAAAATTTGCTGAGGCTTAGCTGTATTTTTTGTGTTATCAACTGTATTGGAAGAATGCTCGGTCGAGAGTAACAATACCACCTTTTTCTTCTTGGCAGCATACGAGCACAATATATCAAAATAATGTGCTGTACAATTGGCGGGTGTTGGTTTTATCATGAAGCAATTCATCAGGAATAAAGTGTTTGTTGCATCGAACAGTTCCAACAAGTGATAATGCAACTGACATGAGATTTGAAGCCAAAGGCAAGGTGGTAAAAAAAATTATCGGTGGAGTCTAATTGTAGCCGTCATGAATGACAGACGTCTAGCGCATACCGGTTATGTATTAGAAATTTTCGTGAAAGTTTCGTGTGATAAGCTTTTTGTCAATTTGATTATCTACTTATTTAAGTGCTTCTTGAAGAATATAATCAAGCAGACTAATAAACTAATATATATTTAATAAAATGAGTGAGCATAATGCTCAAAACTCATCATTATTAAATACAGTAACCAAATCAATAGACAATGAAAGAAAAAGAAAACGCGACAACAGCAACAACAACAATATGGAGAGTTCAGCTCGAAGTAAACTACTAAAGAGTAATTATTACTCAGTACTTGACACCGAAGAAGAGTTCGAATGTGATAATGAAACATTATCAACATTTAAAGGTCATAACGACAAACGTCAAACACAAAACACCAACAACTCATCTTCAGCAAATAACATCTCTATACGACCGCCAAATGAAACGGCAACAACAAGCAACAACACTACTCTGAACCAAAATGTTCCCACTACAAATAACAATAACCAAAACAAAAATGAAAAAATTCCACCCATACATATTTTTGGTGTTAACCCCAATGAACTAATTAAATTTATAAAAAATGGTCTAAAAATTGATGACTTCAAAATGAAAGATTTTAGTAACAAATACAACAAAATAATTTTGTTTCTAAACTCAATTGAAAACTATGTTCGTGTTAAATCACAGTTACAGAAGACAAATACAAAATTTTTTACATTCACGCCAAAGTGCATTAAAAACAAAACAATTTTGCTTAAAGGGCTCAGTGCTGATACTGACCCAGACTTAATACTTGCAGAACTTCGAAAACACCAAAACGAACAACTGGAGTTTATAAAAGTTAGTAATTATTACACCAGCAAATCGAAGAAAGAAGGTTATGCTCTTCCTATCTTCTTGGTCCAAATCAGCTCGGACAGCAATACAAACCAGCTAAAATCCATTAGAGGTTTAATACACCGCTGTATCCAGTGGGAACCACTAAAGAAACCCGAAATCCCCCAATGCAGGAAATGCCAAGGGTTCTTCCATAGCGCAGCAAATTGCTATTTACAGAGAAGATGTGTAAAATGTAACGAAGTACATGATATTGGTAAATGTAATTTGTCCAATACAGCTGCAAATGAGCGTGACAAACTTTATTGTGTTCTATGCAATAAATATGGTCATCCTGCCTCATACAAGGGCTGTGAAAAGTATAAAGAATTGCAAAGGAAAATGAGAGAAAAAAGACAGATGTTATCGAATACCAGACACCAAAACTACTCAAAAGTAAATCCTAACATTAGCTATGCAAATATACTGAGAACAAATGGAGTCAATATTAATGATATTCAAAATGTAAATAACTCGAATAACATGGATAACTCATTTATTCTGGACCTTAAAAATTCTATTCAAAATCTATCAAACCAAATTATAAACTTCCAGAAACAACTAGCAATCCAAGCTTCCAGAATAGATACACTATTTTCTTTAATTAATGAGTAATGGATAATTTAAGCACTACAAATCTCTTATATAAAAATTTAAATATTGTTACAATTAATGTTAATTCTATAATAAGTTTAAGCAGAAGATACAACTTGACAAACTTTCTCGAGCAATACAACCCAGATTTAGTTCTTCTGAATGAGACTAAACTTAATATGAGACATAACTTATCTTTCAAAAATTACAATTTTATAAGAAAGGATAGAGTCGGTGCTATAAGAGGAGGAGGTACAGCAATTTTGATTAAAAAAGAAATTAAATTTAGATCATACTCTAATAATACAATAGAAAAGTTTAAATGTTTGGAGACCTGTATTGTTAGGGTACCAATGGCATCAAACAAAAGTATGTATATAATTTCAGCTTATTATCCTTCGTGTAATAATAACAATTTTCTAAAGAACGAAATGCAACTTCTATTTGAAACATTAAAGTTGGACAACCCAAACAACTATTACATATTAGCTGGGGATTTGAATAGTAAGCATGAAGATTGGGGCAACACCGCGACCAATCCTAAGGGAATTATGCTGAAAGATTGGTTAATGAACAATGAAGTTAGGTTTAGATGCAACTTATTATCTTCAGTATCGCCTTCCTATCCACGATGTGGATCCTATCTAGACCTATGTATTACCGACCACAGAATCTGTATACAAAGAGAAAATGCTACTACGAACTGTCTGAAAGTATTGGACTTTGATAGCGACCATAGCGCAGTGCAGATCTTTGCTTCTAGAAACGCCAATAGAGAACCTTTTTTACTTATCGAGGAAGTGCAGAATTCGCACCTTAATTATAAGAAAACGGATTGGGAAAAATTTAAAAGTGCTATTAACAATGCCCTGAATAATGATTCTCTCATTCCCAATGATAGAAATTTGACCAATCTTGAAATAGATGACTACTTAAGAAAGCTGAATGATATATTAACAAATGCTATTGCTAAAACTGTACCCAAACACAAAAGTGAGGACCAAGTAAAAAAGTTTGTCAGGCCTATCATTAGGAAATTGGATAGGGAAAAGAGCAAAATTCTTACATCCATTAAGAAACATAACAGACTAGAGATCATTATCCCGCCAGGAGACCTGATGTTTTTAAAAAATAAATTAAAATTAGTTAGAAAACTCATACAAGATAACTTTATTGAGTCTGCGAGCAAATATTATGAGAAAAAACTTCGGCTTGTTAACCCCAAGGACCCAGCTCAAATGTCAACAGTAATGAAAAAACATTTCAGAAAGCAACACACAACCAAATTAAACACAATAAAAATCAGACAGAATGACATAAATCTTCTAGAAAGAGTTGGAATTGATCCAAGTACATTAGAGATAGAACCCAATTTGAACAAGTATCTTATAAACGATGAAGAACAAATATTGAATGTTATTGGCGCTTACTTGGAAACCGTACACTCACCTAAGAATGTGGACATTGATAATCACATACATAACGAGGTCAACGACTGCTTCACCTGGTTTTTGCAAACTAAAACTGTGCATGAAAACAGTCAAACGACTATTACCAATTTCAGCGAAAATATAAAGGCCAATGAACTGGACATATCTATGACAGAGGAATATTTCATAACTCAAGATGATATATTATATATATTCTCTAAACTGAAGGGAAAATTATCCTCAGGAATAGATAATGTACCCAACATTATTCTAAGGAATATTCCTACAGTATTAATATTTGAGTATTGTACATTGTTTAACAATATGATCAACAATTCATATTTCCCCAAAGACTGGAAAATGGCAAAAGTTGTTGCATTACCGAAAAAGGACAGGGATAATAGCAGTCCTAAGAACTACCGTCCCATTAGTTTGCTTCCGAATATTAGCAAAATTTTCGAAATGTGCGTTAAGAACAGCTTAGTTAAGTTTTGTGACAAATTTAATATTAAAACTGATAACCAGTTTGGGTTTAAATATAAACATTCCACAACTCATGCCATAAATTCATTGGTTTCTAATATAAATTGGAATCTGAATAGGAATTTTTATACTGGAGCTTGCCTCATTGACTTTGAGAAGGCTTTCGATACCATCTGGATCTCAGGTCTAATCTTCAAGCTAATACAATATCATTTCCCGGTTCAATTTGTTATATTACTTTATAACATGATAAATGAAAAGCAATTCGTGGTATGCCACCAAGAAAAAATCAGATCTAATAAATTTAAAATTGTTAATGGCCTACAACAGGGTACTGTGAATGCTCCAATTCTTTTTAATATATATATTAATGACTTATTGAAACAACTCGAAAATATAATAGGCTTTGCTGACGACATCGTAATTTATCATGCCGATGACAAGATAGAAAAAATTAATGCAAATCTGCAAGACAAATTCAATATTGTCGAACGATATGCCACCGACTGGAATATGACAATTAGTACTGATAAATGCGAGTCAATACTTTTCCGGCCTCCAGTGGACAAGTGTAATTATAACATTAGGACAAAGTGGAAACAATTTGGAATAAAATCTTTGATGAATAACAAGACTATTCCTAACAAAGAAGTTGTTAAATATTTAGGCATCTACCTCGATAAATTTTTGTACTTTAATACACATGTGAACATAAAATTAACAAAGGCAAGAAATGCTTTTTTTAATTACAAATCACTTTTCTATTCGAAATTCATCAATCAAAAGGTAAAAGTCCTTATGTATCAATCGTTAGTGCGGCCTATAGTAACATACGGATGCCCAATATGGTTCAACATTTCTCCGTCATATATGGAAAAATTGAGAAAATTCGAAAGAAAATGTTTAAGAGCTTGTACTTTACTATACAGATCTCCATCCAGTAACTTCACTAAATACGTATCTAATAAAGCCTTATATGACTCAGCTCAAATTATTAGAATTGACAATTTTATTATTAAAACAATACGAAACCATATTATAAAATGTACCGAATGCAATGTGAATAATTTAATTATGGCACCTTACTACATAAACGATAATTATATACGTAAATCCTTATCCACAGGTTATGTACCCCCAGAGGCCTTTCTATACCTTGATAGCAAAGGCCTTATACAAAATCGTAATGGCATACCTATCTTCTATCATCTACATAGAAGATGTACCAACAAAACTATTGACAGTAATATGATACTTTATAATGATATTAGATTTGATACTAGCATATCTAAGAGAGATGAATACTCAACAAGATTAATCAATACCAAAAAGTTTTGGTGGATACAAAATTAATATTCTTTCTTTCTTATGTTATTTTACTATTTGATATACTTCTTTATTATAGAAACACATACAGTAATGTTTTTTTAAGCTTTTTCATTACAAATTAAAATTTATATAAAGTAAATTGTACCTTGAATTGTTATCTAGCTTGTAAAAGAAAATCACTTACTTATGTTTATATAATAAATATGCTAGAGTGCTCGATTTAGAGACAGTGTGTATGTAAAATAGACCATATCTTTAATACTATTTGTTTATTTTTAGTAAAAATTAAAAGAAAATCAAAAATTTAAATTAAATAAACGACTACCAAAAAAAAAAAAAAAAAAAAAAAAAAAAAAAATTATCGGTGTAGACAGTACGTCCCAGTGTAGTGATATTTCGAGACCAACTTCCAATTTGCCTGTGTAAATTATCCCTTTCAACGGAAAGTGTGATTTCGCATCGCAAATCCACCAGACTTTAATCCCATATTTCGCGGGTTTGGACGGTATATACTGCGTGAATCTGGTTCAGCCACGGAAAGGGAATAATTGTTCGTCGACTGTGACATTGTCATGGGGTATGTACACACGCTCAAGGTTAGCCATTACCATCATCCAAATATCGTCTAGTTATGTGCGCAGATTTGCTAGTCAATAGACGTTCTGCATGAGTCGCACTGTTGTCAAAACGAATATATCTCGCGATATGTATAAAACGCTTCATTGACATAGTGCCTCCATAGATCGCATGATTGTACGAAGCCCACAATTCCTTTATTGGTTGTTTATTTGAGCCGAAAACACCAGCAAATAGTAGCAAACCAAAATATGCATACATTTCATTTATGTTAGTGGGCGTCCATATCTGAATTTGGCTCGGATTAGCCGCATTCCATTTGCAAGTAGTCTCACGAGTTTTGCGATTTGTCTCTCGAGCAATAATTGGAACAATTTCTGGGGTTATTATTGATCTAAAAAAGCCACAGGATTGGCAACTGTACCAGCGAGAGTGCCATAATTTCAAATCTATATTTGAATTCACAGAATTCAATTCTTTAACAGTTCAAATATTGAAATTATAGCCAACTACAGCAATTTTATTTTGAAAAAGAATTTTTTTCTCAGAAATGTTCTTTCGTCTGGCCAGACGACACAGCTCAAATACGACGTTACTAAGTTTGAAGCAAAAGTTTTTTCTACCAACAGTTACAAAATGATTTAAATTCATTTTATTGTACTGAGCGACTCCGTATTTGAAAATTCACGAAATGGTTTCCGGATTGAGCGCATAGAAAAAAAGTTATTACGATAAAAAGAACGATTTCGTCTGGCCAGACGACATAGTCAAACGGTAGGTTAAAATAATTGGTTACAGAAAATCATATTACATACATATGTACATCAATAAAAATAAATAAATAAATGGTTTCCCATTACATCCCATGAAGGGATCGGGAAGAAGCTTTTCCATCATCATACATCAATAAAAAGATTAAAAAAAACCGAAAGCAGATCACAAAATATGGCATAACAAAACATAATCTTCACTTTCTTTGCATTCAATTGCAATGCAAAATTATTTAGTGCACAATTATTCTAAAACTTTTATATTCAGACCAATCAAACACAAAGAGTTCGATAGTGCGAAAGCGACGAATATACTTGGTTATTTAGTGCGAACGGCGACAAGGGCGTATTTTGGTTAGGCCTATAACCATTCAATTCTCCCAAATAGTGTTGCCACTGCTTCATGTTTTCTTCTATTTGTAACATTTTAGATCTCATTTCGACAAATTTTCTAATAGAAGTATGAAATCAAATGTTTTTCCTTATACTAATTATTTTATTTCAAAAGGATACCAAAATGAATAAAATGTTACCATGTTACCAAGCCGTTTAAATGTTACCAATTTTGGTTGGATATTACCAACTGTGGCAACCGTGGTTGGCTCCACAAAAGTTCTAGTTTTATTTATAAAAATACTCGCTTCAGTGTACCAACTCAAAGAGTGCGGTAGCGTAAGTGGTAAAATGAATGGTTTGATGCAATACTTTGGTAAGTACCGCCTTGTTGTTGGAACCACAGGTCGTCGAGATCACGGGGTTAAATTTCAGGCAGCAAAGAGTACGCAATCATGGGGCAATGACGAGGCCCATTCACAGTATCGTTACAGCCGATACCACTTATAAGCAATATGAACCAGCTGAAAAATCGGTATTTTTTGTTGTTTGCAACGTGTTTGTTGCTTGTCACAAGTATACTATAGTTGTGTCCAATCACAATGTGTTTGCAATTCAACATTACTTGTTGGAGACACAAGAATTAGTAGGCAATAATATATGTTCCTGTGACTCAAATATGTCTTTGTTTCTTGAAAACTGCCGAAAAACGCGTTACAGACACCAAAGAATTAAAAAGACAGCAGATCTTCAATTCGGGCAAACAAGGCTTGCACGTAAGTATATGGATGCTCCAAACATATACATGGTTCCTGCATAATGTTGCAGGGACCGTTTTGTTTTAGTGTGTACCAGCCCTTAAACTACTGTAACGTGACGTCATAGTCCGTCCGTACATAATAGTCTGTACAGTCACCACCGTTACCTAAGCGTACCCAACATCCATCGCTTATACTAAACACCGCGAACAATCACAGTGACTGACAAACACACAAGCTCTGTCGAAGTTGTGTAAATAGTAGCAGCGTACTAGTTTCAATGGCCACACAAGAATGAGGTGCTTTGTTGCAATTCTCATTTACGTCACTTTACGTCACTACAGCTGTGGTACTCAATGTAAGGGTGGACTATACTCACGGTCGGTTTCGAGCGCACAACCAGATAAGATTATACATATGTAGCTCTTATCTGTGACTGGACAGGAGCAATTTTGGATTCGTTCTTTAGTAAAGACGGTGTAAATACATTTCAATACATGGGCTCCGGATCACTGTTGCTACACAGGCATTTCGGCTCACTGTTCCTACACAGGAATTTCGGCTCACTGTTCCTACACAGGGGTTTCGGTTCACTGTTCCTACACAGGGGTTTCGGCTCACTGTTCCTACACAGGAATTTCGGCTCACTGTTCCTACACAGGAATTTCGGCTCACTGGTTCTACACAGGGGTTTCGGTTCACTGTTCCTACACAGGGGCTTCGGCTCACTGTTCCTACACAGGGGCTTCGGCTCACTGTTCCTACAAAGGGGCTTCGGCTCACTGTTCCTACAAAGGGGCTTCGGCTCACTGTTCCTACACAGGGGCTTCGGCTAACTTTTCCTATACAGTAGCTCCGGCTCACTGATCCTACACATATCCCATCCCATCTCACCGGAAATGTAAAGCACATACCGAGCCAGTATCCCGCATATCCGACACCGATCTACATAGCGAATCCGAAAACTCGTGTGTGCAAGACACTGAGTTTCCGATCATCTTAAACTCGACCAGTCCGCAACTTGTCCCCAGAAAAGTATTGATAAGCCAAAACTACTATTCCCAGAAGCGTGTTGTCAAGCCAAGACGATTGCCCCCAGAATAGTGTTGTCAAGCCAAGACAAGTGCTCCCGGAAGAGTGTTGCCAAAGTGTTCTCAAGCTAAAAGGAGCATTTGCAACGAGTGTATCAATTGATGTTATTCCTGTAAATCAAATTACTTTGTAAATTAAAAATCAATAAAGAATCTAAATTCGAACCCACGAAAAGGGTAAACTATTCTGTTCTTATTTCGAAACGTTTGGTGGATCCTAATGAAAGACTCTGGACATGACCGAGCTTAACTCAACCCTCGACAAAACCACGTTACACTACATTGTTTTGTCTGGATGTAATGGTAAGCTATTCAGCCTGTTCGTGTAATCTGCTTATTGACGTAACAATGAAAGCAGAAGTGGGCTTCATAGCTGAAGCAGATTTCGACCGAAAACAGGGATCTTCCAGCCTTTCAAGAGCCCAAATACTGAAACGGAAACGGGCTAAGATTTGCCATGATTAAATATAAATCAATACTAAGCAAAAATACCATAACAGTTAGATCTGTTTTAATATCCCCACTTCATAGGATGTATCTGAGCTTCATGTACCTGCACTGACTAACACCAAATCCTCAGTGGAACAATAATACCCGTGGATGCATTTTATGGTCAGTGGGGTTAATTTTATTGATATTCAGGTATAAAAAATTTTAATAATGCCAATGTTTGATCTTTACTGAATTTCAGTACAACCTGTATGCAATTCACCACAGTAATTGTGGAGCAAACAAATATTTACACTCAACTAAAAAAATCAGACGTTTTTCATTAGATTAGAACTACCTTTTTGTGTCCACTTTGA
Organism: Phaonia tiefii; assembly: GCA_963931995.1. Lineage (NCBI taxonomy): Eukaryota > Metazoa > Arthropoda > Insecta > Diptera > Muscidae > Phaonia > Phaonia tiefii. The sequence goes on along the minus strand of OZ008370.1, from coordinate 99,570,298 downwards.
TGCAGATAAAAGTTATCCTGTAAATTTGGGGAACACGTCGACCTTACCAATTGTGTTTTTGCTTCCGATTCAAAAAAGTTATGTTGGTCCAAAATTTTTAAATTATTTTTAAATTAGTAGATACACTATTTAGTACACACAAATTATATTCGATATAAACACAATTTTAAAGCCATGAAATCAGACTTTCTAACAAAGGAAAACTTAATACAATAACTCAAAATCTGCATGAGATACAGTTCAAGGAAGCCAAAAAAAAGAACTTGCATTTTTTCGATTTTCAAAATTTGAAATTTGTCACCCTTGTTAACTTTTTAATTTTTGGTCACTAATACATGCATTCAAATCTCAGCAATTGTTCCTAAATTAGTATTTTTAATCGATGATAGAATCGCATTGCCAGTAATTTTTCACCGTATGGAATATGAATTCACCTATCCGGTTCATATTTCTGAAAATAATTTATAATAGTTCAATTTTAATTGTCAGAAAACTAGAAAAATATTTTTCAACACATACTAATTTTTGTATTCAGGTGGCAACGATGCACCATCTTGACGCCATGAAATTAAAAATAATTAAATTTTTTGTGTTCTTCTTCCATAAGAAAACACGAACACATTTTTAACGCCTACGTTATATAATAATAATTACGACAAAATATGTCAAAAAACATAGAAATTACAAAACCAAAATTTCTGATTCAACTTTGGAATATTTTAGTTTTTATCCCATTTGTAATCTTAATATCTCCAAATAATATTTGACCCATATTTACAAAATGCTATTTACAGAACTTCAAAATATTCCCAAGTTCAAAGAATTTTGAATTTTGGCCGATGAAAACCTACCCTGAGCCAGTGTAACAAAAACAATAACGTCCACCCTCAGCTTTCTGTCGAGAAACAAAAATCTAGTTTCACAAAGAATCTTATCAGAAGCAGGTAAAACAGCACTGGCAGTATTTGAGAGAAATATGTTCCGGAATCTCGACGGACATCGATAACCGGGATTATTGACGTCGCCTGGTTATAGAACTGTATGAACTATATTCAGGAGTGTGGAATCGGAGTTGGAGTTTAGAAGTCTGAGTTCAGGAAATTTGTCTGGAGTAGGACTGCTTTTTGCAACTGGATGCGACTCCATGTTAATAAAATTATTAAAAATTTCGGAAATAGCTAAACTGCGTACACTAGAATTATTTTTTTCGACAGCAATATGATACAGGATTATTAAATCAGTTATGGTGATCTTTAAACTGGCAACAGTGTCCTTATGTTTGCTCTATTCTTAGAGTAGTCACGGCTCGTAAAACCAAATTTAAATTAATTCTGGTATAACGGCATTACACGAGTGATTAGATTGGTAATATTGTCAATAGGTTCCGAATTAATGAAATAAAATTTGGATAACAGTAAAATGTAAATTTTGAGTCACTCTAATTGTGATCATCCGATTTCCACTGCGTTGTTCTACTTATAGAGGGATCTGTTCTAGTTATAGAAGTATCTAAGAAGTTTGTTTTAACAGGTTTAAAAGTCAATAACCTACAAAAAAAAACTTTAAATATATAAAAAAAAATCTAGGAAAAGCCAAATTGAAGTAGTGCCAAATATCACTAAACACAACAACGAAAACACCGGTCAGTGATGGGCTTGGACGGGCTAGCCGCTGCTTAAGCTGGTGCTTCACAAACATCGAAACGATCGTCGAGCGCATGTGAGTTTACAATTTTTTTTATAAATAGCTAGTAAACAAAATCTAAAAATCTATTCAAGCTAAAGAGTATTATCCTATAATTGTATCGGATATACCAGCATTAGCATTTTACTAATTTCACATATAAAATTGCCTTTTTAATTGTTTGGATACATATAACGTGTTTGTAGCTTGCCGCAAATATAGTAAACTTGTGTCCAAACACATTGTGTTTGCCAATCGATATAACAAGTTTGGGACACAATGATTAATACATGTATTTGTGAACCAAATGTGGATTTGAAAACTGCTGAAACCAATGGTGTCTGTTACAATAAAGAAACAAAAAGAAGCCGATATTCAAATCACGAAAACAATGCTTGCAATCATGTACATGGTTCCTGCTATATGTCTCTGGAGTCGTTATTTGTCAACGTGTAGAACGCGAAGAGAGATACAATTGTTTGTACCACGGGTGACCTTAGCAAAAATCCCTACTGAGAGTTTGGGGGTTATACTTCACCTGTTACCACTAGATTTGCTGGGAGGGCAAAAAGGCTGCAAAGTCGGCAATCCGCCTGGGACATTCTTCGCAGTAAAGTAGAGCCTAGATGATTATGGGCCGATTTTGAGGGATCTGAATATTTCGACAGTAAAAGTCGACTCATATCCTGGACATACAGGACTGGATGGGCCGCATGCCAGATTATAGAAGGTATTTCTCCAATCTAGGTGACAAGAAAGGGTTTGGAGCTTTTTCTAAAGAACTGGACCACTACCAGACCAAAAAAAAATTATTTTTCACTTTTTCCAGCATAACTCCAAGGGACTCCAAATATTTCACTCACAATCTTTGGCCAAATTGGAGCCATGGTAAAGCCCAACAACTTTTGTTGACATATTAATACAATCTAAACGTGTCTAAATAGTTCATACATATCACTTTGTATCTTACAAATGGTAATATTTATGTATATGTCATCATTACTCGAGAACGTCGTGTCAGATTTTGTCCGAATAAATTCAGAAAAATGTACAATTATAATACCTTCAATCTATTCCTATACTTTTTCTCAATGTCATCAACAGTTTCGCAGTTATAAAAGGAAGAATGGTGAAAAAAATATTTTGCAAACTTCAAATTTATTATTATTAAAAAACATGAACTGCAAAGTGTTATTAGTTTATTTTAAATTCACATGACCTATGAACAAAATGAGACACGGATCATACAAATCGATGAACGCGCTTCCCACTTATTCACAATTTAGTGAAGGTATCTCATTTTGTCCAGAATTGTATTACTCATCATATGCAACCCACGCAAAATATTACAATTTGTTCAACTTTACCATGGCTACAATTTGACTAAATTCTGTCAGTGAAAATATTTTGCAATCTCTTGCAGTTATACCGAAAAAGGTGACAAAATATTAAAAAAAAAAGTACAGAAAAATCTAAGAATTGGTAAAAATCGCTTTTTTCAAAAATTTGACTTAAAACAGCCATTTCATGGGTACCCATCAACTCAGTAGAGTTCTATCGGCTCTAACCGATAGAATTTACTAGAACGTTGATACAAAAATTTCATTTCAAAAACTACAACAGTGTAGACACGCGTCTAGACTTGGAATCTGAGCTCATGATTTTTACAGAATGAGAACCCTTTGTCTGAGTAGGAAATAATATCTGGGTCCTACTACACGCTGGAACAGACATTCGGAATGTTAAGCTGTATGATCTTAGGATCGTTCTGCAGAGGACTAATTAGTTCACCAGGGTCCAATGTATATCTTTTCTTCAGCCACATCCTGGAATATGGAGATGAGGTCTCATATGGATTCAACGCCCTTTAAGGATACAGGGTTAGTTTACTGGTTCAACGCTGGGGACGGAATATGACGGTTTTTTCGTTAGTTAACATTTTTTTTTGTTATAAAATTTTTACAGAGCATTTTTTTTTAAACGTGTCATAAAGCCTGTTAAAATATCTTTTGAATGATACCAAGATTATGGAAATCGGTTTAGCCGATTCTGAGTTATTGTAGTTCAAATGGAGCTCTTTTCGACCATTTTCGCGTTTTTTCGAAAACTTTCCCACTGTACCGCGCCTAAAAAATCGCAAAACAGTCATTTCTAAAAATGAAGGTTTGTTTGTATTGATCAAATTTAGCTATGAACAAAATTTCATCGATATCTGAGGGGGTCGGTTTCAATGCAACTCGATTTTTACATGAAATTCATCATTGATGGTTTTTAAAATATTGGTTTTTAAAATATATAAGTATGTATATTCAAGTTTTAATAATTACGGATATAAGTATATACTAGAAAAAATATTTAGGACTTTGAAAGACCCCTTTATGATAAAAAAAAACAAGAAACTCACAGCACTCAATACTGTGGCTTAACTCGAATAGCTTTGGGAATGGCATTAGGAGAAAACTGTCTCTTTTGGAAAATTCACTGTAAGTCTGTCATGTTTTTGAGGTTTTATCCAACAGCTGTCTTAATACTTGGAATATGCGATAATGTAGATAACATTGGTGTTCAAAATTTCAAATATTCTTCAAAATTGTAGTATTTTCTGGAACACAATTTTTCCATCCAAAAGCCCGCAAAATTTATAAAAACAGTGGAAATTGGTATTACTTTTTGTATTAAAAATGTTGCCCATAACCTACTATTGATTTGGGACATATAAATTGTATATTCACTAGATCTCCCAAGTATAGTGGGTTATATTATATTTTACCAGAATCCACATCCTAAATAATTTGCATTTTCTCGTTGTTTGGATGCATATATAACGTGCAAGTGGATTGTCGCAAATATAATACACTTGTGTCCAAACATATTGTGTTTGCTATTCAATATTATATTTTTGGGGCACAATGATTAAAAGGTTTTATATGTATTTGTGACCCCAATGTTGCTATGTTTGTTGAAAACTGCTGAAACCAAAAACGTGACAGATATTAAAGAAACAAAAAGCACCAGATCTCCTATTCACAAAAAAATGTTTACAAACATGTACATGGTTCCTGCAATATATTGCTGGGACCGATAAATTTCAGCATGCGGTATTCTGGACCCATGGATGAATATTAATTAATAAATGGTTAACATTTCAAGATATTTCTTTCAGTTGTCTCACATTAAATTTCCATAAAATTTAAAAATTAAGTCTGTCTGACCTAAATTTTGCATTATTATTTAATTATTAATTAATATATTATTAATTTATTATTCATTAATTATTCCATTAAAAAATTTATTATAGCTAAATTGATTTTAACCTACATTAAAAATTTCTCATTATGCATAGTACTTACATATTAGTTGTTAATGGCAGTGCTATTTTATGTAACATACCTGTAAATAGAAAAAACAAGGAAATAACCAAATTAGTACATTTTGTGGTAAACAAATGGCTGAAAATGTTTTAGTTTTATAATTGACTTTAAAAACTCGTGGCATAAATAAAAATGCGGTCATAATAAAAAATAAACCGATTTATGCGGTTGTTAGCCAACATTTAATTCGCTCAAAGGTTGACCAATAATTGACCTTAAGCTGATTTTGGTCCTCATAAATATAACAAATATGGGGAATGTTTACAACAACGAATGGCAATTACATTGCAACACAACCATACATATATATGTGTGTATTAGGGTGTACTGAAAAACAAGTTTTGGAATTGTTTGGGAGATCTGAAATGATGCGTTATAAAACGCTGTTGAAACTCCAATTTCTGCGAGTACAATTTTGGTCCCAAACGATCATGAAAGACTCACAATCTGGTTATGATTGCCTGACTGGTCAAAAATAAAAAATGTAATTTTTGAGATTTATAGTAATATATTTTACAAAAAATTAACTTCTAGTAACAAAACCCGAAACGATTAAAGCACATATATCCATTAAATTCTGAAGTAACTGTCTTTAAAGTTGAACAATTTATGGATAATTTTCGTAAAAATTAAATTCCTTGACAAATTATCCGTATGAGTAAAATTATTTCAAAGGTTAAATGAAACTAGTTTACTCATATCAGAAAATTTTTTCAGTTTCAATATTAGTAATTTTATAAATTTTATAATGTATCGTATTTTTTGTTTTACCCATTAAAATTATTTACTGCCAACCGTTCTAAGGAAGGAGTGGGTTACTTATGGAATATATTATGAGTACCTGGTGATTTGTAATAGAGGACACGAACCTACTTTCGTCACTAGAAATCGACAATTCTATTTCTGATAACAATTTCTGATTGGAAAGTTTAGGTCGTTCATACAGTCTGAAAAATATGACTTTCTTTGTTGTTTGGATGCAAATATAACTTGTATGTAGATTGTCGCAAATATAGTATACTTGTGTTCAAACACATTGTGTTTGCTATTCAATATAACATGTTTGGGACAGAATGATTAATAGGTTATAATATATCGATGGCTAAAAATGAAAAGGTCGTCTCTTGTTTTTTTTCGAAGTCGAGTTGTATGTATATTCTGGTAGGGAGCTCCAAATATACCTTTCGTACAAGAAATATTTTTTTAATATTAAAAAATCAAGAATTAGTTTTACTATAAAACTGCGTTTCAAAACAAATAGTGTGTCAAATCGCTCCGATTTTATTCAGTTTTACCCTTCTCCTGTGAAGTAATAAAAAATTGAGATACGTCTTTTCTATATTAAGCCATCGATATGTACTTGTGACCCAAATGTGGTTTTGTTGGTTGATAACTGCTGAAAACAAAAATAAAAATAACTGAAAGAAAAAAATATCTTCGATTCTCGAAAACAACGTTTGCAAACATGTACTTGGCAATATGTTGCTGGGGCCGATATTTTACAGCGTGTAGCTTTTCTGACCATCGATGTACTAGTCTTTGCGTAATTGAAGAGCCTCATACTCCTCTCAGTCCGCGCAACATTAGGAAGGCAGACTGTGGAAAGTTTAGCGACACTTTCCAAACAGAGCTGAAGGCAAGGTGCGAACTATCAAGGGCATATAAACAACGGGTTAACGTGTCACATCAGCCCTAAATTGTTAGTCAACGGAGGGGTAAACAGTGACAAGCATGGTGGTCGCCACATCTGATTAGACTGTGGAAGTGCTGTAGACAGCACTTTAATAGTGCAAAGTTAACAAGGGTGCAACAGGACTGGGATAGATATAAAGAAGAACACGAATAGTACAGGCGAGAGTTGAGGAAAGCTAAAAATAAATCAAGGATGGATTTCTGCAAGCTGCATGTGGAAAGCTCAACCGAAACCTCCTGGCCCATTATTATGGTCTATTATTATTATTATTATTATATATTACTATTATTATTACTTTATATTAGATTATATATATTATTGTTATTATATATTATGGCCTATTGGATACATTAGAAAAAATTACAGTCCTTGGACCACGTTCAAAGAGGATTCAGTGGGGGTGCTCGTACCACACTCTTATACCTGATAGATCAGAAGAAATCCGTGAACTTCAATACAGATCGTTCAAAACTTGAAGATAAATTATGGTTTGGTATCTTTGTAATGACCTAGGGATATCATTTGCGATAAGTGCCTGATCACTGTTGCGTCTACCAGGCAAAAATCTTAGCAATTAGATAAGTAGCGGAATGGCTGAGAAGTAATGTTGTGACCAAAGATGGAACCAATATTTTATCTAATAGTCAAGCAGTCATCAAGACCCTGGAACCTGTACGCGTGAATTCGGGAAACCTTTTGTGAATTTTTTAATAAAGTTAAAAATATTCTCAAGTACAGAAATATTTAAAAGGAACGCAAAAAACAATCAGAAATTTATATAAAATTGCTGTGACTCCGCTAGGACTCGAACCATGGACCTCCAGTATCATCCGTTTTGTAGTCAGTGCCACAGTGCCACCTGATTATGTGGTTTGTTTGTGAAAACCAACCCGTTGGTTTTGGGACAAACTCGAACAAATATTATCGATTGTAGAACATGAAGTTGCGGTGTAATGGTTAGTGTGCGCCTCTTGCACTGGGTTCGATCCCTGCCCTGACCACCTTAAATTTCTGTCGGCGGCGGTCATCTCGCATAGTGACGGCGACACTAGCGTGTAATTAGCCAAGAAAAAGCTTCTCAAAAATACCGTTCGGAATCGGTGTAAAAACTGTTAGTCCCAATCAGAGAGAATAAAACTAGAAAGCGCATAGCTCATAGCTTCCTTCATGGGATGTAATGGGAAACCATTTATTTATTTATTTAGAACACGAAGTAAAACAGGTTGATTTACAATCTAAGATGTTCCACAACTGGTTATTTACAATCGAATATTTTGCTGGGTACTTTCATACAGAAGGACCGAAGAAACTTTTTCAACTTAAAATTTGCAAGCTCAAAAATGGTTGCAGGCATATGGTTACTTCACAAGAAGTACTTAAAATGACTCATGAATCTTAGAGGGGTACCCTTTATCCAGTTTCTGGCATTGCTCAATGGACTTGCTCTTTCAATAATATTTGTGTAGACGTCAAATAATGGATGATCAAAAAACACATAAAACACACGCTGAAAAATTTCCCTTTTTTTGTTGTTTGGATGCAAATATAACGTGGTTGTAGCTTGTCGCAAATATATTATACTTGTACCCAAACACATTGTGTTTGCTATTCAATATAACATGTTTGGGGCACAGTGATTAATAGGTTATAATATATGTGACTTTTTTTTATTGAAAACTGCTGAAAACAAAAACGTGACAGACAATAAATTAACAAACAGCAGCAGATCTTCGCCACTAGTGTAGAATATAAAAACGGACCAAAAGACGGAAAAGACCACTCTGGATGCGGCGATAATAAATGCAAAGAACTCAGCGAACACGATACTCTGGCTCAATTAGAATAGTGTTGCGAATAATGGTACCGAAAACTGCTTCTTTAGGAAAACAGTTGTACAACTCATACCACATCACTGTTAATACGTCATTAACAATTTTATTGTGTTAAAGCGAACAGTTTAAAAGCGGAGGAAAATTGTATTTAATTTTTTACAGCCCTTGAGTTCCTACTGACTAGTCATGTGGAAATTGTGTCTTTTTATGTTTTATTAAAATCCTGAATTGAAAACCCGTGGCATAGGGGGGATATCTCGAAAAAAATTGGAAATAATTCAGCCGTTTCTAAGCGGCTGGCACGATGAAGATGAAATTTCGTACAGATAAAGCTGAGGTATTGTGCTAGAACAATTGATACAGTTCCGCTCAATAGGCCCAACTAGAGTCACTCAGTGGCGGCCAAAATTTGACTACATCGGTCATCAACAAAATTTGAATACTTTGAAGTTTGATTATATAGGAAATATATTTTATATATTTGTTACGATTCTAGTTTTGCTCTTATGGTTCTCGAGACATTCGGGAAATAATTTTTTTTTAAATATGTTGCTTGAAAATGCTTGCGGCAGAAGGACTAAAGCGCATCTGGAACATAGCTACAATATGCATAATCTCTCGAACGAAAGCAAAGCAAAATTGGGTTCATCTAAGTCGAAATTTTCGTTCAAAATTTGTACTGAAAAGGTTTGAACAACTTTATGTTTTCATTCGACTTGAAATGACAATATTGTGGAGCCCAAATCAACTCTAAACCACGAATGAAAGCTTTCGTTCGAGATAGAGAAACAGGCTGTAAGTCAATTAATAATTATTCGGAATTAGAGAGAGAACAAAAACAAATATTAATCATCGAAAATCACTTTATTGTTTTTCCAAATATTCCCCATGAAGATTTATACACTTTTGCATGCGTTTGAACCAATTGTCGAAACACTTTTGCCACTTTGATTGAGATATCTCCAAAACATGCATTCTGAATGCTGCAACCGCTTCTTCAGGTGTCGAATAACGTTGACCTCTCAGTTTGTTATTTACGTACGGGAATAAAAAGAAGTCATTCGGTGCCAAGTCAGGACTATACGGCGGATGACCCATCAAATCGATGTTTTGGGTGCTCAAAAATGCAGTTGTTTCAGCCGATGTGTGAGAGCTCGCATTGTCGTGGTGAAGAGTGATCCGTCTTCGGCGGTTGGTTTTCCTGATTTCTTGGAAGACAACAAATGGTTGTGTACCACTCAGAATTCACAGTTCTGCGTTGGTATAGTGGTACGGTTGCGACATGTCCGGGTTTTCCGAAAAAACAGGCGACCATTTGCTTGGAAGTGCTTCAGATTTGGATTGGCTCATCTTGAAACACCCATACAGTTGACTGCTGTTTACTTTCGGGCCCATACGAGTAAATCCAGGATTCATCACCTGTCACGATGTCATAGACGTGTTTTGAAGCACCGCGATCGTATTTTTGGAGCATTTCTTTCGACCAATCGACACGAGCCTTTTTTTGAGCGATTGACAAATTGTGTGGGATCCAACGCGAACAAATTTTTTTTGACAGTGAAATGTTTATGCAATGTTGAATGTATGCTGGTCCCACTAATGCCTAAGGTTGTCTCAATCTCACGATAGGTCACATGACGACCTTGCAAAATCAGTTCGCGCACAGCATCAATGGTTTTCGGAACAACAGCTGATTTTGGACGACCTTCACCAAATTCGTATTGGAATGAACTACGACCACGATTGAATTCACCATACCATCGATAAACACTGGTCCTTGATGGAGCTTCATCGCCAAAAATTGAATTAAGTTCATCCATGCACTGTTGTTGAGTTAATCCACGTCGAAAGTTGTAAAAATAATCGCACGAAAATGTTCACGATTTAATTCCATTTTGGGTCTTTTAAGTTACTGTAAATAACACAAACGTTGTTTACGTTCTGGGTACGCATAACCTCAAAAATGTCCAACTTTACGATAGAGCTGTCAGTTGCCAGATTGCAACACTAGGGTTGCCAAATCCCGAAATATAAAATTCAACCCTCGTATTTATTCCGCATATGGCGAAAGCTGTGTGAAAGATAGGAAACTGTGGTATGTATAAAATTAATCGAAATTTGGCTGTATTTCAAACACATATAAACACTTAATATGTATGTTTAGAAACAAATTAATCTAATATTGATACAAATGTGGTGACATCTTTTTGCTTTGATTTTTAAATGCATGTGTCATTTCCTCAAAGAAACATTGATTTCAACGTTTGTTATCTTATTTTACAACATATGTTTTGACATTAGTGCAATACATTTTGCAAAATTAAATTTAAACTTAAACTTTTTCCACCCAAATATCTCGGGAACCATAAGAGCAAAACCAAATATGGTTCAGTGTCTTTTATAGGCTATTAGTAGCGCTACAAATATATAATAAAATATTCCCAATAAAAGCTAAAATCATATCTTTACAAGGGTTCAACTCTTATTATGAACGAGGTAGTTAACTTTGACTCCTATTGTGCGACACCAGTGGGGTTAAAGCACTCCAACTTCCGAATGTATATAGCACGAGACGTCAGCTATGTCTGTTTGAAATTTAATCGTGATCAGACCAGAAATTTTTGAGAAATTCCCCTCTGTGCTGTGCATTCTTTCATTCAATAAAGAATAAAGAAATTATAAAATTAGTTTCAAGCCTCTGTTCTAATTGTAGGACTATCAGGGCGAATTTCATTCTCGTCATTTAAAAGCTCACCGAAAATGTTCATATTAAATGACGTTGAAATGACAAACATCGGGCATTTAACCCTGCTGTTAGATTAGGACCATTTGGTCCAAATTTTTTCTGTTTTCCCTTGTAACTTTGGAACGGTGATATATACTGACTAAATTTTTCTGCTAATGGGGTCTTTTAATAAAACAATGTTATGTGCGAAAATTAAATTTTCTAACTTTATTCAGGACTGAGAAAAATACAAAATGACGAATCTTAGATTAGAGGACCATTTGGTCAATAGTACATTTTTTCATTACCAAGCGAATGTAAATTCATGTCAAATATTTAGAAGATGTTTTTGATATGTCAAATACTTGCTTTAGAAATTATTGAACCAAAATAGTTACAAAGGATAAGATAAAATTATTATTTTGGATGAAAATTCCAGTATGGACCAAATGGTCCCTCAATCTAAGATTCGTAAGTTTTTTCATTACCAAGCGAATGTAAATTCATGTCAAATATTTAGAAGATGTTTTTGATATGTTAGTGGATGTTTTTGATATGTCAAATACTTGCTTTAGAAATTTTTGAACCAAAATAGTTACAAAGAATAAGATAAAATTATTATTTTGGATGAAAATTGCAGTATGGACCAAATGGTCCCTCAATCTAAGATTCGTAAGTTTTTTCTAATCTAACAGCAGGGTTAAAGTCCATTTAAATGGAGAATTTTAGACTGTGAAACTGGACATAAATGACAAAGTCCATTTAAATTGGGAAATTTCACCGGTGAAACTGGGCATAAGTGTCTATAATTCTCAACAATGCAGACTGTAGCAATGACATTTCGACACAACCTTCATTTTTTCCTATTGCCGGTCACGTCGGCATTTAACGACGTTTTTATCAAGTTTCACGGCTTTTGAAAAATTGTTACTTCTGCTTATATGCATTTCAGGTTAGGTTAGAGCAGTGGTTGGCAAACCCCAACGCACGTACACAAACATATTATGTTCTTGTGTGCGGTCGCAAACGTACAGGCATAGACTGATGCTTCGAATCAAGCATAGGTGTTGTGTACATGTGAGTTGTCGATCATGTGTGTGTGTGAAAAATACGATTATTGTCTGCCTCGCGAGGATATGGGCTAGTTACCACTGGGGTAGAGTGACCGTGAGTTCCTCCCACGGAAGCTAAGCCAAGTAGCAGTGATGCCATTTTGAATAGCCAAGTTGCCCTGAAGTATATGCCCAGTGAGTATAAAACTAAAAAGCGCACAGCTCACTGGTTGTGAGAAGCTCTCCCCAATTCCTTCATGGGATGTAATGGGAGACCATTTTTTTTTTTTTTTAAGTTTCCCTGAAAGAAAATAAAGAAAAAATGTGCCAATAATAGATTGAGGTTACCCACTTGTACCCAATTAGTACTGATCAAATATTTTAGAAGTAGACTGAGTTCAATACTCCCCAGTTCCTGTATTGCGTCAAAATAGGGCTTTTGTAAAGTTGTCCTCCTTAGATTTGCTAAGACCGGGCACTGTAGGAGATAGTGTTCGGGTTTCTGCCATAAGTCGGTCGCCGCAAATACGACAGTAACGCCTGGGTTGTATTTCAATGTTAGCAGCATGTGTACCAATTGTCCAGGGATCGTCTATAACAGTAGCTCTCTTGCGGCACATATCTAGGCCATATGACCGTGATATGCGACCGCTGGTGAGGCATATCCAGTTTCTGTCTAGCTCCTGTCACGTTACCTACCACTCTTAGAAGGCTTTCAGTCACGCTTCATCCGTCGGCATTTCCACTTGAACCTATCCTGGCTAGTTCATCCGCGCCGGCGTTTCCGGATATATTCGTATTACCCGGAACCCATACTACGGAAAGTTTTGGCGTGGCGCCGGTATAAGCTATTCTCTACTTAGTATAGACCACTTATCGCCGCTTGGCAGTCCGAGAAGCTTTGCACACTCTTCCCTACTATAGCGTGATTTCACAAATGACGGCACGCCTCCAATATTACCACTACTTCCGCTTGGAAGATACTGCTAAACACAGGCAGACCTATTGATAGCGTTATACCCAGTGACTTAGAGTAAACCCCAGATCCCACTCCGCTATCCATCTTAGATCCATCCGTAAAAATGTCTATGTCAACATCCTGCAATGGTGAGTGCTTCCAATCTTCTCTATGCGGTATGACTGTTCTGAAGTTATTCCGGAAGATCAACTCTGAACTAGCATAGACCGTTCTTTCAGAATCAGAATCCTACTATGCCCATAGCTTCATTGGGTCAAACAGTTGAGCTCCCTAAGCCGCAAAGCACTCTTTGCCGCTACGCTCATAGCAAAGTGTTTAGAAAAATGGTATCCCATGAAGGAATTGAGGAGAGCTTCTCACAATCAGTGAACTGTGCGCTTTTCTAGTTGTATACCCACTGATTGAGACCTACAGTTTTATGCCGGTTCCGAACGGTATTTTGAGAAGCTTTTTCATGGCTAGATACTCGATAGTGTCGCCTTCACTAAGCGAGGTGACCGCCGCCGAAAGAAAGTTAAGTTGGTCAGAGCAGGGATCGAACTCAGGATCGCATGTAAAGAGGCGCGCACACTATCATTGCACCACCGGCGGCCACAAACTGTTCAATCGGAAGTAAATTCATCATCGTATTGAGAGCAGCATAGGTGCACTTTCATAATGCCCTTGCACCCCAATGCAAGCTGTTCTCTGCACTGTTGACAGTATTTTATCTTTCTCCAAATACGTCATATGGCAGAACGGGTCTAACCACATATACATCCATCTTCAGGTTTAGGTCAGCACCAGTTACCAGGATGTTTAGCAGCTTTCAATTGCCAAAAATATACAATAAAATTACCTTAGTTTTACAACTCCCAGATTCTTTGAAAAAGGATATTTTTTCCCACAAAAAAAAGTTTATTTATAGCTCGATATATTTAGTCCACCGTTTTTCCACGTTTTTGTGTCTCTTCCAAGTAATAGGTTTTCTCAAGGTCCTCATGGCATCTTCAATAGAACCAAACCTCTTACCGCCCAGCCATTTCACAGGTTTGGAAATAGAAGTAGTTAGGTTGGGTTACGTTTTAGTGGCAGCTGAAGAACGACTCACCTAAACTTATTAGTCCATTGTAACACGACAGGCTAACGAGATTATGCGTTAGCCTCGTTGGAGAACCATTTCGTCGAAGCCCAAGTTCTTGTCCACGTTTATCTGAGATAATTCTCTCAGTTACCTAAGTAGGTAGGATCCCATAGTACACATCCTCCTGCCGGCTAGTGCTGGACATGTGCAAAGAAGACGTTCAGTGAACCCTTCCTCTTCGTTACATCAAGTCATTTACCCTGACCTTTAATCTCGACGCATGTCTACCAATCAGACAGTGTCCCGTCAAAACTGAAACAACCATTTTTATCTTGGGCCATCCTAAAGACAGAAGCTTCATGGATCTCTTTATATCAACTATGGGCCAGATTTGTCTAGAGCGTACATAGTCTGTGTCACACGTCCACCTCTCCTGCATCATAGTGTACAAACGTTCTTGCGGGATACGCTTGCACGTCGCTGGGGGCATGGCAATACCTGTCTGCAAATATAACATGTGTTTGGAGGATTGTCGCACATATAATATACTTGTGCCCAAGCGCATTATGTTTGCTATTCAATATTACATGTTGGAGACACAATGATTTATATGTTATAACATATGTGTTTGTGACCCAAACATATCTGTGTTTGTGATACAAATTCAGCCGTGTTTGTTGCATTGTTTATGCTCTTGTTTTTCAGCCTGTAGTCTGGCTAGCTCGTCCACTCTGCTGTTACCCGGAATGTACCTGAGCCTTGGCTCCCACATGAGGTGAATATCGTACTGCTGGGCTACCTCGTTAAGAAATCTGTGGCAGTCCTGGGGATATGTTGAATTCAGAAATACTGATTCCAGGAACTTGATGAACGCCTGACTGTCAGAGACGATATTGACCCCAAAACCTGCCCGAATATTATGCCTCACTTCACCCGTCAATTCTTTCATAGCAAAAATGTCAGCCTGTTACCAACTACAATGATCAGGTAATCTGCGGGAAAGACACAACCCCAGTTCCCTAGAGTAGACCCCGTAACATATACAATCATTCATTTTCGAATTGTCCGTGTAGAACCACTACCACTAACTCCTTTGTTCCGCTTTCGAGCAGAAGACAAATGCCGGAATATTGGGAGTACCTCCCATATCCCATTGTGAGACTTGACTTAGCCTGATGGCGAACATGAACGCTATCTGCCTGCCGATAATGTCTACCGGCAACAAGTATAACATAACATTCTGTGCATCAGTGGAAGTGGTGCGTAGAGCACCCGTGATGCATATCCGTGTAGAACCACTACTACCAACTCCTTTATTCCGCTTTCGAGCAGAAGACAAATGCCGGAATATTGGGAGTACCTCCCGGCAATGTGCCATATTCCATTGTGAGACTTGACTTAGCCTGATGGCGAGCATGAACGATATCTGCCTGCCGATAACGTCTACCGGCAACAAGTACAACATAACATTCAGTACATCAGTGGAAGTGGTCCGCAGAGCACCCGTGATGCATATCGTAGCCATTTTCTGAACCTTAGTCAGTAGTGCACAATAGGTGGAGTTCACAAGCACCTGCCACCACACGATAACCCCATAAAGCATTATCGGTCCCACCATCGCTGTGTAGAACCAGTGAACAATCTTCGGAGAAAGGACCCAGTTACAACCTATAGCCCTCTTACAGGGATATTATCGGCATTTTCCACTATGTTGGGTCTGTAACTAAGATTACTATCCAAAGTAACACCCAGGAATTTGGCACACTCTACAAACTTAATTTCAGAAGCATTCAGTGAAATGTTCCGCGGTAGATATATTACACCTGCGGGTTAAAAGGACCAGCTCGATCTTGGCCGGGTTTATATCTAGGCCAAATTCGTCCCTCCATCCGTTCAAATTCTTTAAGATACCTTGGAGAATACCCGTTAGGGCACTGGGATACTTACCCCTTGCAGCTATTGCCACATCGTAGGCACAAACAGCAATGTTAGCATACGAATTTTCGAGACCGAAACCCCCTTCTTGACGTGTGCCTCTGTTGAGGTCGGGGTGTCCAATTCGGCTGTGATAGGCCTGCTGGCGAGCATTTGCTATACAAGCCACTTAAAATCCTCGTTCACCTTAAGGGCCGATAGCGCAAACTATATCGCATTAGGAGTGATATTATTGAACGCACCCTCAATGTCAAGAATGGCTATAAACGGAAAAAAGTAGATTCTTATTGCTAAATCTGGAGAATATAGCGGTTAAGGTAGTAATTTGTAGCCCAGTTTATATATTTTTGGTATGTCAACTGCACACGTATGCGCCGGTGGAAGTGCACTTATCATTGTCGAAGATCACTTATCTCTTCTCCAAATGGTGTCGTTTTTACTTCCAATCAATGTTGAATCTGTCCAACAGCTGTGAATAATATCACGATTCAAGGTAATCGATGTAAATTACACAGCATGCATCCAAAAACTGTCTCAATGACCTTTTTGGACTGTTCCTTGCTTTTTGGTGTGTTGTGAATAGAGTGCCCAAAAAAACCGTAATTTTTTACAAACCGGTTGCCGGTTTAAATGCCAAATCATTTTTTCAAGAAATAGCTTTTCTGCTTTTAATTTGCCAATAACCGGTGAAACCTGTTTTTTCGGTTTTCTGTTTTAAATTAAACTACACATGTAGCACTTGTCATACAGTTGTACAGCGACCATTTCATACACTTCAAAAAAAAATGGTGTCACATAGCATCCCATGAAGGCATTGGAGAGAGCTTCTCACAATCAGTGAGCTGTGCGCTTTCTAGTTTTACACTCACTGATTGGGGCCTAAAGTTTTACACCGATTCCGAACGATATTTTGAGATGCTTGTTCATGGCTAAGTACTCGATAGTGTCGCCATCACTAAGAGAGGTGACCGTCGTCGAAAGAAATGTAAGGTGGTCTGAGCATTGCACCACCGACGGTCATACACTTATTCGTGTTTAAAATTCGAAAATTTCACTGCTCTTTTTAAATATGACAATCACATTTTTATTTTAAATTCAAATCAAATTCAATTGAATGTTTAATATAAGATTTAAAAGTTTTATTCAAATTCATATTAAACTGATTTAAATTCGAAAATCATATACAAATTTGTTTCAAACATTTACTTATAAAATAATTTAAATTTTGCAATTAGGGGAAAAAAATATTTGAAAAACTTACAGCCAAAGTCACAAACAGCTGATTTGGGAGCCACTAACAAGCAAACGAAAACATATACAATTCAGTACAAAATCGGACCGCACTTACACCCTCTCCTACAAAATCCAAACTAACGAAGCCAGTCACTCACTTTCGTTTCAAAAAGCGAGTCACTATCTTTCGACTTGTCGTTCGCATTGTTTTACGTGTGTTTGTGTGGTTGTTGTTCAAAGCAATAACATAAAGTTGACGTTCGCCATTTAATTTCGGAGCGAGAGAGATGAGTACGAGGAACCAGTATCTGCAGGTGCCGCAAAGTTGATGTCTTTCTGCTGAAATGGAAATATATTTTAATAACAAATTTATTATAATGACATTATTTTCTGTCCATTGTGTTCCTTCCATTGAATTCTATGTAAATTGTTTTTGTTTCAAGCTTTTATTTGATTTCCAGCTATGTGACAACCAAAGGACAAGTAACTGGTTTTGACATTTTTGTTCGCATAGATGACAGCGAAAATAGTTAGTGGCTTCCGATTTTGCAAACACACATACATTTAAAGCCTGGGATAAGAACGAAAGTGAGTGACTGGCTTTCGTTCGCTTAGGTTTTCTTTCGAGATCGTGACTTTGGCTGTTAATTAATTCTTATCTTGAAATTGGTATAAAAAAAATGTTTGAAAATACCATTTAAAACTTATTGAAGCATAAAATCATAATTTCAAATAGAACTCATGTTTCTTAATTCCAAAAAATCATTAAAACTCGAAAATCATATAGTAATTTATTATGAAATTGTTTAAAGGAATTTAACAACAATTGAGTAATACTAAAAATTAAACAAAACGAGAAATTAAACATTTTCTTGTCCATGTTCGAGAATCTTATTAAGCTATTTCAAGAACAAATCCCTTCAAGTTCGGTTAATATTGTAAAAAAAAAATGCATTCCACTTAGTTTAAACTCATAATAGCACTCGAAAACTCGAGGTCAGGCTGTGTTAATAATGAGTAGTAATACCTTTGCATACTTTTTGGTTGTAAGGAGTGTAACGAATTCACCACGGAAAATAAATTCTCGACGGAATATTTGAATCTTCCAATACGGATGATTGGATATCGATGAAAATACATTTAGACGTTTTTATAGCTTTCTCTACAAGAAGGTTGAAGAATTTGCTAAATATACACAGAATATTCTGGAATATATCGATATTCTGGAAGACCCAGTCAATTTCTGAAAGAAACAGGATGGAGCTCTATAACTGATGTACTACAAACGGATATGTACATAAATAGGTCACTCACTAGTTAGATTTTAGACATTATGACATTCTCTATAAGGAGATTACTGAATTACCAGTACATAAGTTTCAGTCGGGTGCACCGACTTAATCATACCCTCACTCTAAGTCATCCATTGCGTGGGAGTTCTGTTAAATAACAAAGCCCATACTCAAAAGTGACCATATTCTATAGCAGATTGGCATACCCAAATAGTTAGTCTCCCTCCGAATATGTATATACGAGGTACAAAAATGGGCATGGCAAGTTGTTGCCGAAATTTTGATCAATACCAAATTTTATTAAGATAGGTTATGATATGTTGGAGATATCGAGACGGCAAACTGCAAATACGCCCAACTTTTGTATGGGAGGTACGTAACTGGGCGTGGCAAAATAGTCAATTTTTAATTATACAGTAGCTTTTAGCAAAATATTGCCTAGTACCGAATTTTATTAAGATCGGTTGTCGTTCACGAGACTTATCGTGTCGATCAACCGGTCATCCGCCCAACTTTTATATGGGAGGTACCAGAGAGTTTTAGGAGAGTTTTATTTGACTAAATATTGACTAGTGCAAATTTTCATAAAGATTGGTTCGGTTTTGCGGGACTTATCGTGCTGATCAACCAGATGGCCAAACAACTTTTATATGGGAGGTACCAAAATGGGCGTGGCAAAATCACCCTTGTTTTAGTCGGTGATTGGCGTTTGATAACGTGAAGCTTTATACCTAATTTCATTAAGGTCGGAAGTGTTTCACGCGATTTATCGGATTGACAAACCGGACGAATACCCTGTTTTGTATGGGAGGTACCAGAATAAGCGTGACAATCTCGTCCATTTCTTCTTGTTGTTCCTATATGTCTTTGTCCGCAATTTTCTCCTTCTCTCCCATTGCGTGTTATCTCATAAACAACATTGCTCCTTTTCGTCTTCTCTACTTTACCTTTCATACGAGTGTATATCAGCTGAGTCAGCTAAAATGCAAAAAGGCGGAACTAACCAAAAATTCAAAATCGAGTTTTTGATTGATTGTTATGAATGCCATAAAACTACATGTCTTGAAAAAATTTTACACTTCTGCGATCAAAAATCTGTCTGTGCGCTTAAAGTGAAATTAGAAAAAGCTTCATTAAAGATATTTATATTTTTCATTTACAAAGTTTTTTCTGCTCCTGTAAAATTATATTTTTGTTACTTACGGCTTTTTGCATTTTAGCTAACGATATGTGCCCGAGTGTATTCTGTGGTTTGTGTGCATATGTTAGATTTGTGTTCGGTATAATTGCATGCAGTTTCTTTTCCTCTGTTAAACCGCGAATATCTTCTGTTGTTGGTGTTGTTTGTGTAGTACTGTCGGATCCCACAATAGGTCTGTTCTTACGTTTTGTGTTGTCAAGTATATTTTCTATCTCTCATCTATAAACTCATCATCACTTAAGAGTTATATTTTATCCATAAGGTTTCTAGCAGTATTAATCTTCTGGTGTGTTGGGTGATTTGAGTTATAGTTAATTAATCTCCCTGATGCAACATTCTCGCTATACCAATTAAACTTTAGCCTTCCATCAAATCTATGTATACAGGTGTCCAAAAAGGGTATACAGTCATCTTTCACGACTTCCAATGTGAACTGAACTTTCCTATGTTGTGAGTTTAGTGTCCGTAGAATATTGTCCTTGATATTCACTATAGCAATGATATCGTCTACATACTTTCGTATGTATTTAATATGTATGTTGACATTGTCAAGTTCGTTTTCGCTGTCGTCCAGAATCCTGTCAAGAACAATGTCCGCTATTGTTGGAGGCAATGGGTTGCCCATAGGCATGCCAAAGGTTTGACTGTACATAGTGTCGTCATATTGGAAGTAGTTATTGTCTCTTAAGAAAAAAAATCGAGTAAATTGCGAAATTCTCCCATCGTTATTCCAGTGTGCATTTTCAAAGTATTCCAATTTTCCATAATTGTCCTCATCGCCTTGTTTACCGGTATGTTCATAAACAAGGAAATAACATCAAACGATGCCAGTATTTCATCGTCCTCTATCTTATAACATATTATAACATGGTACATTGTTTGAGGAGGAAATTGGTCGCAATGGCATATTATCTCTATGGATTTTTGGCAAACCAAATAACCTTGGCGCTGTTGCCGCAACACAATTATATTTCCCCTTGTACAGACTATTTACAATGTTGTTGTCCTCCCCCATCAGTTGTATTGTCGGATCCGTCCTCATAGTCTTGTATGTACTCTTGTCACCTAGAAGATTTTCCATCTTCTGTTGGTAGCCTGCCCTATACACAGCCACTGTGTTCCATTACCCTTACCCTTATCGTTAACTCTCAAAAATTCTCGCGTTCTGTCGTAAGCGTTAAGAATGCATGTATCCTTTTCATTAAACCAACAATTAGTTCGTCGCAAAAGTGTTTCGTTTCTGGTAAAATTTTTTAGCAGCAGCAGTTTCTGCTAAACGTTTTTCATTTCTCGTAAAAGTTTATGTTAAGATTGAAGTTACTATAACTCATTTGTTGCAACAGTTAATAAACAACTATGAACTCAAGCTTGAACTATTATTGACGGAAACTTAATGAAATTGGTTTTCATTTCTCGGAAACTCTTTTTATTTGAGGTTAGATTCACCATATATCGCTCGTTGAAAACTTTTTGCGGTTCTCACAAACGATGGTAGTTACTAATCACAACAAATAGCACCCTACGTATAAAAGAGTCATAACTCAAAATTTAAACATTATCAGCAAAAGCAAAACACTGATTTTGCTAAGTTAAATAAAAAAATTCTTAATAATAAATATATTTAATCGGAATTTTTTGGCGACAGTGAAAAGAAAATGACGACAGATTTTTACAGCCCATATAAATGCTTATTGTTTTTAAGCACATAATGAAAATCAGAAGAATTTGAGTTATGACAACTTTGTAGTCAGGGTGCAAAAAGTTCGTTTGCCGTAATTAATTACAACTGACCAGATTTTCACTTGTAGTCAGGGTGCAAAAAGTTCGTTTGCCGTAATTACATTCCCGTTTATTCGTAACGAAATTTTTATTTTCATTTAGGTGGAGATGTTTTATACAGCAGGAGGACAGTATCACAGGCCAATATAAATATGTATTACTACTACTAAATTTAAAGGTGTTAATATATGGGTCATTTCATATCAAGTGACCCAACTTTTGAAAGCGATGTCTTCCGATCGGGATGAAACTTGCACCAAGTTTAGTCCTATTAGATAGCAGCTTAAACTTTCAACGAGATCGATCAAGAACTCTCTGAGTTAGAGAGGGTCGAATTTTGACATTTTGGCCAAACAGGTGTTTTTTCCCATCCATGCAACTTTTTACTTATTGTTCTTAGCAAAATTTGTTCTGAGTGTTTTAGATAGACATGGGACTGTCCGTGGAGGTGGAAAGTTTCAGATTGCCATTCACTTGGGAGTGGCCAGAAATGATTCCTTCATAGGGCAGTCCAAGCAGATCACTACTTCCACGCAGTATGTCCTGGGCAATAGCTTTTCGGAAACCTCCGTTAGCTAGCTAGAGTGAGAAGGCGAAACAAATGAGCATCAAATCAGGTTTAGTAGGTGACTGATGTCACTGAAGCTCATCAAACAATCGGGCATATTCTTTTGTCGTTAGAAGGCGAATGAGCCAAACATACGGGCCAACGGCGGATAGAAACTAAAAGAAGAAAATCCAGGTTCAACATATCGCATCCTGGTCAGCGTCTGATCCATAATGGGCGGCTGCAATCAAATATCCTGGCAGTAGGTAAAATGCAAAAACACGATGGGCTGGGTTTGCCTCCCGCCACCGTTCATAATGGCAGTGAAAGTACGTAAACGAACAACAAAACATAAAAAATGGACGACGACGTCGATTGCCCCCCCTCCTAACCAAGACGAGGTCAGAACAGCTATTGCCCGGCTTAAGAACAACAAAGCCGCAGGAGCCGATGGATTACCGGCGGAGCTGTTTAAGGCTGGCGGCGATGAGCTGATAAGATGCATGCATCAGCTCATTAGCAAAATTTGGTTAGATGAATGTATGTCCGGCGATTGGAGTCTCAGTGTACTATGTCCCATATTTAAAAAAGGTGACCCGAGTATCTGTGCCAACTACCGTGGAATAAGCCTTTTATCCATAGCATATAAGGTTCTATCAAGTATAATGTGCGAAAGACTAAAACCAATTATCGCTGACCTGATTGGACCATACCAGTGTGGGTTTAGGCCTGGAATACGCCATATCCTGGAGAAGACACACGAAAAACAAATCGACACCTATCATCTATTTATCGATTATAAAGCGGCCTTCGATAGTCCGATACGGGAGAAACTCTATGAAGCAATGTCTGAGCTTGGTTTTCCTGTAAAACTCATACGCCTTTGCAGGGTGACCTTGACGAACACCAAATACGCAGTGAAAGTTGGTAAGGATCATACCGAACCTTTCGAAACTAACCGAGGCCTCAGGCAAGGCGACACCCTATCGTGCGATCTCTTTAACATCTTAATGGAGATCATTATGAGAAAAGCTGCAGTCAACATGAATAAAACCATCAGCAGCAAAAGTCACATGCTGCTCGCGTATGCTGATGATATAGATATCATTGGGCGCACAATTAGAGAAGTTACTGCGGTGTTTTCGAGAATTGAGAAGGAGTCAGCAAAAGTGGGTCTGACGGTAAATGAGGACAAGACAAAATTAATGGTTGCAACGAACAGGGCCTCCACGCGATTAGACCAAAGCGTGAACGTTGATAACCGTTATAACGTCGAGGTAGTGGACGAATTTATATACCTCGGATCTGCCGTGAACAAAAACAACAACGTCAGCCTTGAGATCAAGCGGAGAATTGTGCTTGCGAATAGATGTTATTTTGGGCTAAGCAAGCACTTTAGAGATAAAGCCCTCTCTCGAGTAACAAAAGTCCAGCTGTACCAGACTCTCATTCAACCTGTCTTGCTTTATGGCGCAGAATCCTGGGTCCTATCGTAAGCAGACGAAACATCTGTAGGAGTCTTCGAGAGAAAAATACTCCGAAAAATGTATGGCCCTATAGTGCACAACGGCGAGTATCGGCGATGCATGAATCATGAGCTATATGAGCTTTATCCTGACATTCACATAGTTAAGCGGATCAAGATAACGCGATTGCGCTGGCTAGGCCATGTCAGTAGAATGGATGAAGATGAACCAGCGCGAAAGGTTTTTGAAACCGAACTCGAAGGAAGACGAAAAATAGGAAGACCAAGACTCCGCTGGAGGGATCAGGTTGTCGAATCCCTGCGTACACTTGGTATTGCCAACTGGAGAAATAAAGCAAAAGATCGAACTGGTTGGCGAAATATGTTATCTTCGTTTTGTAAGGTCCCTGACCCCCCGGGGTTGTCCGAGACCGTATAAGTAAGTAAGTAAGTTTTAGATAGCTATTTCTTCAGTCTTGTTTAAAAAAAAATAATAAAAAATAAAAATAAAATTGTTGATTTCTTTTTGCAAAATGAAAAAATTTTTTAAATTTTTTTTCAAGAGAAGACCTTTTTTTTTTTGTTTGCTCAAAAGAAAGCTTAGGTTTTTTCCTTTAAGAGCTTTATAGTCCCTTAGTGGGATTCGACTTATTTATCTTGAACAAGCTTAAGACCTTTTATTTGTTTTGCTTATTTAACTCCAATATTTCGTCTCCACATTGGGCGAGTTCTTCAGGGAACAAAAAAAAAATATTATTTTTGGGCGAGTTCTTCAGGGAACAAAAAAAAAATATTATTTTTGTTCCCTGAAAAAGTCGCCCAATGTGGAGACGAAATATTGGAGTTAAATAAGCAAAACAAATAAAAGATCTTAAGCTCGTTCAAAGAATAAGAAAACTTAAAATTTTATTTATTTATTTGTAATAATAATTAAATTAGTATAAAATAATAATAAAATAAATAGATAAATAACTTAATAAAATTTAATCATAATCACATTAGATCCATTTATATCATAACTATTTGTACACTTAATTTATTGCAGATGATGAAGTGTTTAAGTTTTGCTACCAGGCGTTACCAGGCTCAGCTGTTGCTTTTGCTCCAGGTTTCTTTTTCGGCTTTGGAGAGAAATCGCATTGAGAAGAGGTAGAAAACATTTTCAACTTGAGTCTTCCATCGCCAAGCGGTATAAAAGCATGGTATAGAATTCAAAAAAAATGTTTCATTTTGCAAAAAAAAAAAATCAACAATTTTTTTTTTTTTATTTTTTTTTTTTTTTGAAAAAGAACAATAGGTAAAAAGTTACATGGATGGAAAAAAAACAATTGTTTGGCAAAATGTCAAAATTCGACCCCCTCTAACTCAGAGAGTTCTTGACCGATCTCGTTGAAAGTTTTTGTCTAAGCTGCTATCCAATAGGACTAACCTTGGTGCAAGTTTCATCTGGATCGGAAGACATCGGTTTCAAAAGTTGGGTCACTTGACATGAGATGACCCATATATGTATATATATAGAGGCATGTATGTAAATATGTAGTTTGTTCCTAAAATAAAAAAAGCATTTCAATTATGTCCCATGAATGTACAAGCAGTTGAACATATTCTTCAGTTTTTCCACTACAATATTGTCTCGTCTTGTGCCATAACGAATCTGTTTGCTGCTTAGGACATTGAACAACCAACCAAGCACACTGCACGTGATAGTCTCAGTTTAACAAGTTTATCAGCACAACTGGAGTTGGAGCTGATCCGTGATATGGATCATTGTATACTACTACATTATTTGGCATATGTTTGCAACGTCACCTCCCTGTGACACAACAAATCTCCGTAAACCTTTTCGCTTGACAGTCGACATTCATATCAATCGTTGCTGCCATGTGGCACCAAGTTCCATAGGTTATGTTTATTCTCTTGCGTATGTATTCGTATGCCCAGAAAGTTATTACACTTTTTATGCACGCGTCATCACGTCTCCGGAGAATACATACCACATGTTGCATTTCTCATTCACTGTTCGGTTGATGCTACAATACGTGGTACATGTTTGTGCTTTGCTTGAAAAGGTCATGAGAGAAAAGTTCCTTGCAACATGCGGTTAAAGGATAATAGAAAAAGTTCAAATTATTACTGTTTGACGGCAGTGAGATGTGCGCTACTTGGGCACCAGAATTAAAATCTACATTTGTGAATTCAATACTTTATTGTACAGAATTGTATGACGTATTTCAATAAGCGACAAAATATATGCTTGGAACTAGACGCGATGGAACAAACAGCTCAAATGTTACAGGTAAATGAAAAAGAAAATAAAAATTTCAATAAATGACAATGGTAGAAGCGAGGAAAAACGGTGTTAAGTCCAGACCGAATCTTATATACCCTTCACCGTGGATGCAATAAAAAAAATTGCCCACAAACATGTACATTTTAACCTATTAAACATTGTCCCTCGAAAATATAATATTGAATAGCAAATACAATGTGGATGGACATAAGTATGTATACCATATTTGCCACAAGTTACAAACATGTTATGTTTGCATCCAAACGCCAAAAAAAGACAAATTGTTCAGTTTGTATATTATGATATGTGGATATTGTGGCCATCGGTGGTGCAATGGTAGTGTGCATGCCTCTTGTACACGAGATCATGGGTTCGATCCCTGTTCGGACCATCTCTTTCGGCGGCGTTCACCTCGCATAGTGACGGCGACATTATCGAGTATTTAGCCATGAAAAAGTTTCTCAAAATACAATCAGTGAACATAAAACTAGAAAGCGCACAGCTCACTGGTTGTGAGACGCTCTCCCCAATTCCTGCATGGGATGTAATGGAAAGCGAGTTATTTATTTTTTTTTTATACAGGGTGTCAGGTAGCAGATTTATATTTTCAAACTTAAATAAAAATAATAATAATTGACACAAAGTTTTATTAAGAGCATTGAACGATAGAAGGGAAATTCGGAGTTTATTTTTTAAAGAGTATGTCATCCAGATGTCTTCTGTCGAGTTGAAGACACTGTTCAAAACGGAGCCTTGTGTTCTGCGCCACACGCTGCAGTAAACTTTGTTCAATTGAGCTGATTTCTCGGCTAATCTTTTCCTTTAAAGCCACAAGAGATTGGGGATTGTCATTATAAACCCACTCTTTGAGTTAGCCCCATAAAAAAAAATCCATGGGAGTTAGATCGGGCGACCTCGGTGGCCATGGGATGTCCCCAAAGCGACTGATCAGTTTTTGGGGGAAATTTTCCCGAAGCAAATTCATCGAATCGAAGCTCTGGCTGTGTGTGCAGTCGCCCCATCCTGTTGAAACCACGTGTGTGAAGAGTACGATGGATGAGCTCGCAGGTTTGGCAAAAAGAATTCCGTAATCATGCATCGATAATTTTCACCGTTGACATTCGTCGCCTGGCCTCGAGAATTTTCGGGAAAAAAATGGATTACCCTGGGGCAATGCAATGGTTTTTGATGTTTCAATCGAGTGTTGCGGGTTCTTGGAGACGAGTAACGACAGTTTTGCTTGTTGACGTGGCAGTTTAAGTGACAATGAGCCTCGTCGCTCCAAAAAATCGGATTTACAGTGCGAAAACGCTCCAACATCGTTTCACAAAAATTTTTGCGATTTGAATTTTAAAAGAATGGAACTTCAGATCCTTTTATAAAATTTCATGAATAATCGCACTTGGAAGTCCCAGTGAGGCTGCTCTTTCCGTATTGAAAGTCGCGGATTTTCACGTAAACTGCTTTCAACCAGTTCAATGTTTTCGGGTGTCCTTGATGAGCGACTGGACCCTGGCCGTGGGACATTCATAGCCGAAGCAGTTGCGCGGAATCTCTGCACCCACGACCGAATTAAATTTACACTCGGTCCATCACTTATTCGCCGAATACCGAACTTTGAACAAAATTGTCGACGAGCAATTACGTAAGAATCATTACTCTTTAAAAAATGTCTCCACAGCGAACGCACGATGCTCACTCGACCACTGCGATATCGTGACTGACAAATCCGCACAATTGATAATTCCAACGGCGCCACCCTCCCACCGCACCGTTTATTACCTTTTGAAATAATCGTATTTAGAAATATAAATTTGTCACCAGACACCCTGTATTATGAAGCATTAGACTATGTTCACAATGGATTGATAATGCTTAACTCTAAGTCATCGCATAGTCCTTCACTCTAACTTTCAAAATAGGAGGGGTTGTATCAAGTCAAAACTTAAATATGTATCTATATTTGTGTCTTTTCTAATTTTAGCTGAATAAATCCCATTTTACTGATTTCTCATGAAAGCAAATCACCAATATCTCATCTGTTCATTAGCATGGGTGAGGAATATCCATAATGCCAACTATAAAATCACGAATAATGTTAGGCAAACATCATATGGTATTATTTATATATACGACGGCAGTTCTCAAAATGAATTTGGCTTCTTATCTGAACATATTGAGATAGTAAAAAGGATTTTAAAAGGAGTATCTGATCACCAGTTCACCAGCTCGTTCGACTCGAATCATTTTTTCAGAAAACCATTTCCTATCTGAAAACAGACAAATCTATGACGAGGCCGTGAAGCATTTAAACTTAAATACCAGAATTTTCACAGCAACACGTTTACATTTTTATGTCCTGAATATTTAACGATTACATGAGATTTCTTCAAAACCCTGGGTGTTAGAACTTAGTTTATTCAAGTTGACGTTCTCCTTCAACTCAGTATTAAGAGCCAGTAGTTTCTCCACTTAGATATTTTTTCCTCATTGTGATTTATTCTGAAATGACGTCAGAATTTAAATAATTTCCGCGAATAAATTCCGCTCTTCGCTTCCGAGATACGGGATTGTTCTTTTTATAATTTTTTGATATTTTGAAACAAAAGTCGGTACGGTACCACTGTGGGCAACTTTAGAAGGGATCCATGCGTAGCTTGTGGATGGCAGTTTTAAACCATTGGATAATGCCAACAACTGCTTCGAATAAATAGTAAATGCATCCCAACAGAACTTGAATTTTAGTACAATAAAAAAATTTGTTTTATACAAATATTTGACATTTTTCTACGTCATTTATGAGTGTCGATTCCAGAATTGGTACACTGAAAATAAGTCTTCACTTCTACGACCACTTTAATCAAATGAGTAAGTGTACATTTCAGAAATGAACAGTTTTCTATATATGACGATCCTGTCAGCAAAGAATATTTACGTTGTGCTGATGAATTTCTAAATTAGTTCAGTTTTGATGAAACATTTTTGGAATTATTTTTATCAAAATTATTTTTGGTCGAATTTTTAAACAAAAATTATTATTGAAATGTATTTGGAGCGAGATTTCAAACCACGTGGAATAGTTCTCAGGAATAGTTGCTCTCTAAAATATTAAACCATTTTAAAGCAATCAAATGTGTCCTCTAAAATTGTTAGAACGATTTGTTGACTTATTGCCTTTTCTAAACTTTTGCTGAGAACTTATTAAACCACTCTCGCATTGGAAACAACTAAACTACAATTTATCACATTTGATTACAAAGCTCACAATTTATACATGAATTGTTATATTTGCACTTGAAATATCCGCTCAATATTCATTTGCAGTGAAATACAAAAATATCTATTGTAATCGAAATTCAACAAAGGGGGGAAGGGAGGAATATGGCAACACATTTAGATGAAAGTTCATTTGGCATGGAGACACTGCATAATAATATTGCATTTAGTTTGTTATACAAAAATAAATTAGAAAAAGAAAATAGCTTTAGAAAGAAGCAATAGAATAGATTTTGAACTGGGCAGTTTACAAGACAAAAATGTATTGAATGCGAATTGTCTGACGTAGATTATTCGAGGAATAGCAATGTCAACACGATAGTGATGAACAGAAGTATGGAGATTTCGCAAACATTTTAAGAAAATTTTCACGTTACTCTACTCTTTAAGCGGATTCGCGGCATTTTACGGTACAAGAAATAGAGTGCGACTAAAAACAAAAAGACAATAGGCTTTTTTTAAAGCAAAAATACCCCATATTTTTTACAATTGCAAAAATTTACTTACATGGGGCAAATTAATTATACGTCAATTCAAATTTGAAGTTTAATTCTGCAATTTCAAATTCAAAAAATTTTCAAAGCATTTCCTTCGTATCTGGCAGCTAAGGTTTTCAAATATTTTATCCGATTCCACAACCTGCATTTGCATTGCCTGAACATATGGAAAATCAAAATTTTTTAATTGTCATTTGCATTAGATCAATTAATGCGTATTAACATGGAAATTTATAACCCCCAATACTGTCAATTTAAGGACAATATGAAAGTACTGGTAGCCACAAAGAAATAAAGAATTTATTAAAAATAAAATTACTTTTGTCGCCAAAATATTTAGTTTGCTACGACCGGTGAGGGCAAAAATTCTAACGTCTTCCCCAAATAAAAAAACGTTTCTAACAAATGTGATTTTATTGTTATGAACAAACTTTAATTTACCCAAAATTTTATAATTTGACGCAATATTTTTCCATTCATTCTAAAATAAAATCTTCGAGCGTTTGGTCGATTTTTTTAAATAATTTTATTCTTCGATATTTCGCTGCCATTTGGGTAGCTTCGTCAGGAAGATAAACACAATTATTAATTTAAAAAAAAAAAACGAAAAGAGTTGACAAACAAAATTTTTTCTTGTCAATAACAATAACAAAAAACGAAAAAATTAAACAATTAAAGAAATTTTCTTGTCATATGAAAAATATTTTAAGTTAAACATTATATATTATTCGGTCCGAATTGCTTTTATTAAAAAAAGACAAGGTTTTTCGAATTAGTGAAAGAATTTAAACAGTCGGAACTAGGATCTGAACTTTTTCGACTTTTCAGAGCCCCATCATTCCAGACCAGTAACGACCTTGTTGAAATCGCCACTAGTTGCACTGGGTTGCGTTTCTCTCCTCTCTTTTTCTCCATTACAAATAAGTTTCTCTTTCCTACTTAGAACCACTTACACTGAATTTTTACAGCAAATGTATTTTCTTTGTGACAAACGATATTTTTCATTTTTATATACGTATAACCACAACTATTCGCTGCCGCTACATCAGTGTGTGTTTTTTTTCGCAGTTTGAGCATCTGTGTTTTGCAGTCGGGCAAATCTGTGTTCTATATAGGGGTGGGTCACCCTTATCATTTAGGGGTATGAAACATAGATGTTGGCCGATTCTGAGACCTACACGATATGCACACAATATTTCACTGAAATCGGTCCAGCCGTTTCGGAGGAGTTTAACACCAAACAATTTGTGATCGCAGTCGGACAATCTGTGTGATCGCAGTCGGACAATCTGTGTGATCGCAGTCGGACCAACTGTGTTTGGATGGATTCACTTTGTGAAGATGATGTTATAGATGTTAACACATCAAAAAATGCTGTTCGTAAGTGAAAACGTTCTATGTATTCTATTTGTGAGTTCTATTTATGCTAAAAAATGTCAAACTTTCCCATGGAAGTTCCAGTTTGCATCTATTAGAAATAACAAATAAACGCATTATTTATGGAACACGATTTCATTCGTGTGGCTGTCGTGGCAGTCGTCGTATGGGTAGTAGCTCATCCTGTCAGTTTAATTTTCTAAGATTTTGTTGACTAGAATTAACGGATGGATCAGACGATGCTAGCCTTAATGGTGTAGATCGTTTTTGGAAAAATTCTAAAGGAGTCAAATCGCAGCTCCCAGCCAATTGGCATCGCCTAGACTGCTGGTAACACGAT
This sequence comes from Phaonia tiefii, assembly GCA_963931995.1. Taxonomy (NCBI): domain Eukaryota; kingdom Metazoa; phylum Arthropoda; class Insecta; order Diptera; family Muscidae; genus Phaonia; species Phaonia tiefii. Next base: position 99,538,668 of record OZ008370.1, on the reverse strand, counting down.
TACCGAACTTAGTGCGCAAAAATCGATTGTATGATGAACTGTGTGACATGGCGCGCCATCCTGCTGAAACTAAAGACGACCCAAGTTCATATTTTCTATTTCAGCCCATAAAAAGTCCATAACCATGAGTCTGCAGCGCTCGCCGTTGACTGAAACGGCGTATCCAGCAGTATTTTCAACGATTTTCAGCAGTATGTACCAACGATACCACCACTCCAAAATCCACACCAAACTGTGACTCTCCGAGGATGCAGCGCCTTCTCGAAAATGAAGTACGGGTTTTCCGATCCCTAGATGCGACAATTTTGTTTGTTGACATAGCCGCCGGGATGTAAATGCGCCCCGTCAGAAAAGATGAAATTTCGTGTCTGAGTGAAGATTCTGTAAGGCCCAACCTGAGAAGGCGTAACGAAGTTGATGGTCGTTTGCCTTCAATTGATCAGTCAATTCGATTGGATTATTTGGAGTCAAATATATCCTAGGTTCGATCCCTGTTCTGACCACGTTAAATTTCTTTCGGCGGCGGTCACCTCGCATAGTGACGGCGACACTATCGAGTATTTAGCCATGAAAAAGTTTCTTAAAATACCGTTATTATTATTTTTATTATTTATTGTTATTAAAATTATTTTTGCTTGCTAAAGAGGAAGCTTTAATAAATCTAAATTTAAGTAAAAATCCAACTACTCATGAGCTGCTCAAAATCCACATACACCAAAGTATTAAGACTTCCTGAGTTTCAGCACGAATATTGTTGTCATGCTAAAGATTTTTCTTATCCTTGACGGAGTCATTTGTTAAACACAAAGTTATAGACAGTTCGTCTTCTTCTAAACCAAATCTTATTAAGAATGGCCGCGTATTTACTGGCCCAGTTGACAAAGCTAATCTTTCGGCTGAAAATTTTGCAAATTATAATTGTTCCTGGAAATTAATCAACCATTCCCCGTGATCGGAAACGTATCTAGTTCAATGTATTACATATCTATCCAATCATGTGCGCATAAATCAATCCCCGGGCCCGGACGAAATAACAGCAGTCGCTTTAAACAAGTGTACTTGCCATTTCAGCCTTTCATACCGTGCGGATACCCTGCCTTCGCATTGGAATATTGCCGATACCTAGAAATGGTAAAGCTTCCCTCAACTGCCGCAAATGTGTAAATGAGATGGGCGAGCAGTTCGATAGCCACCATATATGGGTGCCGGAGCACAGGAACCTTCCAGGAAACCATAGAGCGCATGAGCTGGCGAAATTAGGGGTTACCTCATCAGTGCCACTAAAAATGGAGCTTGTGAGTATGCCCGTTTCTCAAAGCAAGTTCATGACACACAATGCTGGATCACCAGGCAAGTGTGGCTTACACATGACCTGAATCGTAAGCTAACCTTGATCCTTTATAAAATATCTCGAAGCAAGTAGCTGTGATCTCTACACACTGTTTATCAAAGACGCATCTAGACTTGAAATCTCAGCTCATTATTATTGCATATGCTGTGGAGATGAGTAGGAAGAGGAGAACGTCGAACATATCCTATGCTTCTGCACGGCCTATGGCTTTAACTGGCTTGCAGTGTACTACTTGGTTCGCAAGGAACTATTTTACGTTTCTTCTTCAGGTAAATCCTGGAGTATATAGCATGAAAGGTCCTTAACCAAAATCCACCAGTAAATTGTAATATGATTCATACTCTCGAAGGCGGTGGAAAGCATAATTAGCCACCATCTGGTGAACTGTCTCAGAGTCAAAAGTATGTTCCTACAGAACTAATTATTTGAAAATGCATCGTACCAACCGTAAATACTGCTGTAAACACCGAATTGCGGTTGCCACAACCGAATTGTGGTTGTCACGACTGAGTTTAGTCGGCTCAACTGAAATTCGATTGAAACAACCTCGTCTCATAAATGATTTGGTTGTCACAACTGAATTTGCAATTATATTCGATCTATCGACTACATTTTTTGAAACTGATTCGGTTGAACAACCGAATTTGGTATTACTACGGCTGCAACAACCAAATTTGGTACCAATTCAGTTGCAACAAACGAATGTGACAACAATTCTGTGGGAAGTCGAATTTCACATCAACTGAAATTGAAGTTAATTCGGTTGCAAATAATAATGCGGTTGTAAGAACCTCTAATGTGGTTGTGACAAACCCTAATTCCGTTGTGACAACCTGTACTTCGGTTGTGCTGACCTGGCGTGGTTGTGATAACCTCAAAATTCAATACCTCTAAATTATATTACGGCTGTCGGTGTTCTTAATGGTAGGCAGTACGGCAGAACGCGTTCTACAGGTGACCTAATGGCGGTACAGTGGAATTAACTCATACATAGACTGGATGAGAGTGAGGCAGTGGCTCTGGATATTTTCAAGGGGTCGAATAGAGGCTGACACGACGCAAAGATTCATGGGTAGGGCAGTAAATTCTCTCAATTTATTGTGAGCTCTTTCAGAGATCACTCTAAATAGAGTCTGTCCTCTCTTCTTCGTTCTTTCTAATCTTCATCATAAACCGACAAGGTAGTAGTGTCAGTCCTATCTTTGCAGATTATATCAAACTATGACACTCATATTCATTTGATCGCCGTCCTAGTATGTCCGAGGTGCAAAAAAGGAGATGATAAATGGTTCTCTCGACCGTAATATGATTTTTTTTACTAAGTGCGTCCAAGTGAAACGAGTCGAGTTTAAGGCTCCCGCAATTGATCCGTTTCTTTCAACGTATTCTACGAATGGTATAGAAAGTGAAAATTGGTGTCTCTTGGTCTTCTGGTCACGAATAAGCCGAATTTAACCTATCCAAAGAAGGTATCAAGTGCTTGGATATTTTGTAAAGAGGTTCTTCACTCCATCTGACCGTGGATGTAACTACATACATTCGGCCAAAGATGGAATATAACCTTCGTATTTGGTCGGGCGCTGGGAGCATCTACACCAGTGGTTGACCAACGAGAACATGCCCCAAATGTGTATGTATTAAGTGTGCATACACTGAGAGAAATTAGTCCTGGTATTCTTTTAACATTCACAGCTCAATGTATTTAAATTTAATACGGATTAGAAAGTACAAATAATTGTTAATTGAAAAGAATCAATTGCTCTTAAGTATTTATGCAGCAATTTTGAAATCACTTGATTGCATACAAGACATCCCAGTCTCAGTCAAATAAAATAGAAAATCGATTTCCCAATTTGTGTTCCAAATCTATGTGTGAAATTGATATACATAATACATAATGTACATGTATAAAGTACAACATACATACATTTTTAATAATATTAAGCATATTAAGCGACTAGAAGCTCCGAGAAGAAATTTGTCGTTCCCATACGCGCTTTATTATTATTTTCATATTGTATACGTGTAGATATGCGATCGTGATCGGCCCTCATATACTATGGACGCCCAACACTGTTCTAGACCAGCAATGCACCCAACAATGCCTTCATGAATGGGATGTGGTCTAACGGCCTTATCGCACAAGTCACATTCACTTGACGTGTCACATTGGACATCACACAGGAATCAAACGAAGGAGTTGCAGTCAGATGTTCGTCTACATTTATGTAAATCGGAGTACAGGTTAGGTTACGTGTTAGTGGAAGTCGATGAACGACTCACTTAGACTTATTCGACCCACCGGAGAATCATTTAGTTTGCTCCAAGAAACTCAAGATCTTGTCTACGTCTATCTGGGTTAATTATCCTAGGTCCTTAAATAGGCATAATTTCATAGTAGACATCCTCATGACGGCTAGTGCTGGGCACATGCAAAGAAGATGTTCAGTGGCTTCTTCCTTCTCCTCATCGTTACAGGTTCTACGGAAGACATTTCCCCTGACGTTTAGTCTCACCGCATGTCTACCAATCAGATAGTATCCCTTCAAAACTGAAATAAGCAGTGATACCAAGGACTGTCGGCGGTGCAGTGGTTAGTGTGCGCGCCTCTTGTACATGAGTCGCCTAGCATAGTGAAGGCGACACTATCGACTATTTAGGCATGAAAACGCTTCTTAAAATATCGTTTGAAATCGGTGTAAAATATATAAGTTCCTATCAGTGAGTGTAAAACTTGAAAGCGCACAGCTCACTGGTTGTGAGAAGCTCTCCCCAATTCCTTCATGGGATTTTTTTTTACCTAGGGTCTGGCTAGAGAGAGAAGCTCCTTGGCTTCCTGCTATCCAATATCGTCCAGGTTTGTCTTGAGCGTACACAATCTGTACCCTCATCCATCATCATACAGGAGCGTTCTTGGACGTCGCTAGAGTCACGTCTATTCTTGTGGAACCTACAAGGCAGTTCCAAGTCTGACCAGGTCATCCGATCTGCTGTTCCCCGGAATGTCCCTGCGTCCTAGCACCCACATGAGGTCTAATAGCCAATATTTCAGCCTGATGCACTCTACAAAAATCAGGTAATCTGCAGGACAGGAACAACCCTAGTTCTGTAGAGTAGACCCAGTAGCTTACCTGATCATTCATTTTCGAACCATACGTGCAGAAATTCACATTTCTCTCTTTACCAGGAATTCCTTTATTCCAGGAATGCCTTCCCGGTACAAGAGTGTTATACATCCGATCGAATGGTGGTTTCGCTTTCGAGCACTCGCCCAATGAAGGAATGATAGGAGTATCTTTTACCAATGATCCGTGACCGAGCCTGACCATACCACATTGTGAGAGTTGCCTTAGCCTGATGGCAGACATGGAGGCAATCTGCCTTCCTATAAGTATAATGTCTACCGGTAGCAAGTATTACATTACATTCGGTGCGTCAGTGGGAGTGGTGCGCAGAGCACCCGTGATGCACATCGTTGCCATTATCTGAACCCTAGTCAATAGTGCACAATAGGTGGATTTCTCAAGTACGTTCCACCACGCGACAAACCCATAGAGCTTTATCGGTGTCACCACCGCTGTATAGATCCAGTGCACAATCCTCGGCGAATTTTGGTCTGCTGGGTCTGAAACTTAACTTGCTGTTCAAAATAACACAAAAGTATTTGAAATACTTTGCAAGCGTAATTTCAATGTGATAGGTTTTACGGTAGGTATTTTATACCTTCGGGTAAAAGTGTCCAAGGTCCGTAAGCTACCTTGGAGAATGCCCTTTAGGGTACTGGGACACTTGCTCTTTGCAGCCATTGCCACATCGTCCGCATAAGCAACAATTTTCGCACCCCCGCATTTTCGAGTATGACCAGTATTCCATTCAGTACAAGGTTCCATATAAGCGGAGGCAAGACTCCTTGGAATCACAGTGTATGAAATGGTACAACAGCAACACTTAAATTATGTCACATGGTCAAAGGATGTTTCCACCCAGAAAATGGTGAACTCCAACAATAACCTGCACTTAAGTAAAATGTAACATTCCCTGTTGGAAATGTAACTTTTCCTAACATGCAATTCTCATTTGTCCTTGTATTTAGACTAATCTGTTGATTTGCGCAGGATATTGAATAAAATACAAACTTTCCTTCCGTTTAATCGCATTAAGGAACAGGGTTACAGGGTACAGTTAGGTTCAATCCCACTAATGCGGACTTACAGATTTACACTGGTTTGCCATCACTAAGCGAGGTGACCGTCGTCGAAAGAAATGTGAGATCAAGGAGTAGGGATCAAACTAGAGTGTCCAAAACCGAAACTGAATAACCGGGGAAACCGGTTTTTTTGCTATTTACCGTGTGCCGGGTTTTTTAAAAAACGTAATTTTCGAACAAACCCGAAACCGGTTATTTTACGTCGGTTAACCGGTTAATCGGATGTTACTTAATTTGTGTCAATATCTTTAAAAAACAAATAATAATATGAAACATGACTTCCATTTTGAAATATGGTCTGACATATCCAAACAATCTTTTTCAAAATGACTATGATTTGAATTAGAATTAATTAAAAATTAATTAAACTTTTCAAACATTTCTTTTTATCAAATTTCAAAATTAAAATTATGTGTTAACTAAATGTTTTAATTTAATATGATTTTTATACATGAAAATCTTTTCAAATTTGAATATGATTTTCGATTTTAAATCAGTTTAATGCGAATTTGAATAAAACTTTTAAATTTTATATTAAACACACATTCCAAATTGGAATATGATATAAAATGTGATGATTTATTCGGCCTTTCGTATGTAAGTATATTTAAAATAAGAATGTTCGAGCGTTAGGTCTATTTGAAATTATTTTATTCTTCAATATTTCGCTACCCATTGGGTAGCATCGTCAGGAAAAATAAGCAGAATTATTAATTAAAAATTTAATTTTTATTCTGTTGTTCGACCTTTTCCTTATCAATAAATAATCAATATTCTTCGAGCTTGAGGTCAGATTTGCTGTAGTTATATTTATTTTCCTCGATATTTCGCTACTCCTTTGTGTAGCATCATCAGGAGATTTAAACAATATTTAACAATTAAAACAAAACAAAAATAACAATTGTGAAAAAATTATGTCAATTCAAAAATATTCAAACAAATTTTCCCGCCTTTTTTCAAAATTTTCTGAAGTTACACAAACAAAAATAATGTTCGTAAAAAGTTCATATAAGAATTAACTATAAAACAGATACAGATAATGTAGCCCACATTTACAGACATTTAATTAGTAAAAAGTAGAACCATTTAAGCAAGAATTATTTATCATATCAATCTAATATTTTTCTTTGGGTTAATTTATATGAACTTTTTACGAACATTATTTTTGTTTGTGTAACTTCAGAAAATTTTGAAAAAAGGCGGGAAAATTTGTTTGAATATTTTTGAATTGACATAATTTTTTCACAATTGTTATTTTTGTTTTGTTTTAATTGTTAAATATTGTTTAAATCTCCTGATGATGCTACACAAAGGAGTAGCGAAATATCGAGGAAAATAAATATAACTACAGCAAATCTGACCTCAAGCTCGAAGAATATTGATTATTTATTAAAAATGTAATTTTAATTTCATAATTTGTTTTCATTTAATTTTGAATTAATTAATTTTAGATTAACGAAATATTGAAGAGTAAGATAATTTAAAAAAGACCTAACGCTCGAACATTTTAATTTTAAATATATAGTTTTTATTTAAAATTGATAATTAATTAATTAAATACAGTTATGAAATTTTGAGTCTTCAACACGAATAAATATAGGAAATTGTCGTTACACAAATGTATTGTAAGTTCTACATGTGTAATTTAATTTAAAGCAAAAAAACCGCAAAAAACCGGTTCCACCGGTTTTTGCCAAAATTAAAAACCGAAAACCGGTTTCTTGAAAAATTGATTTTTCCAACAAACCGAAAAACGGTTTCATGAAAAATTGATTTTTCGAACAAACCGAAAACCGGTTTCTAAAAAAATTACGGTTTTTAGGACACTATAGATACAAAATTGCAACAAATTGCCAAATTTAAAAACCGAAAACCGGTTGCTTGAAAAATTGATTTTTCGAACAAACCGAAAACCGGTTTCATGACAAATTGATTTTTCGAACAAACCGAAAACCGGTTTCTAAAAAATTACGGTTTTTTGGACACTATAGATCGAACCCTAGTTGTCCTGTACAATAGTTGCGCCTTTTAGACAACGCAGAAGATTTGATAACTTACATCTGCAGGTGTTTAATTGCTTTTACTGTCATTTAAATGCGGAAACAAAATTCCCCCCAAACAAATTCTTTGAAAAATCACCCACACTAAGTTCTAACGCAATCATGATTATTAAAAATATCCTGTTTTCCCGTTCATCCCTAAAGTTATCGTTACCTTTGCCCTAAAAACATTTTTCAATTTTAGCTTCAATAAATCACAATGATTTACTATTCGATTTGGAAGAAATTACACCAAATCGAAAGTTTACCATAGAAATTATGGTGAACATCATAAATTGCAGGTTACAAATTACTTTTGTTCAAATCACATTTTCTCTCGCACTCGTGTAATTTCTTTTGCGAAACTTTTTGTCCATTTGATGAAACCATTAGGACAATTTAAACAACACCCACCATTAGGAGAAATGGGACACAAGTAAAGTGGAGTTTGTTGTTAACTTTTGCGCCACTAGCAATTGGGATTTATGTAATATTGTCATAGGAGTAGCAGCAACGATGCATGAAGGATGACAAATTCTACTCCAGAGTAAATGTGAATTTTTGTATTCAAAAAAGTGGCCTTAATCTTCAGTTTAGCATATACAGTTGAAAATGCCGAAGGCTTTCATAGTACTTTTTGGAAGACTTTTCATTCAAATGTGTTTTTAAATTGACAAAAATAAATAAATTTAAAGTTTTATGCTCAAAAAAATGGTCATAATCTTTCCTCTTTGCACACAGTGATTAAAGATCAAAGCTTTCCAAGTTGACTTTAAAATACCACCAACAAACTTGGAACACTTATCGTTCAATACTAATCAATGTTAGAGAATAGCATGTAATGTTCCTTACGAATCGCCAAGATTTTGCCAAGTAATAAATTTGCATTAAATGCTTTTGTTATGATAATCCAATCCTCTACGACTTGGCCAAGTCATGAAACATTTTACAACGGCAATGCCAAAAATTAACAGAAATAACACTAATGATACCATACAGATTCCAACAACGGCAATTACTAATGATTTGTCAAGGATACGATTGCTTAATGATTCACAAGGACACTTTGACAATGCGAACCCTTTGGGCGTTACTATGAAGTCAAGCATACGACTTCATTATGCCAGCAACTGCGTATTGAAAAGTGATCTATGACGTTTATGTACCTCATTAAAATAATTGTGTTGGATGTTTCATGTGGATTCATTAAATAGATGTAATCTCTAGACAAATTAAAGAAATGTGAATATGTCGCAAACTTCTATCTATGGAGTTTGTCCTTAATTATGCCCCTTCCCCTTGGTCCTTCTGACGACGTCTTGGGCAATATCATTTTGCGATATTTCCAGTTGGTTTACCGTTAAATACTGCCTGTTTCGGTCAGTTGCATCAATTCCAGCAACTTTAAATTCGTTAATGCTGAACGTCAAAAAATTATATTTTCTTTAAGCTTGGAATATAGAACATACAGCTCGTGAATCGTATGATGTCGGTATCTACAGCAGACATTAAGAAAACGTGGTGGATAATTTTCAAATTCTGCAGCAAGTTCCAGAAGAGCTGGTCAATTGTCCTATCAAGAGTTGCAGTACTTAAGTGATAATATGAAGCATTCTAAGGTGATGTTCACAAACCACAACACTTGTTCAGTTCTTTCCTCGAACTTCTTCTAAAGTAAAATAAATGGTTTCCCATTAGGTAGCATGAAGGAATTAGGGAGAGCACCTTACAACCAGTGAGCTGTGCGCTTTCTTTCTTTTTATACTCACTGATTGGGACATACAGTTTTACACAGGTTCTGAATGTTATTTTGAGAAGCTTTTTCATGGCTAAATACTCGACAGTGTCGATGTCACTATGTGAGGTAACCGCCGCCGACAGAAATGTAAGGTAGTCAGAGCACCTAGGATATCATGTACAAGAGGCTCGCACACTAACCATTCCACCACCGATGGCTACAAAACGTTCTACTACAGAAGTTTTTTTCCTCGATCTTCAGGATCAATACATGCCTCAAAATTAGACCGTGACTCGATATGTCAACCCAAACCAAACGATAAATGACTATATTCCTATAACATCCAATGAAACGACAAGGAAGTGCTTCGTACAATAAGTACGATGTGCATAATTTTTACACTCACTGATTGAGACCTATACTTCCGGTTCCGAAATGTTTGTGAGAAACTTCTTCATGCCTAAAAACTGGTCTGAAAGTAAATGAGGACAAGACAAAATTAACAGTTTCAACGAGCAGGGCCTCCACGAGATTATACCAAAGCGTAAACGTTGATAACCGTTATAATTTCGAGGTGGTGGACGAATTTATATACCTTGGATCTACCGCAAACAAAAACAATAACGTCAGCCTTGAACTCAAGCGGAGAATTATGCTTGCGAATATATGTGATTTTGGGCTCACTACTACTATAAAGCCATCTCTCGAGTAACAAAAGTCCAGCTGTACCAGACTCTCATACAATCTGTCTTGATTTATGGCGCAGAATCCTGGGTCTTATCGCAAGCGGACGAAACATCTCTAGGAGTCTTCAAGAGAAAAATACTCAGAAAATTTGATGTACGGCGAGTATCGGCGTCGCATGAACCATGAGCTGTATGAGCTATATCCCGATATTGACATAGTTAAGCGGATCAAAATAAGGCGATTGCGCTGGCTAGGCCATGTCAGCAGAATGTATGAAGACGAACCAGTACGAAGGGTTTTCGAAACCAAACTCCAGGGAAGACGAAATACTAGGAAGACCAATTGTCGGCTGGACGGTGGTGCAATGTCTAGTGTACGCGGTTCTTGTGCATGAGGACGTGACACTATCGAGTCCTTAGCCATGAAAAAGCTTCGCAAAATACTGTTCGGAACCGGTGTAAAACTGTAGCTCCCAATAAATGAGTGGAAATTTAGAAAGGCCACAGCTCAATGGTTGTGAGAAGCTCTCCCCAACCTCTTCATGGGATGTAGTGGGAAACGGTTTTTTAAGTCTCCGCTGGAGGGATCAGGTTGACGAATCCCTGCGAATACTTGGTATTACCAATTGGAGAGATAAGTTAAAAGATCGAACTGGTAGGCGAAATATGTCATCTACGTTTTGTATGGTCCCTGACCCCCGGGGTTGTTCGAGACCGGATAAATAATTAAGCAAATAATTATCACAGCACTAAGCGACGTGGCAGTCATCAAAAGAAATACAGGGTGAACCTCCCGTATCTGGCATCGCTATAACGTTTTCTTTCGATTTCCGATCGGTTTATGACAGCCCGCATTCGAAGCCTCACACCAAGTGAATTTGTTCCATGGAACGTTACACACTTTACATTTCCTCAACCTTCGCGTCCACAACCTTCGTCGCTTGGATTATGGGAATCCAAAGGCAGTACGAAAGCTTAAATGGTCCACTCGTATAGGGCGGTCTGCCCAGGAACAGCTAACGACGTAAAAATTCGTTACAGCAACGACTAAATCATCGGTTGTACGAATTTTGTTATTGCATTGTTGTAAACCCACTAAATAGGGTGTTTCATCTTTGTGATCAAGAGGGTTTCTTTCGTTATACTCTGTACTGAGAGTAACAGTAACCTCAAAGAACGCTCGTATTAATTGATTCATAAAAATTTTGAAAAAAGTCGGTAGCGGTGCATCCACAGACTAGGATCATAGGATCATGATAGATGAGATATCATGGCTCTATGCATTTGAGCAGTGTCCTGTATTGATGTTTCAACAACCTCCTTTATGTTAGGCAGGAGGTCTAACGATTCATCACTCAATATCGTCCATCGCCCGTCCTGTTCTTCAGATATCCCAGAGAGAATACTTCGAAACAGAACACTCCAGTCGATAACATATTTGGCCCATCTGGAGTTGTCAGATGCGTTTTCAATGCCATCACAAATATGTCCGCACGACCTCCTCCTTAAAGATCTTAACTCTATCTTATATTCCTTATGTTTTATTTTGGACACATTCCAGTCTCGCTTCATACTTAAGAACCAATCCCTGTTAAAAACGTTGCTCCAAGACTTTCTCAGAATTTCCAGATCCTTATTCCACCATGGAGGTTTCGTCTCACCCCGGTAGCAACTGGTGGGGCATGTGGAATCAAGTGATATATGAGGAGCTGAGCTAAGAACATGGGTAAGATTGTAAAACTCAGCGGAATTAACTGCTTTAAAGAGAGGATTATATTTCATAATATTGTTCAAACTTTGTTTGGAACCGATAACGTGGAGGCATTTTGCGAGAGTGAAAACTTTATGTAACGATGGTTGGAAAATGAATGCCCACTCGACACCTTCCATCCTTTGATCAACTAATGCAAGGATGACCTCTTGTCTTGTTACAAACATAACGACTACAAGTGCTTTGCTCTCTTCAATTTATATTGGTACTTCCCCGAATTGTGTGGTGCGCATTGACGTCCTCACAAAGAGGAGGTTCCATTTTCTTCGCCTCAGGAAGTCCAGAAGTAGGCTGCAGCTAATGAAAAAAAATGTTGCCCCAGTCTCGCCAGGTAAAATTTTTTAGAGTTGTGTTCACATAATTAACAATGTATAACCCTCAACTCATTTAACATTGTCTCATGTCTTGTGTGTAATATTCAGTTGAGAGAATCAAAAACAAAACATCGCCCGTGTAGCACTGAACGTAGTTACGACTGCAACAAGAATATTGTATCGCTGGACCTGTGAGAGAAGTTGTAGTGTCAGTTCTGATTCCACTGTTCCATTCACTGTTCCCGCTAAGGATTCGATTTACATTTACGTCGCCCTTAGTGAGGCTGCTTTCACCGTCGATCATCGAGACACATCTCGGCTGCCAAGATCTCAATCGCTAAATAAAGCACAACATAGCAAAGAGAGTTTCAGTTGAGTCTTTATTTACCATAGACACAACAAATTGTGCGCTTCATCCTTGGCCCTACCAACTGTGTGCCATTGGAAACTTGTGGAGCGAGGGCAAGTATCGCAGGCAAGGGCGGTCTCTTTCGTTTCGGAGTTTAGTAGGAGAAGTAAACAATTGCATTTCATATCTAATGCAATTAAAGATATTTTAATAAAACCGGAAACGGAAATAAATTCTATATATTAATTGCTATTTAATAATTACAGTCTCGATTACAATTGATTCGATTTATCAATCTTAGGCAGGTTTGATTGATGTCAGGTAGTTTCAATCACTGTATGAATAATTTATAATTATTAATTCAACAAAAATAAGGTTAAACAATCAAACCGACATGTGTAATCGAATACAATTTGTTTACATACACATGCCCGTATATATTACTTATATAAGAGAATGTAAATATATATACAAAAATGTACATAAGTTCAAGCACACCTATAAATGTGTGTATTTCTAATATACATTTGAATGTATGTATTGCCATATGTTACATGTGTGCGTGTATGTGTGCCAATATGCATGCAATTTTCGTTGTATAACCTAACTCACAAACACACTTACACTTTCCCTTGAATTTAAACAATAAATTATCATTTCAATGGTTGTGTGTGTGTGCATTCGTGTATATATCGACAAAGCTCAAATTTTATTAAAGTACCTCAAACTTATTTCAACTGGTAATTCGTCTTTTAATTTATTAAAAAGAGTTCAGACCCGTCGGCAACAAAAAAGGTGACCAAATAAAAATTTAGACTTTAGGATAAATTTTGGAAAGTGTGAATGGCATAGACATTTAAAGGTTGAAAATTGGAAAAGTGACTTGAAAAAATTTCATCATTCTTTGTTTAATATATAGCGGTAGTGATGTTTCTATACCGGAAAATTATCGAAAAAGTATCAAGAACTTGCACCGAATCATCACTATCCACGGATTATTCTGGATGAGAGTAAAAGGAGGAGATACAATTTGAGATCTCAAATCAATAGAAAGTTATCGGTGGCAAAAAATTGTAAACTAATTTGAGCAGTTTATTTATTTTTCGCGGGATTTCGACTCTTTCTATCACAGTGCCATTTTAAAGAACATTTTTGATAGTCAATGAAATTATATATACTTTAATTACGTACAACAGAGCGATGGAACGAGCTTTAAAAAAGTTAAAAAAAATTTGAGTGGATTTCTCCAGGGACGAAAAATTTGCAAGACTATTCGAAATTAACCAGAGCACTGTGTGCACTTTGTGTCTTCATAATACACAGTAGCCACATGCTACTGTCTTTCAAAACGTTTTGTAGTTGTATCCTACAGAATATAAAAAAAAACATATCAAACCATGAACATGTACTCTTTGATCGAAAGCAACCGACTACAACAGCATTCATTGCTGCTCATGTTCGAGTCAAATTGTATTCGAATTTCTCTTTGTTTACAATCACGATACATGTACGATAGCAACAGCACCAACAAATAATTGCTTTATTCGGTTGGGTTTCTTTTCGCGAATATAAAAGAACTACAAATGTATTTCCCCGTAGACCCACCAATAAATTCACATTCGTGTGTGTCTCATGATTTAGTATACCAACTTTTTAAATGCATGCGTCGTGCCTTACTTCGCTGAATGTGCTAATAAGCCACTAAATTAATTGTGTCATTCTCATACCCTGTTTGGTATGATGTGCATGTTGTGTGCGTGTCAACCCCCGTTTGATTTCGGCACATCATCGTGTTAAAACATATAAAACGACTGCAAAGAGATATCGTGAAACTATCGCAACATTTTAATTCTATTCATGCTTGGTACTGGTATGTTTTAACACTATCTTTACTTTGTAATCTAAAGGGTTTTTCAACAGAGACGCTACAAAAGTAATTCGATCGGGTCGCCATATTTTTTCCCGCTCTTTTGACATTTCTCTTCAGTAAGCTTTGCCACTTTATCATGGAAAGATATACGAGCCAACAACGAGTCGAAATTATTAAAATTTACTACCGAAATTTGGAGTCAGTGGCCTCAACTACGCTACGTCCAATTTATGGTCGTCCTATCAGATCAACAATTCAGCGTCTAGTGGACAAATTTGAATCCGCACGCACAGTACAAAATGTTCCCGTGCCAGTGAGACATAGAAGTGCCCGTAGTGTCGAGAATATTGCTGCCGCTAAGGCTTCAGTTCAAGAAAGCCCAAATGTGTCTCTCACACGTCGTTCTCAAGCGTTGGGCATCTCTGTGACGTCGTTGTGGCGAATTTTGCGAAAAGATCTTGGCCTACATCCTCACAAGATCAAATTGACGCAATAACTGAAGCCGCTTGACCACCATAAGCGTCGTATGCTCGTGAATTGGGCTGAGCAACAACTTGAAAACTTGTGGCCGTCGGTGGTGCAATGGTTAGTGTGCGCGGCTCTTGTACATGAGATCCTGGGTACGAACCCGGCTCTGACCACTTTCAAATTTTCTTTCGGCGGCGGCCATCTCGCATAGTGACGGCGACACTATCGAGTATCTAGCCATGAAAAAGCTTCTCAAATTACCGTTCGGAATCGGTGTAAAACTGTAGGTCCCAATCAGTGAGTGAAAACTGGAAAGCGCACAGGTCAGTGATTGTGAGAAGTTCTCCCCAGTCCCTTCATGGGATGTAATGGGAAACCATTTATTTATTTAACAACTTGAAAATGATTCGGATTTTCATCGGAAGATCATCTTCAGCGATGAGGCTCATTTCTGGCTGAATGGCTTCGTCAATAAGCAAAATATGCGGTATTGGTCAGACAGACAGCAATCCACACGTAATCCATGAGTCATCATTGCATCCCGAAAAAATTACGGTTTGGTGCGGTTTATGGGCCGGCGGCGTCATTGGACCGTACTTCTTCCGTGATGATCAAGACCGGCACATTACTGTGAATGCGAATCGCTACCGTTCAATGATAACCGAATATTTTTGGCCACAATTTGATAATATGGACTTGGAGGACATGTGGTTCCAACAGGATGGCGCCACAAGCCACACAGCGAATGCCACAATCAATTTATTGGAAACCAAGTTTGGTGAACGTGTTATCTCACGAAATGGACCAGTCGATTGGCCGCCTCGGTCGTGCCATTTGACGCCGTTAGATTATTTCCTGTGGGGCTACGTCAAGTCTATGGTCAATGACAACAAGCCAGCGACTATTGATGAACTTCGTACGAATATCGAACGTGAAATTGCAGCAGTATCGGCCGATTTATGCAAAAGAAATCGAGTTCCATACATAATGGCATCGAACGTACTTTCACAGAAATAAAGAATTTCATTGGTATCTAAAGCCGGTTTTGTGTTATCTAAAAAAGCGCTCTTATTGAAAAACCCGTTATTATACTCTCTTTCAAAACGTTTTATAATTCTATCGTCAGGAACATAACTAACAAAACATAGAAATCCACAAACCATGAGCATGTACTCTTTGATCGAAAGCAAACGAATACGACTGCATTCATTGCATCCCATGTTCGCGTCAAATTATATGCATTTAGCTCTTTGTTCCTGGCGAACTGTTTTCATTCAGTTCCAATACACGTAGCACCCGCACCAAAGAGTAATTGTTTTGTTCAGTTGTGTTTCTATCCGCATATATACATGAACCACAAAATTCATTCGTGTGTGTCTCATGGATTAAATTACTTACTTACTTATCCGGTCTCGAACAACCTCGGGGGGTCAGGGAAGATAACTTATTTCGGCAGAATACTAACCTTTTACAAGCATGCGACGCGATCGCATTTCGTTGGAAGCTGATGAGCTGTCGTTCTAATACGCCCTTTGATATGACGTTTGTGTTCTGTACGTGCAGAAACCCGTTCGTTTCCGATACATCATCGTGTTCAAATACATGAAACGACTGCAAAGAAATGTCGTGTAACTATCGAAACATTTCGATTCTATTCGTGCTTGGTACTGGTATGTGTACGCTCTTTAGTCTGTAATCTATTGTTCATGTTTCGTTTTGACATATATGTGACTTGCTCCACGAAAAAGGACCTCTGCGCCGAAAAGAAGTTATTGAGAAAAACGCATTTAAAAAAAGCGCTTCGTTTTTCCGCTACAAAAAAGCGTGTTAGGAGTAAAAAAGAGTAAAATTTTCATAGTTTTGTAATTTTGTACCTTTGATATTGAACTTGTTTTAAATTTCAAATATTATAATATATTTGTATTTATATTTATTTATATCACATTTTTCAATTTTTTCATTAATTATGTTCATCTTTACAGGTTTGCGGCATTTGAAAGAGCGTTTTTTTTCCTATAAGAATCACTCAAAAAGTAAAAAAAAAAATTTTCGGCGCAGAGGTCCCTTTTCGTGGAGCAGGTCACATATTCTATTCGCGAATAAATTTCGAATCCAGCATGGAGAAATAGACAAGAGTTTATATCCCTCTCTTTACGTTTCGTCGGTGACGACGATGTAGCAGGCCATTTCATCGAGTGCGAGTTGCCTTTGTATTTTACTCTTTGGTGGGAAATTAAAAAAAATGGTTTCCCATTTCATGTAATGAGTACATTGGGGAGAGCTTTCTCAACCAGTGAGCTGTGCGTGATCTAGTTGTACACTCCCTGATTGGGGCATAAATCGGACAAAAATAAAAGGGAATGCGTATTTTCTTTCGATGCAACCAATATAATGTAGCTCTCATTAGAATCCATCAAACACTATTTAAACTTAGTTTGCTGCATTGTTTGCTTCTGATATATTATCGCTCTCTCGCCTCTCCACTCTGTTTTCTACCATTTTCCTACAACATAATCGATCAGCTGTGTCCTGGATACCCCCTGAATCCAGGTATTGATAGTATTGAAATATAAGGGTTATGCTTGGAATATGACTTGTCAGCCGCATCAAGAGAATGTCACCGCATCAAGGGAAAGACTATAGTAGAGTTGGGAATTTTAGTTCATACAAGTGATCGCTTTATTTAGTTCAGCGCAACAGAATAAACTAGTACGTTCATTTAGTTGCCTAGTTCATTTCAGTTCAACAGTTCATATGAGCTGCGAGCTAAAGGGCTCATTTCAGTTCAACTTATAGATTTAGTTCAATCGGAGCCAATAATTGTTATCAGTTTTGCAGATTTCTAAAGAGTTTTGGATACTGTGATATCTTTTTGGACTAAATCGCCATATTGAAGGCATTACTTCATATATGTGACCGTCGGTGGTGCAATGGGTAGTGTGCGCGCCTCTTGTACAGGAGATCCTGGGTTCGATTCCTGCTCCAACCACCTTAAAATTTCTTTCGACGACGGTCACCTCGCTTAGTGACGGCGACACTATCGAGTATATAGCCATGAAAAAGCTTCTCAAAATACCGTTCGGAATCGGTGTAAAACTGTAGGTCCCAATCAGTGAGTGAAAACTGGAAAGCGCACAGCTCAGTGATTGTGAGAAGTTCTCCCCGGTCCCTTCATGGGATGTAATGGGAAACCATTTATTTTTTTTTTACTTCATATAAGCCTACGCGGAAGTAAAAATTGAGATCAGCACAACGTTTGGGTTATTCTGTTTCCAAGACATTAGGGTTTCTGTAATGCTTTTATATTTTGGAACAAAAGTGGTCATCAGCGCTGCAGTTAATGTGTAGAGGCTGGTAACATATCCATTCCACAAAGATTGCAATATTAGGCATCTCTGCTCAGAGTTAGAGAGTCAAAAAGAGCAAGAGCTAGAAAACGGCAGAGAAAACTGCACAACTGAAATAAATCGAAGAAACAAAAGAGCGGAAAAGTGTGAACCGGTTCATCAAGAGTGAATCGTTGAATTGATCTAGTTCGTTCGTGAACTACACAACTCTAGTCTAGAACCGATGAGTCATACTACGAGTATCATTCCTAAACTATATCAATTCGTTGTTTTGTTTCAAAGTAATCGGAGCTCTTAAACATCTTCAAGTTGTTCTACAGTCCAAATACGGCAATTCTTGTTTATTAACGTAGCGTAACAATTTGGTCGAAAACAGTGAACTTTCTTCATCCTTTTCAAGAGCCCAAATACTAAATCGCTGACAATTCGAAATGTTGGCCGACTTCAAATCTTGCACGAGTTAAATGTTGGCCAGCTAATGTACCAGAATTGGTACCATCGATAGATCATTAATCATATATATAATAATAAATTTACATTTTCGAATTAGTATCAATCAACGATTCCTAACTTCTAACTCAGTGTGTAACTAAAATATTCCCACAACATTTTTCGTTTCTCATAAAGTAATTTTAAAGTTTGCAGTTACTATAACTCGTTTGCGGTAAATGGAACAACAGTTAATGGACACGTTTTTCAAAGTTGTAATTTCCTTTAATGTAAGGCTAAGAGATCCGGTTTTCTCCGGTTAGTGAAAAAAAAATGTAAATGCCGCGGGTGGGATTCGAACTCACATTCGCTGGACGATCGTTTCGATGTTTGTGAAGCATGATCTTCAGCAGCGTCTAGCCCGTTAAGCCACTGCGGTGTGTATTCACACCAGTCACTAACCGAAGATATTTATTTTATTGTGCAGAGTGATTGTTTGTCGCTACTTACACATTGCTTTCCTACTTACACGCACTGATGCCGAAGTTTTTTGAAAGATATATTTATAGAACGCACTATTCTAATTGTAGTTGTCTCGTTCTGTTTTGGTTTGGCCCTACCATATTGTTCAAATTTAGTTGTCTTAGATTCTCGTTATATTTAAAGTTGTAATTTCCTTTAAGGCTAAGAGATCATGGTTTCACCGGTTAGTGAAAAAAATGTAAATGCCGCGGGTGGGATTTCGGTTCTCGTAAACATATTTTGGAGTTAAGAGTTGCTATGTGTGCATAGAGAAATCGTTGGCTAGGAAGGGGTATCAGTTGGTAGGCTTTTCTTCACATTGAGTATGCGTTCAATAATATCACGCCTAATGCGATAGGGCATAGCGCCCCTCGTAGTTCAAGCAAATTGTATTGCTTTAACGAAAAGTACAATCCGTGTCATTAATGTAGGATTTCAGGTGCATTCATGTGGCCGCCTCGGCAGGCACGGCGGAAGCACATCCTCTCAGCCAAGGTTTTAGTACATTTTCGAAGGTTTCTCACAAATAGTTCAACCATTACTGTATTTAGGTCCTGCCCCTGAATTCGACATCTGTTTTAAAATTTAAAAAACAAATAAATGCAATCCACAGCAAATTGTACGTGTTACAACAAAATACGACCACATGAGAGAGCTTGAGAATTGCCAAAGTCTAACGATAAGTCGAAAATGGCAGGTTTTACTCTGGCGAACTAAGGTTGTCCCTTTCTCCTGACTATCTAATCATTGTCGCGTGTAAAAAATAAATAAATGGTTTCCCATTACATCCCATGAAGGGACCGGGGAGAACTTCTCACAATCACTGGAGCTGTGCGCTTTCCAGTTTTCACTCTCTGATTGGGACCTACAGTTTTACACCGATTCCGAACGGTATTTTGAGAAGCTTTATCATGGCTATATACTCGATAGTGTCGCCGTCACTAAGCGAGGTGACCGTCGTCGAAAGAAATTTTAAGGTGGTTGGAGCAGGGATCGAACCCAGGATCTCCTGTACAAGAGGCGCGCACACTACCCATTGCACCACCGACGGTCACAGACGGATATTTTGGCTATTAGTGAAATGCCCGACTGCGTGAGGGATAATAGTCCAGTTGTCGTTGTGGTCAATGCCTTCCCTGATAGGTAGGCGGTAAAGTTCCTGGGTTCACCATTCCGGAATTCAAGATCTGCCAAATCTCTTAACTAGATGTCCCAGCAGTTCGATATTATATGGGCACCACGGCACAGGGGAGTTCTGTGGAACTTCAGAATGGATGAGATTACCAGACTAGGGACTACGTTACAAGTTTCACAGGAACTGGAATTTATTGGTACAGCCCTGGAGGCTTGTAAGCATGTCCTGTAAGAACGCGCATATATGATGATGGCGGAGTGTTGGATGAGGGTCACAGATTATATACGCACAAGACAAATCTTACCAATAGTGTGTAGCAAGAGATCCATGAACCTTCTGTCTCTAGCCAGGACCAAACTCTCAATGCCTGGTTTAGTTCTGACGGAAGACTTTCTGATGAGTACCCAAGCGATGAGACTAGAGTTCAGGGTAAAAGACTTTAGGAAAATCTGCATCCATGAGGAAAAAGAAGAATCCCATCTTGGCACGTGTCCGCCATTAGCCGGTAGGAGGATGTTCACTATGGGAGCCTACTTATTTATGGGCCTGGTAGAATTTTCCTGTTTGTGCAAACTAAATTGGGACGAACGCCTAATCTCGTATCACAATGGACTAATAATACGATCCCATTCGTGTCACCAACACCTAAACTAATCTACTATTTAGCGTTTGTTGGAAACATTTTTCGATTCTCATAAACAATTTTATGAGATTTAGCAAATGTTCGTTTACCGCAATTACATTCTCCAATCGATTTTTTATTATCTGAACTTAACTATGGGCGTAATGAAAATATTTTTTCTGTGCATTTTTAAAACAGTTTCTATTTCGATGTACGTGTATTGAAAACAAATTTTGCATACAATTAATACTGCAGTATCGAAATATGGTCTCCCGCATGTGGAAACCGATCATCAGATTTCACAGATTTCCTATTGCCCAGAACGTCAATTCAGCCTAAAAAAATATTTCCAAAAAATTTTTTTCCCAAATTGTAGAAAATTTTAATTTTTGTCGATATGTAGTTTCATGCAATGACCAAATATCTATTGCGGCTAATGTGTATAATGTTGTTAATAGGATTATAATGAATTTCTGAAATGTATGATTATACTGAATCGATTATATCGCGCAGAAGTTTCTGTAATTAGCAGGTTTTAGTTACTTTGTAATCATTTGTAACGGAAAATCTGTAAATTCTCTTGAAATGCTTTAATATAGAGAATTCCAGATTTTATTCAATAGAAATCCATTCCCTAAATCAGGAAACTGTAGAAATTACAAAGAGGATTATATTCTTCTCTGAAATGACTAATGCGCAATTTTTTTTAAATACGAAATTCGTAAAATGTTATTTTTCATTGCAGCATTGAACAATGCTTAGGATTGGAAAAAAAACTATTCATTACAGTAATGTCAACACACTAGCGAACATATTTCACCTCTGCGATGTAGCGAATTTCTTTCAGTGTATGAGAATATTACGTGTAATTTGTTGCTTCGATCAATAATGTTTACTGTATAGACGGCGCGATAAGAATTGTATCCATATATGACTAACAGTTTTTATTGACATTTCTGAAGGTAACTCCAAAACAAACCCTGAATCTAAACACAGACAATGCGTTTTTTATTCATATTTTTTTCTTTGTCGCATACTAAGTTACGTCCCCTAACTTTAGTTACTTGCACTCGTTGGACTCACAAGGTGAAGGAGAATACCAAGGTAAAGACCAAGGAGTGCGACTCGTACATTCTTGTTTACTACTAAAAGATTTATGCAGTTTTTTTTTATTCTCGGACATGTGTATTGTTCTCATTCACTTTAGTTGCTTCCACTGTCCTTCAGATATAGTAGTAATAGGTTATAGTTAATTGGTGTCTCATTTAGCTACTTCCATTGCAGTCGGTGGTGCAATGGTAGTGTGCGCGCCTCTTGTACATGAGATCCTGGGTTCGATCCCTGCTCAGACTACCTCAAAAAAATTTCTTTCGGCGGCGGTCACCTCGCATAGTGACGGCGACACTATCGAGTACAGAAGACATTCAAGAAACAGCGGATGTGGGCCGATTTTTTTCAGGGGCCTCCATCTCAAGTTATCCTATAGTTAAAGTTAACTAACAATTTCGATTAGCTATCAGTTTGTAGGCAATTAAAAATTATAACTGTTGGGTAGCTCTAACTAGGCATAGTTATAAGGGTCCTTAAAGTATTTTTTTGCAAGTATTCCAAAAATATTTTTGATTTAAGAATGTTAAAATATATTGACTTTTAAAATCGAGCTAAATATATAAAATAGATTTCATCTAAGACTCGATATCTTCAAAAATTAGTATACAATATGTTAATGAAAATAGAATTCGTTTCCTCAGCCTTCCGGTCACCCGATATACGAGGCGGATCAGTAAATTCGTGACTTTTCCAACTTCCCTCGTAGTTATATGAAATGCAACACTGCTCCCATCAAGTACCACCTGTTAATAAAAAAATAAATGGTTTCCCATTAAATCCCTAGAAGGAAGCGGGGAGAAAATGTCGAAAAACTCCACGATATAGTGTTGGCCGACCGAAGAGTAATAGTGCGTGCTATTTAATGTTGATGCCATAGGCATTTCATATGGCAGTTTGGTTTCGATTTTAAATGATCAGTTGGGTATAAGAAAGCTGTCTGCAAGGTGGGTGCCGCGTTTGCTCTCAATTGACGCCATCTAAGTGAGTTGTTTAATTGGGCCACGAAGTGGTACCTCATCCGCCATATTCTCCGGATTTAGCTCCCGGTGACAATTTCCTATTTCCAAACCTAAAGAAATGGCTCGGTGGAAAGAGATTTAGCTCCAACGATGTAATTATTGATCAAACAAGTGTCTATTTGGTGGAACTCGAAAATCCTATTTTTTGGAAGGGATACAAAAATTGAAGAACCGTTGGACTAAGTGCATTGAGCTATAAGGAAATTATGTTGAAAAATATTTTTTTTTTTGCAAAAAAAAACTGTGTTTCACTCAAAAAGTCACGGACTTATTGATCCGACTCGTATCTTAATCATATTTATCATAAATTAAATTAAGTTCATTTTATTTAATTTTAAAAAAGATACTTGTACTTGGACCACCATGTATATTAAAAGGACCAAGTAAATAAAAACACTCGTAGAATTTTAAATCGCTTGGAATCTGGCTATTTAGGGTCACCTAGTGTGACAATTTAGAAACAGTCATATACGTAACTAGATTAGTTCTCATTCCCAATATCGATTGTAAAATCATCTACGAAGTCCCGCCAATAAAGCACTTAAATAATTGTTCGTCTTTTTGCTAAATTTTATTATTTATTTACAAGTAATAAAAAAAACAACATCAACACTGTTCAATGATACTGAAATTTTAGAATACGTTTTCTTCATAATGATGTTTGAGTCAACATTTTCTACGCCGCTTGGATGGATGTCCTTCACAGGACAAAAAGGCGTCATTGAGACTGAATTTTAGGAGTACACGACAACAACAAATTATCTTGGCTTGGTCTTGGTCTTGTTGTCAGCCTGAAATGGCTATTAAACCAAATTACATTTTTATACACATACTCGTATAATGGTAACAGAATAACTACTACATGTACAATTCAGTTGAATGAATGAATGAGAGACCAGATTTCCTATTCTGCCAAATAATGCCATCAATGCCAGATCTCTTGTATGAATGTCATCATGTGACCTTTGTTTTAACAATGAAATGTTAGATTAATTTAAAATATTCATTTTGTTAATTGACATACAATGATAGTGTGAAATCTAAATCCATCTGTATTAAGTGCCAGTTGGACTGCCCAGTCATGATGAGAGACCATTAATTAGGTTAATTGTGAGGAACAAGAAAAATCTATTCTAACGTAAGATAAATTAATGTTGAAAGCCATATTAAAAACGAAACGAAGGTTAAAATATTCAATTTGAATCAAATTTTTAATATTTAATTTTTTCAAGTTTAAGTTATAAATGTCATGATAATTACCTGCAAGGGCAGGTAGAAGAGTGTTAATGTATGTGTAAAGGAATAAAAATAAATAACCTATCCTTGTGTTATAGTACAGTTCAGTATAGTGTTGCAGAACATCGATAACTATAATGAGGAAGATTCTTTGAATGTGTCAAGATTGCGATGTTACTCAACAGATGGATTAATATCCCTTTAGCCTTTTTGTTAATTATATTGACGTATTTGGATGATGGTGACAGAATGAATCATTTCGTGCGACAAATAAGCCTTTGAGCCATTAGATGTGGCCAAGAAATTACAAAAATCTATTCAACTGAATTGAAAGCTAAACGAAAAATTAAACAAACCTGGAGCAAACACATAAATTGCGACGATACCTCGATTATAACTGCGAGAAAAAGTCAGGTACATCTCAAGCTTGTATCCGGGGAAAGGCCGACACTCATCAGCCAGAAAATTTCTAGTTTGTCCCAGGGGAAGTCAATGGAGGGAGTGAAACTAGTAGGGGATACTACGGTGTCTATTTTGTAACTTGATTCCCCAGGCAGGGATCTATACTGGCTCTTCAGTGTGTACAGACGGAATATAAAGTAAATTGTTCTGTCTTTTGTACACCCAGCGTGGTGTGCCTATGGTTTTATTCTAGTTACTCATGGAATTTATTAAATTCAAATCAATTCGCATAAACCCATACTAATTCGACAATTCAAACTTATTGACATAACATCAAAGAAGTTTACGTTTCCCGAAAATATGTATGTATAGGGGCGGTCAACAAAACATCCTATTATCGATAACGCGCAGTATCGACGTCATATGTGTCACGAGCATAACGACATACACTCCGGTTCACTTATTTAAAGGCACTAAAAATTCCATATTCAGCAGCTTGTATCTTTTGCAATTTGTAACCGATTGCTGAATTTTAAAATGGAAATGGAAGCTAGACATCTTGCGATATTAAAACATTCATGACAATAGTGGTTTCTTAACTAAGCAACTTTTTTTTAGCAATTTATAAAAAAAAAATCCAAAAATGTGCTATTTTTTTGGTACACTTGAATAAAGGCGCTTTATTATTTATTTTATTATTTTTAGAGTAAGCGATGATTTTTTGTAGGGAGAGTTTGTTTATTACAATTTATTACATCTTGATCATTTACGACTCAAAATGGCAAAACAAAAAATTTTAAATCTATCGGAACAAACTAAAATCGATGTTTACCGTTCTGAAGGACGGAGCCCAACATTTGACGACAATTAATTCAAGGACCCAGAGGGGTAAAGAAAAAATGTTAAGGGAAGGATTTCATTGTCTTTATCTACGTATGATAATAGAAAAATCATCAGAATTGCTTCTAATTCTGCCTTATCCTTGTCAAAAATAAGAGCTCAAGATGGAGTGGAAGCGAGCAAGTCATCAGCACGCAGAGTAATTAAGAGCTGTGAGTATCTTAAATACCTGAAATTACAAAAAAAAGCCGCCACTTAATGCTCCTCGTAGGGAAAAGCGGCTTCAATTCGCAAGAGACTACATGGTATGGGATGTGCAGCCTAGAGGTCATGTAAATGACTGGAGAACCGTTGTATTTACAGATGAGCAGAAGTTTAATTTGGATGAGCCTGATGGCTACAACTATTATTTCCATGATCTGCGCAAAGAAAATCGTTTTTTGAACCGACATCACAACCGAGAATGCGGCGTTATGGTGTGGGGGTGCTATAACGTACTATGGCACCATTGATCTTGAATTTCAAAGTGCAAAAATGACTGGTGCAAGCTATAAAACGTTATTGGAATCGGCTTTTCCGAAGTTAAGTGAACTATTTGGTCCCATATATTGGATATTGCAACAGGATAATGCCCCTATACACAACGCCAGAGTAGTAAACGAGTTCATTGCAAGCCAAAATGTTAATATTCTTGACTGGCCACCCTATTCGCCAGATCAAACCATTATCGAAAATGTCTGGGGTTGGTTATCTCGTAATGTCTATGAAGGAGGTAGATCATTTAATGACAAGCAGTCACTAATTCAGGCCATTAAGGATGCTTGGAATCAAATTTCGTTGGATTACACAAATTCTCTTTATCTCTCAATGAAAACCCGTATATTTGAAGATATTAAAAACAAAGAGGGTACTACCCATTACTAATAGTTCGTAAATAGTTCTTAAATTTTGAAAAAACAATAAAAACTGTTTTTCATTTAAATTAGTTAAAGTGCCTTTATTCAAGTGTACCAAAAAAAATAGCACATTTTTGGACTTTTTTTTATAAATTGCTCTTTAGTTAAGAAACCACTATTGTCATGATTGTTTTTATATCTCAAGATGTCTACATTCCATTTCCATTGTAAAATTCTGCAATCGGTTACAAATTGCAAAAGATACAGGCTGCTGAATATGGAATTTTTAGTGCCTTTAAATAAGTGAACCGGAGTGTATATCGTCGATGTTATTAAAGGAATCACAAGACTTCGAATGAGTTAGTTAGTTAGGTCATGTGAGTAGAATACTCGTACATAAAGATGAACCACCACGAAAGTTATTCGAAGACGTTCTGGAGAGAAGGCAAAGAAAAGAGTAGAAATACTGTGCTGTGTGGGCCAGGTGAAAGAATCCCTCAGACAGCTTGGTGTGACCAAACAGAATCGTGCTTATGAATCTTAATATGGGGAGCTTCTTGATTCATTCTCATTACTAATTAAATTTATTAAATTCAATTCAGATAAACCATCGGGTGACTTCCGCCGTCACTAAACAGAACTGGCAGTCGTCGAGAGAAAACTGGAAAACTATAAGCTGGGACAATTTATATCATCGTCGATGTCATCGATGTCATGCATGTTTGTAGAAAAGTGAATCACAACGATAGGTAGAGAAAGCAAAAGAAGAACATGACACTGGTGGTAGGACCAGGTGGAAGAATTCCTAACTAATTGGGAAGAAAATGCGAATAACCGAATCGGTTGGAAATATATTTTATGGCAGTTGTGTAAAGCACCTGACTTGAATATAATATAGAGGGCCAAAGAAAAGAAAACCGGAGAAAACATGATCTCTTATAGCCTTAAGGGAAATTGCAACTTTGAACATAACGAGGATCTAGGACAACTAAATTTGGAACATATGGTAGGGCCGGACCAAAACAGAACGGGACAACTGCAATTAGAATAGTTCGTTCTATAAATATAACTTTCAAAACTTCTGCATCAGTGCGTGTAAATAGGAAAGCAATGTGTAAGTAGCGACAACAATCACTCTGCACACAATCGATAAATGTCTTCGGCTAGTGAGTTGTGTAAATACACACCGCAGTGGCTTAACGGGCTAGACGCTGCTGAAGATGATGCTTCACAAACATCGAAACG
Source organism: Phaonia tiefii (assembly GCA_963931995.1). Taxonomy (NCBI): domain Eukaryota; kingdom Metazoa; phylum Arthropoda; class Insecta; order Diptera; family Muscidae; genus Phaonia; species Phaonia tiefii. The sequence goes on along the minus strand of OZ008370.1, from coordinate 99,511,072 downwards.
ATCGTCCAGCGAATGTGAGTTCGAATCCCACCCGCGACAATTACATTTTTTTCACTAACCGGAGAAAACATGATCTCTTATAGCCTTAAGGGAAATTGCAACTTTGAAAAGTTAAGTAAGTCAAGCTACTTTAGATCTCTAGAAGTAGTTCGACGCCTACCAGCTAATTGATGATTAAAACCCGTCTCTGACACTCAACACCTCTGTTTGATTCATACTAATCTATCTAATATAATCAAAATTATGAGTTGGGCTAAGATAGTTATGTGAATCCACAGTCATTGGAGAATGCGTAAAAACTAAACGACACAACAGTTACACCTTAGCAATCGTAAAAGTAGCGCAGATTAATAATTCACTGATTCACTCCAAGTTACAACACCCACTTCACCAATCACTCGGAATGTTATTGCTATTCTCTTACATTTCACTTTTAACAGCTGAGCATAAAATTACTGCAGAATCATATCTCTGCTGTCGACTATTTGTAACGTTAACTGACCATCAAATCTTCAAATTTTGTTGATTTAATAAATCTTTAATATTTATGGCATTTTAAATGCACTCTCATCTGTAGGACTCCGCAGGACTCTATAATACCAGCAAACATTAGAAGCAGTTTCTCACACTTCTCGCACTTTAAAAATGCTCAAACCGTACAGTGCTAACAAGAGCCTTGTAATGCCACATGGTCTACATGAAGGAGGAGGGAAAAGGTCGTTTTTAGTATTTTTTGTTTTTAAATTGTTTACATTTTTAAGTTACATACAACAACACAAGACAGGATCCTTGTTCATATTCAAAGTGAAAATACTTGTACAAATATACTGCTTGTATTGGAGCGAATGATGAATGTAAAAATATTTATGTGTGGGAGCATGAGAATATTCTTCTTTTTATAGATTTTCTTAATACCATGTCAGAGTTTTGTTCCTTTGTGCCGGAATCTTAACGATTTCTTAAACATTTTGTTGTGGGGGTTAACATGAAAGATGATGTTAGGCGCGTTATCTTTACAATATAACAAAACGCCAAACTAACGATAATTTGGAGCTGTTATATAAATTCATCTTCCTCTAACGCATGGCATGAGGGCATGTTTGAAAATCTTCTTCTTCTTCTTATCTATAAATTCACAACAGAAATATATCTGTTTCAAAAAGGAAAAAACGTCTTAAGTGCACATAGGAAAATGTTGATTAAATGCACTACGATAACCACTGGAGAACCAATTACCTCCAGATCCAGTTTTTGTTTATTTTGACTTATGTATCAGGAAGTCATATACCTGATATTGCTTACATATCAGTAACTTCTCATGGAAAATACCTCCTAAAGAGGCTCACCTAAAAAAGTTGGAAATGGACATAAGTCGTTTTTCATTTTCGGCACAGATATAAGCGTCTTGCCCTAACGCTTGGTACGTCGTCATTCTGGGAAAAGTTTATTTCTTTTTCTTGTCCTTAAATCCACAATAAAGATTTCGTTCATATTTTGCCAAATTTTTCAAATTTAGAATTTTATACCTTCTTAATTTCAAGTGGCGCTTAATATCGCTTAACCCTTAACAACAGTAATAGTGATAATATTAGCCAGATGTGTAACCAAAACATGCCCATTCTACATTTAGAAAAACCGGAATAGAGTTATGTTAAATTTTAAACGGATAAAAGTGGTATGACGCCTTTGAATTTAAATTATCATAGATATTAACCTAAAGGTTTAATGGCAGCTTCAAAATAATGCTTACGAAAATGTTGCTAAATTATAAATTCCTTACGGGCTAATGTGTTGGACTTTCTGTGTCGGCAGTGGTCAACAAAAATATACACTGCGCCACTAAATATCTTAATAATAGTTCAAAATTTTAATCTGATATTCGTCTGGATCCCTCGAAACAACTGATTATAATGAAATGAAGCTGACAGTGGGTGATTTAACTATTTTTGCCAGAAAGGCGGTTGTCTATCTAACGGGTTTTCCAATAGGTACTTGACAAATTTAAATTTAATTTGTGAACGCACTATTTCACTGATCATCTAACTGTTACTTTCCTTTTTTTTCACTAAACTCAATATTTTCATCATGGTAAAGTACACGAACGAACAACGTATGCAAATTATAAAAATTTACTACCGAAATTCGGAGTCGGTGACCGCAACTTTAAGAGCATTAACTCCAATTTTCGGTCGATATTCTCGCCCTAGTAGACAAGCAATAACAAGTTTAGTGCAAAAATTTGAGTCTACATATTCATTGTGTGATGCTGCCGTACCAGTGAGTCAAATCCGCGGCGTTCTCAAGAACTGGGCATCACCAAAACCACATTATGGCAAATTTTGCGTAAAGACCTTGGTTTACACCCATAGAAGATCAAGCTGACTCAAGAATTGAAGCCGATGGGCCATATGACGTGACGTACGTTCTCGATTTGGGCTCTGCAGAAGATGCGCCAATATGATGAATTTCATCGCAAAATCATCTTCAGTGACGAAGCTCATTTTTGGCTCAATGGGTTCGTCAATAAGCAGAATATGCGTTATTGGTTTGGTGAAATCCACATGTGCTTCATGAATCACCACTTCATCCACAAAAAATAAATTTTTGGTGCGGTTTGCATGCCGGCGGCGTCATTGGGCCATATTTTATCGTCGACAATAACGATCGTTACGTTACTGTTAATGGCCATCGTTATCGCTCCATGATTACCGCTTATTTTTGGCCCGACTTGGAAAACATGGACTTGGACGACATGTGGTTTCAACAGGACGGTGCCACAAGTCACACAGCACACGTTACAATCGATTTATTGAAGAGTAAGTTTGGTGCGAGTGATATCTCAAGAAATCGACCAGTTAATTGGCCACCTCGTTCGTGCAATTTAACGCCTCTAGACTTTTTTATTTGAGGCTACGTCAAATCATTGGTCTATGCCAACAAGCCGACGACGTTGGAAGAACTCGATCCAACATTGAACGCGAAATAGCGGCTGTTACGGCCGAAATGTGTGACCGAGTCATCGAAAATTGGGTCCACTGCCGACGTGCCCGCGGTGGCCATATGAACGAAGTCGAGTTCCATTCATAAATGTTTTATTATATTTCAAGATCAAGAGTTTTGGAAAAATCTCAAATGGTTTGCGTTTTATTTAAAAAAAAAATTTCAAGTCCTTATTGGAAAACCTTTTACAAGTGAGCGCGGTTTACAACAGGCTTTAACAGTTTTGTACAACGCGCATAATCCTTCGGTTCCATGCAAACAAACAGATGTACGGTCCAAATTCATACCTGACTTGAAGGAAGTCATGTGCTAATATATGTCAATAAACCACCTTTATATTGCCTTTACTCAGCCAATCTCTCTAAATGACATATTCCATAATTTCAAATGCCTACACGCTGAAAAAAACGGCCCCACCAACATATTGCAGGATCCATATATATATTAATTGATTATCTGTTGCTTTTTTGTTTCATTGCCGTCTGTCACGTTTAAGTGTATAACCATAATCAGAGCGATAACGTTGGCGTTAATTAAAAATACGTTGTCGATAAACATCACTTGGCGTCAAAATGTTTCACCCTTATTTACTTTTTAATTTTGGGGCACTAACCCACAAACACCAATCTCAGCAATTATTCTTAAATTATTATTTTCTACAAAAACTGCATCGACTGTTCTCTAAACAGAATTCTAATTTTTGTCGTCTACGCCAGAAGCAACGTCAAACGCCAGCTCTTGTTCTTATTCCATAAGAATACATCTAAAAATTTGCAACGCGTACGTTATCGCTCCGAGTGTGTTCGTACACTTAGTTTTCAGCAGTTTTCAACAACCAAAGCTACATTTGGGTACCAAAAGCCATTAAAGGGTTTTTCAACAGAGACGCTACAAAAGTAAATCGATAGGGACAGAAAACGACGCCATATTTTTTCCCGCTCTTTTGACATTTCTCTTCAGTAAGGTTTGCCATTTCATCATGGAAAGATATACGAGCCAACAACGAGTCGAAATTATTAAAATTTACTACCGAAATTTGGAGTCAGTGGCCTCAACTGTAAGAGCGCTACTTCAAATTTATGGTCGTCATAATCGTCCTACCAGATCAACAATTGAGCGTCTAGTGGAAAAATTTGAATCCACAGGCACAGTACAAAATGTTCCCGTGCCAGTGAGACAAAGAAGTGCCCGCAGTGTCGAGAATATTGCTGCCGCTGAGGCTTCAGTTCAAGAAAGCCCAAATGTGTCTCTCACACGTCGTTCTCAAGCGTTGGGTATCTCTGTGACGTCGTTGTGGCGAATTTTGCGAAAAGATCTTGGCCTACATCCTTACAAGATCAAATTGACGCAAGAAATGAAGCCGCTTGACCACCATAAGCGTCGTATGTTCGTGAATTGGGCTGAGCAACAACTGGAAAATGATTCGGATTTTCATCGGAAAATCATCTTCAGCGATGAGGCTCATTTCTGGCTGAATGGCTTCGTCAATAAGCACAATATGCGTTATTGCTCAGACAGCAATCCATGAGTCATCATTGCATCCCGAAAAAATTACGGTTTGGTGCGGTTTATGGGCCGGCGGCGTCATTGGGCCGTACTTCTTCCGTGATGATCAAGACCGGCACATTACTGTGAATACAAATCGCTACCGTTCAATGATAACCGATTATTTTGGATAATATGGACTTGGAGGACATGTGGTTGCAACAAGACGGCGCCACAAGCCACACAGCGAATGCCACAATCAATTTATTGGAAACCAAGTTTGATGAACGTGTTATCTCACGAAATGGCCCAGTCGATTGGCCGCCTCGGTCGTGCGATTAGACGCCGTTAGATTATTTCCTGTGGGTCTACGTCAAGTCTATGGTCTATGCCAACAAACCAGCCACGATTGATGAACTTCGTACGAATATCGAACGTGAAATTGCAGCAGTATCGGCCGATTTATGCTTGAAAACCGTCGAAAATTGGGTTCAGCGTCTGGACTTCTGCAAGCGTGTCCGTGGTGGCCATGCAAAAGAAATCGAGTTCCATACATAATGGCATCGAACGTACTTTCACAGGAATAAAGAATTTCATTGGTAGCGCTCTTATTGAAAAACCCGTTATTATAACCTATTAATCATTGTGACTCCAACATGTATTATTGAATAGCAAACGCAATGTGTTTGGACACTAGTATATTATATTTGCGACAACCTACAAACGCGTTATATTTGCATCCAAGTAAACAAAAAATACAGATTTTCCGCGAGTAGCCATTAAGACCTGCATCGGAAGTCTGTATCATTTTAAAGACAAAAATCGGTGGTAAAATTACAAAAAGTCAGAAAATTTCAATACAACATTTTTAAATTCTGTCAGTTTAACTACCGATTTTTAACGTTAAAAGTTACAGAATTCCCGTGCTTGGCATTCTACCACCTATTCACTGGGCCGGATTTAGACAGTAGGCAATATCTACCGAAAAAATAATGTTTTCCTCATTCAAAGAAAACAAGTTGAGAGCTCGTTTGCCCCAAAAATATTTCATTTGTTACTTAGCGTGATGGTTGACAGCAAAAGTTCATACTTTCCAGCAAAACAAACTGTTTAACGTAAAAACAATTTCTTTTGTTGTAGACGAGCTTTAACTTACCCCAACATTTTCAAAATGTACATTTGCCGCAAATGAAGCAACTAATATAACATTATATAATTAATATAGCAACCGACGGAATTTATGCACACACACATGTGCTCATACACTGTAAAAATCTGTCTTGTTGCTGTTTTTGGGATGCAAATACAGTGCGTGTTTGGAGCTTGTCGCAAAGATAGTATAGTAATACATTGTGTTTGCTATTCAATGTTACGTGTTGAATACACAATGATGAATATGTCATAAAATATGTGTTTGTGATTCAAATATTGATGTGTTTGTGCTACAAACACAGCTGTTTGTTAAAATGATTACTTCAAAAAAATTCTGTTGCTATGATCTGTCGACAGCAGAAATATAAAAGAAACACTATTTACAGTCTAAGTTAGTGTTGTTGTAAGTGTGTACCTGTATTTTTGCAGGTAGTGTTTCTTATGTGAGGTGAGTGTTTCTTATTTTGACTGGTTTATTGCGATTTAATAAAATAAAATAAATGGTTTCCCATTACACTCCATTAAGGAATTGGGGAGAGCTTCTCACAACAAGTGAGCTGTGCGCTTTCTAGTTTTATACTCACTGATTGGAACCTACAGTTTTTACACCGATTACGAATGGTATTTTGAGAAGCTTTTTCATGACTTAATACTCGATAGTGTCGCCGTCACTATGCGAGGTGTCCGACGTCGAAAAATATTTAAGGTGGTCAGAGCAGGGAAAGAACCAAGTACATCTCAAATACAAGAGGCGCGCACACTACCCATTGCACCACCGACGGTTAATAAACACTCCTGGTGTTTTAGACCTCTAGATCTTTGCCAGAACTTGACGATGATTGGTAAATTTAAGTGTTAGGTTCGCGAATGCACGCACCCTATATTATTTTTTTTTGATATTTCTAAAGCGCTTTATCGGCAATTACCTCTTCTATATAATCCATTTATTCAAAATTCCCAATATTGTGTTGCTGCAGATTTAAAGAGCAAAAATAGCAAAAGAGTACGTTTTCTACTTTAAAATTTAAAGTAAACTGCATTTATTGCAAACTTCAGATATTTTTTTTCAAAATTTTTGATGGGACATGCTACATTTCACCATCCATGCAATTTGGAAAATGTAACCCAATTGTATTAAAATTTCCCAAATTGTGAAATTACATCTCGATTTTGCTTCAAGTGCATTGCGGGACATAAAGTGGTTAATAGTCTTTTTTGCAATTTTGTTTATGTATTCTACGTGACCCATAGAAATCCTGTACCATCAACTTTTTTTCCGGCAAAACCTAGTGAACAACCTAGAGCAATTCTTGGCAATTCCCACCAGTTCAATATGTTTCACACGTAGCAAAGAGATTGGACAACCCTATGATTTTGAGGTACCTTTTGCAGTAGTGATTTTAAGAAAGATCAAACTGAGGTGGTATATATCTACAATATTATTTGACATTTCATAATGCAACCTTCCGAATCGTGTCGACTTGAAGAAGATCCTCTACTTATGTCCAAAATATTGTTCAGCAATTGAGGCCCATTTCTGTCGTAATGATTAATTCAATAGGGTAAATTAACGTATTTCGGCTGAAGAGCTCACATTGCGTTCAGACAAAACAACAGTCCAAAAACGGTCAATATTTCCTTAAAACTTCATATGAAAAAGAACTACTTGCCACCTGAAATTGAATCGCATGATCTCGACGACATTTGGTTCAAACAATACAGCTCTACTTGCCACACAGTGTGTGAAGCCATTACAACATGCGGAAAAGCGTCGTCGAAAATTTCGACCTCATAATGTTATTCGGAGTTGTGGCCATCCTTTGAAAGACGCAACTAATTTAAAATATCGTTAGTTTGTATGATAATAAGGTATCCCGATAAAAATTATTTTTTGACTTTTTTTATTTTTTAAAAAAGCAATTCCCTATTAGAATATTGAAATGAAACACCAACAGAGCCTTGAACTACTTTTACTCGGAAATGTTACTCCAAACTGAAGCTGTACGTCGGTTATCTACTCAACATGTACAAACTTATACTATCAATCTGTACCAACAACACGAATTATGACCAACATGTACGATATTATACCAACACACAGAACGTGGCGACATTTAACTGAACCAAACAGAATGAATCCTTGGAATTTTCCTTCCATACTTGACTTACTAGAAATAGAAAGTGCTACGTAAGCATTTAGCTAGGAATAACTTTGTCGTTCCAATGACAGCCTGCATATTTGTAAAGTCAGTCTAAATACCGCATTCATTAAAGACAGAATGAATTAACTGAAATGGTTTGCATCTTATACCCCTTTGGTCCCCTCCTAACGTGGGGCAATATATTACTCGCGTGTTTGCCTAGTGCGCACAGATAAGAATACTGTTAATGCATCATTGGATAGTTGTTGCTTGAAAATATAACTAGAAACGCTATAACGGCCAACGAGCAACAGACGCATGATGAACAACTTTTCGATGACAGAAATTTAGAATATTTACTTGAACAACCTTCAGCCTGTCGCACAATGGATCATCGCGCACTAACTTCGGTAATTGTTTAATTACTGGTTTTCGTCAGTTGGCCTCCAGGGGACTTTCAATTGACAGCCTCACACTTAGGCAATTCACAATATCTTTCATATGGTATTTGTTATAAATTTTGTGTAAATTTTCTAATATTTGTTTTTGATTATTAGGACATGCAACGAATTACAGATCAAGCAACCAAATACAATATTAGTCGTGCTATTTGTCAGAAACCATTGAATATGTACAAAAAATTTGACTGAAAGGATGTGCTTCGGCCAATACTGCCATATTGTGATCCAACATTAATGGTAAGGATTGCACACGTCGCACGCACATGTCGAATATAATAACTAACCTATTAATCAATGTGTCTCCAACATTTAATATAGAATAGCAAACACAATGAGTTTATACCCAAGTATATTATACTTGCGACAAGTTACAAACACGTTATATTTGCATCCAAACAACAAAAATGACAGATTTTTCAGAGTGCGTTAAAGCAATACAATTTATACGAATACTAGCTGGAAAGTTTTTGTAGTGCCAAAGGGTGAACAAAATTTGTTGTTCCATTACGTTTCAAACTATAATTATGGCTGTTATATCGGTTTCTTTTAAAGGGGGTGTGGCACCGCCCTCTTCCACCCTGGCTGTAATTCATACTGTTCCAACAACATATATACCAAATCTCATCTTCATATCTCTGACAGTTCAAAAGATATAGCCATTTTAAATTTCAAGTTGCATGAGCGGTGCCACGCGCCTTTATCCAATCACAACCAAGTATAGCCCAGGAGTATGAGCAGGTCGTCAGTAGCCCATTGTGAAATTTTCATAACAATCTGTCTTTTGGTCTATTAGAAAAGGAGGCAAGGCACCGCCCACTATCATCTGGCCGTTATTCATACTGTTACAATAACATATATACCAAATCTCATCTTCATATCTCTGACAGTTCATGAGTTGTATGGGTGGTGCCACGCCCCTTTATCCAATCACAACCACGTATAGCCAAGGAGTATCAACAGGTCATCAGTACCACATTGTGAAATTTTCATAACAACCGGCGATTTTTGAAAAGGGGGCGTGGCACCGCCCGTATTCACCCTGGCTGTATAGCCTATGTCACCCGCTAGATGATTCTGAATATTATCTGAAAATTTCATCAAAATCGGTCCAGCCGTTTTCGAGTCCATTCGTAACGTACACACTATACAAACGATTTTTGAAAAGGGGGCATGGCACCGCCCACTTTCATCCTGTCTGTATAGCCTATGTCACCCGCTAGATGATTCTGAATATTGTCTGAAAATTTCATCAAAATCGGTTTAGCCGTTTTCGAGTCCATTCGTAACGTATACACATACATACATACATACATGCATTTTTTTTATATATATATAGATTCATATGTGTAACTTTAACAGCATTTCAAAAAGAATTTACCATATTTTGATACAGCAATTAAACATATTCATAACTTCAATTAAAACTAGTTATCGCAATGCTCAGGATAAAGCTTCAAAAAAGGGTTCCCCTTCTCACGGTAGTACGGAAATCAATGTCCTTTCTGAATCGAATTCTGAGCCAAGCGGTGAAACCCTGAATTAATGCACAGAAAAAGCGAGAACGTCGTCGATATATGTGACAATGGGGCGGTTTTCCGACAGAAAAATACACCCAGAAGAAATGAGAAATGTTCAAGGCTGGGCAAGGTTCGACGGGACAGCATTCGTTGGCCGAAGAAGGAAGAGCCAATAACAGAAATCTAACTACAATAACAGAAATCAAACTAGGTGGCCGCAAACAACCCAGAAGAATATAGGGTCTTATGAGCCAGGATTCTGCGTCATAACAGACAGGCGTCAGACAGGTTGTACGAGAGTCTGATAAAGTTGGAGCTTCGTTTCTCGTTTATAACGGTTACCATCTTTCACCATTTCATCTAATCGGAAGGATGTTCCGCTTGTAAAAATTCATTTTGTCTTGTCCTTGTTTACTGCCAAACCCACTTTTACTGATTCCTTCGCAATTCTTAAAAATACTGGATTAACTTCTCCCAGATTTCGCTCAGCATGCGACTTTTGCTGCTGATAGTTTTATTCGTGATGACTGAAGCTTCCTCAGGATGATCTCAATTAATATGTCACATGGTAGGATGTCTGTCTGTCTAAGGCCTCGCCTCGTACTAAATGGTTCGGCGAGATCTTTACCAATTTTTACTGAGCATTTCGTGTTGGCCAGTGTAGTTCTGCAAAGGAGGCCAGTTTACCAAGAGTACTAAGCTACGACATAGATTGGTACAGTTTTCCCATATCGGGCTATCGAAGGCAGCATTATAATCTACAAAGAGGTGGTAGGATCTGAAATACCCATGAATCACGAGTAAAGCTGCATGTTTTAGGAAACTGTGTTATAAAGGATGCATACCAGATTGTAATGTCAAGACTAAAGGGCAAAAAGTCGACCCAACTTACGTTCCCGGAGCTCACTGGTAGAACTTTTGACAGGGGAAATACCTGATCGCCCAAAGGAGGCCCCTGTACATGTTACGGAGGAGTAGGTAAGGGCGCTATGTTCGTAAATTGGAAACGACAAGTCCTAGTTAAAATTCCCAACGTAGCCCTCACGTTGGCAATAAAGTCGAGGTCACATCTATACGTAAAACTATTTAATAATAGTCTGAGAGACGGCGCATTCCCCAAAATATGGAAGAAACAAAGGTTAATCCTAATTCCAAAGCCGGGAAACCCCTTGGAAAACCTCAAACATACAGACCGATATGTCACCTGGACACAATAGTCAAATGTCAGGAGAGAAAAATATACGACAGATCATTGACCGCTGTCAAAGAAGTTGAAGGCTTGTCTCAGGGGCAGTATGGCTTCCGGAAAGCACGATCTATTGACGATGCAATCAGTTACGTAGTAGATACGGCAAAGGTTCTGCAAGGAAAGATTGTGCGATAATCATACTGGGCAGAAATAACGCCTTTAATTCAGCTGGATGGAAGCACATCATGACATCGTTGAGGAGATTAACGCTACCAGAATATCTTGAAAGGATTTTTGGAGATTACTTTTCTGAAAGGACACTATGGTACGAAACCGATGACGGACTGGATTCATACAGATGCACTGCAGGTGTTCCCCAAGGCTCAGACCTGGGGCAACTATTGTGAAACATTATGTATGATTGTGTGCTCGTCCTGTGATTACCGGACGAAGCGACGCCGATGTCTTTCCAGTCGTATTCCAAGCGCGCAACAGAGAAGAAGTGAAACTATACGCAAATGAATCTATCCGAGCTATTACGTTGTGATTAAAATTGGAAAACCTGGAACTTGCAGAACAAAACACGGAGGCTGTAAGCGGTAGGCGGAAAAGAGAATTTATCAAGATTAGAGTGGGAACAGCCGAAATAAAGTCCGTAGAAGCCATAAAGTACATGAGCATGAAGTTGGATGACCGACTTAATTTCATATCTTACATGTGGAAAATCAACTGATATTACAAATGCTTTAGATAGAACGATGCTAAATAAAGGAGGATCGCGCCAGAGTCGGAGAATACAGATTTCTCGCACTTGAACGAACTCACCGAACTGAGCTACGCAGTGATCGTCGCCAACAAATAAACTTAGTGCGTTGCGCTAAGAAACACATCGATCAGGACAATGGAGTCAATGCTTTTATTAACCCCCTTTGAGGTACACATTAAGTACAAGACTCCAAAACGGCTACAGACAATAGGGGAATGGATCGGAGTGTATAACAAGTCAAACCATCGCCAATTCTCAACATCAATTCCCATGGAATAGAGAGCCGTACACATTCAAGAGCAAATTGTACAGGTAAGCTGCTATATAACTATCCCTCTGTCATGGACGAAAGGCTTCCTAATCGGTGCCGACCGAGGAATCCACTACAATGCTGACGTATCTCAGACGGATGGAAGTACGCAAATAGGACTCTTCATCGAGGACCTACATTTTGAAGGCTACTTTCGCACAGGCAAAGGCGGCAGCGTAACGTACAAGATGGCTGAATCATGAATGTAAACATCGAAATGTGGAGACAGGTACAACTAGTCATGTCCTAACCTATTGCGATATCGTCGAAAAAGTTTAAATTGGGTGCGGTACTCGAGTGAAAAGAGGATATAAACAAAATCTCCACCACTGACTGCCTTGGGATTATATGGTTCTACATAAGATGGCTATAACCCACACAAGAGTATGGAACGCATGAGACGGAAGTAGAACGGAAAAGATCCTGTACGATGAACTGCATGGCAACAAGGCAAACTCGAGCTGAGTCGTCTGATTGGTGTCCTAACTTTACAAAAAAAATGTAGGCCGATCGAGGAGGACATAAAAGCGATGAAACACATTCCCTTTCATTGCACCGCTTTTGCATAATTACGGCTCATGCGATATAGTACCCAGTCAGGAGAATCTAAGAGGATCAAATTGCAAAACTTTTACTTTTTTTATTGACTATTTTACAACCTCATGAGGTCAGACGTCTTACACATATTAATTAAACAACCAAATTAAACAACTTTCAACAAATTCCTCCAACTGGCTCTATCGTTCGCCATTTCTCGTAAGTTGGTAACACCAAGGATACGGAGGGATTCTTCTGCCTGATCCTTCCAGCAGAATCTTGGTCGTCCTCTTTTCCTGCTTCCATTGGAAACGACAAGTCCTAGTTTGGGTACGTTATCGAAAACCTTTCGCGCTGGCTCATCTTCATCCATTCTGCTAACATCGCCTAGCCAACGCAACGTCAGAATACAGATTATATGTATAGCTCTGGGTTGGTACTCGCCATTTTCCATAACAGAACCAGAATTTTTCTCTCGAATACTCCCAGGTGTTTTTCATCCGCTTGCGATATGACCCAAGTTTCGGAGCCATATGTCAAGATAGGTAAAATGAGAGTCTGATATAGTTATATATAAATATAGAGAGCTTTGTTCCTAAACTGCTTGCTGAGCCCAAAATAACATATATTTGCAAGCACTATTCTTCTATTTATCTCTGGGCGGAATCAAGGTAGACAAATTTATCTTCCACTTCAAAAATAAATCGGTTGTCGACGTTCAAGTGGTTTGTCTAGTCGTTGACGCCTTCAATTTTTTCTTGCTCTCATTAACAGAAAGACCCACCTTCGCTGATTCTTTTTCGATTCCTGGAAATACTATAGTGACCTCTCGCAAATTTCGCCCAATGATGTCTATGTTGGCAGCATACGCCAGCAACATATGGCTTTACGTGTTAATGTTCTTGTTCGTATTTACTGCAGTTTTTTTCATTTTTATCTCCATTAAGATGTTGAAGAGATTTCACGAGTGTGTCGCCTTGTCACAGTCCTCGCTTGGTACAGAATGGTTCAGTGAGGTCTTTCCCCAATTGCACTGCTGATTTGGTGTTGGTCAGCGTCATTCTACAGAGACAGCGTCATTCTACAGAGACTGCTCAGTTTTGCCGGAATCCCCACTTGAGACATAGCTTCGTACAGTTTTCCGCATATGGGGCTACCGAAAGCAGCTTTGTAATCGACAAAAAGGTGGTATGTATCGATTTGCTTTTCGTGGGTCTTTTCCAGTATTTGGCGTAGCGTGAATATCTGGTCAGTCGTGGACTTGCCTGACCTAAAACCACACTGATAAAGTCCAATCAGGTTTTCAATAATTGGCTTCAGTTCTTCACTTAATACGCTCGACAAGACCTTATACGCGATGGATAAAAGACTGATACCGCAATAGTTGGAACAGACACACGGATCACCCTTTTTGAATACAGGACATAATACACTGAGACTCCAATCGTCAGGCATAGATTCCCCCAGCCATATACCGCATATCAGTTGATGCATGTGGGCTGTCAGTCTTTCGCCACCTGCCTTAGAAAGTTCAGCGGGTAGGTCATCCGCACCAGCGGCTTTATTATCCTTAAGGCGGGAGATCGCCGTTCTAATAACGACTTGGTTAGGGAGGGGGGGGTACAATCTACACTATCTTCCACTATCATTACCTCCTGATCTTCAGTGGAAGACTCTGAGTGGAGTAGTGCTGAAGAGTGGTCTCTCCACATTATGAGCACACGCTGCTTCTCAGTCACCAGATTCCCATTCTCATCCTTGCAGGATGGCAGCCCATTATTAGGCCCGTTATTCGATCTCCTTACCCTCTGGAAATATTTTCGGGATTCATCATTCATCCTGCATAATTCGGTCTTTTCACTCTCCTTATGCTCACACTGCCATTTGCCAAATAGTTGGTTTTCCTCCCTTCTCACCCTCTTGTACCACTCATTCGCAGCACGCGTTGTAACTGACTGTTTCGTTGCAATACGTGCAGCGTCTTTTTCATCAGTTGCAATGCGACATTCTTCGTCGTACCACGGCTTAAACTTCTGCGGTCCTTGCAGCGGTTTCCAAAGAATGGGAGATGTTCCTGCACAGCGCTTCTGGGTCCGCAGGAGGGGGAGTATTCCGCCCTAGCAGGAGAGTGAGATCTCCGGTATTTACAGCTTGTCAATATCTAGCTTTTCCCGTGTTCAGCTCCGCACGTTTTTCGCACTGCTCAGTCTTGTGCGAACTTTGGCATACAACCAGGTAAGGATCCGAGTCGATATTGGCACCTCGAATCACTCGATTGCAAATACCAGGGTAATAATATCACAACTTTTAAAATATTGCTCTGATCATTTTGGAATGTATTGGAATTTTATAGAGGACGAGTCAGGCTTTCAGAATATTGCATCTAGAGCAGTGGTCATCATGCTACTGCCCCAGTGGCCGAACGCGATCGGCTTTCTACACGTACACAACACGACTGTTAACGAAACTCTGTGCAAAGAGCGTAAAAACTATAATTTTCATTCAGTTGTATGATAGCCTTCAATAAAGCAGGTCGGTGTCGCTGTGTTTGTAAAACCAAAAACAAAACACATTAATTTTGTATGCCAGCCTTCTAGCTTTAGTGAGAAAACAAAATATTTTCAGTATACTTGGAATATTTTTCGCTTATTGTGGAAGGTAGAGTAGGAAAAACTTTTTTTGTTTTTGTAATTTTTATATTTTAAATATGTAATTTAAATATATATATGTATTGTAATTTAAATATGTATATTCGAAAAATGTTTGAAGAAAATAATTATTTGTGAAGATAATTTAATTATTTTCTTCAACTGATTTAACTTAAACTGCAATATTCATAAATTCACATATTCAAACATACACACATTCATATTTTCATACAATCAAAAATTTACTCATCTTATGTATAGGAATTCATTTGTGTTTATATAAAAATATTACACATATGTAGCACGAAATTTCTTCCAGTGCACTCAAATACACTCACCACTACACACACATTTTTAAGCTGGCTCTGTTTATGATGGACCCTGATCTAGAGACACCCTGTGTCAACACAGTTGGTGGTGCTACAGGGTGTCAGAGTTGACTACTTTTGGTGCTGTTGCAACTTTCAAAGCGTGCTACTTCTACACTTATAGGCTGATTACAAAGTTATTTAAGTTTTGAATATCTACTATGCAAGATAAAGCAAAAATACGTTAAATGATGTGGAATATATTTTATGATTGTAAAGATATTCTCTATCAAAACTTAAAGTTTTCATTTTTTCATTGATTTTTTTTATAAATACCCCGCCTATTTGAAACAAAAGAATATTTCCAAAAACACCACTAAATTGGGAACACTTCAATAAAGAATACACCGTAAAAATATTTATGTTGCCGACTTCTCAAAATTTTTTTTTTAACCTGTAAAAAAACACAATATTTCCTTGAAAATGTACCGTGATTCATTCAGCATTTTCTTTAGTTTTTTCCAAGAAACCTAAACAAATGTTTACATTTTTCTGAAGGACAAGGCTTTGGCAAATATATTTAAGGTAAAATTATAATTATGATGACTCACCATTCTACGAAATTGTGAAATTTTTGAAGAAATTTTCCATTTTCGATGTTTGGCAAAAATTTTACTCGGGGTTTTTATATATTGTTTTATTTTTATTGTAGATTGAAATGTTCGTAAATACATGCCAAAAAAAAGATATCCTATCAGAAATGAGCTTGGGAGAGCTTAATATGTAAAAGATGTCGAATTTTAATGAGAGATTTGCTTTGGATTACAAATCTCTATTTTTTTACAATTTGGATACAAACTTAATTGGATTTAAATGGTACTCGCCATTTTCCCTAAAAGAACCATATATTTTACGAGAATTTTTCTCTCGAATACTCCCAGGTGTTTTTCATCCACTTGCGATATGACGCAAGTTTCGGAGCCATATGTCAAGACAAGTAAAATGAGAGTATGATATAGCTGGGCTTTTGTCCATCGAGAGAGGGCTGTGTTCCTAAACTGCTTGCCGAGCCTAAAATAGCATCTATTTGCAAGCACGACTTTTCTATATATCTCCAGGCTGACGTTGTTGTCCTTGTTCACGGCGGATCCAAGGTAGACAAATTCATCTACCACTTCAAAATTAAATCGGTTGTCAACGTTCAATTGCTGACCAAGTCGAGAGGTTTGTCTAGTCGTTGACACCATCAATTTTGTCTTGCCCTCATTAACAGCAAGACCCAGCTTCGCTGATTCCTTTTCGATTGTTGAAAATACTGAAGTAACCTCTCGCAAATTTCGCCCAATGATGTCTATGTCGTCAGCATATGCCAGCAACATATGGGTTTTCGTGTTAATGGTCTTGTTCGTATTTACTGCAGTTTTTCTTATTATTATCTCCATTAAGATGTTGAAGAGATTGCACCAAAGTGTGTCGCCTTGTCTAACCCCCGTTTGGCACAGACTGGTTTAGTGAGGTCTTTCCCCACTTTCACTGCAAATTTAGTGTTGGTCAGCGTCATTCTACAGAGGTGGATCAGTTTTGCCGCAATACCAAGTTCAGACATAGCTTCGTACAGTTTTCCCCGTATGGGGCTATCGAAAGCAGCTTTGTAATCGACAAACAGGTGTTGTGTATCGATTTGCTTTTCCTGGGTCTTTTCCAGGATTTGGCGTAGCGTGAATATTTGATCAATCGTGGACTTGCCTGGTCTAAAACCACACTGATAAGGTCCAATCAGGATTGGAGAACACTGACACTGACGATTTACGAATTTTCTATACAAAATTTGACGTTTCTCCCGGGAATCGGTAGACCACATAACATGCTTCCCAATGGCTTAACTGTAAGCCCAAGACTAGGCCATAGATCGAGGCACAAAGGCTTCGAGTCGTTTTTCTCAACCTAACACAACATAATGAAACATACAGGGTGGCTCGAAATAGATCACCCTACAGGAAGATGTTCAAACTTTTACAAACGACCGTAACTGGCAGATTTGTTTTGATATTTCTGAATTAAACAGATACAGAATAAACGTCGACAAGTCGTGGAACGCTATACATATTCCTAAAAAACGAAAAATGTTAGACTAGGTTAGGTTAAGTAGAAACGGAACTCGCTATTGACACACCTAATCCAATGAGGATCGTTGTGATACAATGGAACGCCTTATTCCGTACCCTTGGTGAGATTGTAAATTTACCTGGCATGGTTAAGGGACGTTCAGGCCATATGATACCTCATCGTCATATCTAACATGTCATTTGACCTGGTGTGGTTAAGAGGCTTTCAAGCTACTTATATATAATAGCTCATCCCAACATCTCAGGATGTAGCGGAAGAGCAGCCATACATTAGTCCCTGGCGAACCAGCTAGTGCTGCTCATAAATATTCCAAGATCATTCAGCTTAACTCCATGAATTTCTGTTAGAACCTACATAAAGTCAGATCCTACACATTCTCTCCCCCGGGCGGCCTCATATGCGATGATTTTGTTCGTTCAGACCATCTTTCATTCCCATGTCTGAGAGTGTCGGTCTTAAGTATAAGCTTGCATGCAGGAGGGGCATACTCACATGAATCATATCCAGTGGAACAAACGTTACTCTCAAAAATAGAATTGGGTATCATGTAATCCCCCTGATGATCCAGTGCAGAATAAATAAACGGTTTCCCGTCACATCCCATGAAGGGGTTAGGAAGAGCTTCTCACAACCAGTGAGCTGTGCGCGTTCTAGTTTTACACTCACTTATTGTGACCTACAGTTTTACCCCGGTTCTGAACGGTATTTTGAGAAGCTTTTTCATGGCTAAGTACTCGATAGTGTCGCCGACACTAAGTGAGGTGACCGCCGTTGAGAGAAATTTAAGGTGGTCAGAGTAGGGAACGAACCTACGTCCTCATGCACAAGAGCCGCGCACACTACCACTGCACCACCGACGGACATTGCAGAATACGTCTTCTGACTTTTTTGACGCAACAATTCTTTAGTGATTCTGACCCCACTCGCCCAAAAGGGACAGGAAGAAAGCGGGACAGAAGAGGCGCCGGCAGCTGTCGTAGTGCTCGTTTCGACGATAATATCGCCGCTGTGGCTGAACATGAGATGTCAACGGCGAATAGACGACGATCCACGCAATTGAATACTACGTGTTCGTCTCCGCAGCAAATTTTGGTGAACCAGTTGAAGATGTCAATGGCTGGTAAATTTCGTTCACGCTAACGTGAATTTCATCTAAAAGGATACGTAAACAAACAAAGTATGCGCATTTCAGAGTTTGAGAATCTACGTATCATTCACGAACAAACATTGCATCTAGTCAAAGTCACTGCAATTTCCGCCGAACTATTTTTTCGAGGACGCCGTGAGTAATACGGTTAGAATGACTACTGAGCCATACAGAACCAGAATCGACGAGTTTTTATTGACGCAAGTTAATGAATTAAGAATGGAGGAGATGTGGTTCCAAAAAGTTATACACAGCTCGTGCGAAACTGGGCATTTTGAAGGATGCGGTGAAATAGATTTTCTGTTTTCCCCCGCTCAAATGGGTAAAAGCTGTGACCTGAGATCGCCACATAATTGTTGTTCAAAATATTTTATAACTTCGCCGACTTCTTTTTATTATAATTATTAAGACACTTTATAAGGCCACATATGAGAAAATTATTGAAAGATGCAGAAGATACAAACACCAATTAATTTAGTTCAGATCCTTGACTGCACTTTTTGGGGTTCCAACCGAAGGTTTGTCTTTATCATAAATTTTCAACAGTATTAAATTCATAGTGGGTTAAATGTTTCCTTCGTGCAAAACCCTAAATTCCATTCCATTTACTTCAACCACGTCGATGCTACAATAATTCTCTACTTTGGATTACAAGCAACATGCCAGCAAAGCTGATTATAAGTAGATTTTGAGATTATACATCCTACGCAATACAACTACTTTAAGGTCAGCTTAATTCTGTGAACCAAAATGTACAAATGATCAAAAATACTAAAGGACATACAAGAACAAAGTGAAACCCTAAAGTGTCCTCACTACTCCCCTTGCAGAATTGGGATGGAGCAATATACATTTGCTATTAAAGTAAAATCCTTGCATCGAGTTCGTGCTATCTGAATCTGAAAAGGCAGAAAGTAATTAAAAGAGAAATATTATTTTCCCATCAAAAAAAGGACTAGGGGACATTTAAAATTATTGAATAGGGGAGTTAGTAGATAATTTATTTAAGCCATTAATAATAAACGGCATATTTTTCCGGGAGCGCTTTGCTGTTTAGAAGCATTTGACTTCAGTTAATTTGTACGTGTTACACTTTGTAGCAAGTGCGAGCTGCAAGTGTACGTGATTCACGAGAAGTGATGTATTCATCTGAAATGATGCCCCTCACCACTGATGAACTGACACAGTAAGTTATATTCAATCCTCAAACGCAGCAAAAAATCAAGAGAATATCGTAACGAATATGAATCGTACCGCCATTCCCTATTATCCATAGTAAATCACAGCAGCTAAAATCTCATAACTGATTGCTACACGTATTCCATGCCATCATCGGATATTATGTCTTACCAAATTTTGACTGTTTGTCTTCTGCCCTCTTCTGCTATTGGGCATTTTTTCCAGCATTCCGTTGCAGAATGAATTAAAATAACTGTATGGAATTAATGAATCGAAATGAAATAATGTGAATACGTGTATATTCGTAATTGGTAATTTTGTTGCCAGACACAATGACGTCGGCTACAGCGATGAAGGCAGTGGAAAATTTGTAAAAACCTTTTGTTTGTCAAGATCAATTGAGTATGTATCGCCAGGGTATGGATATTTAAGTGTCTGTTTTGGAAAGCTTTTCTCGTTTTCAGAATTGGGCATTTCTGTTTAAAAATCATAATAGAGTATTCTAGTTCGTTAGTTTGGTTTCAATGCCATCGGTTATATTAGCCACAAATACCTAATGGGTGAGGGTATACAAATCCTTGCTTCAACATTGGTCCGAATATTTAAAAGCAGACGATTAAGCAGAGTGGAGACCATACGAAACCAAACGCAGAGAAAGCTGGACGCCGGCAAGCTGCATTTACAAGAGGTAGCCACGTTCTTTTAGAGCAAACTATAAGTTAGGTTGTACCGGGAAATATGTTGTCCAAACTAGCTGACAATTTTTGCCAGGCTTTTGACCACCAAAATATTTACCAACAAGCGTATGTACAAATATGTAGCCAGCCTTTGTGAGTAAAATTTTTACGCAAATGAATTGTCGCCGAACTGGTGATTATACAGTGTCAACATCGGTCCCTTGACTAACAATTTGACATCTGATATTAACATGTGGATTTCCTAGAATCGGGTCACTTGGCCGCCATATATGACCATGTAATAATCCATTATGAACATGGGACTCTCCGTAGAGGTGGAAGTTTCTGATAGTCATTCACTTGAGAGTGACCAGATATAATTCCTTCATTGGGCAGTCGAAGCAGCTCACTACTTAAATACAGTATGTCCTGGGAAATGACTTTATCGGAAACCTCCGTGAAAAGGCGAAACGAATAACCAGCCTTATTGGTTATGCGATTACTGATACGCCTCCGGCCTATTAGGCGACCCTGTCACTGAAGCTCATCAAGATATCGGGAATACTCTTTTGTCCTTAGTAGGCGGCTGAACCAACATATAGGGCCGACGGCAGATAGAAACCAAAAGAATAAAATCCAGGTTCGACATATTGCATCGTGGTCAGCGTCTGATCCATAACGCGCGGCTTCAATGAAATATCCTGGCAGTAGGTACACGCTGAAAAATAACGGCTCCTCTAACACATTCTCGCAAAGATATTCTGCTGGAACCATGTATATGTTTGGAACACACCTCACACATTCATATGTTTATTTGTAAATAGTATAATGGTTACTGGCAAACTCATACACAAAAGCTAAAGCAACATCACAAACAATTTAACTGTCCGAGCCTTCGATTATTATGTTTTCACTGATCAAACGCTTTTGATATCCTCTGTCCGATGAACTATTTGTGACTGAATCCATGAAACTAAAACGCAATACAACAGCCAAAACAAAAAACATTGACTTCATCTGCAATTTATAGACTCTCTCGTTGTCCGTCTCTTAGTCTCTTGCTCTCGAGAGATCAGAAACAGTGCAACAAACACAGCTGTATTTGTATCACAAATGCAGATATATTTGGGTCGCAAACACATATAGTATAACATATTAATCATTGTGTCTCAAACATGTAATATTAAATAGCAAACACAATGTGTTTGAACACAAGTATATTATGTTTGCGACAAGCTCCAAACACACTTTATATTTGCATCCAAACAAAAAAATACAGATTTTTCAGCGTGTAAAATTCAAAAATCCGGTGGACTGGGTTTGCCTCCCGTCACCATTCATAATGCCAGTGAATATAAAGAAAAGGAAATAAAGAAAACATAATGACCCCGGCAAATGATATAAGGACCACGATTTACAGATATGCACTTGAAATGAAAGAACTCTATATACTTATAGATCCGGTGCAAGTATACAATTGGCATATGTCCTCGAAAGTTTTAAGGCTGGCATTACCACTATTCAGGAAATGTGGTGGACAGAACATGGCTCCACAATAAAAAAAAAAACTGCGACATATACTACAGTTGCCATGAGAAAAAATATGAATTTGGTTGCGGATTTGTAGTTGGCAAAAGACTGCGATATCTACTCACTAGGTTCAATCCTGTCATCCGCATGAAAGCGAAATATTTATATAAACATATATATTTATTATAAATATAAGTACATTATATTTCCTAATTTGTGTGCATTCCCCGACAGAAAAGAATCATCGTGACATATTCTATGAGCGCATTGAGGAAACGCATGCCTAGGAGATTTTATTGCTAAAGTAGGCAGGGAAAATGTGTTTGATGCAACAATTGACAACAATGTTGACAGTTCCGACAATGGTATGAGACTGATTGACTTTGCCGCGTCAAAAACCATGGTCGTTGGTGGTATAAAATTCCAGCAAAAAGGCATCCACAAGGCTACTTGGGTATCCCCTGATTAAAGAACGCAGAACCAAATTGATGACGTTGTAATTAATGGTAGGCACTCATCCAGTTTAATGGCCGTGCGAGTGATTAGAGGAACTAACATTTATTCTGATCATTAGCTGGTAGTAGCAAAGGTTCGCACAAGATTAAGTAGAGCGAAAATCGTACGAAACCAGACACAGAGAAAGCTGGACATCGGAAAGCTGCAATTACCAGAGGTAGCCACAGCATAGTCAAGGAAGCTCTCACAACATTTGGCACAGAACCCACACCCTTCCGATGACGATCCTGAAGCTCAGTGGAAAACCATTTCCGACTCCATAAAAACTGCCGCAGCAACCGTACTTTCTTTTGAGGAACCGCTTCGCATGGTACGATGAAGAGTGTCGCATAGCAAATTATGAAAAGAACGCTTCACGAATTGCAATGCTTCAGTCAATTGCAACGCGATCTGCAACTGAGCGGTATAGGCAAAAAAGAAAGGTGGAGAAAGCGCGACAGTGACAAAATTGAGACATACAGAAGGAAGAACGAAGCCCGAAAATTCTACCAAAAAGTCAAAAACGGAACTAATGACCATTGTTCAGGCCCCCTAGACAAGGACGGAAATCTCATCGTAGATGTGCAGAGCATGTTGGGAATTTGAAGAGATATTTATCCGCGCTACTGGTACCTGAGATATCCAATGACGGTGAGACAATCGATCACAATTTGGACCATGACGCCGATTGCCCTTCTCCTAAACAAGACCAGATCAGAACAGCTGTTGCTCGGCTTAATAACAACAAAGCCGCAGCAGCCAATGGCTTACGGCCGGATCTGTTTAACACTGGCGGCGATGAGCTGATAAAGTGCATACATCAGCTTATTAGCAACATTTGGTTACACGAATGCAAGCGGATAACATAGATATCATTGGGCGCACAATGAGAGAAGTTACTCCGGTGTTTTCGAGAATTGAGAACGAGGCAGCAAAGGTGGGTCTTTCAGTAAATGGGGAAAAGACAGAGTTAATGGTTATAACCAGCAGGGCCTCCTTACGATTAGACCAATGCGTGAACGTTGATAACCGTATAATTTCGAGGTGATGGAAGAATTTATATACCTCGGATCTGCCGCAAACAAAACCAATAACCTCAGTCTTGAGATCAAGCGGAGAATTGTGGTAGCGAATAAATGTTATTTTGGGCTAAGCAAAAACTGTAGAGATAAAGCCCTCTCTCGAGTAACAAAAGTCCAGCTGTACCAGACCCTCATTCAACCTGTCATGCTTTATGGCGCTGGACAAGCAGACGAAACATCTCTAGGAGTCTTCGGGAGGAAAATACTCCGAAAAATCTATGACCTTATAGTGCACAACGGCGAGTATCGGCGACGCTTGAACCATGAGCTGTATGGGCTATATCACGAAATTGGCATAGTTAAGCGGATCAAGATAACGCGATTTCGCTTTCTAGGCCATGTCAATAGACTGGATGACGAAGAACTAGCACGAAAGGTTTTCGAAACCGAACTGGAAGGAAGACGAAAAATAGGAAAACCAAGACTACGCTGGTGGGATCCAGTACTTGGTATTATCAACTGGCGAAAATATGGTTGGCGAAATATGTTATCTTCGTTTTGTAAAGTCCATGACACAACGGGGTTGTTCGAGACCGGATAAGTAAGTAAGTAACAATCCATTAACCAGTCTGGCGTGGCCAATCAACCTGTTAAAAAAATAAATAAAAAACAGTTTCCCAATATAACCCATGAAAGGAGAGCTTCCCATAACCAGTGAACTGTGCGTGTTGTAGTTTTGTACTCACTGATCGGGACTTACAGTTTGACACCGGTTCCAAACAGTATTTTTGAGAAGCTATTCATGGCTAAATGCTCTATAGCATAGCTGTCACTAAGCGAGGTGATCGCTGTCAATCTGTTATCTATTATCAAAAAAAACTGTAGAGTCTGCCGAAAATTGGATGACTCCAATCCGTGTCCAGCATTTCGTGAAAGTACTACACCGACGTGAAATATTTATTATAATTTAAGAAGCGATTATCGATGGCCATTAGTTGAAACCCGTAATTAACGTGACTAAGTTCATACTATTCATCTTCTTATAAAGTACAAATCAACTACATTCTCAAACACGAATTGATTGGCGGCGTGATCGATGGAATTGCGTCTATCTATGATACGATGATGATTGAATACCATGATAACTGATAAAAACGACACTAGACTAGTGTATTCAAAACGGAACCCGGTGAACCGAATTCTTGCCGGTTAACAGTACATCGTTTTTTTAAAAGTGCTATTTTCCAAGAACCCGTTTCACCGGTTACTTCAAGTCAAGTAACCGCTTTTTCGGGTTTTACACAACTGATATAACAACGCAGAATTACAAATACAAATCCTTTTTCATAGCTCACAATGGTTACTGGCCCCATCAGATAGACACAAAAGACTTTGCCAACGAATTATTTCGCCGATAGTTTTGTGAAATAAGTTGTCCAAGGCAATCGAAGTCATATCACCCAACTCCGATTCAGATGTAAGTTCCAGAACTAATGACAGCACAAGGAAATGCATAAAACAATAAACAGTATTCACTATCCAGAAAGAAGTGCAAAACGTCCAAAGGTATATTAAGTCCAAAGGAAATATCTTGCTCAACTAAAAAAAAACCGTTTCCCATTACATCGTCTGAAGGGATTGCGCTTTCCAGTTTTACACTCACTGATTGGGACCTAAAGTTTTACGCCGGTTCCGAACGCTATTTTGAGAAGCGTTTTCATTGCTAAGTACTCGATAGTGTCGCCAGGACTAAGCGAGGTAGCCGTCGTCGAAGGAAAAGTAAGGTGGTCAGAGCAGCGATCGATCAAAAGTTCTCATGCACAAGAGTCGCGCACACTAGTCATTGCACCACCAACTGAGGAAGTCCAACATTAGAAAATAAAGGGCGGGCCATGAAAAATTTGGAAATCGTCCAAGAACCGAAGCCTCGTGGTCATCCGATGGGTGTTCACTTTTTTTACATTTCACTTTCCGATGAAGCTCATTTTCACCTCGGGGTTACGTTAAAAAAACAAAACTGTTGCATTTGGGGCTCGGAAAATCCACATCGAGTGACTGTTTGGTGCAGGGTTTGGTATGGTGGCATCATAGGCCCATTTTTCTTCGAAAATGAGCAAGGAGCCGCTGTTACCGTCAATGGCGAGCATTACAGTGTAAAGATCAGCAGGTTTTTGTTCAACAAAGATGAAGAGGACGGCATGGACGAAGTATGGTTTCAACGGGACGGCGCTACGTGTCACACATCCTACGTTACAATCGATCTTTTGCGCACTGTGTTCGAAGACCACATAATCAGCTGAAACTCGGAAGTCCATTGGCAGCCTCGCAGCTGCGATTTGAACCCTGTAGACTATTATCTCTGGAGCGTCGTGAAAGATAAGTATGTCGCAAACAATCTCGAGTCTACTGAGATCTTAAAACACGAAATAGAGGCCCAAACAATCGGCAATATACTGAAAAATTGGGTTGGTCGAATGGAGTACTGTGTCTATATTAATATTGTTTTTAAAGCGAAATTAAATTCTAAATTTTACATGACCCATACCTTAGTTTCCCATCACATATCGTGACGGCATACGGTCGCACACTCTGATTGGGACCTGCAGTTTTACACCGGTTCTGAGCTGTAATTTGACAAGCTTTTCCATTGATATCTTCTCGGTAATCAATCTCAAAATTCGGAAAGACTGAATTAAAAATAAACGATGTTTATGAATTACCATTCTGTCATAAAAACAGAAATTGGTTATTAACCGGTTTCTACACCTCGGCCAAAATCGGAATATTCGAAGAAACCGAAAACCGGTACTTTTGAAAACCCGTTTTTTTTTGTTAATACACTACCCCAGCCGTATGATAATGCTTTAGTCAATCGTAACTAGAGCTTCGACGCAGCGCTATAAGGAGTAGAGGACTGGAAGAAATATGAATGAGCTTAGATGACTCAAGAGAAATTCGTGGATGCTCTTTTGAAAATCAATTTAAGGCATCGAGGCCGCGGAGAATACTGGTGTCAGACAATTAGATGATAGGGTACCTGAAGGACTCTTCTGGGCAACTGATAATCTGCAGTGGTGATTCACACAATCTCCTCATGAACACCCATGTCCTTGGGACTCGCTGAACGGTAAGACCGCTGGAAGTGAATACACTCCTCATAGATCAGAAGTTGGAATAGGATAAAATTGGCTATAAATCCTTTAAATCTCCGGTCCCGAAATGGTACCACCAGAGGAACTACAGGGTGTAGCCGATCTATTGATCTCCTGGCTGATAAAATTAAACATCACAAGTATAAACTTCAGTTACATACGTAGAGGGGGAGGGCTGCCACAGTGATGTATATTTGCGAAGAAGGATAGACTTTAGACTCCTTTAGACTCCTTAAGATTTTAGGCCTTTAAGAGTCTCATAGGTTCTGATGAAGACTTTGGAATGGCTGACAGACGTACACTTGTGGGCGAGTATTGATGTAAGATCGGTTTCTGGTACTAATAATGAATTGACGATCTACAAAGGCAGCACTGCATGAACTGGTAAGATACACAGAGGAATTTTTGAATGCCGACTTGTATCTGTATGGTAGAGGACATCTGTATAGTATTCTAACATTTGAAATGCATATCAGTAAATCTCCTGGCTGATAAAATTAAACATCACAAGTATAAACTTCAGTTACAAACCTAGAGGGGGAGGGCTGCCACAGTGATGTAAATTTGCGAAGAAGGATAGACTTTAGACTCCTTAAGATGTTAGGCCTTTAAGAGTGTCATAGGTTCTGATGAAGACTTTGGAATGGCTGACAGACGGACACTTGTGGGCGAGTATTGATGTAAGATCGGTTTCTGGTACTAATAATGAATTGACGATCTACAAAGGCAGCACTGCATGAACTGGTAAGATACACAGAGGAATTTTTAAATGCCAACTTGTATCTGTATGGTAGAGGACATCTGTATAGTATTCTAACATTTCAAATGTATATCAGTAAATCGTGGTCCTCATTAGGTTTGCGGGGTTCATCAACAAATAGGGAGTTATTATGCATGGCATTCTCATTTTATATTTCCATTGCAATTGGCGGAAGGCAAGCCTTTGGTTATGCATTTTACCTACTGGAACTATGTTAATGTTTCAGCCGCCCATTATGGATCAGAAGCTGACCAGAATGCAGTGTGTCGTAACTGGATTTTAGTTTCTTTACTTTTGATCCGCCGTTGGCCAATAGTATCGCCTTATACACCTTCAAAGGCAAAATAATTTGTTCCCTAGCTCGAAGAGCTTCAATGACAGTGATCGCATAACTAATAAGGCTGCTCATTCGTTTCGCCTTCTCACTCTAGCTACCTAACGCAGGGTTTCGATAAAGCCATTGCCCGAGACATACTTCTAGGAAGTGGTGAGGTGCACGGACTGGAATATGAAGGAATCTTTTCTGGCTACTCCCAACTGAGTGGCTCTCAGAAATTGTACACCTCCACGGTCAGTCCAATGACGACTTCGTTTATTGAATAAAAGAGTGATTGCTTTGGCTAGGACATGTTAGTAAAAAAGGATAACAAGGCAGCCGAAGTATAAAACGTCAATAGGTCAAAGCAATAGGTAGATGAATTCGTACTAAAGCTTGGTGTTGTTACCACGACAGAAACCGCAAAAAATCGCACTGATTGGTAACATTTGACATCTATCTTGTGCACTCAACACTGATTTTGAGAAGCTCTCCCCAATCCCTTCATGCGATGTTATGGGACGCCATTTTGTTTTCTTTTTTTGTGCAAAGCATCTGACTAAAAAAAGTGGTTTCCAATTACATCTCATAGAGGGATTAGGGAGAGCTTCTCACAACTAGTAGCTGTGCGCTTTCTAGTTTTACACTCATTGAGAACTACAGTTTTTTACCGGTTCCGACCGGAATTTTGAGAAGCCTTTTCATGGCTAAGTACTCGATATCACTAAGCCAGGTGACCGTCGTCGAAAGAAACCATTGCACGCGAACCCTAACCATTGCACCACCTGCGGTCACAGCACCTGACCAAACCCATTTATAAGGGTTAAATTAAAGAAAAAGTTACCATTCTTTTCAATACGATTTTAGTTAAATTTCTCTAAGATTTGGAAAATGTTGTAACTTTCCTTGGTAAGCCAACATTTATTTTGCTACAATGCAAAAAAAAGTCCTAGAATATTTTATAATCCTAAGAAACAAATATGTAACAGTCAATTAGTGACACTTTAAATACGTCGTTCAATTTTTAACACCGTCATTCAAAACAAAGTAATAAGCTTCAAAATATATATAGAATCGAATAAATGCCAGAGATTGGTACAACAATTTCACACAATTTTATTTCATTCGAATACAAACATCCAATATCATAAAACGCAAGTACCTTGTCGATATAAAGTGAAATAGTGACACATTGACACAGATTTCGCATCATAAATATATTGGTTATTACAGTCATTTGCGTTAAGTGATAAACAAATCTTTATTATTATGTCTTTTGAATACTTTTAACAAATTCAAATACATCCAACAATCCGAAGTCAAATAACTAAAAAAACACAAAACATTACAGCGCCGTTGTTTTCATCGCAAAAAAAGTCATTTTATTCATTGGAAAATAAATCACAATTGACAAGAAAATCAATAGACGTTTAGGTGTTTCCCTCCACTACTTTCCGCGTGGCTAAGGGATTCATTTGAATTTACTAACGATACCACTCAATGTCAATGAAACAACAACATAGAGGCCCCATTATTTCCTTAGTTTCTCACAGAGACCATGTAAGACCCATATGCGCCCACCTATTCGAAAAGGAGATTTCTAGTCTTATGACTTAACGCCACCACCTAGAGGGAAATGAATCCAAACGGAGCATGTAAAAGGGCGAATAATTACCAATTGCTTGTTATTTTTCGTCCTATAAAATCGATAATATAATTCCGCTCATGTCACAGCTAAAAGTCGCCATTAACGTTTTACTCTTTGAGGTTTAAATATGCGACAAATGCGACAGATACATGTACAGACTTAACCACCAAGAATCATCAGCAATTGGCCGGGATTGGGCCAAAGACATAAAGAAATGGCAAAAGCAAAGTGAACACAAGACGTCGAGAAACATTAAAAGACTTAAATATATTACACTACGACAGACAGCCTTTGTAGGTGGGACGCCTTGTTGGCTGTAATAATTTTCATAGAATTACACTGTGGGGCATAATGAAGGACTTAAGTGCGTAAGATTCAAACACTTAGAAATGTTATAACATATGACCAAGTATTGTTTTTGAAAGGTATTCCAAGAAAGATGAAAAACAGCCTCATGGCTTCGTTGTCAGCAAACAACTTTAGGCGAAAGTTATTTTTGGCACTTAAGTGTATTTCAATTCAAATCCTTTAATATAATCTATTGAAAAAGACAAATGTTGTGCTGTCTGAACTTCATGTAGGACTTCAAGAACTGCATTAGTGGTTGTCCTGATATCGTGTTACTAACGAGCGATTAATTTATAAAGGGTGTCCCAATAAAAGTGTACGATTTAAGATAATTTATTAACCGAGTGATGATATTTCTTTTGCATTATAAAGTAGACATGTTCCGATTAAGTATGGAATAAAATATTCGGCAAATGGTCCCCACGGCTCTGTCCTGCTCTTTTCACGAAATCTTCGATGAGATTTTGATAAAGACGTGGCTCTATCTCACCGATAATGCCACGGATGTCGGTTATGAGCTCAGGAATTTTTTGTGATTTATTCTCACATACCCGCGATGTCACAAAAGCCCAAAGAAAGAAATTAAACGATCTTGGTGACCAGTTGACATCAAAGTTTCGGGAGATGATTCGGTATGTAAATCGTTGCTCCAATAAATCGATTTTTCCATACGCGGTGCGACAGAACACCGTCCAGTTAAGGCTACAAGAACTCTGTTATCATGTTCCTGTATGGAATGTAGGAATGTCATTCACAGTCACAGCATTCCATTTTCAAAAGAAGTCTATTTCCAAAGAAGTAAGACGGAATCACATTGCCTGGCTAAAGCGTTATGGTTGAACGTTATGGATGAATTTGTTGCTAATGGATCACGTGCGGATTTCGACAATTTTTCTGTGAAGATAAGTTGAATTTTTGAACGAATTTTTTGGTGCTCTGCATAGTGTGCTGACTTGAACTGCTGAAGGAGCCGAATCTTGTACGGGGGCAGTCGTCAAAATTTAAATTATTTCGAACGATACCGAATTGATGTTTCTGGGATTTGGGCGAAATTCTCAGTCACAGCAGTAATGTGTTCGAGACAACGGACGATACGTTGACGCACAGAATACCTACAGCCTCATTTATAAAAAGTTATGAGGGCTTTGAGAGACGATTTATCATACAAAAAACGTTTATCAACTCTCTCACAACTTTTTATGTATAAGGATGTTACTACTGTCTATGATCGACCTAGTTTCTTAAATTTTTGACGTAGAATACGTCTTACCTTACGGTATGAGGAGTCATGTCAGGTTTTTATTGTTGTAATCTTTATTTCATTGAATTTGAGGAAACGGCTAGATGAATTTTTTTAAAATTTTTTTTGTAGGTAAATGAAGATGTTATCTTTCGTTTGATATACATTTCATATTGGTTGATATATTTCTAGTATTTTAATTTCTCAAATGAAAATTGTTTAAACACATACACTCAAACATATGTGTGGTGTTTGGTTGAGTGTTTTTGGTTGCTCAACATTGCTTAGGAACATGTATCTAGTAAAAAGTGAAACGAACAGCAAGCTAATGTTGCTTGGCAACATGTATCTAGTAAAAAGTCAAACAAACAGTAAGCTAACGTAATAAAGCTTTTTTGCGAAAGCTTCAATAAAGCTGTTGTAACATTAATTTTGAATTGTAAAGCGTAAAGCTTTCACACAACGCTCGAATGCTAATGCGAAGACTCGATAAGGTAAACCTTTTTTAATATTAGGGCGGCCCTCTCATCATTCGCAGAACTTATTTCAATAAAAATATTAATTAAAATACATAAATTAAATTAAGTTTAAAAAAAATGTAACATAATATTTTTTTTTTAAACGGACTTGAATCAAATGCCGTTGGTAAATATAAAAATTACAGCAGACAGTTGTCCGAGGCCTTCGGCCACGGACTGTCCCTGCAGGCTGTGTCAGAGACACGGCCATTAAGTTTAACGTAGAATACGCCATCCGATAAGACAGAAAACATATATAACAATAAATGATAAATAATATAAGCAAATGAATTTATTGTTATATATGTTTTCTGTCTTATCGGATGGCGTATTCTACGTTAAACTTAATGGCCGTGTCTCTGACACAGCCTGCAGGGACAGTCCGTAGCCGAAGGCCTCGGACAACTGTCTGCTGTAAATTTTTTAATCACTCTTCGAATTCTTGAGACATGTGTTGTAACTTTCCACATTTTTGAGATGGACTTTCCCAATGATTCTTCCTCTGTGTAGTGCTCGAAACTATCGCAGACAACTGCTGTCAAATTTCAGACCTGCCACTCGAACAGAAAAAAAAACTGTCACAAAATGTAAATCATGCAGTTCTATTGGAACAATTCAATAGAATCAATTCTGAGGTTCCAATTTTCGATGACGCCTTCGAATGCCACATGTAATGTTGACTTCAAATTTCGCCATCGTTGCCAGTTTATCCATATAGACTTTGAACTTAGTCAAGCAACCCAAAAGGAAGAGTCTAGATATCACATGATATAGGCGGTCACTTCTCTGGACCACAGCAAGAAAGTAACTGATCACCGAATTGTACTCGCAATAATGCAATGGATTCACGGGCTGTGTGGCAAATAGCGCCGCCTTGATTCCAAATATCATAGAGATCACGGGCTTCTATTTCAGGCACTAAATAGTCCGTTATGATAGCGCGATTATGGGCGGCATTCACAGTTACATTGCCTCATTTCTCAAGAAACCGTAGTGTTGTCTAGATGTAGTGGCAGTCCGTGAAACTCTTCGGGATCCTCTTGATATTAAACTAGAAATATGGATCAAAAATTACTCTGAGCGCAAGAAACGCATGCCTCGTAGAATGCTGATTTCCATAATATATCGTAACAACTTGTAAACGCTGTGCCGTGTTTAGACATTCTAGGATGAAATATCACGACAATCTGATCTGTCAGAAAATAAGTACCGCAAAAAGTGCCTCTAAATGAATCACCCATGGTAAATATCATTCACTGATGGTAAACATCTCACACTGACTTTATCCAGGGGTCCACAAGGTGTAAGAGAATATAACTGGACTTCGTTTATATTAGGGGCTATATTAGGGGATGACATCACGTATCGAATCCAATACTTTATGGCAGGGTGTTGAAATCTGGATCGGCCACCGACGTCGCATTTTGTAATTAACCGAGTGTCAGCTTTTTGAAAGTTTTTAAATAATTTTACAATGAACCGAAATTTGACGTCGGTCAACTAGGTTTCAAAATACTTATCAAAATTAAAATATTCAACAAAAACCTTTACGATTTTAAAATATTAATGAATTTTTAAAATTAAGTAACACGATATCTCTCTTAAAATAAAATTTTACAAAAGATCTAAAAAAATTAATTTAAAAATGATTTTATAATTTGATTTTATAATTTTTATAATGTAAGTAATTTAAATTACTTATAGTATATAAATTAATTTTTTATACTTCCTAAGATTTTCATATACGACAATTTCTCTCCAATTGGAATATGATCTACCCGATACCCGATACCAATTCTCTGACCACATTGGCACCATGTGATTGGTCATCTGATATTGTTACTCATACGAGTATATCCGAACTTGGCTTGATTCAATTGAACGACATTCCCAATTCTATGAATCGAGTACTTGATCTAGTTTTAGTGGATGCTTTTAACAACTTTGATATTTCTCGAGTTGATCCGTTAATTTCTCCTGAGGATAATTGCCATCCAACACTGGGAATTAATTATACATATGATACCATGCAGGCTGGTTGCAATCGCTCTTCGTCCTATGTTGGCCTATGCGTTTCGAGTGCGAACTTTATTCTTTTGAATAATCTTATCTTTCATGCCGACTGGTAATGCTTTTGAATTTGAAATCGTCCTGGATGAATTCTAAAATATGTCAGTGTGATAATGCTTTTGAATTTGAAATCGCCCTGGATGAATTCTATAATATTATTAATGGCTATATTTCTAAGTCTGTACCCAAGAGGCCTATAATGGGTAATACTGGTCCCCCACGGTACACAAGGGCTCTCAACAGTCTCAAGAATGTAAGGAATAGATGTTCGAAAAAGTATAAAAATCTGGACTGCTAGCAAACTATGCTAGGTATATTGTTGCTAGGAGTAAATTCAACTCTAAATCACGTGAGAGTTATAGATTTTATTTGGATGAGTCGCAGGCTAATTTTACACGGAACCCCAAAGCATTCTTTGGATTTGTTAACTTAACACCTTGTAGGATTAAAATGAACGGTATTGATTATTCAGATGAGGCGACTATTGATAATTGTTTCGCCGATTTTTTCGCATCTATTTATTCCACCCTGTGGCCGTCGGTGGTGCAATAGGTAGTGTGCGCGCCTCTTGTACTTTAGATCCTGGGTTCGATCCCTGCTCTGACCACCTTAAAAATATTCTTTCGACAGCGGTCACCTCGCATAGTGAAGGCGACACTATCGAGTATTTAGCCATGAAAATAATTCTCAAAAATACCGTTCGGAACCGGTGTAAAACTGTAGGTCCCAATCAGTGAGTATAAAACTAGAAAGCGCACAGCTCACTGGTTGTGAGAAGCTCTCCCCGATTCCTTCATGGGATGTAATGGGAAACCATTTATTTATTTATTTTATTTATTCCACCCGAGCCTTTGATGTTTCCAAATCATACCCGTACACTGTTCGCTCTACCATTCCGTTTGATGCACCTGTTGTAAATTCTGTTGCTAGATAACTTGATCAGATTGAAAGCCTCAAATAAAGCTGGTCCTGATGGTATCCCGGACTCTATGTTGAATTACTGCTCGAATTCTCTCAGTTTACCGTTGACTCTCTTATTTAACGCTTCGTTGAAGTTCGCTCATTTTCCTGCACAGTGGAAGAGCTCTTATATAATCCCTCTTCACAAATCTGGTAGTTTAGTAAATGTTGCAAATTATAGGGGGATTGGAAAATTGAGTGCCATTCCTGAACTTTTTGAGAAGTTAGTCACAGAGGTAATTTCTCATCATGTTTCCTCTATTTCGGAAAGGTCGTTCCACCGTGACTAATTTGCTTCAGTTTTCCTCTTCTATTATTGACGGATTTATTAATGGAGATCAAACTAATGTGATTTTTACCGATATAAACTCGGGTCAATCTGAAGTGCTTCAGGGCAGTCATCTTGTCCCGGTTCTATTCTTGTTAATCATTAACGACTTACCCGCCTCCATAATGCACTTTAAATTGTTAATGTACGCTGATGACGTGAAGATCTATTTTTCTTACAAGGATTCTTGTCAATATACTTTACTTCAGAGGAATTTGTCTACTTTCCAGATGTGGTGCGAAGCTAATTTGATGGAGCTTAATTTTGCGAAATGTAAGCATCATTATTTTCGGCAAAATACATTTTAGGTGGCAATGTTTTTGAAACGGTGGATTTATTTGTTGATCTTGGTGTTCTCTTGGACAGATAATTGAATTTCATCTCCCACATAATTACGATGGTAAACAAGGCTTATGACGTTCAGAACTTTATTAAACGTTGGGCAAAGGAATCTTCAGATCCCTACGTTTCGCAAGATCTTTTTAATTCACTAGTCCGCCTAATTCTCGAATATGGATCTATTGTGTGGGAGCCTCAGTACAATTTGTATGTTACTATGATTGCATCAGTCCAGAAACAGTTTCTCATTTTTTGTCTGAGAAGCCTTCAATGGAACCCGAACCATAATCTTCCTTCGTATAGCAGTAGACTAGCATTGATCAGATTGCCTGCCGACTCTTAGTAGTAGACGTACCATGATAAACTCTATTATAGTTTTGAAGATAATTGTTGATCACTACACTATTTTGAAGATAATTGGTGATCACTACACTATTTGCCTAAAATATGGTTGTGGCAACCGAGTATTCAAGTCTCGCACCTGTATTCTGATTCTTGGAACCGAATTGAGGTGCATACAATAAAAATCGTTACCTACAACTCAAACTCAATTGGAACAACAAAGTTGTGTTAAACGAATATCCTCATATTTGTATTTCAACAAATCATTGTTCTATTTCGGTTCGATCAAACTAATTTGAAATTGAATCCGTTGCAGCTGCTGAATATTTCAGAAATTCCGTTACCCTAACCGAATTTTTGATTACTTTGGTAGCCACAACCGATTTCATTGACATTACTGCATTCTTGTTTAATGTATGAGAAATTCATACTACAAGCTTACAAGTCATGAACATTTTGCTCATTGAAAAATGGTTTCTTTGTTGGAAATAATAGACAATTCAGTTCAACACACACTCACTGGCATGACTAGTTTCGAACTCCGTGACAAGTTCATCATCGGATTCATTATTTCCAACAAAGAAACCATTTTTCAATTAGAAAAATGTTCATGACTTGTAAGCTTGTAGTATGAATTTCTCATACATTAAACAAAAACTAACAAAAATCGGTCAATAAAATTCAAATTCAAATAAATGTAACAGACATAACAAAATTTTTCCCTGAGTATGGATTTTTAAGGTGATATTTGGCTTGTAGTTTTCAGGATGTGATATTAGAAACCCCATTTTCGATGAGTGAATATCTGTTTATACATATATAGGTGTACTATGTAGGTGCCTCGGTGGTGCAATGGTAAGTGTGCGCGGCTCTTGTACATGAGAACGTGGGTTCGATCCCTGCTCAGACCACCTTACATTTCTCTCGACGACGGTCACCTCGCTTAGTGATGACGATACTATCGAGTATTTAGCCATGAAAATACTTCTCTAAAATACCGTTCGGAACTGGTGTAAAACAGTAGGTCCCAATCAGTGAGTGTAAACCTAGAAAGCGCACATCTCACTGATTGTGAGAAGCTCTCCCCAATCCCTTCATGGGATGTTATGGGACACCTTTATTTTTATGTAGGCCGGAAATAAATCATATAATCCCTTCAGGTGTACCAGGTATACAAAAAAAAATGCACATGATCGTTATAGAGTTTAAATTTTAAAATTTTTGTTTGACATTGATAAAAAAAAATTATCAAATTTAGATACCCATGTTTATTTTAAATATTTATTCAATGAAATCGACGATATACGCCAACGAATTGATTTCAAAATTGGAAAATTGTTGGTGTTTGCGGAATTAAATTTTAAAAAGCACAAAGTCATGCAGCACTAATATTTCACGGCCATGGAATTTGAGTTTGTCTCAATATTATATGTTTTTAATTGATTTTTCAAATGAAAAC
The DNA here is from genome assembly GCA_963931995.1 of Phaonia tiefii. Taxonomy (NCBI): domain Eukaryota; kingdom Metazoa; phylum Arthropoda; class Insecta; order Diptera; family Muscidae; genus Phaonia; species Phaonia tiefii. Next base: position 99,473,901 of record OZ008370.1, on the reverse strand, counting down.
TGTGACTTTTTGATTACGACATATTAAGTTTTAAAGATTTCGTGGAACGCAACGCGAGCTTACTCATCATGTGTTTAACTTCTTTTTGTCTTAACAAAATGTGGACCTTTCACGTGCATTTCACTATATATTTATATATGTTTGTCCCAATTCGATTCCCATATACAATACTATTATTATTATTCAAATATTGAAATATATCGATAGTTTTTTTCCTGCTTAAGAATAATATATTTTTTCCTCCTTAAGGATAATATCTTTGGAATTTTACCATATTTATAATTGGTCTCCAATTAACCATATGTTTGGGAGTTGTCACTGTCTCTTTCGCACTTATGTAATCGTTTTTGCATGGAGACCGCTTTTATGGCGAAATACACAACAGTGTCGCCAACCATCATTCTTATGCACAAGAGTGGCGCATCGACAGATAGATCGGTGGTAGATATTCCAGTTCTAAAACTACACGGATGCGATAAGGTTAGCAACAATAGGACTTAGTTTTTCACACGATACACTTAAGAGGACCTTGATAAAAGGCTTATTCCCCAGGACATAGAATGTTGGATTTTAATCGTCGGGCATGTATTCGTCTGTCCCAAACTTTAGCTAAAAGCTGAAGCATTCATCTTATCAGCAATCGCCGCTTGTCGTAAATAGCTCTATAGATATTCTGTCGTTCAGACCTGGACTTGGTTTGGTATATCTAGTTTATTCATGATATTGTCTAAAATTCGCTTAATTTTATCATCTTCGTTGAACTTTACTGGGCTAATGTTATTTCCACAGCCTCAGTACATACTGCATATCCGTAACAAGCTTGTCATTATGATCTTAATAAAAGAGCATACCCGTTACTTATTTCCTTAATTGGTCTCAACCAGCCCAGGGGCTAGAGGCTTAACAAACCGGAGATAACATATTTCACTAAACGGCTCGATCTTTCACCTTTTCACTCCAGTTGGTAACGCCAATTCATCAGATATTCGCCCATCTAATCTTTCAAGCGGAATCCGTTCATGCACACTCATCCATATGCATTTACTGGCAGGGTCTAGCCAGCGTAATCGCGTTGGCTTCATTCTATTAGCTTCGTCAATATCGGGATACAACTCATACACCACCTGGTTTATACGATAATATTTCCATATATTTCTCGGAGTTTTTTTTTCTCTCGAAGAGTCATATTGCTGTTTCATCATATGACCCAGGATTCAAACACTGAACTACTTCCTTAGCCCGAAATAATACCTGGCATTATTGTTGTTGTTTACGCCAGAATCGAGGTAAATATATTTATTCACTACCACAAAGTTTCTGCGGTTATCATTGGTTCCGCTCTGATCTAAACTTAATTTTGTCCTCATTTACTGCCAAGCCTACTTTTGCTGATTATCTCGCTATCCTCGTAACAGTCCGTCGAATGGTCTTTATATCATCAGCATACTCGAGGGCCATGCGACTGTTGTTGCTGATGGTTTTATTCGTGTTACTTGCAGTTGTTAAGATTTTGAAGAGTTCGCCTTGTCTGAGGCTTCGCTGATATCAAATGAATCGGTGAGACCTGCAGCAACCGACAATGAGAATCTGGAGTCCATCAGTGTCATTGTTTGGATTGTGTCAGCCTAATCCCGGTAGTCAGTTATTATGAAATTGGTGTTGCCAGAAGAAGTACGTATATAAAAAATACCGAAATTTTCATGAACCGAATATTTGTGTCTGCACGGCTCTTGTACATAAAAAAGTGGTCTCGATCCCTGCTCAGACCACCTTACATTTCTTTAGACGACGGTCATCTCGCTTTGTAACGGCGAAACTATCGAGTATTTAGCCATGAGAAGCTTCTAAAAATGCCGTTGGGAACCGGTGTAAAACTGTAGGTTCCAATCAGTGAGTGTAAAAACTAGAAAGCGTATATGCGATTGTGAGAAGATCTCCCCAATCACTTCTTGGGATGTTATTGGACATTTTTTCATATTTCGCTCACTTTTCATTTGCTTGGTAGTCAGCTCTTTGCGAAAATTTCGTAAGCCAAATCAATTACAGGGTTATTACGCCAAAGTTATTTGGTACGAAAACAATTGTTTGACAAAGGTTTGGGACACCGGAACTGTTTGATAATTGTATTGGGATTTCGATTATTTTAATACACAAAAGTAACACCACATACGTCAAAAATAAAATCAGAGATAGGTGGTAATTCTCCGCAACAAAATTGGGAGATTAATGACGAAATTAATGAAAAAATTCCGCAAGAACAAAATACGGGGCTTTAGCGGGAATAACAATATATTAAAGTTCTCTCCGTATCGGGCTACCGCTGGTAACCGTCTGGTCACTTGCGAATGTACCAAGTCTAAGCCCACTCTGATACGATCCGATCAGGACTGCAGCAATTAGCTTTCGTGTTTCGCGCATTACGCTTGCGCGGACCTTGTATGCAGTGGACGAAGGGCTTATTCTACAATAGATCTGGCATATACTCGGGTCACCTATAGGACATTGCACGCTGAGTGCATGCACCTTGCTAGCTCATAACGGCCAGCGTTAAGCAGCTCTGCCGGTAGTCTATTAGCAGTTGCGGCGTTGCTTTTTTCAGTTGAGAAACTGCTGCTTTGGCCTCGTATTAGTTAGGAGTGGGCAATCAACACGATCGTGTTCTATTTGATGAGGTGCCTCATCTAACGGGTTTTTCAACAGAGTCGCTACAAAAGTAAATCGATAGGGACAGCAAACGACGCCATATTTTTTCCCGCTCTTTTGACATTTCTCTTCAGTAAGGTTTGCCATTTCATCATGGAAAGATATACGAGCCAAGAACGAGTCGAAATTATTAAAATTTACTACCGAAATTTGAAGTCAGTGGCCTCAACTTTAAGAGCGCTACGTCCAATTTATGGTCGTCATAATCGCCCTACCAGATCAACAATTGAGTGTCCAGTGGAAAAATTTGAATCCACAGACATAGTACAAAATGTTCACGTGCCAGTGAGACAAAGAAGTGCCCGTAGTGTCGAGAATATTGCTGCCGCTGACGCTTCAGTTCAAGAAAGCCCAAATGTGTCTCTCACACGTCGTTCTCAAGCGTTGGGCATCTCTGTGACGTCGTTGTGGCGAATTTTGCGAAAAGAGCTTGGCCTACATCCTTACAAGATCAAATTGACGCAAGAACTGAAGCCGCTTGACCACCATAAGCGTCGTATGTTCGTGAATTGGGCTGTGCAAGAACTTGGAAATGATTTGGATTTTCATCGAAAAATCATCTTCAGCAATGAGGCTCATTTCTGGCTGAATGCCTTCGTCAATAAGCAAAATATGCGTTATTGGTCAGACAGCAATCCACACGTAATCCATGAGTCATGATTGCATCCCGAAAAAATTACGGTTTGGTGCGGTTTATGGGCCGGTGGCGTCATTGGGCCGTACTTCTTCAGTGATGATCAAGACCGGCACATTACTGTGAATGCGAATCGCTACCGTTCATTGATAACCGAATATTTTTGGCCCCAATTGGATAATATGGACTTGGAGGACATGTGGTTCCAACAGGACGGCGCTACAAGCCACACAGCAAATGCCACAATCAATTTATTGGAAACCAAGTTTGGTGAACGTGTTATCTCACGAAATAACCCAGTCGATTGGCCGCCTCGGTCGTGCGATTTGACGCCGTTAGATTATTTCCTGTGGGGCTACGTCAAGTCTATGGTCTATGCCAACAAGTCAGCGACGATTGATGAACTTCGTACGAATATCGAACGTGAAATTGCAGCAGTATCGGCCGATTTATGCTTGAAAACCGTCGAAAATTGGGTTCAGCGTCTGGACTGCTGCAAGCGTGTCCGTGGTGGCCATGCAAAAGAAATCGAGTTCCATACATAATGGCATCGAACGTACTTTCACAGGAATAAAGAATTTCATTGGTATCTAAAACCGGGTTTGTTTTATTTAAAAAAAACTTTTGTAGCACTCTTATTGAAAAACCCTTATATAGATTTGCCTGGGTAATTCAGACAAATGATGTCTCTAGCCTCAACATGCTCTGTACATCTGTGACATGATTTCCGTCCAAACCTTTACAGAAAGGATATGGAAGTTAGATCGTTTTTTTTCAGTTTTGGTAGAATTTTCAGATTCAGTTACTTACTTCTCTAAGTTTACATTTCTTCGTTCTCACGCTTTCTCCACTGTTGTTTTTCTGCTAAAATACCGTTTCTCCCTACTCTGCTCTATCACACTTTGTGTTGCGGCTGAGTGAAGCATTGCCACACGTGCAGCGATCTTTTCATTAGTTGGCATGCAGTACTCTTAATCTTACCATGGTTTGTCTGCAGGCAGTTTTTCTTAATGAAGCATGTGTTCCTCAAAGAAGAGAGATAGATATTGAGATGCAACAAATAACGCATAATCGATGCCTCATCCACGGCAGTCAAAATGTTACATTACAAATCATATAAAAACTGTGGAAATTCGTATACATTTTGTAAAAATTTTACATCAATATTTAAATCTTTGATGCAACAATCTGATACCATTGGAGACGGAATAAACAATACTCTATTACCTTACATTTTGTTTATTCAAACTCTTTAACATATAAGAGTTTCTTGAGGAAATCATATTTTTTTGGAGGTTATGTGGAAAAGATATAGTCGACACATTTGGGGAATATTACAAGGTTTCATTTTATTCGCGAACATTTTCCTTCTGCCAAATAAACCAAAACGCCTTAACGCATTGACGACCACAAGACGCATATATGAGTCCTGCGGTTTTCCCCACAAACCGAGGACGCATATATGAGTCCTGCAGTTTTCCCCACAAACCGAGGACGCATACATGCGTCGCAAATTTAAATTATTATTTCGGGCAAATTTACCATCTGGTTTGTGCCCACCAGATCGCTTCGGTCGTGGACGTGTTAATATACATTTTGCTCTAATACGTATTTTACCTTAATTATATATTTTCAGAGAAATATATTCGATAAAGTCTAGATCTCATTAGCAATAATGGCGACTTTCAGCTTGGATCCAAATTTTTTTGTCAATTTTCTTAACGAATTGAGTGATTCCGACCTGCTGAAAATCGTTTGTTAAAAAACTTTCCAAGTGTGCCTCGTAAAAACAACTATTTTGTTGTTGTTTATTCTCAAATTTTTGCTGAAATCATTTCCTATTATAGTTGCAGCGAATTAAAAATGCATGGTCCCTTATTGACCAGATAATAGTTCGTGGTTCATCCTAAAGTTGTGCTGGGCGTGATCAAGTATGTACTTATTGCGCAATAAACATGAGAATATGGCCGTATATATTTTTATTAGTTGTTACAAAATTTATTGGTTCGTGTACATACGCCCTTCATCTCTTTCATTTTCTACAAACACAAGTAAAAGAGTGTGCCATTAACGAAAGTACACTCATATCCTAGCCGCAACAAAGTCCTTAAGCACTCAAGACAATTCGTTTTTACGAGGATAGGGAGGACATCATTAAACCACATGAATATAAACAACAACATTAACGATAGCAATTCGAAAGCAGGCAAAAGTAAACAAAAAGCAGTAACAACATATTATTATCAGCGACAACAAAAATATAAAACAAAGAAGAGAGAAGAAGAATAAACACTGTCAGTAAGAACAAGACAAAAATTATTCATAAAAGTCAACTCTTGGGTTTCTGATTAATGTTGACCGTCTCCCGCTTTATGCCGTTTTCGTTGGAAAAAGTGATATCCTGTTTAGGCATTTTATATATAAAAGAATTTACGATTATGATGACATAAAAAGGCAGCCTTAACCAATAGTTGAAAAAGAAGTTTCCTTGTAACACGCAAGTGACTAATGTTAAAAGGGTATTAATACAGAGGCGACCAATATTTAGCAATCCATTGAAATTGTGGAAAGTTCTGACTCAGGTTAAGACTTGACTCATCTTTCCCACATCATATCTAGTAAACTATGTACAGTGGCGAGCAAAATTGTAACAGGGTTGTTTACAGTAACAGAGTTATTGTAACAGGGTTACACTTTGGACTTAAATTTGTATGTTTTGAATATTTTATTAAAACCCCCAAAAAAAACAATAATTAGATCAACTTATTGTTTTCTCGTGAATAAAATTTTAATCCTATGTTGATATATTCCGGCTGGTTGGTCGTCAAGATAAGCCCCGTAATAATCAAGCAACCTTTATGCATTTTTTTTTAGCATTAGATTCGATTTATTCCTTATTCATTTAAATATTTAAATTCAAGATATTAATTATATACTTAAGTATATTTACAGTTCCTCCTAGCATCCTTGGACCGATCTAGGTTTGCCAATCTTATGTAATATTTAGTCGACCGTCACTCTACTGTGAAAAATTGGTGAATCTTCCACTCCCAATCTGGTATTTCACGTAAAAAAAAATGGGCGGTTGTCGTATTAATTGATGTGCCATCTCCCGTAAATCACAACCGATATTAAAAAAAATTGGCTTCGCGCAAGGTTGCGCCAAAAGCTACATTGTAACCAAAAATGGGCATCTTTGACACTCCCTCTTTTGCCTCCCATACAAAAGTTGGGTGGCAGTCCGGTTTGTCTACAATAGAGCTGCCGTAAATTACAACTGATCTTAGTAAAATCTGGTACTGGGCAATATGTTATCAACAGCTATTGTGCGTGTAATTAAAAAGGGATACTTTGGCACACCCATTTGGGTAGATCCCATACAAAAAACGTGAAATTATCCGGTCGATTACTGCGATGTATCACGTGAGCCAGAACCGATTTTCCTCCTATACAAATGTTGGGTGATAAGTCTTCAAATTAGGAATTAGATAATATTTTTGAAACTTGGCCCTATATGATGACTAAGGGTACATTTGAGTCGGTTCACTCGACTGAAATCTCTGTACTGGTTTTTTTTGCATATACAAGGTGGCGCAAAAGTAAACTACCGATGCTTTTTGGCTGTAATTTAAAAAAAAATTAAAAAATTTGATTCTTCTTGTGGATTATTTTTATTTGGTCTTTTAATTTTTTTTACATCAAGTCGAGAATATGATGTCATGTAAATGGCCGCCGCCACAGTTGATTGTCATTTGAGCCCTTTTTATGGCATTTTCCATCACTTTGGCCAAAACTTCCGGCGATACGTCCTCACATTCTTGACGGATATTGTCTTTAAGAGCTGCAAGAGTCTGAGGCTTGTTGACATAAACCCGCGACTTCAAAAAGCCCCACAAAAAGAAGTCTGGAGCGGTCAAATCCGGCGATCTTGCTGGCCAGTGCAAATCGCCAAAACGGGAGATTAGGCGCCCGGGAAATGCATCCTTCAGCATATCGGTTGTGGCACGTGCAGTGTGTGCCGTTGCACCGTCCTGTTCGAACCACATGTTTTCCAATCCCAATTCATCAAGTTGCGGCACAAAGAACTCGTTGATCATTACTCTGTAGCGCTCACCATTCACAGTAACCGTTTGGCCCGCGACGTCTTCGAAGAAAAAAGGTCCGATGACTCCTCCAGCGAAAACAGCACACCATACAGTGACTTTGAGCGGTTGTAATGGCTCTTCGTGGGTTACACGCGGATTTTCAGTGCCCCAGAAGCGTAAATTTTGCTTATTTACGTACCCGCTAAGATGGAAATGGGCCTTCCTCTTCCTCTTGGTGGTGATTAAGGATGGCTTGAGCGTATGTTAGACGCGATTGGCGGTCAGCAGCTAACAGCTGATGCACCGTCTGGACTCTGTACGGAAACATCTTCAAATCTTGTACCAAAATTCGCTGTAAAGAACGTCGTCTGGTCGATATTGACGGCGCATCCATGACATCCTCGGCTACAGCAGCAATATTCTCTGCAGAACGGCTACTCCGGGGTCTGCCACGCCTGGCAGCATCTCGTGTTGTGCCAGTCTCTTCGAGGCGAGCGGCTAAACGTCGCAGTGTTTCACCAGTAGGCGTTGGACGGCCAGGAAATCTGCGACGAAATTCACGTTGTGCCAAAGTCACCGACCGATTATTGGTCATATAAATAGTCAGCAATATTCCGCGTTCTGGAGCAGTGTAGCGTAACATTGTTTATTAACGTGTATTTCGCATGTGTTTACTACACAAATGTCAAAACAGAACTGACATTAGGGGCCAATCGCAAAATGTATAGCATTTTCGGATAGGAGGATTACTTTTGTGCCACCTTGTACAATATTTTTTAATTCAGTTGCTTTGGCGACGACATTTAAATTTAAATTTCTGTGGAATTAATAGTACGTTTTGTTACAGCCATGCGCAAACTCATGGACATTATACCGTACCTAAAAAAAAGATCGCCGTACATCTTCGAATATGAAGTATTATTGCAAAGCAATTTCGAAAATTTTTTTTTTAATTTTTCTTTATATCGTCCGCATTTACAGTCGGATTTTTAACTGTGATAAAGTTATTGGCCTCATGCACCCCATTCTGGTAAGGAAAAATTATATAATTTTTGAAGGCTCTCAAGTTTAGACAAAATGTGGCCCATTCGTTGCTCATCGGTGACCGTCATGGCAGATTCATGTACAACAACCTGAACAAAACGATCCGTGTTTTGAGAATGACATGGAGAAGCTGTGAAAATAATTAAGTTTAGCAAAGAAAACAATAAAAATTGAGCTATTTTCCTTGTACTAACCTGGTAATTCGATTATTTCTTTTGAACATTGTAATGCATCCAGCTACTCTTGCGTATAGAACTGCAAGAATGGCGGCTCAGTCAATTCGATGTTGTTCCAATTGATCATATTGAAGTATGAGTCACTATTAAAATGTAATGAAATTATCAACATCTGGACCGAACATTTGTCGTATGCATCCAGTTATTTCATTGCGGGCTGATAAAATGTTGTCATAGCCATGTGAACGCACAAGCGGATCTTGGTCTGTTATAATCAATAACAAAATATTCTCGGCGTAAAAAAAATATGCGTTTTTTGCGATGAACGGGCGGAGGACCTGTTGAACATCTATCGGTAACTGATAAATCCAAGATATGTATTGGAAAACATTGCGACGAGTGGTTGGCCTTTTACAAGAGACCAGAATGGCGTCATACACTTTCACAACGAACTGAGCCAGTTTTTTTCAATATCATCGAGGGTTGCGTACACGTCACATAATAGCGGAGGATTCGAGAGGCTGTTGTTAGCCCGCGCGATGTGCTAATAACACCAGGCTTTTCGCTGGCTAATTTCTCATCGCATTCTCCTGTATGAACGGCTCGAACCATATAATCTAAATAAAGCTGGTCGCCTCGAAAATTCCAGCCATCCATGTTCGCTGTCATTTCTCCGATTGCAATGGGTTAGAATTTTTTTTTTTTTTTTACCTCATCAAACAGAATAAACCATAAAAGAGTCGAATTATTAATTAATTATATGCTCGCAATTAGAGTACACGGAACGCAAGCAAGTCTAGTTAAAAACTATTAATATATTAAACTTATGGAATTTTGCAATTTTGAATGCCTTCTCCGATACTTCCTGGCCAGATGCCAGGTCCATTCTGTTTGCCAAGCAATGATCTTAATAGCGCATTAAATAGTAACTCATTGAAGTGAAAAAGTCACACGAACCATTGCAGCAGTCTCTGTTCCATTCTCGCAATGACTCCATTTTTATAGTCAGTGTTGGTAGGACTTCCATCTCAATTTATAGCAATTAATTCATCCACATTCGAGTTATCATGACTCAAATAATCCACGATGCTCCTCTGAATTGCCAAAGCAGTGCTGTCAGTGGGCGACGCATAGCCAATGAATTTGGAATCTGGCTCTTTGACAATGATGATGTGTTCTTCATTCACAACAACATTTCGCGTCACATTTACCTCAGTTACTCTTTTCAAAGTTGGCTCTTTCTTGCCATCGTACAAGATGCACGTTAATAATTGATGATGTCTTGCCGCAACTTTTGCTTCCTTACGGATCTTCACACGTTCTCTAAATATTTTGTTTTTGTTGATGATAAACCCGTCAAAGAACTGACATATATTTTCGGCTGTTTCTGCAGATAACTCTTCTTTGGCTTTTGAGGTAATCGACAATTTTAAATCTTTTATCAGCATGGTCGCAAGCACGGCACCGCAGCGAATTCAGGTGTCGCTGCGATCCAAAGACGAACTAAAATTACGCAATGAAATGTCCGCCAACGTAAATTTTATTTCTAACGTCTGTGAGAAATCATCAACATTTTCTTCAAATTCTTATTCTTCATCGCTGATACCCAACAGTGTCGAACTCGGTGGACACCACATTCGATGATGCAATAATTGAGGGCATTTATACACCACCACTTTTCATCGACATTGTATCAAGTGGAATCGTGGACCGCACTGATCGATGAAAAAATGTAGTTGGCTGGAGTGCCGTGCCAAGTCTGCTCCTTGGTGGTGATTGCCCGGGATATGCCGCTAAATTCCTCTTCCGGTGGTTTGGTATTCGTCGGAATGCCGTATCAATCAACTTCTCCTTGGTGGTGGAAACTGTGAAGTTGGTGGTGGGGGTCGGCCGTATCAAAAGACACTCAATGGTGTTGTGGCAAAAAAAATCAACACAAAATTGGTTGGGTGTTATTCAGTAATGCACAATTGTATTTGCAATGCTGCACTATTATTTAACTTTTCTTTTCTTTAATTTGGCTCTTGGCACTGAACTTTTCCGATTTTAAAATGCGAATGAATATATACTCGTAAGTAAACTTTTCGTAGAGGCAAAAAGTTAAACAAAAACTTGGAATGAACGGAGTACTATTTTTGGTAGCCATTAGTGTTGCTCCGATTCATGGTACAATATTAAAGGGTCCGCCATCTAACGTTTTTTTTTTTCAACTAGTGCTTACTTCGTGAATGGTAACACTTAGCTCATGTCTGATTTGACAGATAATTAGTTTTATCCTTCCGCTGAACGAATATGATTGTGTATACGCTTGAACAACGCTGGGAAATATGGGAAAAATGGGCCTGCGATCGACTTACAGAAGATGCCGATTTTGCCAAAAAAAATCATCTTTTCAGATGAAGCTCATTTTGATCTTGGCGGGTATGTAAACAAGCAAAATTGTCGCATTTGGGGCAGAGAAAACCCGCACGCATACATTGAAAAGCCGATGCACCCAAAACGAGTCACTGTTTGGTGCGGATTTTGGTCCAGAGGCATAATTGGGCCATTTTTCTTCGAAAATGAGCAAGGAGTGACCGTTACAGTCAATGGCGATCGTTATCGGGCCATGTTGAACGAATTTTAGTTCACAAATATTGAAGAGGAGGATAGTGGCAACATTTGGTTTCAACAGGACGGCGCTACGTGCCAAACAGCCGAAGCTACACTCGATGTTTTGCGCCCTGTTTTTGAAGATCGCATTATCAGCCGCAGAGCTGATGTCGTTTGGCCACCTCGGAGCTGCGATTTGACACCGTTGGACTATTATTTGTGGGGTGCCCTCAAAGATAAGTGTTACACCGACAAGCCAGAGACAATCGACGCTTTAAAGGACAATATTCGTGAAGCCATTGGTGAAATACAGCTGCATACAATCGATAATGTGCTTAAAAATTGGACCGATCGTGTAGGCTACTGCATGGCCAGCCGAGGCAGCCATTTGAATGAAATTATTTTCCATTATTAACCGGAAGGATTGTACTTTCAAATAAAAAAAGAAATTTGAGAAAATATTCAGTAGTTTTTTTTATAGCATTTTCAAAAAAAATAGTTATTTGGCGGACCCGGTACATACATACATGGTAAAGTCGTTTGAACAGCTGATTTCATTTTTTTCATATGATATTTCGTCCCAGCTGTCAAGCTCACATATACTTTGTTTTTGTACTCTTTTGCATTGTTGTGTTGTGGGTATGCATTCGCGTAAAGTTTGACAACTGAAGCGAATAGAACAAAAACAAAATGTCTGTTGTTCTTGCCTACAACTACAAAAACTCATGCTGCTATTACCATGTAGATATTATTGTATCCATGCTCCCATTCTTTCGATATTACAGTGGTACATTAGGCTAGTAGAAACTGAGATATGATGGGAAGTACTAGAAGAGGGTATTTGAGGTCAATAACTTTTGATGCAAAAAAAATTGGTCTCCTCAATACAGAAATATCCATGTATTACTCTTAAAGATCCGACTGTAAATGCTTAAGATATAAAGAACAATCCCTATGTTCGACCAAAAACACAAAAACATTTTTAAAAACTGTTATGCTGGAACTACCGATATACTTTCTTTGCACGATTTTAATGATTTTGTGCGAGCTTTAATTTTCAGACATTAGGATGGTACATTATTGTGATAGCAACTGAAATATGAGGGGTAAGTACTAGAAGAGAGTAATTGAGGTCAATAACTTTTGATGCAGAAACGTTGGTCTCCAAAGTCGCGAGCCATACTTTTCGCAACTGCCCTGCAATAATACTTCATATTTGAAAGTCTACGGCGAACTTTTTTTTACGTGTAAGGTGGTACGGTCTAATGCATATAAAACGAACATAGCATTTTCATCAAAACACTAAAGTGAGCAGAAAAAAAGATATAAGTGGATAGAATAAGGACGTGATGTTTATGTTCAGTCATCGTTCATATATGGTTGTACTCTTTAAAAAAGAAAATTACACTTATATAAATATAAACAATACCCTTGAAAACGAGACGTGTTCGTCGCAACAATGGACCATTGTCATCGCAGCGCATTGAAATATATTCTTTGCACCAGTGAAATATATATATTCATTATAGCAATTCACACATTTGCGCTGCAGTGTTGAATATGTCAATAAAAATATTCGTCGCACCACCGACTTATTTCATTTGTGTGACGAAAGCTTTTCGTTTTAATGCAGAAACCAACCGGGTATCTAATTAGTATGTTCATACCAGGCTTCGTCAACTGTGAGGATGGAAGTCGTAAACTTGTTTCCATCCACATCACACAGATATATATATGGTGTTATTTTGCTAAAGATATAAAACTCCCTTTTGTTAAATTTCCCTGTTATGCCTCTGTTATGCACCTCTGATAAACTCAACAAAATCAGCTAAGAGTGACAGCAGCCAACAGCTGAGTGAGAACAGCTGGGCCACATAAACCACTGAGCGACAGTATATGTGTTGTTCGCAGAACCATTATCACACACACACATGACTGGACCAAATAAAGTGGCGCGCACAGCTCAAAGAAGTCAGTTGTTGGGTAGCCGACGACCCTAACACATCGTAGCTAGTTGTAGTCATAGTAGCTTGTAGCATTGTACACTACTAGTTTTAGACTTGTAGTAATCTTGTCTGGTTACTTGTTCGGGGACACCCTGCCTGCGGGAATCCAAACCAGTGCCTCGACAGCGATAGGTCCTGTATACTCGATCAGGGACACCCTGCCTGAGGGAATCCGATTTGGGTATCCTGACGATATCTTGCCTTAGCCCTCGTTATCCCTGTATTTAATTCAGTAGTTGTTTAGGACTTTGTACTTATTTTTGACAATCGCAGTATAATACAAATCCACTTCATCAGTTTCTTCTCTTGATCGTCGCTCATATTCAATATTTATTTTGGCCCAACAATAACACAACCGAACGCACAAACAAACATTCATATGCATTCTAATTGTGTCATCGATGATATGCCCTTTGCTTCTTCTAAAACCTGTTTTCGGCAACCATCACCAAACATTCCTAATGCTTAGCGCCCGACTTACAGCAGTCAATTATGAGAAAAAATAGAAAATTAACTTGGTTTTTCATTTGCAGGGATTAATGTGCATTAAAGGAATGCACATTACACACTTCCAAGTGGCAACATAGGACAAATAGGTTGTCCTCAACATATATTGGCATTAAAGGACAGCAAAAAGGCTTGTTGTCCTCATCATTTTTGGTCCTTCGAGCCGGATTGTCGGGATTTCCAGAATATCCAGACAGGATTAGGTTCCATTGATCGTCAAAACGTTCAGTGGTTCTCTCTCAAGTCATCCAAATCGCACACCATCTCATTTCGTCATCACATAGCACCCATCAGTTCACCAAAACATCATCATGTCAGTCGAAGAAGCGGCAAGTGGCTCTAATAAAGATAGGGATTTTATTACACCACCGCCAACAGACAACAGAGTTCGGACAAAGGTTCTACAAAGGGAACAGGTCCTGAAAAAGCTGCAGTCGGAGTTTTTCAACGTGTCAGCGCTTGACTCAATGTCGCTGCCTCAATTAGAGGTCAAAGTGTCAATGTTGGAGCGACAGTTCGAGGCATTCGATCACATACACTCACAATTGGAAACTTTGGACGAGTCTCAGTTTTACGAAAATCATCGTGACCATGCGGAACAGGCATATTTTGAAATAAAATCAAGATTTATGGACAAAATGGCAACGTTTCGTCAGGCTCAAGAGTCATTCATGACAAGTACGCATAGAGTAAACCAGTTCCAAGCTCCCGTAAATAAGACGTCCTATCTACCAAAATTACAACTAAGTAAGTTCAGTGGCACTCATAGGGAATGGCTGGAGTTCTTCAATATGTTTAAAGTACTTGTACATGAAGACAATGAGCTGTCACCGCTGGCAAAATTTCAATATCTTCGTTCGTGTCTCACAGATAAAGCTGCAAGGGTAATACAGTCGCTCGACATAACACCTGAAAACTACACCCTAGCAATTAGTATGCTCAAAGAAAGATACGACAACAAACGGTACGTATTTCAATCACACATAACGGATATATTTTCTATAGAAAAGGTTCAAAAGCCATCTATGGACACCCTAAGAGAATTCATCGACTGTACAAATTCAAATTTGCGAGCAATTCAGTCGTTAGCGTCTGATACTCAAATTTCAAATGGATTTATTCTTCATCTAATAGTTTCAAAATTAGACAGCGAGACTCAGAGTAAGTGGGAAGAAGAAGTGGCTTTAAAATGGAGTGGAGAAAGTTCAGCTATCTTTCAACTACCAACGTGGGATAATCTTGCCTCATTTTTGGAGCGTCGTTGTAAGACAATGGACATTATCGAATCTACCCTACAAAAACCTGCAAAATTGGCGCATCATCGAATCATTCTCAGTCTACTTTTGTCGTTGCTGAAAAGCATCAATCAAAATGTCTGCTGTGTGACGAAAGCCCTTCACACAGTGCATTTAAATGCACAAAGTTTCAGAGCCTCAACAATTTCGAAAGGTATAATCTGGTACGATCAAAAAAATTATGCTTGAATTGTCTTTCAGCAAATCACATCGCAAATAAATGTCCATCAGCCAACAGATGTCAAAATTGCCGATCAAGCCACCACACACTTCTTCACCGAGGACAGTCAAATGCGGTTTCGGCACCACCACAACCACTAAAGGATGAAGAAAACCCAATTCCAATGTTCACCCCATCGCAACCACCAGTAGCCCTAAAAGTATCGCAGGTAAAAGGTGACGTGTTGTTAGGTACAGCCCTTGTCAACTTGTGTAGCCCATCAGGTATTGAGACTGTGGGTAGAGCGTTGCTAGATTCTGCGTCGCAGCTAAACTTCGTTACCGAACGGATGGTACAACATCTCCGACTACCTTCGAAAAGAATAACCATTGAAATCAATGGAATTGGTGAAACCACAGCAGTTGCTCGACAAATGTGCTCCTTTAGCGTTAAATCCTTAGTGGGTGAGTTTTGTATTGACATTGACGCAATCATTCTGCCTTCTATTACCTCTCACCAGCCCAATACAAAGATCAACATATCAGAGTGGAATTTGCCAGGTAACATACGGCTCGCAGATGAGTGCTTCAACAGACCAGGCCCTGTAGACCTGCTTCTTGGCACCCAAATCTTTTATCGTCTCCTGCTTGTGGGCCAAATACAAGGAGCAAATACCCTTACATTGCAAAAAACTCATCTAGGATGGGTAGTCGCAGGCTCGTTCTCGTCGCTTATACCAGGTGCACAGAAATCGAAAGGTGTGTCTGAAAAATCAATGCTTGCAAGTTACAAGTCGTTTATGGTGTCAACTCAAGCCCCTTTAAACGAAGCAATGGAACAATTTTGGAAAATAGAAAACAGTGCGCCAGAAGAGTTGCCACTGTCAGAGGAGGAGCAATATTGTGAGGACTATTTTGAAAGAACCACATCAAGGTGTCCCAAAACCAACAAATTCGTCGTTCGACTGCCATTTAAAGGTAATCCGTCACGTCTAGGAGACTCTTTGAACATTGCTCAAAGGCGGCTCTCATATTTAGAAAACAAATTGTCCAAAAATAAGCCTTTAGAAGAAGACTATAAACGATTCATGAGTGAATATATTCAACTTCAACACATGGATTTAGTGGATCATGGCGCTCCAAAGGGTCGATATTTTATACCACACCACTGTGTGGTCAAACCTGATAGTTCCACTACTCGCCTACGCGTAGTATTTGACGCTTCATGTACAACGAGCAGTGGAAAATCACTTAATGATGTACTCTGTGTTGGCCCCACTATACAAGATACAATTTTCAACATATTAAGCAGATTCAGATTTCACAAACACGTATTGGTCGCAGACATTGCTAAAATGTATCGACAAGTGCTTGTGGACAAACGTGATGCACCATGGCAGTCAATATTATGGAGAAATAGCAGTTCAGAAAACCCAAGAATTTTTGAGTTACAAACAGTAACATATGGAACAAGCAGTGCCCCATATCTGGCAACAAAATGCCTTCAAAAGGTAGCTCAAAATGAAGAAAATCGTTTTCCAATTGGAGCAGCAGTGGTAAGAAAGGATTTTTATGTTGATAATTTAATGACAGGCGCCTCATCAGTAGAAGCCCTGTGTGAAATAAAACAACAAGTGGTCCAAGTCTTAGCAAGCGCCGGGTTCCCTCTACGAAAGTTTGCTTCTAATTGCCCGCAAATAATGAAAACTATTTCTCCAGAAGATAGAGAAGAAATAGTTACAGTCGACAACACCCCCTATATCAAGACGTTGGGACTTAAGTGGTCCCCAAATGAAGATGCATATAGTTTTCACTACAATAAGCAGTCACCAGCAAAGAGAACCACTAAACGACAAATTTTGTCACATACATGTTCTTTTTTCGACCCATTAGGATTGCTGAACCCCGTAATTGTAAAATGCAAAATATTGATGCAAATGTTATGGTCGCTCAAATTAAAATGGGATGAGAGTGTTTCACAGGACGTATACCATCACTGGGAGGAGATTAAATACCAACTCGAGAAAGCTAACAAAATCAAAATACCCAGGTTTGTTCCGTACAATCATTTAACTGTACTTCATGCCTTTTCAGATGCCAGCACAAAGGCCTACGGTGCATGCTTCTATGCTGTTACTTCAGTCAATGGTATCACACACTCAAAGCTCTTATGTGCCAAGTCCCAAGTAGCCCCAATAAAACAAATTAGTTTACCTCGTTTGGAGTTATGTGCCGCGGCGCTGCTAGCACAATTTTTACCATCTGTGATTGGCACCCTACCATCCCCACCCAAGGAAATCATATGTTGGTCCGACAGTACAATTACACTCGCATGGATATCAGGAGAACCATCAAGATGGACCACATTTGTGGCCAACCGAGTCACAAAAATTCAGAATCTCACCAAAGGTTCACAATGGCGTCACATACCTACATCGTTTAATCCAGCAGATTTTCTCTCCCGTGGAACTACAGTTGAAAAGATCACCAACAATGAATTGTGGTTCAACGGTCCTGATTTTCTGCAAAACCCAAAGTCTCACTGGCCGTCTATAAACACTCCCCTCGAAGAAACAAACGTTGAAGCAAGAACTTCTAAAACAGTTCTAGCCGTCAATGTCACGAGCGATTTTATTGCAGATCACAAATTTGTTAATAATTACAAAAGATTACTGAAAACGTTTGCCTATCTTAACAGATTTATCTCTATTTGCAGAAAACAAGAGACAGAAACTGGCAGCATCACAACAGAAGAAATGCAAGCAGCTCTCATTACAATTTGTCGGTCAATTCAGTTCATTCATTTTAAAGAAGAATTAAAACAGCTGTTAAATGGACGAAAACTAAGCGCATCCCGAAATAAACTCCTAAAGCTGTCCCCATTCATGCACAACAACATAATTAGAGTAGGAGGTCACTTAGAAAACGCTTCGTTGCCCTTTGCGGCAAAACACCCACTGCTGCTCCCATCGTCACACCCATTTGTCAAGACTTTAATATTCTATTTTCACTTGAAGAACCTCCATGCTGGGACATTAACGCTACACAATATTATTCGAAACACATTTTGGATCGTAAATGCAGGAAATGTTATAAAAAATGTGTTAAGCAAATGCATATTATGTTTCCGGATGAAACCAAAAATTCAGTCTCAACTTATGGGTGATTTGCCACAAGACCGAGTCAGACCTTCATTCCCATTTGAAGTATGTGGCATAGATTACTGTGGTCCACTGTTTATGACGCAACAAATTCGTAAAAAAGGTCCAATTAAAGTTTACTTATCGATTTTTATTTGTTTTAGCACAAAGGCGGTCCATATTGAACTGGTACCGGACCTGACAACAACGGCATTCATATCTGCGCTGAAACGTTTTATCTCACGACGCGGTCGATGCAGAATCATTTACTCCGATAATGCCACCAATTTCGTTGGAGCTAACAAGGAGCTGAGTGATCTTCTGAAAGCATTTTTGTCAGAGGAACACAAATCATACGTGGTCCAAGCTTGCCGTGATGAAGGTATCACATGGAAATTCATCCCACCGCGCTCCCCGCATTTTGGTGGTTTATGGGAGAGTGCGGTAAAACAAACGAAACATTATTTGCGTCGAGCAATAGGCACACATATTTTAAATCACGACGACTTACACACTCTGTGCTGCCAAGCTGAAGCCATTGTAAACAGCAGACCACTCACTGAAATATCTAGTGATCCAAATGATTTGACGGCCCTTACTCCGTCGCACTTTTTGTTAGGCAGATCAGCAGAAACCATTCCAACTCCATCGTTGCCCACTAACAACACATCGTTGCTTAAAAACATCAAATAGCCCAGTGGATACAGCAACAATTCTGGCATCGGTGGTCACATGAATACCTAAATATGCTACAGCAAAGGCCAAAATGGAACACAAAAAACCCAAACATCAATGTAAACGATCTAGTGGTACTCAGGGATGAAAACGCCCCCCGCTGAAGTGGCCTCTAGCAAGAGTCGTCGAAGTTACCACAGGAAGAGACGGAAACGTAAGAGTTGTGACCGTCAAAACAGCCAATAGTGTTTTCAAACGAGCTGTAGCAAAAATATGTAAGTTGCCGCTTGACGATGAGGTAAAGGGTCCACCTGATTTGAAAGCATAACTTTCATGGGGGTAGGATGTTTAGGACTTTGTACTTATTTTTGACAATCGCAGTATAATACAAATCCACTTCATCAGTTTCTTCTCTAGATCGTCGCTCATATTCAATATTTATTTTGGCCCAACAATAACACAACCGAACGCACAAACAAACATTCATATGCATTCTAATTGTGTCATCGATGATATGCCCTTTGCTTCTTCTAAAACCTGTTTTCGGCAACCATCGCCAAACATTCCTAATGCTTAGCGCCCGACTTACAGCAGTCAACCACACGTACACGTATATGAATATGGGGATAGACATGTGTGACGTCACTACTCATTATTTGCATTATTTGCTAATTCTTTGGTCGCTGGTTTTTGTTGTTGCGATGGAGCCCAGAAGTCTGAAGGTGCAGATCAATTGGTGGATGGCTGAACAGGAAAGAGATCAACGTAAATACACACATTGGTGACGGTGCTATGTGATGGAGATGCATTGAAAACGTATGTATGTAACCCGCGAAAGGGGAATTGTAAAGGCCTTGAAACAGGTCGTTGACCTAGCCCTATATACATACGAATACAATGTACATAAATAAAGCAAATTGTTTTTGCTGTGGCTCACATCAGCTGGCAGTTGGAGTTGCAGTACAATATTGAATTCAGTTGTTTTGTAGCATTTGAGAAAACAAGTTGTTTTTTGTTAATAATCCAAATTACTTTGGAAAACAAATAAAATTCAAAAAATAAAATTAAGAAAAAAAATAGAAAATTAACTTGGTTTTTCATTTGCAGGGATTAATGTGCATTAAAGGAATGCACATTACACACTTCCAAGTGGCACCATAGGACAAATAGGTTGTCCTCAACATATATTGGCATTAAAGGACAGCAAAAAGGCTTGTTGTCCTCACCAGTAGTTAACCTGCCTGAGGGAATCCGAACTAGTGCCTAGACAGCGATAAGACCTGTATACTCGATCGGGGACACCCTGCCTGAGGAAAGCCGACTAGAGTATCCTGACGATATCTTACCTAGTAGTCTTAGCCCATGTTATCCTTTAATTTAACCGTGTAGTGATCCTGTTTGGTTACTTGTTCGGGGACACCCTGTCTGAGGCAATCCGAACCAATGCCTCGACAGCGATTGGTCCTATATACCCGATCGGGGACACACTGCCTAAGGGAATCGGACTAGAGTATCCTGACGATATCTTACCTCGTAGTCTTAACTCACGTTAGCCTTTAATTTAACCGTGTAGTGATCCTGTTTGGTTACTTATTCGGGGACACCCCGCCTGAGGGAATCCGAACTAGTGCCTAGACAGCGATTAGTCGTGTGTACTCGATCGGGGACACCCTGCCTGAGGGAATCCGATTTAGGTATCCTGACGATACATTGCATGGTCTCTTTTCAGAAGAAGGTTGATCTGGCCGCCCTTTCATAACAGGCAGGCCTACCATCGTCTTGCAGCAGAAGACAATGTATTCCAGTACCCCCGAAGGGTTCTGAAGCATTTCAAGTCACAAACATAGATTGCCGTGTACCCGTCGTCTGTTTTAATAAAGCAACTGCCGCTCGAACGAGCCTTTCCACGAAACACCGCCAGATCTCATGCCAGCCGTCTAAAACTCCTGTGTATACAACGTTCCATTACATCGCAAACCCAGAAGATTATCCCAGTGAAATATCGTAGACTGTGCATTAACCACGCAAAATTGTGAATTAGTTAAATCCAAAAATTGTAAGTGAAATAAAGCAGTCATCAAACACGAACAAGCTACAAACACATTATAATTCGCATCCACACAATAAAAAAAGTTGCGCAAACAAAAGGAAACCCAGCAAAAAACACTGCTTACCCGGAAGCAGAATTGTAAGGCGAAAACATGGCGCCAATCGCTTACAAACCTGCTGAAATAAGGCATGACCTTTGTATGGGATGTCCCACTTGGAAGCACTACTTAAAGACGACCAAAGGCACTCCATTCATTGCAGTCTAGAAGATATGAAAGATATGAAGATTATTGCCTTACTTTATTGCAGTGCAGTAAGCGATCGACAAGAAAATAATTAGCATTGCCTCACAATATCGCTATCTCGGTAGCACAACTGTATGCTATAGAATGGTCTTTTCGTTTGTGATTCCATACCTCATTGCAGTTTTGTATTGTAATTGTAATGACTTCTAAGTAAGCGCTTCAGTATGGGGAAAAAATTGCTAGTGCTTCCAAAACCCTACAAAGTTTTTGCTGGGAAGTTATACACAATTCCGGAAATAGCAAGGCTCTTACACTTTATGATTGAGAGATAGAGAGTGCTATATTAATTTTGACAATTGCATTTGATTATAAAAAATAACAAAAAATCGTTTTTTACTATGCAAATCATCGCTAAGCCTGCAAAATGTGCTATATTCAATTTCGTTCGAAATTGTTTATTTATTTATTTAGAGATTTTAGAGTCATAACAAATTAGGATGAAAAATATATATTTTTTTATTTGCTGGCAACTAAGGATAATTTTTGTTTTACCCTAGGGAAGCACTTCTGTAGTTAACCGTTTCCCTATATTTTAATTTATTTCTAAGTTTTAATTGTAGGAAAAATGATTCAAGAAAATAATTCTTTAAATAATGATCGGCCTTATCGCTACCACCTTTACACTACTACATCATACGCACTTTCATGTTTCATCCACCACAACCACATTCAACACGCACGCACACCCATTACACTTTGTGGTACTTATAGTCATGAAATCACAGGACTTTGTAAATAAACAACTTTACTACACAGACCCACTCACGCACACCCGCACACCCGCACAGTAATGTACATTGACACTAAGTGTGTCCTGTTACTGGACACTTCTGACTGCTTATGGTAGTGCATGGGTGAGTGTGTGTGCGTGAATAGATATGCAAGTGTGAGTTGACTTTTCGTGGTTTTCCTTTATGGAAAATATAAACATTAATTTCCATTACTCTGACTATACATTAATCATTAAGGACGTGACAAGCCGTCGGTGTGAGCGAGATGATGTTATTAATGTAAACAAACCACCTGACGAACAGAAGGAGAGACAGACAGGCACCTTAGAGGTGTAACAATAATAATGTAAATATATAATTTAAAAAATTACAGATAATTGCATCAAAGTAGATGGGGAAGGTAATTACAGCAGATCTAAGCATATGGGAATATAACGTGGAACATTCACAAGATACTATTGAATGCTTCAATATTTTACCCATAAGTCGACGACGAGTACAAACACATATTTGTCATTATCTGAATAAATTTGTTTATTTAAATTTAAACAAATTTATTAAAATAATACAATATTTATATTTGATAAGAAAATTTTATAATTCGCCCAAATGTAAAAATGCTTTAATGAAATTATTTAAAATTTATCAACTTAATTATGTGTTAAAGTTAAAAAAATGCGTACTTAAGTTTATTTCCTTGGGCAAAGAACTTGATAAAAATTTTATAAAAATTCTTGTCAGTAAAAGGGTTTTGCTCGTAGAAGTAACACTTTTCCGTACAATCAATTATCTTCCGCTGTATACTATTAATAATACTTTCGACCGCAAAATGATATTGAAAAAAAGGACAACATTGTAAGAATCCTTCAAATTGATTTAGCGACCTCTCAACAGTCTAAAGGACGGCAGGACGGACACACAAAGTCATTTATTTGTCCACACCATTTTCACTAAGTTTCCCTATGGGTTAGCGATGATAAATAATGCCAAAGGACATAAGTTCTTCTTTCACTTCTTTCAATATTCGCTACTTAGATATCAATAACTCATAAATTTTCAGCTAGTCTGTTTTGCCAACCGACTGGGAGCAGCAATTGTTGACAAGTCTTTGGGCAAATAGCAAATTCAACTGAAAGCATGTTTCCATACAGTAAGTCGTTAACTTTTGCTACGCTTAAAGTTCTTTTGATAGAACATCCCTAACAATATGCCACATACCTACCAACGATACCTATGGTTACATTATATTGTAGATAAGTCTGGTAGGTGCCAACGGCTAATCTCGGCTTACTATGGGGATCAGTAGGTGCGGGATAGCTGGACGGCATGAATATATGTAGGATATCGATGTTCGTAAAAGATTCAATGACATGAAGAAAGGTTCACGTCATCAAATAACTATCCTGCAACAGTGTCTCAAGACACTAATTGATGCTTAAAAGTATCTTTGGCAACCACATAAACTGTAAACTATAAAGTTAGGAGATTAATGCCTAAAGTAAAAGAAACCCGTTGCATTAGCGGAAATATGATCGGCATACAGCCTGTAGTATTGTAGAGATGTTGAATAAATCTGGCATTACTTACAGAGAAGAGAAATGTGTCTATCAACAGGGAAACTCGACCGGCCCACGAAGTTTGCAAAGCAAGTGCGATTGCACATGATCCGCCGAAGTCTAAACAACACAAAGTAACCGTAAAACCCTCACCGAAGATGGTCACCGACAGAGGGCAGGTAGATGGATGTATCTTAAAAAATAGATGGATGACTATTGTGGCCGCCCTTAATCCCAAATACTATTAAGTCTGTGGAGATCTTCCTATATTACCTTCCATCTTTGGTGATGCCGGCTGGTACCAAGGCTAACGCTATCCGTTGAGCTTTACAAAGAACCCATCGACAAGGTGGAATAAGTCTGGCCAGCCGCCAAACTAGATATCGTCCACAGGTGCTACATCCCGTGCAAAAGCTTGCACTTGTATTCCTTGCATCCTCCAATGCCAGCGTGGACTTTGTCATAAGTCAGTAATCGGGACTTTCAATAAGCCAATGGAAAGTAGGACAACCCGGAAGGATTTAGGCGGCAAGTCAGATACATATGTCCTTAATACCAAATCACTTCCGATTCTGCAAAAAAAAAAAACTGAAGTCGTCATTTCGCACGGCGTTTGTCAGATTCGTCTAAGTGTGTATAAAAGCGACCAAGAAGCAAAGCAAGATATCAAAACTTTTGAAGCCTGGCACCCAGTCCATCGAAGTTACAACGGAATCGGGCCTAGCTGTAATGATATAGTACCAGCGGAGTTCCAAAGTGGACTACACATTTTGACTCCCTGACTCAGAAACATGTATACAAGCTTCATAAAATTTGTCGATATTTAAGTTAAATGAAGGAGGTGGTATTTATTCCAAAAGCGTGTCAACCGTTATAATTTAGTCCTAAGGAGTTTAGACCAATCAGTCTCTCATCTTTCGCTCTGAAGACATTGGGAAGGATGATTGA
Organism: Phaonia tiefii; assembly: GCA_963931995.1. Classification (NCBI taxonomy): domain Eukaryota; kingdom Metazoa; phylum Arthropoda; class Insecta; order Diptera; family Muscidae; genus Phaonia; species Phaonia tiefii. The sequence continues at coordinate 99,449,296 of OZ008370.1, read as the reverse complement.
CTTATATCAGACTAGAACTATATGTACTTATCAGATGGCCACGTGCGTGCTGGATACAGAAAAGGCAAGTCTACGAAAACTGCGCTACCGATATATAGGGTGCCCATAACAATGTCTTACCGGGATCGATGAAGTCGGCTCAATTGGCATATCGTGTTGGCCAGGGGGGGATGTGCATAGAGGAAGCCCTCACGAGGAAGTATTTCTGGATAGCATTTTGCTGGAACTAGAAGGATCAGGTTGGCCAGTCGTGGTATAATCTGACGACCTGAGAACGACAGTATGAGGAAAATACCTCTCCAGGCAACGTATAATGGGTTGGGAGATCCGATCCTTACCACGGACTAGAAGGTTCCGTGTATTGAGCCATTGTATCTGGGTGGTGTTGGCATTTTCCTGAAGGATATTGCAAAATACCTCAGTGTGATTCTGGACAGAAAAATCATCTTCAAGCCAATAACTAGGGCAAGTATCAGTAAAGCCACAGTGGCTATAAACTAACGAAGGTAGGTACCACGAACACAGTTTATTGGATATACACAGATGTTGTCCGCTTGATATTGATGTAGGGCATTGTCGTTGTGAAGCCGGTGATGGACAACCCACTTACCTCAGTCTGTTGACAAAGATGCAGAGAATGGCAATATTGTGTGTAAAGGGTGCTATTCGCACAACACCTATCGGGTGTTTGCGGGTTATCTTTGACCTGGTACTGTAAGATTTTGGCAACGTGAGTAATCATCATAGGACTTTCTTAACTATAAATCAACAGTGCCGACGGTCAAAGCACCATTTAAAGAGATCTGCGGCAATCCGGGTTAGATTGCCTTTTGTGTGAGTACGAGATAATATTTAGAACCTAAATTTATATTGGACCTAACGTGCATTCATGGACGTAAGATGCATGACGTCCGAACATATTTTTTTTATATCTCTTTTTCAGCCCCATCTTGGAACACCGGGATGGGGTATCATATGGCTTGAACGCTCCTTAACCACACCAGGTCAATTTACTAGTTCAACTATGGGGACGGAACATGAAATCCTGTGGTATCAAAACGGTGTTCATTGGACTAAGTGTTGGAACAGTGACAGTCACTTCTGTCATACCTAATTTAGATAACACCAATTTGAGTCGATTTCGAGTAATTGCATTTCCTTCGCGTAGTCTTTGATTCTAGATCGAGAGACAGACAATAAGAATATGATTATAAGATCACATAATTTTTTACAAGGAGTTTGCTTCGAGTATGTATGTCCCATATACTTATAAATACAAGTACTAAACTTAATGTTTCCGGCTTTAGGTTTCAGATTTTCATTGCAATTGAATGCAATTTTGTACCGATTGAAATAAATATCTCAATGACTGAACTGGACACATGGGTCCACTCATATAGCTCCCACACAAATATTACATATTATTTCGGATTTACGGATATGGTAGAAATTAATAGAAATTTCGTAGAGACCATGTAATGTAGTTTTATCGACTCGAGTCATGTCCAGGCTCTTATTTTGTGATCCCTTTAGAAGTCTGGGGTGGAATTCGGACTCTTTATTGGTTTTCCTCAGACACAAAATAATTTAATTTAAAGAATCAATAGCAAATGATACAGTCGTTGACAATACTTGTCTTGGATTGAAAACACTCCTCTAAGAAACCTAAATTTGGATTGTGGGCACTATTCTCACTTTTCTGACAACTCCCGTCTTGGATTGATGTCTTTTCGCCGGATGGCCGATTTAAGATGGTCGGTGTGGTGTACACGTGATGATTCGGGTTTGGTATTCAGTTAACAGTTGAACAGTTGGAATTCGGCATGCGGCATGCAGTATTCTGATATCCTGGTATGAATAGTCCTGGTTCGATGAGGACAGTTTTGGATCGGTATGAACAATTAAGATCGGTTGTCGAAGAATAGGTAAATTCAATAGAATATTCAGCCTAAGCCGGTGGAATACTCAGCCGAAGCTGCTATAATCGAATAGTCAGCCACAGCCGCGATTGTGCTCTGTCTAAACAGCTAGTGTGGAATAGAAAAGTTAAGTTGTTGTATTAAAAAAGTCAGATTAAGTCGTTATGGTAGAATAGTCAGCTTAAGCAGCTATAGTAGAATAGTCAGTCTGCGCTATGTTGGTTATAGTCAATGTATATTCTGTCTCGAAACAGATAAGCTTCAAAAATACTCTCAGTTTTTAAATAACTAAAAACTAAGACCATATCAACTAAACGATGTATCGCATCAGCAGCCAGGAAACGACTGATCATGAGGCTACCCAAACTCGTCTTTATGTACTGTGGAAGCAAAGACATAAATGAGAATTCCAAAGTAGTACTCGTATGAATTCCAAAGTAGTAGTCGTATGCGGTTGTTGCGCTTTTAAAAACCACTTTGCCGCTGCAAAGTGAAGAACACACCATTGGCAGAGTGTGTGTGTGTTTGTTAGGGAGTGTGGTTGACTATGTGTTTACTTATTCACTGTAAACAAGTGATTGATTGTCTGTTAACTTAGAAAATGTACTGGAGGATTTTGACATCACGTACACTGGGGATGAAGTGGGTCACATGTGTATATTCGAAGCTCGTGGTATAGAAAGTGACAACATGATGAATCATTTATGGCACCGTGTAGAAGTTGGTGGAGCCGGCTATGCTATAATCGATGATGTTTGAGTTTTACCGGCAAACCTAACGGATGTCCAACAAAGCACTTGTTCATCTTTGCGTCTGGATTTGTAACATGCGACAGTATCTCTACAAGAATCGATTTACTTTCGTGAATATCCCTGTGGTGAGGCCTCTTTCTACAAAACATTGTTTTACTTTTCCTTATCGAAGTTTTGACATGGCGACTCATTTTAGCGGCAAAAATATTACGTTGAATTCATTTTCATAAATCTGTTTTATTATAATTGAATTCGTTTCACTTGGCCACAAATCTAGTATAAAATGTACCGTAACAAAAACAGACATTTTCCAAAGCATTTTCATTTTACAAATATCCTTCATCAAAACACGTGCTGTCTTTTGACTATTCTCATAAAACCCTCCTCTTATCCCTAACACTTGATAGAGCTTAAAAAATATTTAAAAAACGTTTGCTTAAGGAAACTTGGTAATAACTTTTAATTTTGGACTTTGTTCTCGTACCCCAAAAGTTTGTTATAGTTTTGTGTAGCTCCCGACACATACGCTATACCCCAAAAGTATGCTAATACTTTGTGTATACGCACAAACAGTTGATAGTCACTTCACAATACTATACATGATATATTTGGTAACTTTGTTAAAGCAAACATTTGAACAGTAAAGAGCTTAAACTAAGGGTTAAATAATCCGATTAAAAACATGTAGGGAAAGAGGATGAACAGATTTGTAGATGGAATATTGTAAAATAATAACCAGTTCAATAAGATCATAAAACAAAACTATTTTAAGCTGTTTTGATTGAGTATTTTGCAGGAGTTTATTTTGAATTGAAAAAATACTTGGTGGTAAATTGGAAAATGTTACAATATGATACTGTAGCAATGAAAGTAGCAAATACAAGAGCAATCACAGTATATTTGTACAATGTCTTGCAAGAACAAGACATTTGTACAATGTCTCGGGAATTTAATTAACTTGAATGGTCACGAATATCCTCATTAGGCCCCAGGTCTGTTGTTGTTAAAACGCCATGGGATACAGCAAATTGTCTATCATACTTCCACTATATATATATTTTTTCATCCACATACAACAAAATTTCTCTTTTTGATTTTTATGCAGTCTGCTGTAATGTAATTAAAATGTTCTCTTTTGACTTTAATCTAGTGAAATTTATATGATATTATATTGTATTAAATTCTTTTTATGATTTTCTTTTACAGCTTTAATAATTGCATATACGTACGTATATATAAATACCTTGAAAATCATCCGTATGATAATGTAGTTAAACAGAATAAAAGAACCGAGAGAGACAGAACATGCAGGCGGGCCCTTTAAACTGTCTGATAAAAACAGAACTATCGATTTTCCTGCCCTTAAATGTGGAAAAAAGTTTTCCTTTTATTAAGCGCATAAAAAAATATTATGCTTGACATACAATGTTTAATATAAACAACTTTGCTCTTAGATGTGTGGTTATACAGTCCGTTTCATAGGAATAGTTACACTGCACACTATCGAATACTAAAGGGTTGCCTTTAAAATTGAACATCGGTGGTACAATGTTTGGTGAGCCATTCTGTTGTAGGCACTGAGCTAATGTCAGCCAACGTGTGAAGCCGTACCCGCATGTCTAATGAGGGATACCGATGTACACTCCTTTAAAGTCATCGGACATTTGATGCACTCAGTGCGATTACGAAAATTATGGAATGCGAACAAATTTTGTAATCTCAAGGTAAATTTAAATATGAAACACCAAGTAAAATATTGAAAAATATTGTAGTAACAGTAAAAATTATAATATGTTCAAATATATGGTCGGAAATATATATGGATTTTATTGTAATCATTTCGATATTATAAGGTTGTATGCAAGAAATTGTTTTCTTGAATTGAAGATCTGCTGCCGTGTTGTCACTTTTTGGATCTCAACAACATAAATTATAGCCTATTAGTCATTGTGTCTCAAACATGTTATATTGAATAGCAAACACAATGTGTTTGAGCACAAGTATAGTATATTTGCTGCAAACTACAAACACGTTATATTTGTATCCAAACAACAAAAAGAGGCAGACTTTTTAGCATGTCAACTCAAATATTCAATATACATAGAATCACATAAAAAAAACTAATTCAAACTACGTCACACGCTTAGTGTATCTTTCTGCTCATATGAATCAGGAACCTGGGAAACAGACAAATCTCAGAAATTAGATAAACTAGCTCTGGGAACCTGGGAACCAACCAAAGATTATGGAATATTTGGTTTAGTTCATATTTCTACGTATAAGTATAGAAAACACGCATGATAAAGGGACTGTATTCGTAGAACTTCAAATAGTAATTGTAACTACGCCCAGAGAACTAATTGTTTGAGGAGAGGTGGTAGCAACCGTAAATTCGGCTGTTACCGCCGAATTGCGGTTGCCACAACCGAATTGAGGTTGTCACGACCGAATTGAGGTTGTCACGACCGAATATAATCCACACACCCGAAATTTGGTTGAAGCAACCTCGTTACATAATTGTTTTGGGTTGTAATAACTGAATCTTCAATCAATCTGAATCTTCTGTCAATTAAATTTTCTAAAATTTCAGTTGGAATAAGTGAATTTAGACTAAATTCGGTTGCAGTAACCGAATGTTGCATCAATTCAGTCACAACCTCCGAATTTGGCATCAATTCGGTTATAACTAGCAAATTTGGCATCAATTCGGTGGTAACCATCGAATTTGGCAATATCAGAATTTAGACTTAAGTCGATTGCAGCGACCGAATTTGGCATCAATTCGGTTGATATAACCAAATTGCACATGAATTCAGTAGGTACAACCGAATTCATTGTCAATTCGGTTACCACAACATAATGTATGTATTTCAAACCTGACGTTTAAAATTCTACAAACAAATATTACATTAAAAAAATAATGTCGCGGCGAAATCAAGTTTTTTTGGTAGTAATTAAGAAAGGTATGTACAAATATTGTAATTATGATTTTTGTAGTAAAACGTTTTATTACGTGGAAAATGTCGAAGCAGTTATCAACAGTTTTGAAGTTTTTCAAGGTCGGTCGTTTGAAATATGCTGCAATCGCCTGTACATGAAACGGTTTAGGACATAAATCAACAGATACAATACGTCAGACTTGGTGCGGTCACCCATGATGGCCGGAACTTCAAACATGGTCGGAAGTGCAATCTAAAACATAATTGTTACTCTAAAAATTTCCCTATATTAATGACACGAAAATAAAGTTTAACTTAATAAAAAAAATCTAAATTCATTTCTGACACTATCTAAATTCGGTTATAACAACCTCTAATGAGGTTGTGAAAACTTCTATTGAGGTTGTGACCACCTGTAATTCAGCTGAAACAACCTCTGATTTGGCTGTGATGAGCTCTAGTGTGGTTGTGACAACCTCTAACTTCGGTTACAGCTAATTCTGTTGTCGCAACTGAATTTTTATATATGCACATACACACAGGGAAAAGATTAGTTGGAAATCAATTCAGGCATTGCAAATTCTATGCTAAAGACTTTAGTTTGATCAGAATTCGTAATTGTCAAACATCAGAATTATTTGTCGATGTTATTGATAGATTGAAAATCGGTCTTACTAAATACAAGTTGCTACTACCGAATTTTGTTGTATTAACCTATTTGAGTATTTCAAAAACCTCATTCATCTGAAATGGAAGATACAACAAATAAAAAGTACAATATTAGAAATATTAGTTACTGTAATCATAATTTAATTTCTATTACAAAAACACTTGTTACAAAGATATGTATTCGATTTTTCACAAGAGGCTTTGTTGTTAAAGAGAAACTACTTATATTTGAATATTACAGGAGAACTTTACAGAAAAACTAATATTTTAAACAGAAAGTGATAAACAAAGTTGTGAAAAAACAATAAAGTGTATAGATATCAGCCAGCGAAGAATACATATTATCATAAACTGAGGTGAAGAGAGACATTTGAATATACTCGTTGAATATGACACCAATATTGACGACTTTACAAACACGTGCAAACAATTGTTTTTATATTTTCGATAAAAAAATGGGCATGAAATACGAACCCTGGTTATAAATGATAATAATTTTGTTTATATTTATATGTAAAATACCCAATTTTATTAAAAAAATAGTTTTTCTACTTTTTTCTATAAAATTCATAATGGGTCAAAGCATCACCAAATGGTTGTGACAGCCACCAAATTCAAGTAAATGCTTTAGTTGAGCATACTAATATATTATTTGGTACAACCGAAATAGTTTTTAAATTTTTCGTTCATCCAACTAATAGAATATTCACCACTACAGGATAATTTGATTGCTACAACTAAAACACGATCAACAGATCACATTTATTTCTTGTTGCTGTGGCTTCAACTAAATATTTCAGTTCCTGCAACCAAAACTGAATTACAAATCAATTGATATGCACAACATTTGCTGATAAAGAACACAATTATTGGTAATCACAACAGAATAATGTGATAGTCCAATGAACCGCCACATTTTAGTTGGCTGTAAATATAGTTGCGTGTTCTCTGTGTGTACCAACATTGACACACTATTGCCTTATTGTCACAATTTTAGGGCATTTCTTTCTGGCAGGTTGTGTTCAATGAATTGCAATAACAACGAGCATTCATAAGAGCGTTCCTTCACTTTCAAGTCTGCACCCAAGCCATGAGTCGTTTCGTATCGTAAGCTTAATGTTAATTATGTCGTCGCTGTAAGGTGAAAGCTTCCATTTACAAACGGTTGATGAAATCGCGAAACAACTATCTGGAAGAACCGACCAACAGATGGCTCTACTTCGGGATTGATAAAACATACATAATACAAAAAACCCAAGATGCTGGATTTGAAAGCCAACAACAATTTTGCATATGGCACAGAAATTGCAAAAATTTCCCAGAAAATAAAAATGATTTAAAAAGCAATTTAAAAAATAAAAAAAAAAATAAGTGGTTTCCCATTACATCCCATGAAGGGACCGGGGGGAGCTTCTCACAATCAGTGAGATGTGGGCTTTCTAGTTTTTACACTCACTATTGCGACCTACAGTTTTACTCCGGTTCCGAACGGTATTCTTGAGAAGCTATTTCATGGCTAAGTACTCGATAATGTCGCCATCACTAAGCGAAGTGACCGGCGTCGAAAGAAATGTAAGGTGGTCAGAGCAGAGGTCGAACCTACGTTCTTATGTTCAATAGCTGCGCACACTAACTATCGGTTTGTTCAAATGCTACTTTTTTACTGAAAATGGTTGATTTTGCTTCACAACCAGTTTAGTACCTTCCACACATAATTTGACTAGCCGCATGGTTGGTGATAGCAATGAATGAATGGTTTCCCTTTACATACTATGATGGGATTAGGGAAATCTTCTCACAAACCCGTGAGCTGTACGCGTTCTAGTTTTACACTCACTGATTGGGACCTAAAATTGTACACCGGTTCCGAACGGTATTTTCAGAAGGTTTTTCATGGCTAGCTATTCGATAGTGTCGCCGTCAATAAGCGAGGTGACCGCCGTCGAAAGAAATTTAAGGTCAGAGCAGGGATCGAACCCACGTTCTCAAGCACAAGAACCGCGCACACTACCATGCACCACGGAAAGCAATAACTCTCTTAAAATCCAACCAATCTAATTGAAAGTGGACAGCCATGCCAGTACGATATCACCCATAGAAAACTTAGTCAAAATATTGGCCGGTAGACACGAGTGAAAAATTAGAAAGCGCACAGCTCACTGGTTTGTGAGAAGCTCTCCCCAATCCCTTCATGGGATGTACTGAGAAACGGCTGGTTTTTAGACGCGATGAATCCAGAAAAGTACAACAGATGCTTCTAAAATTTTGTATTACACAATATTTCTCTAATTCCGCTATCCTACTAAATATAGGCGAATTTGCCACACCCATTCGGGTAACAAAAATTTGGTCGATGGCAAAACAATATGTACAATGTACATTGTACATATTTGTCTCCTAAACAATCCTAAAATTTGAACCGTAAGTAGAACTCGGACCGAATGCACGACTTAGGCTGAGGGTATGTTTAAGTCGCTTAATTTTACTGAAATGAAGAGGTTGGAATCAAAGTGCTCATTTGCCAAAAACTTTTTTTTTCCAGAAAACGCAAAAAACTGTTTAGCGTACTTCTGGATTATTTACAGCGCTAATTCTCAGTTAGGAGGTACTTTGGGTGGTTAGTAGTAGATACCAGGTGAAATTTTTGGTCTTGACCGGGTAGTTTTCATTAAAAGGAGGGGGGGGGTCAAAATGGCAAGTGAGCACTTTGATTCTCACCTTCTTTCTTTCAAAAAAAATATGCCCCAAAACCTGCAAAAAATACTCAGAAAGTGGTCAAAAATTTTCAAACAGTTGAAATTTATGAATTTTCATCTTATTTCACACGTATTTGCTAAAAAGTTTGATGTTTCTTCGATGATAAACTTATTTCATTTCAAAATACAAAAATTTTTATAAGCAATACAAAAAAAAATTATTATTAAAAAAAATCAAACGATCATATTTGGCATTTCATCTTGAGCGCAGCATTCCGGTTCGTTGACATTACCTTCATCTTCATCTTCCACCTCTCTACTAATGAAAATGAGAAGATTGAAGAACCATAGTGTTTCTTCAATAGTGTTTCGATGTCCTTTTTTTTAGAAGCGTTGATTGTATTGCTTTTCGGTATGACGGATACTGTGAAACTCCTCATTGTTTTTCCTTTGTTCACGTAAATAGGGACCGACATTTGGGCATCGTGTCTCCTCGCCATCGTATAGAACCACGTTTTTGTTGAAGGATCACACGTTTAACTTTACTGATTTGATACGTCAACGTAGATGTTGGCTTAAGTACATAGTTCACCGCTGCTTTGAAATCGAACACCGTCACATCGCTTCCTACTAATCGAAATGTGCCAATTTCACGTATCACTTGAAGGTAGTCCTCGGGGATTATTATAGTATCCATTTTTCGAACTTTTTTTTCAATAACTGCAAAAACTCTATCAGGAGGTAGGTAACTGTGTCCGGTGATAGGGAATATTAATTCGATGCATTCGATTTCAGAAGCCTCATCCGACGTCAACCATTTACACAGTGCTCCGATCATTATCGAATTTTTATTTTGGGCAGCACACCCATCTGAAACTAGACGAATTTTCTTTATCCCACGTAGAGTTTCATGGTTTAACTGATGAACAACACAGGATGCGATTGCGTTTGGGTTTTTAGGATACTCATTTTCGGTCCAGCAGTAGCATGTTACATTTTCAGGAGTTAACGTACTGCTGGTATATCCTTTCACAATGGTGAAGTTATATAGATATTCGTTACGACTGTAGTAGGCAGCACAATCGGGAACTTTGAGTAATTGTAAGTTTTTCTCGCAATCGAATGAAAGAACTAGGACGTCGGGCTCAGGAATTCTTTCGCCATCTATAAGTGGAGCTTTCAAAAATACAAAGAATACTTTCGCTTTTTTTTTTATGCATAGCTCTTTCAACAATCAAGTCTTGTTTCGTTTTTGGATCTGTAAAAAAATTTGAAAAATAATATAAGTGAAAAATGAAAAAAAATTGAGACAATGTTGAGGTGAAACAAGTTTTTTTTCCTTACGTATTTTCTTCATGTTTAATCCTTACTGTTAGAGACGTATACGTTGGGGGATCCAAATCCAAAATTAAATGACGGAACTGCACCCAAAACAAGTCACTGTTTGGTGCGCAGTTTCTTCAATGTGCACTGTGGGCCCTTACTTCGTTGAAGTAAACAGTGTAACAGTAACTGGACCGGTACTTCAAGATATTGAAGGAGTTTTTTTTACCTAGAACTGCGCCGAAGATGTATCCGTTTCAACAGAATTTAGTTCCAGCAACTGCACATATAGCCAGAGCGGTTATGGCGGACCTCCAACGAAAATTCTCCAAAAAATTACTATTCAAACTCCACTTTATGTACCAGGTGTTTCAAAAGAAGTCATTCGATGTTGTTTGGCTCTCATTTTTTTATAAATAAAAACTGTTTTTGATTCTGTTTATTTGAACCTTTAGAATTTTATTGGTTAAATTGAGAAGATGATATCGGTTAAATGGGCGCCGTCACAATTGAATACCATACGGGCTCGTTTTATGGCATTTTTCATCACTTCGGCGAGAACTTCGGGCGGCAGATTCTCGCACTCGTGTCGAATGTTGACCTTGAGGGCTTCCAGGGTCTCGGGCTTGTTCACGCAAACACAGGACTTCAAACAAAAAAGTCTGGAACGGTTAAATCGGGTGATCTTGCGGGCCAGTGCAAATCGCCAAAACGAGAGATGAGGCGATCCGGGAACGCCGCCTTCAGAATATCGGTTGTGGCTCGCGCAGAGTGTGCCATTGCTCCGTCCTGTTGGAACTCCATGTCCTCCAGTCCTAATTCGTCGAATTTCGGCAGAAAAAACTCGGTTAACATGGCCCTATAGCGCGCACCGTCCACTGTTGTCGTTTGGCCAGCGGCGTTCTCGAAAAAACTGGCCCGATGACTCCTCCAGCGTGAACAGTTTGAGCGGGTGTAATGGCTCCTCGTGCATCACTCGTCGATTTTCGGTGCCCCCAGAAGCGATAGTTTTGCTTGTTCACGTACCCGCTGAGGTGGAAATGAGCCGCATCGCTCATTATGATTTTGGTTAAAAAATCGTCCACTTCGTCCACGAGATTGAGAATGGCTTAGGCGTAGGTTACACGCGTTTAGCGGTCGACAGGCAACAGCTAATGCACGGACTGGACTTTGTATGGGAACATGCGCAGGACTTTGACCAAAATTCGCCATAGCGACGACCGACTGATGGCTAATTGCGAGGCACGGCGTCTGGTCTATGTTTCAGGCGACAGCTCGACATCATCGGCAACAGCGGCGATATTCTCGGCAGAACGGGCGCTCCGGGGCCGGCCACTCCTAGCAACGTCTAGTGTGGTCCCATACTCTTGAAGGTTAGTGGCCAAACGGCGCAGTGCTAGCGCAGTCGGTGTCGGACGGCCAGGGAATCGGCGACGGTATTCGGGCTGCGCCAACACCACAGGCGAATTGTTACGCAAAAAAATAGACACGATTATTCCGCGTTCTTGGGGGAGTGTATCGCTCCATGGCTTGTTTACTTGTATTCTACATCTGTCTAGTCCACAAATGTCAAAACAGATTTGACATTGGCGGCCATTTGCAAAAATAAGAGCATCTTCTAATAGGGTGGTCACTTTTGAAACACCCTGTATATGAATAAATGTATAGAAAGTATCAAGGTTTTGAATACACTGCGAAAAAAAAACACTAAAAGCTTCTGATTCTGAGATGAGACCAAATTAAAAAATTCTGCTCAACAATATTTTATTCAGTATCAAATCAAATAAATCGTATTCCAAATATTGTATCTGATGAGGAAGAATTTAAATTTTGATTTAGTTTGAAGTAAAACCTAAAAAACAATTCTTTTTAATTAATGCATTGAACATTGAACAAAAGTTTGTAAAATGTCTGTACATAAGTTTATTTTGGAATTGTCTACTTATTTATATTCCATTCACTGCTTCCTTTGTCACAAATACTGTCTGGAGCTATCCAAGTATAACGGACATTGCCTTTAAAGGCGATATGTACATGTAAATACATTCAAATTGTATACAAATGTGTATGGGGTTCTCTTTTTATTTGTTTTGAATTTCAAACGTTAACAAATTTGTTTGCATAATAACTACAAATTGAATGAAAACGCAAATGTCAGAGGTGGCGTAAAGGCGAGTGATGAAATGCTTTGACTATTCATAACTGATACAAATATCGTAAGGCACGCTATAAGTTTGTGACGGTTTGTGGAAAAGTACGATAAAGAGTGATGCAATAAATTATGAACTCATATCAATTGGTTGACGGTAGACTTTTGAAATCTATGCTTTAAAGACAGAGAGCCAAGGCATTTAAATACCCTCACCCGTAAATATTATTATTTGGGAAAACTTAGCTTAGAATCGAAAATGGGCGTTATGGAAACTACCCGTCTGGTAACTCATCCATAAATCAACAAATTTCTTGAAAATATTTTGTTTCTCGTGAAACTTTATTCGGATATACAGCGTTGTCCAAACTGTGTCACCCTTCCTGAAGATGATAAAACTTTTGTAAATAGTGTCAACTCGAAGAGACTGGTACAACACACAACATAAGTGGTCGCTGGAAGGACCCGCACACAGAAAAAATTATTCCCCAAAAAATATCAATTAATAATTTGTTTTTGGTTAATGTATGAGAAATTCATACTACAAGCTTACTAGTCATGAACATTTTTCTAATTGAAAAATGGTTAGTTTTTGTTGGAAAAATGTTCATGACGTGTCAGCTTGTAGTATGAATTGCTCATACATTAACCAAAAACTAACAAAAATCGGTCAATAAAATTCAATTTCAAATAAATGTAATTGACACCAGCACGGTCTTCAAAAATGGTATACCACGGAAAAATACAACTCTGTGATATAGATTAAAAACTCAACTCAAAGCACTGCAACAATGCGAGAATGCATGAGGAAAAAGAAGAACATGCTGGAAAAATTCTGTCTGTTCTTCTTGTTGGAATTATAGGCCTTTCAGTGATGTTGATACTTAGGGATCTTCGATCGATACTAATTCGCACATGTGAATTGCAGAATTGAGTTTATATATATACGATTGATGATCAACCGATGGTATCAATTCAGGCACAGTAGTTAGGCATCTGATGATGAACTTGTCACGGAGTTCATGACTTATAAGCTTGTAGTATGAATTTCTCATACATTAACCAAAAACTAACAAAAATCGGTCAATAAAATTCAAATTCAAATTAATAATTTGTTTAAACATAAAAGTCCTGTTCAATTACTTTTTAATTGAGTCAATTACTCGAGTGGTTAACACAACAAATTTACGCAAAAGTCAGGAAACAAATAAATACAATTGGAACCAATTACTATTTCACTTGGGTCAATTGTTTGTGTATTTTAAATTCCGAAATTCTTGCTTTAATAGACTTTAGGAGATTCTCTGAATGTCCGGTTAAAGTGTCTGCTTAGTAATCGGCACTTTAATTTATCGGAATATATAATGCCTGTTAATGTTTTTAATTGCTCATACTCCGTGTAATTTAACAGGATGTTAGATGTTTTACGCTGGCAACTCTGATGAAATGCATGACTACAGTTGTCAGCACTGTAGGATAGCAGCCGTTTACTTGACCATTATATTTCGGCAAAGCATAATTTATTCAAATTATGGCAGAAAACGATCCAAAAACGCACCGTGGGAAGAACTTATTAGTTGCCGAGGAACATTTATTTGTTGACCTGGTGGAAGAACGCAAATCAATTTTAGAAAGCCAAATACTTACATCATAACTACATAAAAACAAAACAGCTGTTGTCAACAGTTGTCAGCTGTTTGTGTTTATAGTTCCGATTAACTACTAACCGCGGTTAGACCTCCTGTTTACATTACACTGTGGAACAAAATGAAACGTTTTTGAAAATATCAAGGTTCTGACATTGGATTCTGGTGGAGGGGGTAAACATTTATACGTGTATCGGCGTTTTCAAAGTTTACGTCTGATTTTTTTGTAAGCGGGGGAGTGAAATTTTGCACATTCTTATGATGAATGGCCATAGTAAACAATGTTATCCTTACACTTTAGGTGTAGGATGTGTTCAGCAATTTTATGTACTAATTTAAGAGAAACATTATTATGGAACACTTTGACCCTCTACCGCCTATATGGGTCTTTATTGTTGTTTTTGTGCAAAAGGGTAAAAAATACCCCTAAAACCGGGGTGGACCGGGTTAAATGTACTACAAAAATATTCCTCATAAAATTCAAATATAAGTTTCTTAACACACCAAAGTTCAAAACTCAACTTGAATGTCAAAAATAAGCCAAAACGGAAAATCCATTTAAGGGTTACTTTCGTACTAATTCCGGATTGGCGCTAAAATATCCCACAAAACTGCAATTCAAGTAAAATTCAATCAAAAGGAAGCTGTAGATGTAATACCTATAAATGAAAAATAAGACACTGTTGTAATTTATTCACTCTGCGGCGGAATAAAGAGGGCCCCCAGGAAATATCACCCCAATTGCAAAATGAAAATGGGCCCCAAACTAATACACAGGTTACAACAACACGAAATTTTGGGGTATTATTTCGTACATTTGAGGTCCATTTTCGCTTACACTTGGGGTATGAATATGGATCCCAATGAAAGTGGACCCCAACTATTTTTTGGGGAACATTTTCATTTTACTTGGGGTGGTCCGTTTTCATGTTTTAGGGTGTTATTTCATAACTAACTTGGGGTGTAATTTTTCGGGGTGCTATTTCGTATGCCTACTATAAAACTTAATGAAAAAAACACCCCATAATAACAAATGAAATTAGGCCCCAAATATTACTAAAAAGTAAATAAAAGTCAATTTTAATAAACTATATTTTACTGTTTTAGAAAGAAAGGACAAGAAAATACACCCCAAAGAGTCAATGAAATCTGGCCCCAAATTTTATGAGTATACAACCAATAATTATTTTGGGGTCCTCTTGCGCTTATTTGGGCCTTATTTTTAAACGGTTTAAAACCAAAAAATGAAAGCCGACCCCACTAAAATATTTGGGGTCGTGATTCACAATTTTTTGGGGCCCTTCGTCACTGATTGGGAGGCTATTTCATTTTGAAATTTGGGGCCCACCTTCATAATGAAAACAAACCCTAAATTTGGGGCCCATTTTCATTTTGCAATTGGGGTGTTATTTCCTTTGGCCCGTCTTCCGGCCGCCTCATTTTGGGCTACTTAAGCACGCCATACCTTGTCATCTGCACTTTGGCTGATAAGATCCGTCGGCCTGCAACAAAAAACTATGAAGAAGCAAAATCAAAACAAAACTCAAAATTAGCCAGCCGCCTACAGACTGAATTACTTGTTCGAATTGCACTACATTTGGGGCATTTCACGTGAAGCGGCCACCCAAAAAACCGTTTTGAATCAGTTGTTCCACAGTGTTAGCAGTCGGATAAATTTTTAGTTTACATTGAGAGATTGAAATTCTGCTAACATGCATCTTATCTTTACGATAGAAGATAACCGGACATTGAGAAACTGGCATTTTAAATTAAACGTGGTTGGATATTACTAGTATATGTTGCAACAATTCTCATTAAGTTGAGTTTTGTTTAGCACTATAAGGTGTGATGATATACCCAAATACTTGTGGAGATGGCAGCTGATGAGATGTATGTGTGGGCATCGAAATAGTGAAAGAAATATTGAATTGTAATTACCATCGTTACGGTGTTGATTAACGATAAGTATTCAATGCTAATTAAGTTTGTAATCCAGTTGATTACGCCCACATTTGATTAACTTTGAACAACACACTGATTAACTTTATACTCCAGCTGATTGCAAAATTTAATTTATCTTTATTCAATTACTGATCTACAAGTTTTGTACTTTAGTGCAAAATTTTGTTTAATAGCCAAAATAAAATAAATAGTTGAGTTGAGAAATTTCGTGTTCGATTTTAGCTCTTTTGTTTCACATTGATATGGTTTTATTTTTAAAGTTTGAGCTTGCATAACAAAAGTTATATTTGCGACCAGTACATGTTGTCCTCTAAAACTCCAAGGTCTCCAAAATTATTGTGTTTCTACATATACGATAGTCTACCTTGCCGTACATTACTTTTGTGGTCATATTTGATATTATTAAAATTACAACCCATATTCTTTTTTTTCACTGAGTATCCCTTTTTTTAATCGATTTAATTGACAAAATGTACTCCTAGTTGATGTATGAAAATTGCTCCACGCAACCCAGTCACCTATCACCGTTTCTTCTTTGAAAGCATATTCTCTATAAGTCCTACAATTACTAACTTGATCAGCTGTCTCATCGGTATCCCTTGGATAAATCATTCCAGGCAATCTCTCACCTACGAAACCGAACATTCCTACCATGGTACAATATGTAAATGGTAAAGTCGTTTGAACAGCTGATTTCATTTATTCCATGTGATTTTTCGCTACAGTTGTCAAAGACATATCTATATTTTGTTTTTGCACTCTTTTGCATTTTTGTGTCGTGGGTATGTATTTGTGTAGAGTTTGACAACTGTAGCGAATAGAAGAAAAAGAAAATATCCGTTGTTGCTGGCTACTACAACAACAACGCATGCTGCTATTACCATGTAGATATTATTGTACCATGATTCCAACGCTCGCGAACGCTCATTTTGTTTTGTTTGAATATATGAATGTTGAATGTACATACACTCCGGTTCACTTATTTAAAGGCGCTAAAAATTCCATATTCAGCAGCCTGTATCTTTTGCAATTTGTAACCGGTTACAGAATTTTAAATCGGAAATGGAAGCTAGACATCTTGATATATAAACAAAATCATGACAACAGTGGTTTCTTAACTAAAGAACTTTTTTTGTGCAATTTATAAAAAAAATTCCAAAAAATGTGCTATTTTTTTGTTTCACTTGAATAAAGGCACCTTATTATTTTTTTATTCGCCCTTATTCCCGTTGTCGTCGTCGACGTCAATACAATATCGACACCATTTTTATTGGCGACTTGAAGGCATTTGAAAAAAAAAATTGCGTAATGTTTTAGGAGAGTTGATTTTGGATCATAGACATCAAAAACTTTGTTGTTGTCGACGTGACAATGCATTTATGACGTTCTAAAGTTGACAAAAATCTGATGACGACGTCGACGACGACAAAGGGAATAAGGCCGATTATTTTTAAAGTAAGCGACGACTTTTTGTAGGGAGCGTTTGTTTATTACAATTTATAACATCTTAATCATTTTACGAGTCAAAATGGCAAAACAAACAATTTAAATCTATCGGTATCGATGTTTACCGTTCTGAAAACTATTCTAACCGCGCAATAGCTAAAAAAAATTAGACGGAGCCCAACAGATGTCGATAATGACATCAAGGAACCCCAGGGGTATGGAAACAATTTTAAAGGAAGGGTTTCATTGTCTTTATCTACGTATGAGAAAAGAAAAATCATCAGAATTACTTCTAATTCTGCCGTATCCTTGTCAAAAATAAGAGCTCCAGATGGAGTGGAAGCGAGCAAGTCATCAGAACGCAGAGTAATTAAGAGCTGTGAGTATCTTAAATACCTGAAATTACAAAAAAAAAGCCACCACTTAATGCTCCTCGTAAGGAAAAGCGGCTTCAATTCGCAAGAGACTACATGGTATGGGATGTGCAGCCAAGAGGTCATGTAAATGACTGGAGAACCGTTGTATTTACAGATGAGCAGAAGTTTAATTTGGATGAGCCTGAGGGCTACAACTATTATTTCCATGATCTGCGCAAAGATAATCGTTTTTTGAACCGACATCACAACCGAGAATGCGGCGTTATGGTGTGGGGGTGCTATAACGTACTATGGCACCATTGATCTTGAATTTCAAAGTGCAAAATATTCTTGACTGGCCACCCTATTCGCCAGATCTAAACTTTATCGAATATGTCTGGGATTGGTTATCTCGTAAGGTCTATGAAGGAGGTAGACAATTTGATGACAAGCAGTCACTAATTCAGGCAATTAAAGGATGCTTGGAATCAAATTTCGTTGGATTACACAAATTCTCTTTATCTCTCAATGAAACTCCGTACATTTGAAGTTATTAAAAACAAAGGGGGTTCTACCCATTACTAATAGTTCTTAAATAAAGTAAAATAAATTAAAAATCAATAAAAACTGTTTTTCATTAAAATTAGTTAAAAAAGTGCCTTTATTCAAGTGAACCAAAAGAATAGCAAATTTTTGGACTTTTTTTATAAATTGCTCAAAAAAAGTTATTTAGTTAAGAAACCACTATTGTCGTGATTTTTTTTATATCTCACGATGTCTAGCTTCCATTTCCATTTTAAAATTCTGCAATCGCTTACAAATTGCAAAAGATACAGGCTGCTGAATATGGAATTTTTAGTGCCTTTAAATAAGTGAACCGGAGTGTATGTTGAAAATAATAGAGACTACACTCCAGACATTGCCTACCTACTGTTGCTTATACGAGTACGAATTTCTGATTAAATTTCTGACTTAAACAACGGATGATCGCGAAAGATCAAACCAACGACGCTGGCAACGAAGATTTGTCGTCCGTGAATTTTTCGAACATTGCTATTGCTCGTGAAAGATTGTAAATGTAGTTACTCTCATCGTAACTTTATCGATTAGATTTTTTTAATCGTTCTCTTCAACCTGATTTATATCATAAATGTTGTGTAGTAAGGGATATGTCGCACATGACTTCAGCAAATGAACTCCGATTAGTATAAAAATTACCAAAATGAGAAGAAACTTGTATCACCTTTTTCACTGAGTACTTTCACTTTTTGACTATTTTTTTGAAAAAAAAAATAATAATTTTAGCACAAAAAAAATTATCCGTTTCATTAAATTAGCGCTATCTTCTTTGTGTCCGTTCATATTCAGTCAAGGCTTTTGAAGCAAAGAAGTTTTATTCTTTAATTAGTTCAGTTTTATTGTTATTTAGTAAAGAAAAATTGAGTGCAATATCTCTAAAACTGAATGAGATATAGGTCAAGTAATTTGAAACAAGAGGCCAAATTGTTTCGTTTTTCAAAATTCGAAAAAAGTGAGTATCTGTAATACGAAACGATTTTTAAATTCTTGTGAGCATTATGAACAATTATGTCAAAATACGTAAAAAAAACTATAAAAAGAAAAAACTGATTGTTTTCTTGGAAATCGAAACAAAAACAAAAAGTAGTTATCTTTGGAAATATAACCCACAGTGCGATTTACAATGTTGATACCGGGTCCGCCAAATAACTTTTTTTTTTGAAAATGCTAGAAAAAAACAACTACTGAATATTTTCTCAAATATATTTTCTTATTTGAAAGTACAATCCTTCCGGTTAATAATGGAAAATATTTTCATTCAAATTGCTGCCTCGGCTGGCCATGCAGTAGCCTACACGATCGGTCCAATTTTTAAGCACATTATCGATTGTGTGCAGGTGTATTTCACCAATGGCTTCTCGAATATTGTCCTTTAAAGCGTCAATTGTCTCTGGCTTGTCGGCGTAACACTTATCTTTGAGGGCACCCCACAAATAATAGTCCAACGGTGTCAAATCGCAGCTCCGAGGTGACCAAACGACATTAGCTCTGCGGCTGATAATGCGATCTTCAAAAACAGGGCGCAAAACATATCGAGTGTAGCACACATTCTGCAAAATTACCATGATTTTCAAAGTAATGTCGCAATATTTCCCAGCGTTGTTCAAGCGTAAACGCAACCATATTCGTTCAGCGGAAGGATAAAACTAATTATCTGTCAAATCAGACATGAGCTAAGTGTTACCATTCACGAAATAAGCACTAGTTGAAAAAAAAACTTTAGATGGCGGACCCTTTATAACGGGTTTTTCAATAAGAGCGCTACAAAAGTTTTTTTAAATAAAACAAAGCCGGTTTTAGATACCAATGAAATTCTTTATTCCTGTGAACGTACGTTCGATGCCATTATGTATGGAACTGGATTTCTTTTGCATGGCCACTACGGGCACGCTTGTAGAAGTCCAGACGCTGAACCCAATTTTCGACGGTTTTCAAGCATAAATCGGCCGATACTGCTGCAATTTCACGTTCGATATTCGTACGAAGTTCATCAATTGTCGCTGGCTTGTTGGCATAGACCATAGACTTGACGTAGCCCCACAGGAAATAATCTAACGGCGTCAAATCGCACGACCGAGGCGGCCAATCGACTGGGTCATTTCGTGAGATAACACGTTCACAAAACTTGGTTTCCAATAAATTGATTGTGGCATTCGCTGTGTGGCCTGTGGCGCCGTCCTGTTGGAACCACATGTCCTCCAAGTCCATATTATCCAATTGGGGCCAAAAATATTTGGTTATTATTGAACGGTAGCGATTCGCATTCACAGTAATGTGCCGGTCTTGATCATCACGGAAGAAGTACGGCCCAATGACGCCGCCGGCCCATAAACCGCACCAAACCGTAATTTCGGGATGCAATGATGACTCATGGATTACGTGTGGATTGATGTCTGACCAATAACGCATATTTTGCTTATTGACGAAGCCATTCAGCCAGAAATGAGCCTCATCGCTGAAGATGATTTCCGATGAAAATCCGAATCATTTTCAAGTTGTTGCTCAGTCCAATTCACGAACATACGACGCTTATGGTGGTCAAGTGGCTTCAGTTCTTGCGTCAATTTGATCTTGTAAGGATGTAGGCCACGATCTTTTCGCAAAATTTGCCACAACGACGTCACAACGTCACAGAGATGCCCAACGCTTGAGAACGACGTGTGAGAGACACATTTGGGCTTTCTTGAACTGAAGCCTCAGCGGCAGCAATATTCTCGACACTACGGGCACTTCTTTGTCTCACTGGCGCGGGAACATTTTGTACTGTGCCTGTGGATTCAAATTTTTCCACTAGACGCTTAATTGTTGATCTGGTAGGACGATTATGACGACCATAAATTGGACGTAGCGCTCTTAAAGTTGAGGCCACTGACTCTAAATTTCGGTAGTAAATTTTAATAACTTCGACTCGTTCTTGGCTCGTATATCTTTCCATGATGAAATGGCGAACCTTACTGATGAGAAATGTCAAAAGAGCGGGAAAAAATATGGCGTCGTTTGCTGTCCCTATCGATTTACTTTTGTAGCGTCTCTGTTGAAAAACCCGTTATAAGGAGGCTCTTTTCAAAATTTGACTATTCCCCTTTTTGTGTTTTTGCTCAATATGAGAAAATAGTTTTTTAGGAATCCAACTTTTGACGAAAATGACTTTTATTCTTTTTTTTTTCGATGTAATTATATAGTTTTGGCACAATTTTATTTTCGCTGAGTTTTCATTTGAATGTTACGAAACAAAAAAAAGTACAAAATCAGTTCTGTCGAAAGTGGAATTGTCAAGTTTTGAAAATAACCTCCTCATATCACAATAATCCGTGACTCCTTGCCAACAATCGGGTTTTTTAACAAACTTAAAAATGATATTGAATTTTACCCAACGGAAATCGATTCTGAACCGCTGTGCGCTGAAGGTATCATCGGACCGTACGATGCCGTTTTTAACAGTGTTACTGTGACATCTGAGCCATACAGAACCATATTCCCGCTAAATAATGAAGAGCTACTGGAGGATATGTGGTTCCAAAAGGGCAGTCCAACTACAGACAGCTCGCGTGACAGTCTACGTTTGGAAGGCTGACCTTCTCTTGCCTCATGTGTCATGTTAGCGATTCGCAGTGGCAGGCAATATCGCCCCGTTTTGACCGATTTGACCGCTCCTTGACGTTTTTCGAAATCACGGATCAATGTGAACAAGCCACAGAGTTTGGAAGCTCGCAAAGACAATATACGACAAGAGTGCGATAACTTATTGCCCCAAAGGTCTCGCAGAACGATTGAAAATATAACAAACGGAACGCAAATGCTCATCACCAACGGTGGCGCCCACTTGACTGATATAACTTTCAAAAACAGGGATTTACTGTAGCTAATGTTTTTTTCGTTCAACCCATGGTATTCAATAAGACTGTCCAGCTGAATAAAATATTTCTCATCCGTAAATGGGAACATCATTGTAACTTACGTTTGAATCTAACGAGTAAGATTAGCGTATCTGATTTGCAACACAATTGTGCCAACAAAGGGAATTTTTCTTTCCGCATTTTGGAGGAATTTAGGGATTTGTAACAACATATGATTAGCATTCAACCGTGTTATTATCAAATACTCTAGATTGGATTGTCTTATCATTTTGTCGTAGGTAATTCCAATTTGCCGTATGGTATGAGTCGACTTTGTATTTCAAGGACCAAAAATCCAGCAAAAATTCACTGCATCTCAGTAGATATAAAAGATTTAAGAAATATTTGTATACAGGGTGATTCAGAAAGTTCCGGACAAATTTCTACAGCGTATTCCTTGGCTCATTTCATGAAGAAAAGTCCACTAGGACCATGTCCGAAAATGCAAGGGTGCGAAATGGCAGCGGGTTCAAAATTTTCGGATTGGCGGTCGGAGGGTCAAAGTCAAATCGCCGAGATACAGAGCTTTCGGAAAAAAATGGAAAAAAATTTAGCTTGTCAAAATTGATATTTCGAGTTGGTAACAACATAACAATTGCAACCAAAAATAGTTCTGAACCACAATACAAAAGATAAGTTTGGTGGTGTTGAAGTTGGGTAGTCTCTAAGTCGACCAACTAAGTTGAGTGGTGACCGGTTATAGGGTCATAAGAAACATGATTTCCATTTTGTAACATGAAATAAATGATATATCCAAACAATTTTTTTTTCAAAATGATTTTACGATTTGAATTAGAATTAATTACAAATTAATTAAGCTTTTCAAACATTTTTTTTATCAAATTTCAAAATTTAAATTATTTGATAACTAATAAGATTTTCGTGCATGAAAATCTTTTAAAAATTTGAAAATGATTTTCAGGTTAAAGCGAATTTGAACAAAACTTTTAAATTTTATATTAACACGCATTCCAATTGGAATATATATATTTTTTAAAATGTGATAATTTATTCGACCTTTCGTATGATATAAGTAGGTATTTAAAATTAAAATGTTCGAGCGTTAGGTCTATTTTAAATAATTTTATTCTTCAATATTTCTCTACCCATTGGGTAGCATCGTCAGGAAAATAAGCACAATTATTAATTAAAAATTTAATTTTAATTTTCAATTTCATTATTTTTTTTCATTTAATTTTTTATTAATAATTGTGTTTATATTCCCAACGATGCGAAAATATTGAAGAATAAAATAATTTAAAATACACCTAACGCTCGAACATTTTAAATTTAAATATTTAGTTTTTATTTAAAATTAAAACGTAATTAATTAATTACATTTGTGAAATTTTGAGTTTACAACATGCATAAGAATAGAAATGGTCGTTAAACAAATGTATTATAAGTTCTAAATACATGTGTAATTTAATTTAAAGCAAAACACCGAATAAACCGGTTTCTTGAAAAATTGATTTTTCGAACAACCCGAAAACCGGTGTCTTGCAAAATTGATTTTTCGAACAAATCGAAAACCGGTTTCCAAAAAATTTCGGTTTTTTGGACACTCTAGTTACAAGCAAGCGATTATCACTTGCCACATACGTTGCAAAGACATCGGATATTTAGCGATAAGTCATTTTATTTCAAAATATGAAAAACGGCTGCAAAACGGTAAAGATGTAAAACAAAAAAAAAAATTCAGCGTAGCGAAAATGATTCGCGTCGCTAAAACTTCGTTAAATGATTTATTCAAAACAAGCGATTATATAAGCAAGCGGTGTAACTAAAACACGCTTACTGTCAGTCATGAAAAAGCTTCTCACAGTACCATTCGGAATCGATGTAAAACTGTAGGTCCCAATCAGTGAGTTTATACTAGAAATCGCACTGCTCAATAGTTGTGAGAAGTTCTCCCCAATCCCTTTATGGGATGTAAAGAGAAACCATTTTTATTTTTCGCAGGTTCGACAGACTAAAATATATCATTAGAAACATAAGTACTACGTAAGTACACGTATGTAAGTACTACTTTAATGATACCCTGATCTTATTTTACGAATATTTTCATCATAAGGTATGGGGGAAAGAATAAACATCCAAAACTAGGTTTTGAATTTCAGTAAAATCAGTGGCGTGACAGACATCATACTTCGTTGTTGCTTGGTGTGTTGGGGCGGTTAATAATGATTACAATTTATTGTCGTCTGTGAAAAAAGCGTTAGACCCAGAGTGTCTGGTAGCAGATTTATATTTGTAAACTTAAATAAAAAACATAATAATTGACACAAAGATTTATTAAGAGCATTGAACGATAGAATGGAAATGCGGATTTTATTTTTTAAAGAGTATGTCATCCAGATGACCGGTGACATTCGTCGCCTGGCTTCGAGAATTTTCGAAAAAAAAAATGGTCCAATTATCTCATGCGTGGATAAGGCACACCAAACAGTTACCCTGGGGCAATGCAATGGTTTTTGATGTTTCAATCGAGTGTTTCGGGTTCTAGGAGACCAGTAACGGCAGTTTTGCTTGTTGACGTGGCCCTTTAAGTGAAACTGAGCCTTGTCGCTCCAAAAAATGGAATTTATAGTGTGAAAACGCTCCAACATCGTTTCACAAAAATTTTTGCGTAAATCAAAGTCACATTCTTTCAGTTCTTGAACGATTTGAATTTTAAAAGAATGGAACTTCAGATCCTTTTATACAATTTCATGAATAATCGCTCTTGGAAATCCCAGTGACGCTGCTCTGTTCCGTATTGAAAGTCGCGGATTTTCACGTAAACTGCTTTCAACCAGTTCAATGTTTTCGGGAGTCCTTGATGAGCGACTGGACCCTGGCCGTGGGACATTAATAGCCGAAGCAGTTGCGCGGAATCTCTGCACCCACGAACGAATTAAATTTACACTCTCTGCATCACTTATTCGTCGAACACTGAACTTTGAACAAAATTGTCGACGAGCAATTACGTAAGAATCATTACTCTTAAAAAATTTATCCACAGCGAACGCACGATTCTCACTCGATCACTGCGACATGGTGACTGACAACTCCGCACAATCGATAATTCCAACGACGCCACCCTCCCTCCGCACTGTTTATTACTTTTTGAAATAATCGTATTTAAAAATATAAATTTGCCACCAGACACCCTGTATAAATGAGTGGCTAAGATTTCTCTACTATCTCAACTAAACTTGTTACCTATTATACTTTTATATATTATCTTGGGGATTAAAAGTTTTTAAAACATTTAGTCCTACGCACATCTTTGGAATCCACGCCTCAGGTCAAAATGCGTTTGACAACAAAGTAAACATATTTATTTTTGAAATATTGTTACAATTTTCTTAATCAACTTTTGTTTGGTTATGTGCGGTATTTTCGCCTGTCTTTAAATTGGACAACATGAACAAAAGACCCCTTTTAAAGTCATGAATAAATAATAACATTTTGTGCCAGTAGCCAGCAGCATTAGTACTACTATAAGTAGCCCAGTCGTCTTCTGTTGTTATTTGCAAGACAAAAACAATGTTTTCATTAACTCGAAAACATTTCTCTCTGACGTCTATATACTTTACCAATTATACATTTATGTTCTTATCAACACTGACCTTGCTTTCTAATGTCTTCTTCTCGTTGTTCTTATGGGCTTGATAAGGTCCTTTTTCGTTTACATTGCAAAGGACATTGTTTGGTAAACAAATAGGCTGCAGTGGAGACGCTATCCAACAAAGGGGCAAAAGGTAATGACACAGACATACAAAGAACACCAAAATATTCCATTGGAAGTCATGTAGTAGCAACGGGTATAAAGTGGGGCGAACTTGTAATATAGTAAGAATTCGAAAGACAATTTATTACACATCCAAGTATCGATGATCGAACTTCGGTTCTGGTGTTAATAATGCCACTAGGCAAGAACATTGGAAAGGACTCTCAGAACAATTTATGCCAGTCAACCTATTCGAAAATCTTCAAATGAAGCTATTAGATCTAAAGGTTTATGGGATTGTCCGATGCAGGTATTTTAACTGTTCTACTAAAGATTTTCCTTTCCACTTTATTCCACTATGCTCATGATTTCCTAATGAAGCAGTATCAAAAAAAGGTCAAGCAAAATTATATAAATATATCGGTAGCTGAAAAGTAAAACAACGTAACTCAATTTTAGTTGTCTTTGATCGGAGTTATTTATAGAAAGTTGTAATTCCTTTTCGGCTAACAGGTCATGTTTTTTCGGTTAATGAAAAAATGTAAATGCCGCGGATGGAATTCGAACTCACATTCGCTGGATGACCGTTTCGATGTTTGTGAAGCATCTTATGCAGCAGCGTCTAGCCCGTTTAATCCACAAAAAAAAAACCTTATAAAATGGCAAAAAAAAATCTAATAACCGAATTTTTTTCGAATTTGATCTTAAATAAGTTACTACTTCAGTGTATCGGGATGAGTTATCATACAGCTTGAACACCCATTAAATTTACCAGATCAATTTACACGTTCAGCGTTGGGGACGGAATAGAGGGCGGATCAGTCTGTGAATTTTCGAACTTCCCTCGTAGTTATATGAAATGCAACACTGCTCCCATCAAGCACCACCTGTTATTACACTACTGTCAAATTTTGAGCAAATTTCTGCCATTTACTTTGCGTTTAAAAGCTGTTCAAAACATACAACCTCGTGCAGGTTTTTAAAAATGGAAAAAAGTGAATTTCGAGTGCTCATTAAACATTGTTTTTTGCGAAAAGAACCCCGTCAATCAAACCAAGGAAAAGCTTGATAAATACTATGTGGACTTTGCACCATCGATTTCAATAGTAAAAAAGTGGTTTACTGACTTTCGTTGAAATGACGCTGAACGCTCTGGACGACCAATTGAGGTCAATAACACCAGAAAATGTCGAAGAAATTCACGATATGGTGTTGGCCGATCGAAGAGTAAAAGTGCGTGAGATTATTGATGCCATAGGCATTTCATATGGCAGTGTGGTTTCGATTTTAAATGATCAGTTGGGTTTAAGAAAGCTGTCTACAAGATGGGCGCCGCGTTTGCTCTCAATTGTCCATAAACGTAATCGTATGACAACTTTAACGGATTGTTTGCAGTTGTTTAACCGCAATTCGAAGGAGTTTTTGCGGCGTTTTGTAACTGCGGATGAAACATGGATCCAGTACAACACTCCGAAGACTAAGCAGCAGTCTAAACAATGGGTTTCTCCGGGTGAACCGGTTCCAACAGTTGAACTAATGGCAACAGTTTTTTGGGATGCACGCGGGATAAGTCACATCGATTACCTTCAAAAGGGAAAAAACAATAAATGGCGAATATTATGCCAACTTATTAAAAAATAAATAAATGGTTTCCCATTACATCCCATGAAGGGACTGGGGAGAACTTCTCACAATCACTGAGCTGTGCGCTTTCCAGTTTTCACTCACTGATTGGGACCTACAGTTTTACACCGATTCCGAACGGTAATTTGAGAAGCTTTTTCATGGCTAGATACTCGATAGTGTCGCCGCCGTCACTATGCGAGGTGACCGCCGCCGAAAAAAAATTTGAAGGTGGTCAGAGCCGGGTTCGAACCCAGGATCTCATGTACAAGAGCCGCGCACACTAACCATTGCACCACCGACCGATGCCAACTTATTGGACCGATTTAACCAGGATTTAAAAAAGCACGATCCCAATTGCCCAAGAAAAAAGAGTTTTTTTTCATCGTGTGTAGTCTCAATGGCAAAATTCTATGAATTGGGCTACGAATTGGTACCTCATCCGCCATATTCTCCGGATTTAGCCCCCAGTGACTATTTCCTATTTCCAAACCTAAAGAAATGGCTCGGCGGAAAGAGATTTAGGTCCAACGATGAGCCCGATTGATCAAAAAAATACCTATTTTATGGACCTCGAAAAATCCTATATATTGGAAGGGATACAAAAATTGGAGAAACGTTGGACTAAGTGTATTGAGCTAAAAGGAGATTATGTTGAAAAATAATTTTTTTTATTGGAAAAAAAATTGTGTTTCATTCAAAAAGTCACGGACTTATTGATCCGCCATATGACGGACCGGGTTATAAAAATTATCCTCATTGGACTAAGTGTGTCAAGGATAGTAGTCAATTGTACCTAACTTAACCTGCAGATATCGTAGACCTTGAGTAAGAGTCGAAGGTACACTCACAGAAAAATTCGGTTAAGACAGCCGAGTTAGCCGTAACCGAATTTAGAAGTGGCCACAACCACACGAGAGATCGTTACGGCTGAATCAGAGATTGTCTCAACTGAATTACAAGTTGTCTCAACCGAATTCGCGGTTGTCACACCCGAATAAGAGGTTGTCACAGCCGAATTAGAGGTTGCCACAGCAGAATTAGAGGTTTTCACATCCTTATTAGAGGTTGTCACAGCCGCATTAGAGGTTGTCACAACCGAATATGAGGTTGTCACCGCCGAATTAGAGGTTATCACAGCCGATTTAGAATTGTCACAGCCGATTTAGAGGTTGTCACAACCGAATTAGAGGTTATCACAGCCAAAGTAGAAATTGCCACAGCCGAATTAGACGTTGTCACAGCCGAATTCGAGGTTGTCACAACTGAATTAGAGGGTGTCACTACAGAATTCGAGGTTGTCACAGCCGAATTAGAGGTTTTCACATCCTCCTTAGAGGTTGTCACAGCCGTATTATAGGTTGTCACAAACGAATATGAGGTTGTCACAGCAGAAATAAAGGTTGTACTAGCCGTATTCGAGGTTGCCACAGCCGAATTAGAGGTTGTCACAACCGAATTAGAGGTTATCACACCCGAAGTAGAGGTTGCCACAACAGAATTAAAGATTGTCACAACCGAATTTAGATATTTAGATGAATTTCGAAATTTTTGATTATTAATTTAGTGATGATTTATTTTCCTGTATTCTTATAAATAATTACAAAACGCGGATATAATTTATATGGTAACATGTCCATTTTACATGATAATACTTCTGACCGTTTCTAAAATCCTGATCATCGCCTGTGAATTTATATTGGTCGTAAACCGTTCTATATACGGACGACGGCAGCACACCTCAAACGACTGACGTTTAAAAGGTTTTAGAGCTGTTAACATCTGCTCGTACTAGACGCTGATAAATGTTGACATTTTCTGCAAAATAAGACGTTTTGACGCAAAAACCCTTAATAGTAATAAATGTATTACTTTTTATAAAAAAAAATTGTCTATCACCGCGACAGCAACAACTGTACCTTCTTTAAATTTTTAATATAATACTTTTTTTAGAATTTTAGACGTCAGGTGTGAAATATATCGAATTGTGGTGTGGTAACCGAATTGAAACTGAAATCGGTTGTACCAACAGAATTCATGAAAAATTCGGTTACAAGAACGGAATTGCCGCCAAATTCGGTGGTTTTAACAGACTAAAATTCGGTTATTGCAACTGTATTGATTCCAAATTCGATAGTTGCAAACGAATTCTTGCCAAATTCGTTTGTTGAACCTGAAATGATGTCACATTCAGTTGCTGATGTCACATTCAGTTGCTCTTGTTGCATCTGAATTAATTTCAATTTTTTTTTTTAAATTTAGTTGGCAGAACCCCTATAATTGAAGATTCATTTGCCACAACCGAATCAATTATGAATAGAGGTTGCTCCAACAATTCGGCTGTGGCAACCATATTTCGGTAGCAACCGCAATTCGGTGGCAACAACGGAATTTTCGGATGCCAGAACCTCTTTTAGTGATGGCGATACTATCGAGTATTTAGCCATGAAAAAGCTTCTCAAATTACCGATCGGAAGTGGTGTAAAACTGTAGGTCCCAATCAGTGAGTGCAAAATTAGAAAGCGAACAGCTCACGGGTTGTGAGAAGTTCTCCACGGTCCCTTCATGGAATATAATGGGAAACGTTTCTTTTTTTAGAACCTCAATTGAGATACTTATTTCTCGAGTGTGTGGCCGTCAAAATGTTTTTCTTCATCAATTCACAAGGTGTTTTTCTTCTTCTGTAACAAAAAATTTCAAATGGAATTATATCATTTTGCCTTTCACCTGACTATATATTATCTCTTCTTGGCACGTCAATTGAACCCCATATTGATTACAAAAATGAACATATAAACCACTGCGGCGCCTTTCAAAACTAAATTTGGAATAAATAAAACTCCTTAATCAGCATTTCGATACGTATCGTCTGAGATCCTACAGTGTTTGTAACCAGTCGCTGATTATATTCCGGATGTAGGGTAGTTTCGGGTAAAACCTTATGTTCCACAGCAAATGACCATAATTTATATAAATGACATTTCCCTATTCCACGTTGTATCTCCACAAGATCTTCCACATTCCCCTTTGCATTTGGTACATTAATAAAATATTTACCTAAGGGTCGTAATGTTAATATGAAAAATGTCCTTCTTCGTCTTTGGTAGCCTTTCCTTATAATACAATAATCTCTTCCCTTTTCGTTTCCACATATTTCATCCATAGTTTGGTTTTATTGTCATCTCTCGCTGCATCTTAGTGGGCGCTATATGACCATTTTCTGTTCGTAAAATAAAATTCGTCCCTTGGCGAATGTTGACTGTCATGTCCTTCGCAGCACCACGTTTTTTTAGTCATTTCCGCAATCCTTTTGGTAACATACAAACAAAGACACTAGCCAACCAACAACCATATCAACCATCTCTAGGCCAGTGAATAAATGATATTGGATATTGTTTGCTTATATTTAAGGTTTTTCTCTTTGCAGAGGCTCTGGTCCTTCCTGGTATGAATGTAAACAGAAAGGACTCTACATTTCAAACTGAGGAACAGCTACCAACGCTTACACAAACTTAAGAAACAGTTGCCGTTCTCACAAAAACAAAACACATATGCAAACATTTACATAGGCTGCTTTTAAATGATATAGAAACCGCGTTTGACGTTTTTGCCCTGCACAAATGTGCGGTGTTCTCGGCCAAGGCGGACTGGAGTGAATGGGTTGACGATGGTTGCCTCTTTTATAATCCATGGCCTAGTGTTCTGTTTAAAGGCCAACAAGAAATGATAAGTATTCATTTGACTGACTTGCTGTGTAAATGATTGGACTGGGTCGTCGCAGAAGGTGGCATTTTTATTTTTATTTTGAACAGGTAGACTCGTCCGTCGTTCCATAACATTGTTCAATGACACCCTGGCCAAGACAGTTTAACATTGAAATACCACAATTGTATTTCTCATTCTGTCAGTTAAGTAATGACAACGATACAATATGACGATAGCAATATCACGTCTGTCTCTGGGTCGTTCAGTTGAGGAGATATGTAATGTTTTGTCTTTTGTTTGGTATCACCTTGGAACGTTCAACTTTTTAGGAATAAATACGACCGACCCTTGCACGATAGTATCGTTTGCATGGTGATATATTTGAAGTTTATAAAATTATAATTATATTCTGTTAGAGTTAGATTTATAGAGTTATAACTCAAAATTAACACATTTTCCGTAGAAGCAAAACACTGGTTTTGCTAATTTAAAAATTAATGAAAATTCTCAATTACGGACATATTCATACGGAATTTTTTTGCAAGAGGGAAGAATAATGTGGCGACCGATTTCTACAGTGGGTAGAAATGGTATTTGGTTATTGCCTTTTAGCAAAAAGATGAAATTCTGCAAATTTTTAGCTATGGCTCTTTTGTAGTTTGGGTGCGGTATGTGTGACAATTTTAGGAGGGAAGTTCTTCTACAGTTGAGCAATCTGTGACAACATTCATGTCAGTCTGCATGTCAACTCTTTCCAAAGAGGAATAATGCTGATATATTTCGCCACGACAACAAAATTGGATGTTATTAGCACACATACAATATTACCCAGTAATCGATCAAAAGAACAAAAAACCGGACTCACCACTTGGTAATTGATGGATGTCACTCTCCCAGTGTAATCGATATCAACAAGGATCATTGCGTCATTGCATCAAAAGTATATGAAAGATTAAGCAAAATCAAACACGCACGATATCAATAACAGACAAAGCTGGATAATGAAAAGCTGTTCTTAGGCACAGCCTAGGCAGACAAACTCACAATACTGATGCAAACATCTCCAATTCTATGGATACTGATGGATACTTCTATGGATACTGAACAAACATCTCCCATTCTATGGATACTGATGCTAACCACGTGCTTGGTTATGAAAACCCGCCACAAGAGAAACCATTCTACGAAGGAAAGTGTCGCATGTGCAGCTGACGAAATAACGTTACACGTATGGAAATTGTTATTGAATTTCGCCTTTTTTGTCGGATGAATATTAATTCGTTTGTATGAGTAAAAATTAGAGTATGGATATTTGTTTAAACGAGTGTGTACGTTCGTTTTGACGTCTTCAACATTGAGGGCGTAGTTTTTGTGGCTGTGTCTCTTCTTTTCCTTCGTTAATATCGTAAGAAAATCGTCGCCTATCGTCTTGTACAGTGAATGATTGCGTTTGATTGTAAAGAATTGGGGAAAACGTATACGAAGAAGAATAATCGTTGTTTAATTAAACTAAATTTTGCATTCACTTATACTGCGTGCAGGCATAAATGATAAACTATATTTTTTTAAGAAGGTTGTAATAGGTAAAACGGGTCAACTACATTAAAAAAAAATATCTTAAAATTTAACTGGTAATAAGCCCAGATTTTAAAATACATATACATATATTAAAGTTCACGTGCGGGAATTGAGTGAACTTTATTAATATTCAGGTATAAAAAAATACCTTTCCCATTACATCCCATGAAGGGATTGGGGAGAGCTTCTCACAACCAGTGAGATGTGCGCTTTTTAATTTTTCACTTACTGATTGGGACCTACAGTTTTACACGGGTCCGAACGGTTTTTTAGAAGCTATTTCGTGGCTTATTAGTCGATAGTGTTGCCGTCACTAAGCCAGGTAGCCGTCGTCGAAAGAAGTGTAAAGTGGGCAGGGCAAGGAACAAACCCTCGTTCTCTCGCACAACATCCACGCACACTAACCGTTGCACCACCGACGGCCAAAATTTCGTATGGGTTATAGCAATATTGCCAAAATATAAGAGCAATAAAAGTTTAAAAAAATATTGTCGGCCGAACCCGTTAGACCCGCTGTGTCCAAAAAAAAACGGGTCCACGTAGGGACACATAAGAGAAGGCAAGTGCATACACTCAAATGAAATTCTTCTTCCTAATTCAGCGGTGAGTTCAGCGTGGCCAGAAACTTATAGTTGCATGATTGCCCGAGCTTGTGGGGTTTTCCTCGGTGGTTGGCTCAATACCGGCTTCGCGGCTTTGGTATTGTTTTTTTTCCTGCCTTCCGAGTTGAAGACCTTCGGCCGGGCTGCAAGATTTTCTGCTCTGGGGTGGGTCCAACACCGACTTTTCTGCTTCGGAATAGTTGTTATCTGTAATAATGCTTCAAGCATGGCCGGCCTTCGGCATGGCTTAGATATGTTCTCCTCTGGGACGGTTTTAACACCGGCTTCGCAGTTTCGGTTTTTTTGTTTGTTTCAAAGCTTTCTGCGTTGCCGGCCTTTGTGCCGGACTTAAGGATTTTTTCCACTGGGAAGGGTTTAATACCGGTTTACTTGCTTCGACAGTTTTTTAATCTTACAAAGCATTGTGCGCGGCCGGACTTCGGCCTTGCTAGGGATTTTCTCCTCTGTGAGAAGTTCAAAACTGGCACCACAAAATTGAAAAAATTACGCGATTTAAAAATAAACATTTTCTTTAGTCTGCAAATTTGTACTCAAATAAAATTAAAAACTTTAACAAAAAAATTGTTCTTTGAAGTTTTCAAAATGACCACCAATGAAACAACTTCATAATTCCGTAGAATTTGAGTACCCACACTAGGTGTTTCGATTTTTGGCGTAGAATACGTCTTACCTTACGGAATAGGGAGTCATGTCAGATTGTTATTGTTGTAACCTTTATTTCATTGATTATGAGGAAACGGCGAGATAACTTTTTTTAAATTTTTTTTGTAGGTAAATGAAGATGTTATCTTTCGTTTGATATACAATTCATATTGGTTGATATCTTCCTAATATTTAAATTTCTCAAATGAAAATTGTTTAAACACATACACTCAAACATATGTGTGGTGTTTGGTTGAGTGTTTGAGTTTGTAGCGTGAACACAAACTATGCTGCTGTTTCAGTGTGGACACAAACCTTCGGCTGTTGTTTTGATTGATGAAATATTGAAATTTCGTATATTTACTTATGTATTTAAGTGAAACAAAATGTTAAATGTGAATTTGAATTTAACATGGATATATAATTATAAAAAATATATGAAAAAATTAATTCATACATTTTTATGTTAAATTAAAAATAAATAAGCTTTATTTAAATTTATTTTATTTAATTTTAAGCTTATGTATATTACCAAAAGTAACTATCAAATCACTATCATTTATTGTTATATATGTTTTCTGTCTTATCGGATGGCGTATTCTACGTTAAACTTAATGGCCGTGTCTCTGACACAGCTTGCAGGGACAGTCCGTGGCCGAAGCTGTATTTTTTTTTGTTTTAAATCAAGTTACATTTTACACTGTAAGAAAAACGATTCGACGAATTTTTCGTTGCTGTAACGAAAACCGTTACAAATGGTATTTTTGAGATAGTTGTGATTTGTTATATTGGACTGTAAAGAAGACATGTTCCGGTTAAGTATTGAATAAAATATCCGTCAAATGGCCCCCGGCCCTGATGACAGGCCCTTACTCCTTTCGTGAGATTTTACATGACTTTTTCACAGAGATAGTGGCCGTCGGTGGTGCAATGGTAGAGTGCGCGTTTCTTGTGCATGAGAACGTGGGTTCGATCCCTTCTCTGACCATCTTAAATTTCTTTCGACGGCGCCAACTGGTTCCGATTAGCAATCTAGCTGGACAAAAGCCCAAAATTTATGTGGTTCAAAACGAAATATATTTCACTGTAGTTAAAGCTAGATATTTGTGCAGTTAGAATATCATAACGCTTTTAACAAAAAAAACAAAATTTTGTCCGCTGGCGGAGGTGCAAACATACAGTTCTGTGAAAAGCTTATTTCTGATTTAGAAATCAAGTCAAGCGGTCATTACAAAAATTCAATATTTCGCGTGTGCAAAAGAAATTTAAAAATAATAAAATATGTATACAATTTCTACAAGTATGCACTTTAAATTTTATGCAAATTCTTATTATTTAGTGCTGTAGAGATTAGCATATTATTTAGCTTTTACTAACACTAATTTCAGAAAAAAAATTTTTTTTCTTCGTGTTTGGTCTCGCAAAAGCAAACGCCACAAAACGCCAGCGACATTTTTATTTTTGTGTATTTTCTAACAAATTACGAACAAAATTATATTAATTTCATTGTCAGCCGTTGTCAGCCCTTTTTCTGAATTGTTTTTTTAGTGGGCGCTTACGAAATTTCCAGAAACTCTATGTTCGAAGTTTGGCGTAACGAAAGACATAAACCAAATAAAGGAGCCTCTGTGTTTAAATATGTTTTGCAGTCGCTACAAATGGAAAACTCTGAGGAGTCTATTTTAAAAAAACATTAAATATAAGTGCGCCGATTTTTTTAAAAATGTGAAAGAACGTTGGACGAACTGCCATTCTTCTCCAAAGCGTTTCAACAGAAATACAGTTGCTGGCTAAATGGAAACATTACATTTGAAGAGGAGAAGCCGAGTTCTACAGGTAGCCCCCACAAAAGGTTCAAAGGAAGCTCAGAAAAATCTAAAAAAGGAAAATTAAAACCTCTGGTAGAAACTCACACTGTAACCGAGATTACGTATGCAGCACAAATGAGTTTGCGAGTAGCAGGTAAGAAAGCAAAAATAAAAATTCCTGAATTTCAATATCGACAAATTGTTTTGGATTCCTTCACGTAGGA
Source organism: Phaonia tiefii (assembly GCA_963931995.1). Lineage (NCBI taxonomy): Eukaryota > Metazoa > Arthropoda > Insecta > Diptera > Muscidae > Phaonia > Phaonia tiefii. The sequence goes on along the minus strand of OZ008370.1, from coordinate 99,413,046 downwards.
AAGCGAGATGCTTCAGAAATAGTACGCCAAGTATCCGAAATGTGTCCTAAAAGAGCAACAAAAATAAAACAAACGCGCCAGTCTCTGACTATATGCCACAAAGTGTACATTAGCTACTAATAGATGGATCCCAAATAATTCAAGAAGCCGCACTTCCAGTGGGAATGCTTGTAACAAGATTTACCGCAAATATAGAGAGCACAACACTCGAAAAACTAGCAGATTGGATACTATGACTGATTTCGTTAATATGTTGCTTATTTCATCGGATCCTCTTATAAGTAGTCTTCGGGTGAAACATGATAGAGGGAATAAGAATGCATCTCCTGAAGTTTTAAATCTTCTGCAAAAGCACGATTATGTCGAAGATGATTTGACTGCCAGCGGCGATGACGAAATATGCCGATAAATATAATCTTATAAATATTTTTATCGGAATTTCTGTATAAACTCTTTTATAATTTTATATTTTTTGTTCTCGTTTCTTTCTTTTTCTTCCTTCTCTTTTCTTGTCTTCTCCTCTCCTCTTACTCTCTTATTTCCATCTTTTTCTTATCTAAATTCCGCTTCCAAAATGGTTTAAATATAACTTTAATATTCTGGAATTTGTGTTTCTAAAATTTCGTCTTTTTTTTGGACAAACTAAATAAAGGGTGTCCCAACAAGAACGCCATTTTTAAATCTGGCAACATTCGAAATGTCATTGTTTGCTAGTAGAAGGTACATGTTATTGTTTGCTAGTAGAAGGTACGAGGTTAGTAAAAATGGAGCGCTACACGAATGAACAACGCATTCTCATTGTGAAATTGTTTTACCAAAAAAAATGCTGATTTTGCCGCTAAAATCATCTTCAGTGACGAGGCCCATTTCCATCTTGATGGCTTCGTCAATAGGCAGAATTGTCGCATTTGGGGTGAGGAAAATCCTCGAGTGATTCACGAGAAGCAAATGCATCCTCAACGTGTCACTGTGTGGTGTGGTTTTTGGGCTGGAGGAATCATTGGACCTTTTTTTATGAAAATGAGGCAGGTCAAGCGCAAACAATCAATGGTGTTCGGTATCGTGAAATGATAACCAGTTTTTTCTTGACTCGAATTGAAGAAATGAATGTGGAGGGCATGTGGTTCCAACAAGACGGCGCCACATGTCATACAGCCAGAGAAACAATTCAATTGCTGCATCAAAAAAAAAGTTGCGGTCTTGTTGGGACACCCTTTACTAAAGGAAAAGGGCGTATTAGCAAATGACCAAGCCCCTTTTACAAATAATAAATTATAGCTTATCGACTTTAACTTCACCAATTTTCAAGGTGATTGGGGGTAATTTTAGAGTTTTGTCCACCTAGATTGCTAATCAGAACCAGTGTGCGGTGGTCACCTCACTTAGTGACGGCGACACTGTCGAGAATATAGCCATGAAAAAGATTCTCAAAATACCGTTCGGAACCGGTATAAAACTGTAGGTCCCAATCAGTGAGTATATAACTACAACGTGCACATCTCACTGGTTTGTGAGAAGCTTTCCCTAATCCCTTCATGGGATGTTACACGAAACCATTTTTTTTTCACAGAGATGTGGCTGTATCTCGTGGCGTTGGTTCTCGGATTTGAGCGCAGGAATTGTTTTTGGTTTATTCGCATAAAACCCCAAGGAAAGAAATCGCACGGCGATAAATCGCATGATCTTGTTGCCATCATAATTTCTTGAGATAATTTGTTACAAGTATTGCTCGACTGTTTCTTAGTGTGCCAAGTCAAATATGAAATTTGGAGCATAATCCCGCACTTTAGGCCCCTTTTTGCACCCATTTTCCTGATCATTTGGTAGATTTTTGATATCTGCTCAACGCTGCTCAAAAGCCAAGTATCCACTAAAGAGTTTTTATCGGTAGAGTGTAGAGCGTAGACGGTATAGACTCTACCTGTTGTGTGTACACTATAGCGTGACTGCTACTGCTCTATGTAGAGACGCTATAGTGACATTTTGAGTAAAGCTCTACTATGCGCTCTACAGACTGTGTACACTGCAGACACATTTTGCTCTACTGTAAAGTCGCATGATAGATCGCAGTTGCCGCAATGGCCGCCATCGATTTTTGACATTTTAGGTTTGTGTCTTCTCTCACGGAGAGACATATTTAGACAAGCATTTTCACATACATACATATAGACAAACTGGAGTTGCATTTGCCGCGTGATTTTTCCCCTGCCGATGTCATATTTCGTGTAAGACTGCGTGTTTTAATTATTTAAATTTCAGAATATAGAAGCACATCAATAGTTCACTTGAACGAAATGACCGCAAATTAATAGAAATATCAATAATTTTTCAATAGAAGTGTCATTCAGTTAGAACAATACAAAATTTGGATGTAAACACGTTCGAATCATAGACGAATATAGGTATAGATACATTTATTCTCTCATCTGCCGTTTTATTTCACACTCTTCGTCGTAGGTTTGTGGAAATGAGAGAAATTAAATATAAAATTAACTTACACCAGGTGGAGTTACAAAATATGTCTTAAGTTTTTCATGTCGTTTTGGTGTAGAACCGATAAATTTAAATGTATTTTGCACTTTTTTGTTGATTTTTATCGGTGGTATACATTAGTATTGTATTTAACACAACTAGTTTGCCACGAAAACACGAAATTCGGTTGTTGTTCCTCTGTTGGACGTTGTTTACTACTGCATCTATCTGGTATTATTGAACCCATGTTTTCCACCATCCAATGTTTACTTTCCACCGTACCTATGACGTTTAATTTATTGAGAGAATAAATGTATCTATACCTATATTCGTCTATGGTTCGAATATACAAAGAGCTCTACTGTCGAGAGAAAAAACTATCAAATAGTTTTGATAGAGCATAGACCATATAGTTAGCTAAAATGCAAAAGAACGTAACTACAATTTTTCATTTTGTTGAAAAAAACTTATAAACAAATACAAAAAATATAGTTTGCCAGTATACATTCGAATCTGACTGAAGGTAAGACTGTACTTTAGCAAAGATTTGAAAATGTGAATTGAAAAATTAATTCCTCACCCTTTTACGAGGATTGTTTCTTCTCTTGGAAATATAAATTAAAATTGTAGTTACGTGGTTTTGCATTTCCGCTAACAATATGGAGACCTCTACCACACACACAAAATTATTGTGTCCACTGTAGAGTTGTTTGGGCGAGCGAACTCTCGCGTAGTGAGCTCATACATTTCTCTACTCGTCTCCATGCGAAATTTTTTTCTAGCTCAACGCAAAAATCTCTATAGTGGACACTTAACTTAATGGCGGGAAAACGTCTGGTGATTACGAGGAAAAACCGGGTCTTAAAATTTCCGCATTGGGATCTTATGACGAGAAAAATATTTCAAACGAACGCGTAGAAAAATTTTGGTCCAACATATCTTTTTGAAAAGAAAGTCTTCCATAAATTAATAAATAAATAAATGGTTTCCCATTACATCCCATGAAGGGACTGGGGAGAACTTCTCACAATCACTGAGCTGTGCGCTTTCCAGTTTTCACTCACTGATTGGGACCTACAGTTTTACACCGATTCCGAACGGTAATTTGAGAAGCTTTTTCATGGCTTGATACTCGATAGTGTCGCCGTCACTATGCGAAATTACAGTTTTTAATTTCTTCAAACAAAAAATTTCAATAACTAATAGACTTGTTGGGCCAATGAACCGCACCAATTCCGGAAATAAAGTTGTCACCAAATTGATTTTGCAATAAATTGATTGTTAAGCCAGTTGTGTGGCAAGTTGGCCGTCTTCTTGGGAGGAAATGTCGTTGATGTTTAGCTAATTAATTTTTGGAAACAAAAATTCAGTCACCATGGCTCAATAGCGCTCGCCATTCACCATAACGGCAGTTCTTGCTCATTTCGAAAGAACTAAGGAGCAATGATGCCGCCAGCGTATAAACCGGATCAAACAGTCGCGTCAAATACGCAACTTTGCTTATTGACGTAGCCACTTACCTGAAATGAGATTCATCACTAAACACATTTCTTTGATAAAAATTCTCACTTTCGGCCAGTTCCAAATTAGCTCAGTAAGCAAAAATGCGACGCAAACGATGGTCGATTTTGACACATCTGAGGGAATTTTAAAGTTTTCATCGACATTTCTTTCCGAAATTCTGATCGAATTTTACACTGTTGTCTTGGGTATTTCTTTAGAAATTTCGATGAGTCGTCCCAAAGTCGGGCTGAATTCTCTATCGCAAGATGCTATAATTTTGGAAAATGGTGGCAAATGCCAATTCTGCTTTGACAATTGTGAAGTAACCAGATGCAAAATACACGTCGACAAGATATGGATCGCTATATGCTCAAGAAAGCGCAATTTTTTTTACGGTTTAATTAGGTGGTGAATTTCGACGCAGATTTCCCGGTCGTCCGATAGCAACGGGGCAAACACTACGGCGCCACTTTCCTTGACACAACGCGAGATGCTGGCACACCTGGTCGGCCCCGGAGAAGCCATTCTGCTGAGAATATCGCGGCTGTGGCTTAAGTTGCGGTAGAGGGCATCGGAATATCGATCAGACGACGTGCCACGCATTAGGGCATCGCATAGGCGATCTTTACAGAAAACTGTTAGCTATTGGCGGCCAAAAGCGTATAACCTATGATCCAACCATTCTTGATCTCGACCACGAGGGAGACAACTATTAATCGAAAATCATCATAAGCGACGACGCGCAGATCTGTCTGAGGCGATATGTGGAGAAGCAAAATTATTACTTCCGGGGCACCGAATATCCGCGCATAACCCACGAAGAGCCATTACACCCGCTCAAGTGACTGCATTGCCAACGCAGATGCCGTGGCAAAGCGGTTAGTGGGAAGTTTCCTAGTAGGGACAACCAGCCACAGGTCCTTAATACCACTGCAACATGGGCTTCGGATAATTGTCTTGGGTTGAGCTCAACCAAGACATAACTTGTTGTATTCAGCAGGGGGTACTGAAATTCACTTCTCCGAAAACGCAAAATGTTTACACGATATGAAGTTAATCTTCAAATTCAACATTCTTGAAAGATCCAAAAATGATGTAATAGCCCTATACACCTATAAAAGGGTAATAGCAAAATGCGGGGGTATGAACCCGCGAATAGTTTCATGGGTTGTATACGGCAGTAGTTACACCGATAATGCTATATGGTGTTATCGTCTGGTGGAAGGCTCTACAGAAATCAACCTACTGCGCGATACTGAATAAAGTTCAGCGGTATGTGTATCACTGGTGCATTGAGAATGACGCCGACTAAGGCACTAAATGTCAGACTATATTTAATACCACTAGACATCATTGTACGATACCTGGGTGGCATTCCGAAGCTTTTGCTATTAGACTTAGGGAACTGTTACTCTGGTCAGAAAATGGCTTCGTATATTGTGTCATTGTCAAAATAATGTCTGACTCTCCAGGATATTGTTAAGAAGTTCGACACTCATATAAATAACTGCTAGAACATACAGGCTGAAAAATAACGGCCCAGCAACATAATGCAGGAAACATGTACATGTTTGCAAGCATTGTTTTCATGAATTGAAGATCTGCTGACTTTTTGTTTCTTTGTTGTCTGTTTCTGCTTTTAGCGGTTTTCAACAAACAAAGACACGTTTGGGTCTCAAAAACATATAAAGGGTTTTTCAATAAGAGCGCTATTTTCGACGGTTTTCAAGCATAAATCGGCCAATACTGCTGCAATTTCACGTTTGATATTCGTACGAAGTTCATTAATCGTCGCTGGCTTGTTGGCATAGACCATAGACTTGACGTAGCCCCACAGGCAATAATCTAACGGGGTCAAATGGCACGACCGAGGCGGCCAATCGACTGGGCCATTTCGTGAGATAACACATTCACCAAACTTGGTTTCCAATAAATTGATTGTGGCATTCGCTGTGAGGCTTGTGGCGCCGTCCTGTTGGAACCACATGTCCTCCAAGTCCATATTATCCAATTGGGGCCAAAAATATTCGGTTATCATTGAACGGTAGCGATTCGCATTCACAGTAATGTGGCGGTCTTGTTCATTACGGAAGTAGTACGGTCCAATGACGCCACCGGCCCATAAACCGCACCAAAACGTAATTTTTTCGGGATGCAATGATGACTCATGGATTACGTGTGGATTGCTGTCTGACCAATAACGCATATTTTGCTTATTGACGAAGCCATTCAGCCAGAAATGAGACTCATCGCTGAAGATGATTTTCCGATGAAAATCCGAAACATTTTCAAGTTGTTGCTCAGCCCAATTCACGAACATATGACGCTTATGGTGGTCAAGCGGCTTCAGTTCTTGCGTCAATTTGATCTTGTAAGGATGTAGGCCAAGATCTTTTCGCAAAATTCGCCACAACGACGTCACAGAGGTGCCCAACGCTTGTGAACGACGTGTGAGAGACACATTTGTGCTTTCTTGAACTGAAGCCTCAGCGGCAGCAATATTCTCGACACTATGGGCACTTCTTTGTCTCACTGGCACGGGAACATTTTGTACTGTGCCTGTGGATTCAAATATTTGCACTAGACGCTCAATTGTTGATCTGGTAGGACGATTATGAAGACTATAAATTGGACGTAGCGCTCTTAAAGTTGAGGCCACTGACTCCAAATTTCGGTAGTAAATTTTAATAATTTCGACTCGTTGTTGGCTCGTATATCTTTCCATGATTAAATGGCAAACCTTACTGAAGAGAAATGTCAAAAGAGTGGGAAAATATATGGCGTCGTTTGCTGTCCCTATCGATTTACTTTTGTAGCGTCTCTGTTGAAAACCCCTTTAAAGTATTATAGCCCATTAATCATTGTGTCTCCAACATGTTATATTTATATGTGTTTATCACGAGTATAGTATATTTGCAACAACCTACAAACACGTTACATTTGCGTGTAAACAACAAAAAACGACAGATTTTCTATTGGATCCAAAGCGGTAAAGAAGAGTCAATTGTGCTGATGTGTCGTTGGTAGGGCGGGACTAGAAAAGGAAAATCGAGATTGACTAAATGGGTCGGACCCACGTGTCCTACTGGATCGAAAATAAACGGGTCGCCCTAGAAACAAGGTAGTGTGGGCACTCAAATTAAAGTCATTATCTTTAGGAATTATATTGGGATTTTCTATAAAATTTAAAAGCGATAGAATTTGTTCCATATTTAAGCTTGCGATAACTGTGCGAGTTATCGATTTATTTTAAATACATCATTAATTAATACTAGCGTTGTTATTAGACAATTTGGAAATTCTATCGTTGCATACCAATTTTGAAGGTTTGTTTAAGAAGTTAATTGGGGCTTTCTCTGGGACTGGTTCAATTCGGACTTATTCTGTGACGGGTTCAATTGGAACTGATTCGGTGACGGGTTCAATTGGAACGGGTTGTTTTAGATCAGTACGTTGATATATCACAGGGTATCTAAAGAGTGTCAATTGCCACCTCCAATGACAAAGCGATGTTAAAGTGTCCGGTTATTTTCATACAAAAGGAACGATACATGGACAGGTCACTATCACTAATAGATCTATCACGTCACTGGTTCTGTACCGGTCTCAAATCCCGTAGGGTTGCAAGCTCTTGTTGAGACAGGTCACTATCACTAATGGATCTATCACGTCACTGGTTCTGTACCGGTCTCATATCCCGTAGGGTTGCAAGCTCTTCTTGAGAAATGGCATTATGGCATTTAACGGTAGGTGGTCATTAGAAGGGAACTGTGTACATTCCAAGATGATGTGACCCCGCCTAAACTTGAAACGCACTAACGCCCTGCTGCCGTTATCGAGGCCGATAATACCATCTCACTTATCGTGTCTGTCATGACTCATTGAACGACACGAAGAGAGACTGAACGTCCTGAAAAATGACTCTTGCAGACGCTGCGGCGTCAAAGAGAAGGTGGAGCCATTAGAACACGCTCTGTATCTGTGGCCTCATATACCTTTGAGGAGTTAGCAAATCATCAAACTCCGCAAATTCTTGAGCTTTTTGAAGCAATCGCACTGGTTCAATGCGGGGGACTAGGAAAATCCCACATTTCCCCTTCCGTCTCTATGGTATCACAATGGACTACAAAATCTAAGCGAGCCTGACATACATGCTGCCACTCTCACCTAACCTTTGTCGTAACGTGGCCTAATCTTTTGACTTTTGACTAAAACATAATATAAAATGTTATTCATATGTTTGCCGAGGTTATTCCATGACTGCCCATTCAGCTTCTTCTACTACTGAAGAACCATCCAACACCCAACACTACATTAGTCTCACCAAGTGCAGGGTATAGAATATTTCGACCCAGTTGATTCCCATTTCCAAATTTTTTTCTATCATGGATTGCAGTTCGTGTTTTAGTGACACACTCACCCATTATTCTTGCTTCCTCATTCTGTCTCTGTTTTATTTATTTATCGCTCGAATATAGTGTAAATTATATGATGATACGCCCAGGGGTGTGGAGGAAGGAGAAAGATGTGATGCGTAATATGAAAGCGATGGGTGGAGTAGGTGGATAGGACGCCTCTGTTTGGTTTGGAGGGTATTACTCGTAATGGCAGTGACAGTGGGAAATGTTTTGTTGTTGAAAAGTCGTGTTTGGTATTGCAAAATGTAGATTAAGCACAAAATTTATCTCTGACTTTGTTTTTCACGGCTATTTCTATTTTGTGTTTTTGTGTTCGACGTTGGTTCGTCGTTTTTGGTTTGGTTGATGGCTTTTGAAAAATGTTGGTTTTAACATTATTACTTTAGAATAGGTGAGTGGGCGTTGAAGTGTAATCAACATGCAAACTTTTGATATTCCCATCCCGCTTATACTCGTGCTCCACCTTCTGCAACCAACCATCGCTTGATTTCCTCATCAACGTCGTTATAATAAATTATACTTATGTAACGGAAGGTTTATTTAGGAAAAGTGTCGTAATAAATATTCAGGTTGTTTGGGGCTGGGAGATCAGGTGAATCTTTGTTTATGGACTGACAGGAGATTTTGGCGTCGGGTGTGTTAGAGATAAAAACAACAAACAGTTGTTTTCCTTTCAATGTGCCGTCTGTGATTTAGGTAAAAATGGCCATAAAATATGTCAAATGAAGCATAAAAAACAAAATATTTCTTTATTTGACCAATCGTCTGTGTACTTTGCTGTAAAAGATATAACGTTTAGCGCGGTTGTTTACACTGTGATAGTCGAAAAAATGAACTTCGATGAATCCTTTTCGAACTATTAGGGGGGAGTCCCCTGAGTGGGAAAGTACATTTGGAAGTGTCAGATTGGCTCCAGTTTTTGAGAAATCGGTATATATGGATATAGCTAAGTCTGCGCTATTTAAACAAATTTTACCGGCCATAGTCCAATTTTTTTTTGGCCTAAAAGGGATTAAAAAGCTTATTAAAGTAGAAAAAACAAATGTTTGCGATCGGTCCAACTTCTTGAGATATGGGCCTTTAAAGCCTGAGTATACAATTGGCCATATCTCACACATTTATGGTCCGATCTGGTTCCGGTGAATATCAGTACAAAGACCATTAAAAACTCTTTAAATCTGCATATAAACATATTACATTTTATTAACCCATTGGGGACAAATTTAAAAAATACGATTTTTTAACCTCACTTTTTTGCTAAAAATCTGATTTTCTCCAAAAACAGCCCTAGTAAACCTATTTTCTGCCTAGACTCAGGTTGTAGACAACACTTCAGGCTTTGTTTTAAGGTATAATACTTCGCATTAGCCCTTCGAAAACCAGAGATATTTATGTTCAAAGTTTGAAATACAAGAAATTAACTTAAAAATTATGGTTAATTAACTTAATGGTTAATTAACTTGAAAAAAAAAACGAAAAAAATATATAAAAGTCCAATATTTTGATTTTGAAGCTTAACTTGAGGCCTATGCTAGGAAAATAAATACAATTTTTAAAAAAAGTACACTTGCATTATGGTGAATTTCAAATGAGATTTTGTTAGCATTTACTTTGATGAAACAACCAAACAACCGCTGATTCTGAAATAGCTATACGGTTTGCCAGGAATAATAGGAATACATTTGCAAAACTCCTTTTTGAAAACTATACCTCTATTAATAGAGATATAGAATGGCCGCGAGCTTGAATAATAAAATGAAAAAGTACCACAAAAAGGCCGAATAAATAAAAAATCATCTAGACATCCCAATGTGATTACGATATCATTGTTTTTGTAGAAACCTGGCTTAATATTGATTTCCATGATGGAGAGTTTTTGATACTAAAAAGTACGCTGTTTTCCGAAAGGACAGGGACTATGTGAAAACTTGCTGTTCCCGTGAAGGAGGTGTTTTGGTTTCTGTAAACAAGTCTTTGAAGTCTACGTCTTTAGTGTTGCCTAATAGTGACACGTTGCTTGATCAAATTTGCGTACGCTTGGAAGGATTGAATAGATTCATTGTTATGGTGTCCTACATACAGCCAAATATGTATAATATATCTCATATGCATAATATCTCTGAAATGGCTCCTGACAACGACAAAAGATGGTTATTTGGTTCTGGGTGACTTCAATTTATGTAATATAATTTGGTCTTTCCTGCCTAATTGTAATATGTTAATTTAACGCATGAAATCAATTGTATTGATACAATTTTTTGTTTGTCTTTAGTGCAAATTAATTAATTTGGTAATTGTCTTGGTCGATTATTAGATCTTGTATTTATTTCCAATAATATTAAATTTTTAAGTGAAAAATGTGATAAGCTTTTTAGTACTCCAGACATGCATCACGTGCCATTAAATTTAAATGTTGATTTTTATAAGTTTCCCTGAGCTAATATTGATTATTTACGTTATAATTTTAGTAGATGTATTGTTTGGTTGGATGTTTTTAAAAACAAAATCATCGATGATTGTTATTATGAATTTGTTTGTAAGATTAATTAAATACTTCATTCTATGGTGCCTAAGGTTAAACCAGAATGTTATAAATTGCCTTGGTATACCCCTGGCTTAAAAAAAAAAGCTTAAAAATCTGAGAAATAAGTTTCACAACGTCTACAAATCCACAAATTGATTGTGCTGAAAGTAAGAGGATGTTTGAGCATTATTCTAGGGAATTTGATTTTCTAAATAAATTACTGTACAGCAATTACATTGTACAACTTGAAAATAAAATAGTTACTAATCCACAGTCATTTTGGCACTTCATACAAGCTAAACGTAGAAGCAGTGATTTTCCGTCATTAATGTTCTGGGATGATAAATTTGCACATTCTCCACTTAAACAAGCAAACTTATTTGCCGATTTCTTCAAATCCAACTTTGAATTTGCAGTACCAAGTATTGTTTCAAGTTTTTTGAATGGCGTTAACTCAATCACAGATTTAGCTTTCTTTCAGTTTGATGAATCTGATTTACTCGCTGTCTTAACTGATCTCAAGGATTCACCTAAACCTGATATAGATGGACTTTCTACGTTGTTTCTTAGGAAATGTAGTTAATCTATTTGCGGTCCGCTAAAATTGATTTTTAATAATTCCCTAAAAGCTGGTACGTTCTTAAACCAATGGAAACTTTCCACTATAATGCCTATTCATACATCAGGATCAAAAAGTGACATTAGTATCTAAATTATCTAACGTATCAAAACTCTTGGAACATTTAGTTTATGATAAAATGTATCATACTAAAGGGTCCGCCATCTAACGTTTTTTTGTTCAACTAGTGCTTATTTCGTGAATGGTAACACTTAGCTCATGTCTGATTTGACAGATAATTAGTTTTGTCCTTCCGCTGAACGAATATGGTTGTGTCTACGCTTGAACAACTCTGGGAAATATTGCGACATTACTTTGAAAATCATGGTAATGTTGCAGAATGTGTGCGAAAATTGCGTACGGATTTTGGAAGAAGAGAAGCACCGTCAGCTCCGTATGTTACTATAAACCCAAGCGTGAACGCGTATGTAAACAAGCAAACTTGTCGCATTTGGGTCACAGAAAACCCGCACGCATACATTGAAAAGCCGATGCACCCAAAACGAGTCACTGTTTGGTGCGGATTTTGGTTCAGAGGCATAATTGGGTCATTTGGCAAGGAGTGGCCGTTACAATCAATGGCGATCGTTATCGGGCCATGTTGAACGAACTTTTGTTCACAAAAATTGAAGAGGAGGATATTGGCAACATTTGGTTTCAACAGGACGGCGCTACGTGCCACACAGCCGAAGCTACACTCGATGTTTTGCGCCCTGTTTTTGAAGATCGTATTATCAGCCGCAGAGCTGATGTCGTTTGGCCACCTCGGAGCTGCGATTTGACACCGTTGGACTATTATTTGTGGAGTGCCCTCAAACATAAGTGTTACGCCGACAAGCCAGAGACAATTGACGCTTTAAAGGACAATATTCGTGAAGCCATTGGTGAAATACACCTGCACACAATCGATAATGTGCTTAAGAATTGGACCGATCGTGTAGGCTACTGCATGGCCAGCCGAGGCAGCCATTTGAATGAAATTATTTTCCATTATTAACCGGAAGGATTGTACTTTCAAATAAAAAAAGAAATTTGAGAAAATATTCTGTAGTTTTTTTCTTATAGCATTTTCAAAAAAAAAAAGTTATTTGGCGGACCCGTTATTTCCCAATTTTTATCTGAATCGCAGCATGGCTTCATAAAACATCGTTCAACAATTACTAACCTATTAGTCTTTACTAATTTCTGTATCAAGTCCTTTGAGTCTGGATTTCAAGTTGATACACTCTATTTAGACTTTTGCAAAGCCTTTGATAAGGTATCGCACAGTTTACTTTTAATGAAATTGTCTATAATTGGATTTCATTCGTGTCTTTTACAGTGGTTCGAACCGTTTTTAAGTAATAGAGTTTGTCGTGTGTGTGTTGATAATGTATACACTAATAGGTATACAGCAACTTCTTCTAGATATACCGCAAGGTAGTATTTTTCGACCCCTTCTTTTTATATTATTTGTTAATGATATTGAATCATGTTTCAAATATTCTAAATTTCTCATATATTTTACTAAAATTTCTTGTCTTCAAGACTCTATTTTACTTCAGGAAAACATCAATCGATTAGTCATTTGGAGTGAATGTAATCATTTAAAACTAAATATTGCTAAATGTTTCCATCTTCCTTTTGCCTTATAGTTAACTCCAACTATTTCATTGGGACTTATTTAATACCGAAAGTTGATAAAATGTTAGATTTGGGCAAAGTTTTTGATCCAAAACTGGTATTTAACTTGATTGTGAATTATATAATGCCTACAGCGTACTACACCCTTGCTTTTGTGAAAAGAAATAGTAAAGACTTTCGGAACCCTTACACACGAAAATTACTATACATACACCGCTTTTGTTAGACCTAAATTAGATTATGGTGCCATTATTTGGAATCCATACCATCATGTACGCATTAATCGTATTGAGTCAATGCTAAAGAAATTTATTAAACTCGCATTGTTTGAAGTAACTGGACCCATCTTATGAAGCTAGATGCAGATTAATTCACTTACACTGAAAGAAAAGCGCTTCATAGCATCAATGAATGGGTTACAGTAATGGGTTTACATTGATGCAATAAAAAGTTTATTCGATGCTATGAAATGTTACATTACTTCAATGAACTCCTTCATTGCTGCAGTTTTTGAATTTGTGGACCGTCATTAATGCTAAGAAACCTTTTACATTGATGGAATGAAATATGTTTTTCATGTAAATATGGGAAACTATAGAGAAAACTTGCAGACATTTTATCGACATTGTAAAGTAGAATCTATTAAATAGGTCATTCTTTACATTACACTCATTTTATTGACTTTTAAAATATTTTTTTCTAAAAAGGCAATAATGAAACATCTTTCTTTAATATAAAGTACCATTTCATTAATTTTGAACGATTCATTAATTTGGTTAAAGGATAATATGTACATATGAAGGTACGATTTGTATAAATGTGTGTATTTATGCATTATTTATGTATGTATGTACAGTAGCTGTGACACAATATATGAGTGCCAGTATGAGATAAGGAATAAATAAGAAAACAATAAAAGGCTGAAATGCAGAATCCCGCGCCATTTAAAAAAACGAAAACCGAGCAAAATAAGGGGATTTTAAAAACCAAAATTTTTTAGTCGGCCGGGCCTATTGGAACCCACAGGTCCAAAAAATTTCCAAAAATCCAAAAATTGCGAAATCCAAAATTTGAACAGAGAACCTGGTCCCGTCCCAGAAAACCTAATAATCGTCGAAAAAATCGTGCCACAAAAAGCCCCAACTTTGGAGGCCCATAACTCTTAAATAGGGATTCCCTCTAACGTTTGCATTTTACATTTTTTGCTTGGAATCGTGTGTTCTTCCCCCCCCCCCCCCCCCCCAACATTTTTTCTGACCATTTTTGGACCCTATGGACCGCATAGGTCCGGACAACCAAAAATTGGTTTTTGAAATCCGCTTATTTTGCTCGATTTTTGTTTTCTTTTAAATGGCGCGGGGTGCATTTTTTCCAAATAATTTACATGATAGTGTGGCAAAGGTTAAAATTGCATTTAGTTGGGGAAACTGTCTTATACCTTCAATGAAACATGTTCATACCATAAATGAAACCTGTTTATACATTAATGAAACATGCTCATAGCAGTAATGTAACATGTTCACAGCATCATCATAACATCAATGACTATATTTCATTACATTAATGAAACGGTTTATAATATCAATGTAATCAATGTAACAATGTTAATACAATGATAATGTTCCATTCCGGTTAGAAAGTTTACATTAATTTCAGGTCTATGAAACATTTTTCGTTTAATGTAACATTGTTCATAGCATTAATGAAGCACGACATTGGCCCAAAAACAATGACACTTTTCATTGATGCAATGTAAGAATTCATTAATGGTATGAAGGTTTTTCTTTCAGTGTAGAAACCCTATCTGGTCGCAGATCCAAGTGTTCTGTATTGTTTTTATACAAACTAATTTGTGGATTTGTAGATTGTTCTCCACTTCCTAGCTGCATAAATATTAATACTCCCTTATGGTGTCTTAGAAATAATAGTCGTGTTTTGGTTACAAGCAAGCGATTGTTGCTTGCTAAGTTGCAAAGAATACGGCAATTTAGCGATAAGTAATTTTATTCAAATATTGGAATAAGGGTTGAAAATACTAAAAGATGTGAAAATTTTTTTTTAAACTTAGCGAAAATGATTCTCGTTCTCGCTAAGTCTTAGCTAAGTGCTTCATACAAAACAAGCGAATATATAAGCAGGCGGTGTAACCAAAACACGCTTAATGAATTTTTTAATATATCTGTTCAAAGAAATAATTACTCTTCTTTTGAGCCTATATTGAGGTATCTTAAGGAATATAATACTATTAATATGAATTGTTCAATTGATTTTTCGTTTTCACTTAATCGATTTAAAAATATTTTGGATTTATATTACTTTTAGTTAAGCTAGTCTGTAAGGATTGTAATCCATAGACATAAATAAATAAATAAATAAATTTTATATTCTTTCAAAAACACAATTCTCATTGCGTATGCCTAAAGGGATGGTACAAAGATGCGAGTACTTCCAAGTGGTTAATATTTTTGGGCTGTCTGATCCTAAATTCAGAATTCTTAATTCTTAATGTGATAGAAATTAATACGTACTTACAAATTAGTTGCATAAAATTTGTTGAAATTTACCTGAAAGAAGAGAAAATAAAATTTAATAAAATTTTCAAGCTACTGTGATATGAAATTCAAAACAATTTATGATTAAGCGAAAAAATTTACATTTACGAATATATTAATCACAATTGGATACACATCTCATGTTACTAAATCGACATTTTTGATTACAAGTACGTGACAGTCAATTATTGTATTACGTATCTCACCTCTCCACAATGGTCTGTCTCGTTGTCCAAATTCTTGGGCAAAATTTAATTCTTTTATGTACTACTTTCTCATTTTTATTATCACAGCAAACTAAAAAACTCATCAAAGCAACCAAAAACAAATTCTATTTTTGTCAACCGTTAGTTTCCTGTAGTCAGCGGAGCGACAAACTTAGCACATGTTAGTCTAGTTTTGAAACCAATTTCGTGCGGTACAACTTAACTATAGAGTTGTTGGATAAATATTAAAAGTTTAAAAAAAAATTTGTAATGGATAATCCCGTTGATGTTAAGTATTTTTATAATTCTATATAACAAGTTCGAGAAAATAACCAGTAATAGTGATTCGTACAAGCACATTCTTTGATTACATTTGCCAAATACTTGCAATATTTAAAGATATATATATTTTTGTAGACAACCTTCGCTTCAAAAACGATGCTTAATTTAAAATTTGGCTGCAAACTGAGAGAAAGGAGAAGAATACTATAATTCATTCTGAGTAATATTTCAAGTATTTAGAAGAGAAATTAAGATTATTTTGTATCGAATTTTTTTTTTGTAAATTTTGTAAATCCTGAAACGCACAAAGGCTTATTTCACAAAAAATAGTCCAAAATTATAAATCAATAAAAGGAACGGGTAGACGACGAAAAAAAACGAAAAAATGATTTGGCTGTTGTTCTCAAGGCAACAATGCAAATCCCAATACATCATGAAAACTACGAAAGCTATGCCATAAAATACCCTGTCGCATTTTCTAATGAGGAAGCACTTCCTTTTCTGCTCGGAAATAATTTGTCAAAGAGATGGGCACTCGCATGGAGAATAAACAAAAAAAAATTAATACGTTTCTTTCGCACAAGAGACTCCTAGCAGTAAAAACGTGTGCAGTAGAGGTTTACGCCGATTGTTCCTGCTTCGGCGGCGGCGTTCATTATTTGAATTTGATTCGCTTACGCTTCGTGTGAATTTGATTCGCAGACGATCAAATACTACATATTATTGGTTTTTGGTTTCTTATACTCGGTTTGTTATTGTATTGACGATAAGACCGCAAGACGTCTTGAAAGTGAGTAGCTTGTTGCTACTGTCTAGTATACAGTATTGGAAAATATGCACTGGTAAGTATGTTAACCTAAGACCCGGTTAATCGGTAGATAATTCCAGGGGTGTGCAGATGGAGCATTTAGGAGTCGGAGTTCAGAAGATGGAGCATTTAGCAGTCGGAGTTCAGAAAATTGGATTCGATTTCTTCAGAGCGACACCGTGTTAATAAAATTACTACAAATTTGAGAAACAGCAAAATGCAACCAGATGGAAGAATTCGTTACTATCCGGAAGATGTCAATCGACTTTGCTCATTATTATTTTTTGCTAATGATGTTAAGTTAAGCGGATCAAGATAACGCGATTGCGCTGGCTAGGCCATGTCAGTAGAATGGATGAAGATGAACCAGCGCGAAGGGTTTTCGAAACCGAACTCGAAGGAAGACGAAAAATAGGAAGACCAAGACTCCGCTGGAGGGATCAGGTTGACGAATCCCTGCGTACACTTGGTATTGCCAACTGGAGAGATAAAGCAAAATATCGAACTGGTTGGCGAAATATGTTATCTTCGTTTTGTAAGGTCCCTGACCCCCCGGGGTTGTCCGAGACCGGATAAGTAAGTAAGTAATGATGTTAAATAGGGTCAATTAATAAGATATGGTTCGCAAAAATTTATTTTAAATAACTCTATTACAGTAATATTATAAGCGTCATGAATTGTTATTTTGTCAATAGGTTGGAAAACAGAAAAATGCTAATTTGAGTCCATCTAACATTGAATATGAGCTTTCATCTGTGTTGTTTAGTTCTAGTTGTATCTCGGAAAACCAAACCGCAAATTTTTGCTATTTTCACTATTTTTTTAAATAGTGAAACCCATATACACTATCTGAAAAAAACTGTTACTATATGAATTTTTGCTATGTGCAGTATTTAGGTACCATCTTTTGGGACATAGTATATTGAATTTCAACTATCAAGGAATTCGAACTTCTTACAGTTGAGTTACCTGACATTTAAATGCCTTCGTTACTGCTATCAATTAGTTTAAGGCCACTTTTGGGAATGGGTTTTTGTTTTGTAGGAAAAATGACGAGCATTTATTTAATGTTTCTTAGGAGAAAATTGAAACGCTGACTTGTGAAAAAGTATTTTGTAATTTAGTATAATGAATTATTTGTATATTCACGTGCTTCTTCATAATTGGAAACATTAAACAAAAACACTCAAATGCGGTTTGTTTATTTGTGGAGTTGAAGTTGGAGTTGGAGTAGAAGTCATAGTTGAAGTAGGAGTCGGCCTTCAGAACTTTAAAAATTCGGAGTTTGTCTCGGAGTTTTCAAAGTTTGAGGAAAACTCCACACCCCTGAAAGCCAAATGTCATTCTGCTGGCGGAAACAATGTAATATTTTGCTGAAATAAATAGGAATAGGATAAGATTTCATGGTTCTCTTCTCCAAAGATAAAAAGCATTTTGAGTAGCAGAAATGAGAAAATTAATTAAAATGTTGAATATTTAGAAAAATTTTAACATCTCATAAATATTGATATTCCAATTATTAGTCAAATTCCAGGCCAAATATTGTTGTTATTTTATAATTTATGTATTATTTATCAATATTTCCCAATTCTTCGAATTGCTTCATTAGAAAAGATTTATGAATATGAACATAAAGCTGCGGCAACATCACTCCTAATGTTGTCTCTGTTTTTAATTTATATTTATAACTTTTTTTATTTCCATGAAAACCACAGACGGCAATAGTAGTGAAGCTGCGAGAGTTTCCAAAGAGATTTATTATATTCATAAAACTTTCCCTATTGAAGCAATTCAAAGAATTGCGAAATATTGGAAAATAATAAATATCTTATAAAAGAACAACAATATTTGACCACGAGTTTTTCAATAACACTGAGCAACAAATACAAAAAAATGTTTCTCCTACGTTGTTATTGACTATTTACAACCTCATGACGTCAGATGACGAACACATATTAATTAAACGACCAAATTAAACAAATTTCAACTTCTTCCTCCAACTGCTTCCTTCTATCCTTCGCCTCTTCCCACCAGTTGATAACACCCAGGATTCGGGGGGATTCTTCGGCTTGGTCTTTCCACCGGAGTCTTGGTTGTCCTCGTTTCCTGCTTCCATCGGGTATGTTATCGAAAACCTTTCGCGCTGGCTCATCTTCATCCATTCTGATAACATGGCCTAGTCAACGCAATTGGCCTCATTTAATTCGCCTAGCTATGTCCACGTCAGAATACAGATGATATAGCTCTTGGTTCCAACGACATCGGTACTCGCCGTTTCCTTTAACAGGGCCATATATTTTACGGAGAATTTTTCTCTCGAATACTCCCAGGTGTTTTTCATCCGCTTGCGATATGACCCAAGTTTCGGAGCCATATGTCAAGATAGGTAAAATGAGAGTCTGATATAGTTATATATAAATATAGAGAGCTTTGTTCCTAAACTGCTTGCTGAGCCCAAAATAACATATATGTATTTGCAAGCACTATTCTTCTATTTATCTCTGGGCGGAATCAAGGTAGACAAATTTATCTTCCACTTCAAAAATAAATCGGTTGTCGACGTTCAACTGATTTGTCTAGTCGTTGACGCCTTCAATTTTGTCTTGCTCTCATTAACAGCAAGACCCACCTTCGCTGATTCTTTTTCGATTCTTGGAAATACTATAGTGACCTCTCGCAAATTTCGCCCAATGATGTCTATGTTGGCAGCATACGCCAGCAACATATGGCTTTACGTGTTAATGTTCTTGTTCGTATTTACTGCAGTTTTTTTCATTTTTATCTCCATTAAGATGTTGAAGAGATTTCACGAGTGTGTCGCCTTGTCACAGTCCTCGCTTGGTACAGAATGGTTCAGTGAGGTCTTTCCCCAATTGCACTGCTGATTTGGTGTTGGTCAGCGTCATTCTACAGAGACAGCGTCATTCTACAGAGACTGCTCAGTTTTGCCGGAATCCCCAGTTGAGACATAGCTTCGTACAGTTTTCCGCGTATGGGGCTACCGAAAGCAGCTTTGTAATCGACAAAAAGGTGGTATGTATCGATTTGCTTTTCGTGGGTGTTTTCCAGTATTTGGCGTAGCGTGAATATCTGGTCAGTCGTGGACTTGCCTGACCTAAAACCACACTGATAAAGTCCAATCAGGTTTTCAATAATTGGCTTCAGTTCTTCACTTAATACGCTCGACAAGACCTTATACGCGATGGATAAAAGACTGATACCGCAATAGTTGGAACAGACACACGGATCACCCTTTTTGAATACAGGACATAATACACTGAGACTCCAATCGTAAGGCATAGATTCCCCCAGCCATATACCGCATATCAGTCCTTCGCCACCTGCCTTAGAAAGTTCAGCGGGTAGGTCATCCGCACCAGCGGCTTTATTATTCTTAAGGCGGGAGATCGCCGTTCTAATAACGCCTCTGAGTGGAGTAGTGCTGAAGAGTGGTCTCTCCACATTTTGAGCACACGCTGCTTCTCAGTCACCAGATTCCCATTCTCATCCTTGCAGGATGGCAGCCCATTATTAGGACCGTTATTCGATCTCCTTACCCTCTGGAAATATTTTCGGGATTCATCATTCAGCCTGCATAATTCGGTCTTTTCACTCTCCCTATGCTCACACTGCCATTTGCCAAATAGTTGGTTTTCCCTCTTGTACCACTCATTCGCAGCACGCGTTGTAACTGACTGTTTCGTTGCAATACGTGCAGCGTCTTTTTCATCAGTTGCAATGCGACATTCTTCGTCGTACCACGGCTTAAACTTCTGCGGTCCTTGCAGCGGTTTCCAAAGAATGGGAGATGTTCCTGCACAGCGCTTCTGGGTCCGCAGGAGGGGGAGTATTCCGCCCTAGCAGGAGAGTGAGATCTCCGGTATTTACAGCTTGTCAATATCTAGCTTTTCCCGTGTTCAGCTCCGCACGTTTTTCGCACTGCTCAGTCTTGTGCGAACTTTGGCATACAACCAGGTAAGGATCCGAGTCGATATTGGCACCTCGAATCACTCGATTGCAAATACCAGGGTAATAATATCACAACTTTTAAAATATTGCTCTGATCATTTTGGAATGTATTGGAATTTTATAGAGGACGAGTCAGGCTTTCAGAATATTGCATCTAGAGCAGTGGTCATCATGCTACTGCCCCAGTGGCCGAACGCGATCGGCTTTCTACACGTACACAACACGACTGTTAACGAAACTCTGTGCAAAGAGCGTAAAAACTATAATTTTCATTCAGTTGTATGATAGCCTTCAATAAAGCAGGTCGGTGTCGCTGTGTTTGTAAAACCAAAAACAAAACACATTAATTTTGTATGCCAGCTCTCTAGCTTTAGTGAGAAAACAAAATATTTTCAGTATACTTGGAATATTTTTCGCTTATTGTGGAAGGTAGAGTAGGAAAAACTTTTTTTGTTTTTGTAATTTTTATATTTTAAATATGTAATTTAAATATATATATGTATTGTAATTTAAATATGTATATTCGAAAAATGTTTGAAGAAAATAATTATTTGTGAAGATAATTTAATTATTTTCTTCAACTGATTTAACTTAAACTGCAATATTCATAAATTCACATATTCAAACATACACACATTCATATTTTCATACAATCAAAAATTTACTCATCTTGCGTTAAACTTTTATGTATAGGAATTCATTTGTGTTTATATAAAAATATTACACATATGTAGCACGAAATTTCTTCCAGTGCACTCAAATACACTCACCACTACACACACATTTTTAAGCTGGCTCTGTTTATGATGGACCCTGATCTAGAGACACCCTGTGTCAACACAGTTGGTGGTGCTGCAGGGTGTCAGAGTTGACCACTTTTGGTGCTGTTGCAACTTTCAAAGCGTGCTACTTCTACACTTATAGGCTGATTACAAAGTTATTTAAGTTTTGAATATCTACTATGCAAGATAAAGCAAAAATACGTTAAATGATGTGGAATATATTTTATGATTGTAAAGATATTCTCTATCAAAACTTAAAGTTTTCAATTTTTCATTGATTTTTTTTATAAATACCTCGCCTATTTGAAACAAAAGAATATTTCCAAAAACACCACTAAATTGGAAACACTTCAATAAAGAATACACCGTAAAAATTTGTATGTTGCCGACTTCTCAAAAAAATTTTTTTAACCTGTAAAAAACACAATATTTTCTTGAAAATGTACCGCGATTCATTCAGTATTTTCTTTAGTTTTTTTCAAGAAACCTAAACAAATGTTTACATTTTTCTGAAGGACAAGGCTTTGGCAAATATATTTAAGGTAAAATTATAATTATGATGACTCGCCATTCTACGAAATTGTGAAATTTTTGAAGAAATTTTCCATTTTCGATGTTTGGCAAAAAGTTTACTCGGGGTTTTTTTATATTGTTTTATTTTTATTGTAGATTGAAATGTTCGTAAATACATGCCATAAAAAAAAGATACCTTAGACGGCTCCATGAAATGTGGCCCCAGTGAAAAATTACCCCAAACCCAAAATGAAAAATGACCCCAATATTTTGTGCTACCTACAACAACAAAGTTTGGGCCTTTTACTTACGTGTTGTTGTAGGTAGTACAAAATATTGGGGTCATTTTTCATTTTGGGTTTGGGGTAATTTTTCACTGGGGCCACATTTCATGGAGCCACCTTAGACATAAATGAGCTCGGGAGAGCTTAATATGTAAACGATGTCGAATTTTCATGAGATTAGTTTAGGATTCCAAATCTCTATTTTTTTACAATTTTGATACAAACGTAATTGGATTTAAATGGCTGTGCATTGATCTATAATACATTAGAAAAATAGTCAGATACCGTCAATATGTACTTATTCACGTTAAATCACATTTTTAAAAGATTTTTCCAAAATTATTTATTTTGATTTCTTTCGGATATTTCCAAGCTTAGAGGATTTGAATTGCATATAAATATAAACACACTGCAGTTCTTTTTATTTAAACATACAGTAGAACATAGCAACAGTAAAACAGTTTAGGCAAAAGAACTCTGTTATCATCCAGTTTCCCTGAATTTTTCAATTACACTATTACCATAATTACAAGTTGACGAAGTTAATTCACTATTCCGACCATATTTTGTACGAAATTTGGATACTGTAGCAGCCCAACTTTCATTATTAATAAAATGTAGTACAAAATGAAAACGCGTTGATGTTTCATGTAGTATTAAATTTTGACTAACTCTAAGTTTGACTAACTCTAAGTTATGTTAGCAGTTTGTTATATTTTAACACCCATTTTACAGGGAAATTAAAATTTTTCGTGCATTTTGGGACACCTTTACAATCGAAAAAATAGTGTAATTTTTAGGACAATTTCGGTTTGTTTTAATTGAAATATACGACAAGATAAGGTAGGTAGCCGTTTGTGGTGCAATGGTAGTTGGCGAGGCTATTGTAAATGAGAACGTGGGTTAGATCCCAGCTCGGGCCACCTCACATTCCTGTTGACGTCGGTCATCTCGCTTACTGACCTAGACCCTATCAAGTATTTAGCCATGTAAAAGCTTCTCAAAACTCCGTTTGGAACTGGTGTAAAACTGTGTGGAGCCAATCAGTGAGCCTGCCCAGTCCCATCATGGGATGTAATGGGAAAACATTTATTTATTCTAAAGACAGACCAAATATGATTTGCCCGATTATTTCATATATACATAGTTAACATTTTCAAAAGTTTCTCCTATTAGAGACAACTCCGATTTTTGTCTATCTATCCATTTTTTGCATGTCAAACCGCAATTTTATAGAAGACAATGTGTGTGTTCTATAGACCATGAGACGGGTAAAAAAAACACCATAAAAAGGGGGTTTCCAAACAGTTCAACCATTATTTCTTATGTGTCATTTATAGTACCTACTGTATTTTTTAAAGTTTTCCAAAATGTTGATCAACAGTTCATTGGGCAGAGGATATCAAAAGCGCTTGATCGGATAAATAACTATGCAGCGAAAAAAGTTATATTAGTAGAAAATATTTGTGATCAGTGAAAAATAGAATAAACAAAGTCTCGGACGGTGAAATGATTTACGATGTTGCTGTTTCGTATATAAAGTATGTGTGCTACCAATGTGGGAAACCATTTTGAGGAAAGAAACTGAAAACAGCAACAAGAGAGCCGAACCATTTGTGTAATTTAATTAAAAACACAAATATTTAAACCGCGCTTAGCTGGCATGAACTTAGCTTTAACAAGCTTTTAGCTTGTTTTAAAGTGTTGTAGCGTTTGTCGAAGTTGAAAGCCTCCGAAAACAACAACATAAGAGACAACAAAGAAAGGAGAAACAAAAAATGGGTCGTTTCAAATCTTTATTTTTTTTTATTAATTGTTTATAAATGTAGATTTCTATTAGTAAAATTATATTAAATATATATAATATATATATAAATACCCAGCAAAAAATATTGGAAGTATTTCCATGGGAATCAGTTTTGCACTAGTTCCAGAAATTAGGTATAAACGATTTATCTACCTCCAAAGAATGCATTTTAAACTATTTCCAAAAAGTTGTTATGAAAATGTTTCTATCAAAAGTTATACTTTCCGAAGATGCAGTAAACCGCACCATTGAATGCGGATTTTGTTTCAATTTATTAACACTTTTGAGAATTATTTTTCAATTGCTTCTTTACCAAGAGAAAAACATTATTTCTTTAGCATTAATGAAAATGTAGATACAAAAATTGAATTTTTTAAAGACTATGAGGACTAGTGAAAAATTGAAGAGTGCTCGACTCACTAGTGTCACTAGTGTTGATACAGTTTTTCACTGATTCCGGTTCCTCGCTCCTATTACTTTTTGTACTTCTTGGAAGCAATGTTTATGCTGGGTATATACTGAAATCAACAAATTATTCGATTCTAATTAGTATTATGTTTCGGAGGAAATACGCACATGTTTCCACGTAAGTATATGGATCTTTGCACGCATAAGCACGCATATGATTCCATGCAAAAGAATACATGTTTGCCAGTAAACATGCAAATTGTTGCATTTAAACACAAGTGAGTTTGGGACTTGCAAACATATGAATGTTTGGAGTCTGTTCCAAACATATACATGATTCGTGTGTTTGGGAGAATAGGTTACAGGGACCGCTTTTTCAGCGTGTACATCTGCCAACTCCGATTTAGATATAAATTCCGGAACTAATGACAACACAAGTAGTATGTTAGAAGAAATGCATGAAACAATAAACAGTATTCACAATCCTAATAAAATTACAAAACGTTCAAAGGAAAACATACTCAACGAAGATGTTGCCTATTTGGATATGTCAAATAAGATAACAGATAGGTTGAATAATGACCGAAACTTGTTAGCGTCAACCTATTTGCCCGATGGCGATACTGGACCACGTCCGTCACTTCTGATGAGGAAGCTTATCGATGAGGTAGAGAAGTATAAAATGGGTCTCGTTCTTTGTGCGGACGTCAATGTGCACCACACAAATTGATGAAGTACCAATATAACGGGTTTTTCAATAAGAGCGCTACAAAAGTTTTTTTTAAATAAAACAAAACCGGTTTTAGAAACCAATGAAATTCTCTATTCCTGTGAAAGTACGTTCGATGCCATTATGTATGGAACTCGATTTCTTTTGCATGACCACCACGGGCACGCTTGCAGAAGTCCAGACGCTGAACCCAATTTTCGACGGTTTTCAAGCATAAATCGGCCGATACTTCTGCAATTTCACGTTCGATATTCGTACGAAGTTCATCAATCGTCACTGGCTTGATGGCATAGACCATAGACATGACGTAGCCCCACAGGAAATAATCTAACGGCGTCAAATCGCACGACCGAGGCGGCCAATCGACTGGGCCATTTCGTGAGATAACACGTTCACCAAACTTGGTTTCCAATAAATTGATTGTGGCATTCGCTGTGTGGTTTGTGGCGCCGTTCTGTTGGAACCACATGTCCTCCAAGTCCATATTATCCAATTGGGGCCAAAAATATTCGGTTATCATTGAACGGTAGCGATTCGCATTCACAGTAATGTGCCGGTCTTGATCATCACGGAAGAAGTACGGCCCAATGACGCCGCCGGCCCATAAACCTCTCCAAACCGTAATTTTTTCGGGAAGCAATGACGACTCATGGATTACGTGTGGATTGCTGTCTGACCAATAACGCATATTTTGCTTATTGACGAAGCCATTCAGCCAGAAATGAGCCTCATCGCTGAAGATGATTTTCCGATGAAAATCCGAATCATTTTCAAGTTGTTGCTCAGCCCAATTCACGAACATACGACGCTTATGGTGGTCAAGTGGCTTCAGTTCTTGCGTCAATTTGATCTTGTAAGGATGTAGGCCAAGATCTTTTCGCAAAATTCGCCACAACGACGTCACAGAGATGCCCAACGCTTGAGTACGACGTGTGAGATACACATTTGGGCTTTCTTGAACTGAAGCCTCAGCGGCAGCAATGTTCTCGACACTACGGGCACTTCTTTGTCTCACTGGCACGGAAACATTTTGTACTGTGCCTGTGGATTCAAATTTTTCCACTAGACGCTCAATTGTTGATCTTGTAGGACGACCATAAATTGAACGAGCGCTCTTAAAATTTCACATTTTGTGGAAATGAGAGAAATTTAATTTGAAATTATCTTACACCAGGTGGAGTTACAAAATATGTTCACTTAACATTTTCATGTCAATTTGGTGTA
This sequence comes from Phaonia tiefii, assembly GCA_963931995.1. Classification (NCBI taxonomy): domain Eukaryota; kingdom Metazoa; phylum Arthropoda; class Insecta; order Diptera; family Muscidae; genus Phaonia; species Phaonia tiefii. The sequence continues at coordinate 99,386,322 of OZ008370.1, read as the reverse complement.
GGACTGAAAAATTTAAAAGTATTTTTCACTCTTTTGTTGACTTTTATCGTTGGTATGCATTTGTATTGTAATTAACACAACTAGTTTGCCACAAAAAGAACGAAATTCGGTTGTTGTTCCTTTGTTGGACGTTGTTTACTATTGCCTCTATCTGGTATTATTGAACCCATATTTTCCAAAATCCAATGTTTACTTTCCACCGCACCTATGACGTTTAATTTATTGAGAGAATAAATGTATCTATGTATGTATTTGTCTATGGTTTGTGTTCTCTAAGTACAAAGTGTTTTCAACGTTGACACTGGGGTTATGAATCGTTTTTATGTCACATTTATATGTTATATTTTGGGTATTTGAAAGTCGTTCTACTCAGAACTTAATTGTATCGGTTGTACTTCACATTAAATAAAAAACATTTGAATTTCCTTAACAATAAGTGTATTTTTTTTTCAAATTGGTAAACCCTATACAGGGTGAATCAGTCACGACCCGACGAATTGCACCAGCGTATTCCTTGGCTCTGTTCATGAAAATATGTCCACTACGACCACCCCAAAAAAGCAAATGTGCAAAATGGTGGCGGTTTGAAAATTTTCGGATTGGTGGTCGGAGGGTAGTAGGGTAAAATTATCATTTGTCTAATTATTTCCCATTGGGGAATTATCTGTAGGATATGCATTATATTGTTTTGGTATTAACAAGATATTAACCTTAAATGCAACCTTAATTTGTGCTAATACCGTGGGGCAAGGACTTACTTTAATTAACTTAAGTTTTTAATTGTCGTTTGTTAAATGTCAAAGTTTCAAATAAGTTTGGTAATGACCTAAAGTTTAATGACAGGATATTTGTTGTAACTTATAAAAATGTACAAAAGGTTTGCTTTTGTACGACTTTACATTTTTAGATTATTGGGTTTCCTTCAATTTCGTAATTTCTTATGGATTTAACAGATCGACAAAAACCCACATGAACCAGCACTGAAAATTCCTATGTACATTTTAATACATAAACGATAGATTGATGGCGAGTTTAAATTAGCAGTTATCGCAATAATTAAAACCCTCCCACTGTACAGACTAGTTTAATGAACCATTCTATGCTAAAAAAATATCTGAACTAATTTGGTTAAAGCATAAGGAGGTTTAATTACGGCCCCAAATTTATTTTCCAGAATCCCTCATATATCAAAACATCTCGTAATTTCTAACCATTTCAAAGGGCATTATCCATGGCCATTTGATATTATTACTTATACATTACTTACTTTAAATATCAAATATTGACTACTTGTTCTGATTTGATTAGCAATATTGTTGTTAACCAGTGTTAGTAAAGTACCAGATAAATATACTCTATTAAAGTAATTGTCGTATTTAAAACCCATAAAATCAAACTCGTAATCTGTTCCTGGGATACTGGCATTTTGCGCCCCATACCCAAGAGCTTCTAAATGATGATGCGAATGAGACACATATCTCATCACCATTAACAACAACATAATCATTGGCAGTTGCACCCAGTGAACTAGACGACCTATCGACGCAGTAAACTCAAAGGTAAAAAGACAATAATGGAAAAAGTTTATCAACAGGGAAAATCAATGAACCCCGTATAAATCCTTCAAAAAAGTGAAAAAAGGTTTATACACCAATCGAAATATAATTACTGAAAGGAGTAGAAGGAAAATTTAGGCAACATTTATCGCATTTAATTCGAACATTAACCATAAAAATGAATTGTTTCAAGGGACACAGATGTCATAAACAAATTAACTGATATCCTATCGAGAAAACTTTTTTAATTTGCAAACAAAAAAAAAAGTAAGCCCTGGTGAAAGGTAAAAAGGGACAAACAAACAGACCGAAAATAAGTGGCATATACCTATGCCAGCCGAAAGTAAAGATGATGGGACACAATGGAGGCCACGCAAAACGGATAACTGTTCGTGGCATTTCGTTTATGTGTAATTCAGACAACTTTAGCTGTTTGCTAACGTTCTAGACAAGCTATGGTGTCGCGAATTTATTGACAATTTTACGAAAAATTAAAATTAATTATAAACAAACGTCAAAGTTATAAATAATATTCCCAGAGCTGCCTGCACTTTGTGTTTTGTAATTCTAGACCATTTATCGGTCGCCGATCTGACCATGTCTATTCTGAGAATGAGCTGGCATATAGAAAGATGTAGTATACCCACATTCTCCAAATCCAGCTTATGTGCTGTATTTTATCATGATAATTCACAGCACCCATATATTGGGGATATGAAACTGTCATCTCGCGTGGCGGTGAGCAGGAGTCGTGGAGAGTTCTTCAAATTTGGGAAATGAATTGCAGAGTTTTAAGCAACCTGACTAATTTGGTTGGTATTCATTACGATGACGATTCTTTGTATCATCCAGAGTGCAACTTCTCCGATTAACATGAATTCAGCCTGGAAAGCACTACAAGGGTAGAAGGTAGGTAGTCTTTGTGCTACGTATAAATATACCCAGCACTCTAAAATAGTCTGTCATACATAGCTTTCGTCTAATTTTGAATCGATCACTATAGAAGCCAAAATACGTACATTATATTACTGATGTACGTCATTCCGCTTCCTCCTAATTGGATTATAAGTGGGGGTTTCTCTCCAAGGTAGACGTGGATGTCATTTACATATATATTCTGCTCTCAGCCAAATTAAACATGATACTATATACACGCTGAAAAAACGGTCGCTGTAACATTATACTGGAAACACGGGAACATCCATGTACTTATGTATATGCAAGCATTGTTTTCATGAATTGAATATCTGCTGCTTTTTTGTTTCTTTGTTGATTGTCACGTTGTTGTTTTTACAGTTTTCAACAAAGAGGTCACAAAAACATATATTATACCATATTAATGATTGCGTCTCCAACATGCAATATTAGATAGCAAACACAACGTGTTTGTATACAAGTATACTGTATTTTCGACAAGCTGCAAACACATTATATTTGCATTAAACTTTAAAAAAAAAAACGATTTTTTGGCGTGTACTAGTACTTCTAACTTGGATTCCCTCAGACCTGTTAAAATCGTTTTAGTTATCCATAGCAAAACATTTCTTAAGGGGATTGCAGACCAAAACTGAATTTTTGATCTTTCTCCTCCTGGATACTTCCTGGGTCATGGCTAGGAAAACAGTCTCCAGATATGTGGGGTGCTACGAACGAAAATAAAATCTGCGGGCGAACCAAAAACTATAACTTAGTAGCGTCTGTAGGATAAGCTTAATACCAATGCGTCTCAGGATACTAAGTGGCCATTGTCATCGAAGCTCATCAAAGTATTGGGGCATTTCTCTTGTCCCCAGAAATCGGAAGTAAAATATTACCTGCCACCGGTAATATCCAGCTCCGACCGACTCACAGAGAGCAGTATCCTCTTTCACCTATGATCCATAATGTGCAGCTGCAGCATCAATTCTGGTTGTAGCTAAAAGCGTCACTTCCTCAAAGTCTGTTAGATCTAACATGAAGTAAGATACTAGATCTTAAGCGTGTTTTGGTTACACTGCTTGCTTATATATTCGCTTGGTTTGTATGAAGCACTTAGCGAAGACTTAGCGAGAACTTAGCGACGAGATTCATTTTCGCTAAGTTTAAAACAACAAAATTTTGACATCTTTTACCTTTTTTAACCATTTTTCATATTTTTGAACAAAATGACTTCTCGCTAAAATGCCGATTTCTTTGCAACTTAGCTAGCGATAATCGCTTGCTTGTAACCAAAACACGACTATTGCCTGCAACTTTACACGGTGAGAAATCTGTCTTATTTTGTTGTTTGGATGCAAACATGACGAGTTTTTAGATTACTGCAAATATAGTATACTTGTGTCCAAACACATTGTGTTTAAGATGTTATAATATATTTGTTGGTTATCCAAATTTGGCTTTATTTATTGAAAAGCGCTGAAAACAAAAATGTGACAGACACCAAAGAAACAAAAGACAGGAGATCTTCAATTCATAAAAACAATATTCCAAACATACGCATGGTTCCTGCATAATGTTGCATGGCCGTGCTTTCAGCGTGAATATATAAAGTGGGGCAATGGCATAGGAGATGTTCAATGCTCTCGTTCTCCTCTTTATCCTCACTGCAGTAATCCTAAGCTGAGGTTCCTAATATAGACGCGTATCTGCCTATTACACCGTGCCCAGAGATAGAAATAGTTTGTCTTTGATCGGATATCAAATTTAGAGTACGATTCATGTCATAATTTGGGCCTGGTGTTCCCTCATTTAATGTTTCCAGACCATCTAACATTCGTTGATCTGACAGCCTGAGTTTTAAGTATGAGAATCAAGTCAGCGTTATTATTTTCTATAAAAGGGTACCTATAGTCCCCAACCGGTCGTTGAAGTTGCGAGTCCTAATGTATTTTCGCAAAAAAAAAATATTTTTGGTCAATACGACGTGTCGTGAGGAAAATACATTTTCAAAATTTTGACTGAGCTTTGTTTCCTCTTGTGACCATCGGTGGTGCAACGGTTAGTGGGCGCGCCTCTTTTACATGAGATCCTGGGTTCGCTCCCTGATCTGACCACCTTAAATTTCTTTCGGCGGCGGTCACCCCGCATAGTGACGACGAGTAGTTAGCCATGAAAAAGCTTCTCAAAAATACCTTTCGGAAGCGGTGTGAAACTGTAGGTTCAAATCAGTGACTATAAAACTAGAAAGCGCACAGCTCACTGCAGCGTTGATGGAGAAGCTCTCTCGTATGCTTGGTCAAATATTTGAAAATGCTGCCGTAAAAAAATATTGGGTTGGCAAGAAAGTAACTTCGGTTTTCTCATATAGATGGTGCTTTTATTGTTTTTGAAACGCTTTAGTTCAGCGGACTTAATTCTTTGTTATATCGTTACACAGCTGATATTTAAAGATTAAAGTTGGGATATGTCATATATTATTTCTATTTTTGTTATTCTCTTATTTGCGAAAAGGCAGAAAAGCCGCGGAAGCACACCGAGATATTTGTGATGTGTATGGTTAAAACGAACGCGCATGCAATAGCTGGTTCAACAAATTTCGTTCAGGAATATCACGATCAAAAATGGCCACAGGAGCGGTAGGCCAAAAGAAGTTTTTGTTCAAGAAGTTGCAGACAAGTTGAAGGTGTCGCACACGATCATTGAAAACTATATGAAACGTCTTGAACTTGTCAAAAAGCTTGATATTTGGGTTCCACACGAGCTTAAGTAAATCCACTTAAAAAAGCAGATAAAATTAAAGTTAAATTGAACTATTTAATTTTGAAACCCAATGTCACAGGAGAAAAATGGATACTTTACAACAATTTCAACCGAAACAGATCATGGTCCAAGTACGATGAACGTGCTCAAACTTCTTCAAAGGGTGAACTGCACCAAAAAAGGTATGTTGTCCATTTGGTGCGATTTTAAGGGAGTAATTTATTTTGAACTGCTTCCAAATCATAAATTCTGACGTCTGGTGTCAGCAATTGACGAACGTTGATGGGGCACTGAAAGAAACACGGCAAGAATTCGTAAATCGCTAAGGCGTGGTGTTTCATCACGAAACTGCTAGGCCTTACACATCTTTGCAGACTCGGCAAAAATATTGGAGCTTGGATGCGAAGTGATGCCGCATTCACCTTATAGTACTGATCTGGAACTTTCGAATTTGCATTTATTCCCCAGTGTTTTTGAATGCAAAATCATTCAATACAAAAGAGAACATACACAACGAGTTGCTAGCGTACATTTGAGGGACGGACCAGTCATTCAATGAATCTGGTATCAACAAGTTGCCTTAAAGATGGCAGAAGGTCATTGAACAAAATGGCACCTACATCATAGATTAAAATTAATTATTTGAAAAAAATAATTGAAAATTACCTTGAACAGAAAAACCGAAATTACACTCGGCGAGAGTATTAAAATTTTTAAAATAAATTTGTCTATGCTCGTTTGAGCCCCATATTGATAAAAAATTATTTGATTTTTAAAATACACTAGGACTCGAGACCTTAGTGGCCGATAGGGGCCTATAAGTACCGTTGTGTTACAAAAAAATGTTGAGGTTCTTACAAGACCAATACGCATCAGTACACCCTAATGACCGACTTCTCCATTAAGGGAAATTGATATTCTAACTTCGTTCCATATGGACTATGGATTTCTTAAAAATTATTACTTCCAAAATAATATTTATAAATTTTTGAATATAAAGTTGTAAAAAAACTGTTCAATAAAAATGTAAACATTTCAATTTTTTACAGTCTGAGGTCAAACAAGAATCCATTCAAGCGACTATGCGTGTCTAATAGTCTCTGCAGTGAGCTGAAACATGTGTCCTGCAAAACTCCCCATGTTCCTGCAGCAATGGATTATGATTAGCTTTATCTTATAGGGAAACTTATTTATAGGAAATTATGAACATGACAAAATACCTGCTGACGTCTTCATGCCTGATGACGTCTTCATGACAAAATACCTGATGACGTCTTCATACCTGATGACGTTTTCATGTCAAAATACCTGATGACGTCTTCATGAGTCCTTTGACTTATTTTTTTTAATTTCCTCATTTTAACGTACTTTACAATGCAGATATACATTTATTAAAAACTAAATATTAATACTCTCGAGAACACGTGTCACTTATCTCACGTTTTTATCTGAGAAAAAATGTCCTTGGAGAAACGTAAATATTTATTCGTGCATATAAATTCATATAAAATAGGAACCCACTCTCTACGTCAATGAGTGATTGGTTTTTCTGTAGTATGTTTTTGTTTAATTTGTTCCATAATTGTTAATTATCTGTAACTGTGGTGCAATATCTACCAAAAGCAACACAATACAGTCACTATAAAAAGAACTGCAGCGAATACAAAAAACATACTTGAAAACTGTTTGAAAGACTTTTTGCCAATACAACTTAAAACATTTTCAAGCTGAAAGAAGGAAATGAAAACTAATCGAACTTTATTGTACTCGTATACACTTGATTTCCCCACAGACTGAAAGGATATGACGCCATTGCTGCTACAATAGCGTACGCGCAAACACACATGCGAACACACATACTTATGTGTACATTATAAATTCAAACATCCCTCGTCTGTGGATATCCTGCGTAGCAATTGTTCAACAACATCGTTATTGTTGAATTCAGCTACATCAGCAGTATAACTCGTAAATGATACAAATCTTCATCATCATGCTGTGAAACAGCAGTGTCATCATCCTCATCTTCATCATCACCATCACAAACACCACTAGTACCAGTCCCAATACCAGTTACAGTTGCCTGTTTCTGTCTGTGGAAGCATTTTATTTTTGGTTTAACATTGATTGTCACTTCTTGTTAAATATCAGTAATGTTTACTGTGTATCCTTTTTTAGTGGTTTCTGTAGAATTTACAGCCATTAAAGGTTTACTTTCTAACGTTATGGGATTTCTCGAAATGACTTCCCAGTATACTTTACAATTGTTTCCACAAAAACTCGGATTTGTGCGCTGAAAGGCGTGTCAGTTAGGATCAAAAGGGACGTGATGAAGAAATGTGTATTATAGCATTAGAAACAAATACTCTGGAGCTGTTTGCTGTTACAAATGGTCACTTAAGTCAGTGGACTTGATATCTTTAAATAATCTAATGATTTGTTATAGCAGTTCAAACACAAGAGTCTTAGCAAGGTTTTTGTATTTACCTTTTCCGTAGAAGATACGAACAACATCCATAATTAAAGATAAAGTAACATGATTGGTCTTATATTTGTTAATGATACTCTAAAGTGGTTTTATCGAAGCGAAGGCTGACGTAAGCTCAGTCTACCCAGGGCCCCTCGTTAGAATCCACTAAACCTTTCGAAATATAAACAGAATTTTTTGCCCCCCTCTGAGGTCTGAATTCAAAGTCTTTATTGGTTTTCTTTGGATTCAAAATAATATAATTTAAAAACACAATATCAACAGATTCACTCGCTGAGAACACTCCTGTTGGCTTGAGAACACTCGCCTTAGCTTGACCGCACTCTTCTGGGAGCACTTGTCTTAATCAGCGAACAATCGTTTTGGATTGAAATACTCGGTAGATACTTCGCAGACTGATAAACGGTTAACGTGGAATAGTCAGAGAATTGTCTGTCTTGAAAAAGACGGGGTTAACAATTTATCTTTGTTCTTTTCAGAACTAGAACGCTACATTGTGTGCAGAGAGTGGTCTATTGCATCAGACGCTGGGAAGTGACTGAACCTGAGACTCATCATTATGTACTCTGGCTGCATTGATATTACTGAGAATTACAGCGAAGCACTTATTTTTGTGTGGTCGTTGTTGCCTCTGAAGCAAAGTTGCCGCCGCTATTACACAACACCGACTGTGTGTAATTATTCGTGAGTGAAATTAAGTGATTGATGGATAATGGACGGATGGAACCGAGAAATATATCCGTCTTATTGGATTAGTCTGATCGTGTGTGATAAATTGTGTACGGGCCGGAATACTGTCACCTTCAAATACCCAGTAAAGTTCTAGATTTGAGGCGCTAGCCACTGTAAAGGACATCGGCAAACTAAGCCAATGCTAGGCCACTGATAAATGGGAGGTATTTAGCAGTGAGGAGGTCCAGTCTAGCTCTTTCTTTGTTGTCATCCTAGACCAGAATTCCATGACCTTACCCAACATTGCTCTGTGTTTTGTATCCGAAGCCATCTTCATAAAGATCGGCTAGACACTCGACGAAAAGGCCGGGAAATACCATAACTACCGGACAGCTAATGAATGATGATCGAGGTAATAGGAAATGCGGTCACACGAAACTAAATCGATAGATTTGAATAGTTAGTCGGTGGCGCAAGGATTAGTGTCCGCGACTCTTGCACATACCAACGTAGACTCGATGCCCGCTCTGACCACCTTTCATATCTTTCATACCTCGGTTATTGCCAGTGACACAATCGACTAATTAGCCTGGAAAGTCTTCTCAACGCATAATCTTTTGTATTTGTTGTCAAACTGTAGGTCCTCATCAGGTCTCGATCTTACCAAATACTCATATACATATGTAAGAACTACACGTTTTGCTCTGAAATCATTTAAGATGATATTTAGGAATGGCACGTTCCGGACGCGCATTCACTCTCTGGTCAGCATTATATTATGTGTAACACCACGCGGCCACCGCCGAAATACAGGGTGTCTGGTGGCAAATTTATATTTTTCAATACGATTATTTCAAAAAGAAATAACGGTGCGGGGGCAGGGTGGTGTCGTTGGAATTATCCATTGTGTGGATTTGTCAGTCACGATGTCGCAGTGATCGAGTGAGCATCGTGCGTTCGCTGTGGAGACACTTTTTAAGAGTAATGATTCTTACGTAATTGCTCGTCGACAATTTTGTTCAAAGTTCAGTATTCGGCGAATAAATGATGGACCGAGTGTAAATTTAATTCGTTCGTGGGTGCAGAGATGCCGCGCAACTGCTTCGGCTATGAATGTCCAGTCGATCTTCAAGGACACCCGAAAACACGACTTTCAATACGGAAAAGAGCAGTCTCACTGGGACTTCCAAGAGCGATTATTCATCAAATTTTAAAAAAGGATCTGAAGTTCCATCCGTTTAAAATTTAAATCGTTCAAGAACTGACAGAAAGTGACATTGATTTACGCAAAAAATTTTTGTGAAAAGATGTTGGAGCGTTTTCGCACTGAAAAATCACATTTTTGGAGCGACGAGGCTCCGTTTCACTTAAAGAGCCACGTCAACAAGCAAACCTGCCGTTACATTTGTGTATATCCTGCACACCAAGATAAAAAGTCGGTCCCAAAACTAGTAGACCTGACTTATAGATGATGCCAGTAGACAGAAAAAACTATTTTTGTGAAAAGTGGCAACCTTATGAAACATATGATTTAAGTTTCAAGGCGCCACGTTGTTTAGTACTTTTATTTGAGCCAGTAAAAGTAAACGATCTCAGTGAATTTGTAAACATGGAAAAACTTGGTTACCGGTATGTAATTCAATATTTTCATTTGAAAGGTCTCAGTCCAAGCAATATTAAAGCCGAGCTGGATTCTACTCTGGGGAAGTCTGCTCCTTCGTTTACGACTGTAAAATATAAACATTTCGTTTACGACTCTAATAATAAACGAGACTGTACGAGGCGCCTAAACGAACACCGTAGTGGTCGATCAATTGAGGTGCCAATTCGGTTGGAGTAACCGAATTGGGCTTCAATTCGGTTGTAGTAACAGAATTTGACACCAATTCGGTTGTAACTTCCGAATTTGGTAGCAATTCGGTCACAATAATCGAATCTAGACTTAATTCGGTTGCAACGACCGAATTTGGCGTCAATTCGGTTGCTGTAACCGAATTTCTCATGAATTCTGTAGGTATAACCGAATTCATTTTCAATTCGGTTGCCACAACATAATGCTATGTAGTTAAAATCTGACGTTTAAAATTCTATAATCAAATATTAATTTAGAAAGAGTTAAAGAATGTCAAGTTTTTGTTTGTGGTTATTAATAAAGGTGAGTAAAATGTGTTTTGTATTAAAACATCTTAGTTTGCAGATATTTTTACGCAGATATCAACAGTTTTGAAGGTTTTCAAAATATGCTGCAATCGTCTGTATACAAAACGCCTTAGGACGTAGATCAAGCGATGCAACATGTCAGAATTAGTGCGGTATCACATGATGAAACAACGAAGAAATGCCAGGGTAAACGTGTCGTTGTGCGTTGTGCGTTGTGGTTGGATGTGTTGATATAACCTCTATCAAGAACTGAAGTTGCAAGCTGTCAGTTGTAATAACAGCCATATGTAATAACTTTCCGGCAACTGGCAACGCAACTGAGGTTCGGTTGCTACCGATAATCGACCCATAAGAATAGCATTGGTAATAGAGTCAAAAAGAGTCTTAATAAAACAAGAAATGCTATATTACCGTCACCAAGATCTTGTTTAATATTCCCTGCGACTTCAGGTAAAGCAGTGATACAACTACTTATGCTTGGGCTGGAAACCAGACTATTTGCAGACGACATGGAATAGTCAACAATGTATTTCCTATTTCCCCAAAAACTTTCAAAAGGAAGTACACGATTAGATTTAAGTACTACAATAATCTGAGAATGTTTCCAAAAGTTAGGAAAGTTGCTGGATGTAAGGATAGAATTAAAGAACAAAGTGTAATAAGGTAACAGAAAAGATAAAAGTCGTCGTCGAGGATCCATATTATCGAATCCAGGTGCATTCGATTTCACTAGGGAGAGTGCGTGTAGAACATCTGAATCATTTACACATGCAAATTCGAAAGTTATAGAAATGTTCATTGGTTGTAAAACTATAGAACTTGCTGTTTGGTTTAATGGAGGGTAAATTTAGAAATGTTCTATTCAGTCCATCCATGTCAACAAAAATACTCCTATTTGTATCAGTGAAGAATTGAACAGATACGTAATACGCGTCAACAAGCCAAGGATCGTTATACTTCTGAAGGACAAGGAATACTCGCGACTATATTTTACGGAATTATTTGTCAGTGATTTTGATACAACGTGAATTTCCGCTCAGATTTCCCGGCCGTCCTATGCCAACTGATCAAACACAATGGCGTCTAGTCGCGCACCTCGAAAATACTACCAGAGGGCCTCGTAGCCACTATAGCCACTTTGCATGAAGATGTAGCCGATGAGACGTACCCCCGATCAGACGAAGGTCCACGCAATTGCCCAATACATTTTCGTGTCTAGAGCGCAGACTTGAAGATTTTCGCTCGACATTTTTCATGAGCGACGAAATTTTTTATGAATGGATACGTGAACAGACAAAACTTGCGCTAATGAGGTACTGAACGCCGACGTATCATTGACGTAGATACATTACATTATGTCGTTTCGTTTTAAAAATACGGCAAAATAATATCGTTTTTCACTTCTTCGGGTCATCCCCAAATATTAGTATAACTATGAAAGATGTTTAGATTAAATTAGTTTAGGTCAAGTTAAGGACACGTAGGTTGATAATATAATTGATAAATAGTTGGATTGCTAGTTGTTACAGCAATCCCTGGTCTGTTGACCCATTGTTATTGACCGGATACAAGAAGACAGGCAGAGCTGAAGAAAAAACGGTTGGAGAACAGAAAGGCACATGATATTGTGAGAGGTATACTTACAGTGTATCACAAAAGTAAGTATACAGCTGTAAACCCTATACATTTTGTTAAAAAATGTCTATAAGTTATTCAAAACACAACAAAATATTTTTATTCCATAAAAACACAAACGAACGAAGTATTCAATATTAATTTAAATAAAAGTGGGATTCGTGTATGTCTTTAATTGTGAGGGATAAAGCTCGAAAGGAACGAAATTAACATCACAATAATTAGTATGCAGTACGTTTGATATTTTGATTTGTATTAAAGATGTATTTTATAACTTCATGACGTCGTGATTTACCAACTGTGTCACAGAACTTGGAATTTTCAACAATTATTCCACAGTAAAATTGTTGAGATCATCTCTCCCTTTTATATCCCGTTCTCGTATTTGGCGATCAAGGTGATCCCAAAGGTACATCTGCCGATTGAGGAGTTTTAAGTTGTGATACAACAGCAATTCCTTCACAATGAGAAACGTATGCCTCGGATCATTGTCATGTTAAAATATGAAAGTGTCCGAATTCTATGGCGCTTCTTGCAAATTGGTTTCCAGAATATTGAGGTATAAATACTTGTTCACAATTCCGTCAATAAATACAAGTTTTCCACCCCAGATGCCGCCATGCATCCCCAAATTAATACCGGAAGAACACCGTGCTTTACAGTACAGTCATGGTTTTTGACTCAATTTCGGAATTGGGCTTTCTTTATACTTTATCACGGCCATCAGATCCATGAAGATTTTTTTTCTCACCAGAAATAATAAGTGTCCCAGAACATTTTTGGGCTGGTTTATATACCCCTTTGTGAAATTTACTCTCTTTTGAGGTTTATGTCTGTGTAACACACGGTGAATAGTTTCCGAATGGAACGATTTTCCAGCTTCTTTTTCAATTTCTGCTTGTATTTTTGGTGCACCTTTCTTTGGGTTTGCCGTAACTTTTCTTACTATAATCTTTTCTTCTTGGCTCTTAAACACTTTCGGGTGCTCCGAACACGGCTTATTTTTCGTGGAGCCTTCAGACTTAAAGTTTTCTAGTACTTTTTATAGAGTAGCACTACTTTTGTCTACAATGTCGTCAATTTTTCTTAAAGAATTATTGTCTTTGTACAATTTTATTATCAGATCCTTCAAATCCTGACAGTTCTTTGCCTCGTTGTGCCTAAGCAGCAAAAATTGACTTTAATTACTCAGACTTATTTTGTGGAGTTTATAGCTTGTACAGATTCATCGGAATCCATAAAAAGAGAAACTTCCTTGACTAAAGTCAATTACCGAATGGATAACCACTTGTCGCATACTTACTTTTGTGGCCACAATATTGGAATTTTCTAAGAAATCTCGCCACAAATATTAACGGGATCATATTGAACGGTTGCAATTATCGCTTTGGTAACGAATATCATAGCGAGTGTTGACAACCAGTATAGAAACTGGAGTGCGAAAGTGCTAAGTACGAAAACATATCATATTCTTCGAAATTACAAAGTGTATACTTATTTTTGTGATACACTGTATACAACGGATAATAAAAAATAATAAACACACAAATTTGACGCAGTCAATATATAATACTATTGAGCAATTTCACCAAAAACAAAAACAAAACTCAGAGACACTTAAAAATTTTAAATTTTATACAAACTGGTCGCTAAAACTGTGTTTAGCTCAAACTGGAGGATATCTAGATATAATGAAAACGATCGTACCTAGAAAAAAGGATGGGGCAGTTAGGGGACCGAACGTTCATCCAGTAATTGCTCAGCATCAACAGCGCCGAGAGAATACAAACCTTCCACAATAGACTCACCAAATCAGAACCTTATAATGCGTTGCAAAATTGGACACTGACGAAGAATGTGTTCGATTGTATCAATTTCCTCCTCAAGCCTCTCATAATACTGTGATCTGTGTTTACCCCAAGGAGAAGATGCAGATCGGTATTTCCTAAGTGTAGTAGCGTTTGGTTCTCTATCGGAGCCAGAATCAGTCTAACTAGGGATATATTAGTGTGTCCCCAACAATCGGTATTGATTTTCCCTAAGCCAATATGTAGAATTCGGTGCTTCAACAAAGGCAAACGAACCCTGACTAGCAGTAGCCAAACCATTTCTGGCAAGAGGGTCAGCTGCCTTCCAGCTAATTGCTATGGCCTAGAATCCATAAAAGTCTCAGCGTAAAGGGTACTACGATATCATATTTAGATCTCGTTTGCACTCCGTAAACATTTTTGATTTACATGCATTTCATTTTGTTGCATCATCTGCCATTTTACTGTCCACGGATATGGTAGCATCTCCTACAGCAAATGAGCCATCTCAAGTAGCTCCTCTGCAGCCCTAATGATAGGCAGTATTACTGATTGGAAGAGAGTACAGTTAGCACTCCGTCTGAAAGACAAGAGATCTTCAAGATTTTTAGGTTCTCGCTAAATATCCATCCGGATCGGATCGGAAGAAGAATATTAGCATATCATAGCTGAACATGCTTCCACAAGCTAAATTGTCTTAGTCGAAGGGGGTTGTGTCAGCGCACCGTTTTGTGAAAAGTTCCAAAGTAGTGAGATCAAGAATTACGTTGAAAGCCACTTGAGGTATGTGCCTCCTGGTGCCACAAGAGCATATGGTCGCAGACCTTTGAACATTACTCAGAGGGGAGGTGAGAATCACATTTTCAAGGGGACTGGATTCAGTACGGTACTGAGCTGGAAATAAAGTACGATGCTACCTTGGCGGCGAAATGGCAGCAGACAGTAGAAATATGAGTCTGAAAGGATCATAATACTTTTCATCAATACATAATGGAAAAGCTGACAAGTCATCTCGCCATCAGAACAGAAAACTTACTGCATTCCAGAGAATTTGATTATGGAAAACAGGTACACAATTATCCCACAGAGAGCGTTGTGGGAAAATAAAATGAGGATGGATGGTAGACAGAACGGGAATGTATCTATTTTCTGAAGATGTGGATATTAATAACTAAGTTTCGCTCAAGGCTTTGCCAGCACAAATTTTGAGATCGATCATAAACAGTACCGGAGTGGGAGAAGAAATAAATAAGTTCTTCATCAATGACAGCTTTGAACTCAACGAAATGTAAAACGAACTCGCTGAAATACGTTCTAAGCAATGAATGCAACTTCTGGATTACGCCCTACGGATCAATAAAACCTCAATTTAGACCAGGGGCAAGAAGACACCACAAGAGAATATCGCAAACATCAGAATTATGTAGTGGTCCTGATATGATCAAGCCCAGAATATGAATGAAGCTAGACTTATTCGAAGTATTCTAATTGGACGCCCCATACTGCATCCACAGATAATAAAAACTTAATAAATATAGAATTAAAGGTTGTCACAAGCACATGCGATGTCCTCACATCCGAATTAGAGGTTGTCACAACCGCACTAGAGGTTGGCATAACCTATTAGAGGTCGCTTTAACCGAATTTCAGTTGTGGGGACTAAACTCAGTCATGGCAACCTCTATTCGATTGTGGCAACTGCAATTCGGTGGCAACAACAGAATTGACGGTTGCACCAACCTCTTTTCAAACAATTAGCTCCCTGAGTGCGGGGACACATTTATATCGAATTAGAAAAACGGACACAAACGTAGGCACAGCGTGTGAGGGGGACATCAAAGCCATGAAACTTTCTCCGTAGTTGGACCACACTTCCACGGAAAAAGGACTTCCAAACCTTTCCGATTATATAATGTCTATTTTAGAGCATCGCCATGGAACTGGAATGAGAAAACTAAGTAAACCTGTACGGATGAAAAACTAAAATTTTTAAAATGGACGAATTACAGGAACTGCGATGATCGCACAATAGACCTATCTACTGGATTAAGTTTATTAAATAAATGAGGCATAAGGCGAAACATCAATACTTCGACTCCTTTTTCTCAAATATACCTAACCTATACTATAACTGTTAAAGACCAAAACAGAACCCCGGAAGTTCTGTGGCCAACCAATGCTAAAAAGTGCAAAGACGACTTTGTCGGTCACCACGTTTATAGACTCCGCACGGAATCCGTGTAAAAGAGTAAATCCCAATCAGTGAATCTCAAAAATATATAAAGAGTACATCCCACTGATTATGAGAAGCTCTTCGCTATATCTGCTTAGAAGTTAATAGGAAAATAAGATGAAAAATACGGGAAAACCTTGTACCAATTGAATGCAAAACAAACAATACATTATGCAACAGTTCAAAATGATTGGGCACATAAAACCAATTTTGTGGGCAATTACCATACAACCCTCGTTCTACATTCTTTCTATACTATAATATTTTGCATCAATTATTGATTTCTCCAAAGTTTTTTAATTCAGTTTTCAAGTTTTTGTTTTATACTTCAGATACATTCACAAAGGATCTCCTCTCCTTTATACGAAAACCACATGAAAGTTTTAACATTAAATTTCAAACAAATATCAATCCACTACTTTTATAATCGAAATGTTTCGGGATTGGCTGATTTGTATACAAATGCTATTCGACCAAACTGTGTACATATTTCGTTCAGACATGCTATATTACTATGTAATGAACAAAATGACCTATAAACATTCGAATACACACCACGCACCACCTCGACACACCCAATCACTAAGATTAGTCGAGTGCATGAATACAAGTATTTGAAAGGGCACATCGAGTGCCACTCATTCGTTATTGGGTTAATGATTCAAGGACCTAAGCAACAGTGACTCATTTTGTGTGAGTGTGTAGATGAGTTGCACCTTTTAAATTTCTTCTTTGTTTGAAACCATTTTGATTCTGTTAAATTGAATCAAAATTTTTTGGTCTAATGAAAGATTTCACTTTATTTCGTTTTGTTCATTCAATTCCTTGTCTTCTTATATTGCTTTATCATTTCTTTCGTTCGTTTTTCTTCAGTTTTATATTGAAGGTCAAATGTGAATGCCGTTTCCCCCTGTGCCCGTCTCGAAATTCAGTTTATTCCTTTAGGTATTTTTTCACCATTTTTCTTCTTCTTTTTTTGTTTGCCTTTCCTCAAGCAAACAAGAGGTAATAAAGTTTTTATATTCTTTTACATTGTGTGCGCACAAAGGATAATATATTTTTAGTTTAAATCCATTTTTCATAATCCAACTTTGAAGTTTTGCGAAGTTATGGTTCAAAAAGGATTGGAGTTTTTTCTATGTTACAATGTTTTGGTCAGATTAATTGGAAGAAAGGATTTGTGCCTTGAATTATCAAACAACACTTCCGTCGTATTGAAAGGAATTACATTTTTTGCAGATTATTGTTCTGGCCGTCATTTCATATTTTCATTTCCAGAAATTATAGAAATTGATTTCCTATAATATTAAGACCGCATGAATTGATCAGGTGGAAGTGGGTATCACTATTGAAACACTTAGTCCAATGAGGACCGTTATGAATCACTGGATGCCATATTCCGGCCCCATTGTTGAATCGGAAAATTTACCTGGTATGGATAAGGGACATGTAAGACATGTGATACCCCATCACGATAATTCAGGACGTGCCTGAAGAATATTCCTATGATTTGCATGTTTCATGCCGAACCCATAACAAGTCTGCAAAAAAAATTGATAAGATCAAGCAGCTAAAATCCCTGAATAACTGTTAGATCCTACATGAATTAATATCCTAAATATTGTCTCCAACTCATACAAAAAGCGGTATAGTAGCGTTACGATCGAAGCCCACGTCGCCCTCCTTTTCTGCCTCGCCGCTTTTGAAGTTATCATGAGCTCCAAGATTCCACACATGTGTGCCTATTAAAACCTCCTAGCGTAGAGATATCTTGTTTATCTTGCATAGCTTGCATATCCACATGCTCCATATCCAGTAGAGCAGGTAAGATAGTCCCAAATCTCACCAGCTCATCCTTGGAATCATCCTGTTTCCCGGCGCTCATATAAGGTGGATGCCGAACGGCTTAGTGATCTCATTGAGAGATACGCGGCACTTGTAGTCATGGAATAGCGATTGCAGAGATTTTACTCGTATAGTAGTCTGACTGTCGCAGTAGATGTTGATCGTTCAGCCGATGAAGGCGGTTTGTTCCAGCCAAGGGGCAACTTCTCCAATTGAAAGACACTGCAATGGCCTGGTAGCCTTAATGCAAGGTCTAGACCCAGCTATTTAGAATTAACTACAAACCCTACTTTGTCATCTAGTTTAAAGCCATCAGTGTATAATTCAACATAGTAGGCGTCCCTTTCAGTCGTGCCTACCAGGATATGAGTGGATAAGTTTAACGTATAGGTAGAAGTAGGTGTCATGTAATTGACTTCCATTGTGGAATGCTGCAGATCCTATAAAACTGTCCCATGACCATAGGGGCTGCTGATTCACCGCAACGAATGTCTTGGGCGTATCGCCGACATTGCAGCCATGTGCCCTCCAAGCAAATATACTGGTAACAGGTAGAGGATAACCCTCATATCGATAATCATTCATCCATCATTATTCTACTTATTTGTACACCTCGTTGCTGCTGACTTCAGCATCGCCATGTGCAACTCATCATAAAGGTTGAGCTATGTTCAATTTGGAATTTGAACCCCCTTATTTCGAAGCCAATGAAGTGTTGGTTAAAGATTAGAATTTACTCTTGAATAAAATCGTGAAATAATAAAAACTTCCTTCCAAAGATCTGAGTCTAAAGATCAGTATTTTTACCGAAAAATCATATTTTCCGCTAAAGCTCATTTTCACCTCGGAGGCTACGTTAACAAACAAAACTGTAGCATTTGTGGTTCGGAAAATCCACATGTCGTCCACGTGGTGGTGCCGTTCACGGGATTGAGGCCCAAACAATCCAAAATGTACATATCGAATGAGGTACTGTAAGGTATGTCGTGGAAGCCATTTGAACAATGTAGTGTTTTATTCATAAATGTCATGATGGGCTTTATCAAAAAAAAAAATATAATTTTGACAAAAACCTATTAGTATTTTTATTTAAAGCGGATTTAAATTAACTTCCAATTGTTGCCATATACAATGGTATAAATTAGTTGGGCAGCACCTAACTCTAGGACGATCGATCGGGTTTTCCCGACAAATTTGACTTTGATCTATAAAAAAAATTGTTTAATTTATTTTAATTTATAATAGAGGTGCCCAAATTCTTGTCCCAACTGATTATAGCGAAATAAAGTCGACTCTGCCAAGCCTGAGACGAAGAGGAGAAGTAATTTACATATACAGGGTGATTCAGGAAGTTCCGGACAAATTTCTCCAGCGTATTCCTGGGCTCATTTCATGAAGAAAAGTCCACTAGGACCATGTCCGAAAATGCAAGGGTGCGAAATGGCAGCGGGTTCAAAACTTCTGAGCCAGTGGTCGGATTTTTTTGTTTTTGGGCTTGTTGGAAAGGTCTTTAAGAGGCCTTTTAGAATCAATAAAAATCAATAAAATTTGAATCAATAAAATTGTATTTAATTCTGACTACGGTAGTAGTCATTCTGTTTATTTTTTAATAAACTATGGTTCTGCTTTTTGACACAGAAGGGACAATATTTTACCTCGGAAGGTGAATTTTGGGTATTTTATATGGCAACGTTGTAGGTTACACGTTAGGCTCGTGTGTTTTTCTATGATATTTTATTGACCTTGCTCCTTGTGGAATTCTAATATCATGCTGGCGATGTTTGCAATATCTTCGTGACGAAGTGTTTTGCAATAAAGTCCCTACTATAACCTACAACTCTACAACAGGTCAACATTAATGCGCGTATGATTGATAAATATTGAACGGCAAATATTTATAACAGCCAATTCCGTACGTATTAGTATTATAAATATGATTGCTCATAATCATTCCTTTCCACAGAGGTCGTACATCCTTCTTACTTTTTGACCCAGCAGTTAAAACTCTGTTCCTCGCAAGACCTATTCAGTGTAATTTTTTATGACAAGGTTTACGCTAGTTTTTAATTGTTTACTTGTGAAATATTAACAATATGTTCAGGACCTTTGTAATATGTTTGTATCGCATTGTTTAGAAATAAAATCCAGTAGCCCAACACTTTTGCAATACTGTGCGTATGATTGATAAATAATGAACGGCAGACCTAAACGTATTAGTAATATTAATTTATACTTTTTTTACATAAAAACATGCATTTATGCTGAATTTGCTTTGCTTTTTGAATTATTGTAAGAAAGATAATTGTCAGGGTGCAATACGACTCGTAGTATGAACCAGCAACACGATACTCGTTCTAACGAGATCATTAAATCTGCTTTAGGCCGACATGCCTAGAATGTCACTACCAAAGCTGAGTCTGTGAACTTGAAAGAAATCTTCGCTACACCTTACTCAAGGTTAACACTATTCATTCCTAGTAAATACAGTCCATCAATGATGTAATAGCTGAAAAATTTAACAATTAAAAGCTACCGTTAGTGATGTAGAAACAGATTTCCAATTGATATTCAAGGAATAGGAATTGCAATTTAAAAGCTATATATTTGAAATTCGACAAACATAAATTACATTTTTAGAATTTAGTTTGAATTTCCACATGCGTCAATTGAAATTCAAAATACTAAATATAAACTGTAGTCTTTTGAATTTTAATTGATGCTTTTTGAACTGCCGCTAATGGCTTTTGATTTTTATTAGATGGACTTTAAAGGTCAAACACAATATTTAAATTTCAAATGGAATTTTAAATTTCGAATTGATGTTTCTGAAAACCCCATACAACTGGTACCCCAAGTATGGTAGTATCACAAGTTTCATCGGAATTCAATCACATTTTGCAGAGATCATTGGAATTGCGGATCATTGGAATTGCGGATCAATAATTGAACTGAACATGGATCATATAGGCAACGTTTGGATATAATTCTTATACAACCGTTATATAATTTGTTTGGGATTAGGAAAATTCACCACAAAAAATCGTTGGAGTAGATCCGTGGGAATATAATTTGCATTAAGCCCAAAAGTGTGGAAAAACTATATTTTCCACTTTTGAAGAATGTGTGTGTGTAAACTAATTTCGAAACTTTAATATAAAACCGTAATTAAATGAGTCAGATGATTAACACCTAATACTAAAAACCAAGTTCGTAAATAAATCTTTACTTTGTAAAGGAATACACTTATTTTTATTTAAATCCGTATATTTCAGATACTTCAAAGTAAGATTTTTTTGTGAAATTAATAACAATACTTATATAAATATAATTAATTAATAGACACGACCAAACAATTTAATTTTTGAATACAATACGAAAGGTCGGATAAATCATCACTTATACTTATAAAATGTTAGTTTCAATAAAATGTTGTTTTCTTATCGGACTTATTTCAACACCTTTTTCAGTTGAAAAATTTTTATATAGCGGTTTCGTCTTTATCGTTGTTTGTCTGAATTATTTTTGGAAGTGAATGACCACAAATTTGTTACTCAGTGTACGATAACACTATGCATCATTTTGCAACCTAAACATTTTGATACGCTTGAGACTCAAACAACTGATAGTTACTGGAGAGTGAAGAAAAACCCTAGTTGGGTTTGGTCTGATTGACTAAGGTTTTTTTTTAATTGGCGTTTGAAGTTTTAGGCTTAGAAATGAACTTTTGATAAAGAGAACCCTTTTTGTAATACGTACATCTCAAAAACTATTCACATATTTGCTCAAGTGCCTTCGACAAAGTTGTAGCTCGTGAACTGTCCTACAAAAACCCTCAAAAGTTTATTTGCCACCTTCATGTTGAAAAACCTCAAAACTTCAAAAATAAATAAAAACAAAACCCGTAAAAAACGGCGAAAATTATATTTTTTACATTTTAAAGTTTTTGATCATGAAGGTGGAATTTTTTGAATAAACGTTTTCTGTAGGGCAGTTCACGAGCTACAACTTTGCCGAAGACACCCAAGAAAAATCTTGAACAGTTTTCGAGATGTAGGCATTACCAAAAGTGTTCTCTTATCAAAAATTCATTTCTAAGCCTAAAACTTCAAACGCCAATTAAAAAAAAAAACCTTAGTCAATCAGACCAAACCCAGCTATGGTTTTTCTTCTCTCATCAGTAGCTTTCAGATTTTTTTGGTCTCAAGCGTATCAAATTTTGAGTGTCTCACTGTGTAATCAAACGAAACTTTGTTATAAAAATGTGTTTGTGGTTTATTTTATTAATATTATTTTATTTGATCCATTCAAACTTTTTAGTTCAGCTCATGCTCATGTCTTTAACAGATTCAATAAAATCTTTGAAATGTATACAACGACAACAACAACCACAATTACAACAAAAGCCTTACCAGCAACAACAACAATCATAAAAAGGCCATGACACGGTATGAGAGTATAATATTTGTGCTGGAGAAATGCAAACAGAAGGTCAAAGTTCACCTTGAACATACATTTCAGTCATTCATTAAGTTAAAACGCAAAAGGTTCATAATAAATGATGGCAGCAAAGGTATTTCGTTCTTATATTTTAAAGCGATTTTCTACGTCGTTCTCCTTCGTCCGTATTGAAACTTTTGTTTTGTGGCAGTACCGGGAAAAAACAAAAAACCTCATACACGAATTACATTTTCACGAATTTAATATAAATAGTTTTAGTTCAATTCTTTGTTGTTGTTCTTTCAAAAACGACCAATCTCTTGCTTTAGAATGGTGTTAAATAAACCAATTCCAATTTTATAACAATTTATTTGCACAATAACCATTTTAGTTGTGTTTTCAATTTATAACATATTAGCCTCCTAAAACAAAAGCTTTATTTAGTTTTCGTGCTGTAAAATATGTAAATAATTTAAGTTTGAATTCATTTACTTATTTTAAAAATATAAAACCTCAATTGATTTGTATATTTGTTTTAAAATTCAATAACATACTTCGGTCCAGATATATTTCCCGTTTTATTGGTTATCCCAAGCAAACATAAACTACGATACAAATTTATGCCGCGATAAAATGTTTTCTAACAAATACAAACTAAAAACAAAGGTTTTAAAAATTATGAATTTAATATTACTTATACATATAGGTGGTTTGAATACGGTTACAATGGTTGGAGTTCATTATTTATCATTCGCAGTGGTGGTGCACAGTCATGCTTAAGTGATGTGGGACTATACTTTTTAATACACATTCATATCAACAATGTTATTGTCCCAGTGGGCATTACCTGTAAAAACTCCGACACGTTGTTAAAATTAAAATCGACAACATACGGCAAATATGCCAGAAGTTCCGAATACTGAAAATCTCCCCAACCACTTCAGTGCATGCAACACGAAATTATATCTGTGAGCAAACTTGGCAGATATCTATAACATACGCAATAATATATATAAATCTAATACCTATACTTTAGTTCAATTTATGTAGTCTCTTTTGGCAACTGTGAAAAAGCCTTTAACATTACTTAAAGGTTTTGCCGATAATTCGTAATTTTCAATTCAAGCCCATTCGTTGTTTTGATTAATAAATACGGAAACAAAATCACATTAAATATATCACCAATTACACTGTGGGACAAATGAATGGTTTTTGGCCTTGACACTTTATCTTCACTATTTATGGCTATTATGGATTTCCAATGTAGGGTGATCAGTGGATTAGTTCTACTTTATTATACACAATTAACACTAATAATGCTAAATATTATTTGTAAAATAAAGGGCTTCCCAACAAAAGTGCATTAATTTTGTTTTAAGTTTTTCTAATTTGACAGCTGTCGTTTGCGATTGTTCCGATTATTTAAAGTGGAGCGCTACACTAAAGAAAAACTTGTTATCAATGTGAAAACCTGCTACACAAATGGGGGAAGTTACGTTGAGACCGCACGCAAACTTCGCGGAATTTTCGGTCGTGGAAGTGCAACTAATGTGTCAACAATTCGAAGAGTGATCAAAAAGTTTAAAGAAACTTTCTCGATTCTGGCCCGTAAGTCTCCTGTGCGCCAACGTACCGGCCGGTCCCACGAAAACATTGCTGCTATAAGCGAGAGTGCCGTCGAAACCCCGACTACATCAATTCGATATAACGGGTCCGCCAAATAACTTCTTTTTTTTTGAAAATGCTATAAAAAAAAATACTGAATAATTGCATTCAAATGGCTGCCTCGGCTGGTCATGCAGTAGCCTACAAGATCGGTACAATTTTTAAGCACATTATCGATTGTGTGCAGGTGTATTTCACCAATGGCTTCACGAATATTGTCCTTTAAAGCGTCAATTGCCTCTGGCTTGTCGGCGTAACACTTATCTTTGAGGGCACCCCACAAATAATAGTCCAACGGTGTCAAATCGCAGCTCCGAGGTGGCCAAACGACATCAGCTCTGCGGCTGATAATGCGATCTTCAAAAACAGGGCGCAAAACATCGAGTGTTTTTCGCACACATTCTGCAACATTACCATGATTTTCAAAGTAATGTCGCAATAATTCTCCAACGTTGTTCAAGCGTAGATATACACAACCATATTCGTTCAGCGGAAGGATAAAACTAATTATCTGTCAAATCAGGCATTCACGAAATAAGCACTAGTTGAAAAAAAAACGTTAGATGGCGGACCCTTTAGATCACAACAACCTCAAATTTCGCGTAGCAAGGGCATGTGATTAGAGCAGCGGGTGCATTCTCGGGATACTTTTCTTCCATACTTAATCGGAACATGTCCACCTTGCAATGTAATAAAGACCACTGGGTCAAAAAATATGCGATTCATTCTTAAACTAAATCGTTGACGTTTATTGGGACACCCTTTAGATTGCATTAATAAAGTAGACAAAAAAAACAAATACAGGAGCGGTCGTCTCACAGTCAATGAACTGTGCGCTTACTGGTAGTATACTCCCTGATTGCCACCGAAAGTTTAACACCGGCTTTACAAGGGATTTTGAAATAAAAGGCGATTAGAGCAGGGATCGAAGCCATGTTCTACTGGACACGTGTAACGCAAACTAACCATTGTACCATCGATGACCGCAATAGTTATATTTGAAGGTTAACAGGTACGACTGAAATATAATTTACCATGATTTCACAACGCTCCTCAATGAAGTAATAGTGTTTTCTTTTCTAAATCAAAAGGGCAATATTAGAGATATATTGTAAATATTGTAAAATATTGTAAAATATTGTTCCGAACTCAAAAATACTCTTCCGTTTTCCAAAATGCAACAGGAAAATATATTTTTAGGAGAAAAGACAGAATAATGTTTCCCTTATTTTAACAAGTGGGCAGGGTCAAAGTTGTTAGGGTAGAATCAACCACCACTATTTGCGCCTAATGCCGACAATATTTATAACGGGACAAAACTTGTTTGTCCAAAATTTGTTTGTAGCTGTTGCCGCCGCCGACATAATTGGCTCTCATCGGCTTTAGATGTGTGCCGTTCACTTACTGGCCCGATTTGACCGACTGATCCAATTTTAAAAGCTCATTTATTTCAAAAAACATCGCATATTTGTACAACACCGGCAAAACCAAGAGGTGCCAATTTAATTGTTCTGCTATGCCGCCGTCTCCTATAATTTGGTATCGGCACGGAGTTGCTCTAAATTAGTCTAAGCACAAAGTTGCCACCTTAACTGTCAATTTAATCTCAAATTGGGTGGTGAAAACGGCAAAGTTGAGGGAACACGGTTATCGCTAATCTGACCGCGATAAATTGCGGTTCAAATGCGATATTATCCAACTAGTGAGGCTTCATGTTAATGAAATGCCGATTATGGCTATAAATTTAAAGCTACCATTTACGATCTCACCATGAATGATTGATGTATTCACTAAGGAATTTTTTGGAATTATAGACAAATAAATGGCGCTATTACCTTCTCCGCAAACTACGTGATTGTTCCGAATGACTTTAAATCAGAATTTAAACAAATAATCTAATAACACCATATTTTTTTTACGTTTATTTAAATTTGAAATTTTATGACAGATTTTTGTTCATCCCTAAGTATCAACATCACTGAAAGGCCTATAATTCCAACAACAAGAACAGACAGAATTTTTCCACCACGTTCTTCTTTTCCTCACGCATTCTCGCATTGTTGTAGTGCTTTGAGGTGAGTTTTTTCAATCTATATCACAGAGTTGTATTTTTTCGTGGTATAGCATTTTTGAAGATTTTTATGACCGATTTTCGATCGATACTAATTCGCACATGTGAATTGCAGAATTGAATTTGTATATATACGATTGATGATCAACCGATGGTATCAATTCAGGCACACTAGTTAGGCATCTGATGATGAACTTGTCACAGAGTTCGAAGCTAGTCATGCCAGTGAGTGTGTGTTGGAATGAATTGTCTATTATTTACAACAGAAACCAACCATTTTTCAATTAGAAAAATGTTCATGACTTGTAAGCTTGTAGTATGAATTTCTTATACACTTTTTTAACATTTTATATGGGTAGTGTGCGCGCCTCTTATACTTGAGAGCCTGGGTTCGATTCCTGCTCAGACCACCTTAAAAAAAATTCTTTCGACGGCGGTCACCTCGCATAGTGACGGCGACTCTATCGAGTATTTAGCCATGAAAATGCTTCTCAAAAATACCGTTCGGAACCGGTGTAAAACTGTAGGTCCCAATCAGTGAGTATAAAACTAGAAAGCGCACAGCTCACTGGTTGTGAGAAGCTCTCCCCGATTCCTTTATGGGATGTAATGGGAAACCATTTTTTTTTTTTTATATATTTTACTTACATTTTGTTTTATAAATTTTGTATAAAAAAATTTTTAATAGAAAATAGCTGACCTCGAAACGGACAATTATTGAAAATCGTAAAAATGTAACAATATTTAAAATTGCAAATTAAAATGGGACCCTTTACAGTTTTGGGCTGCATTTCAAATTTTTTCTTTCGACGATGGTCAATTTATGTTGTAATATCGACAACGTTATGTTGCAATATCGATGCGTTAAAGTATAGATACTAACGAGTAATTATTCACAAAAAAGTATTTTCAAAAAGTGTTCGGAATCGGTGTAAAAGTTTACCTCTCAACCAGTGACGAACAGCAAGATGTTCTTCTCTACTTCTGCATAGGGTGTGATGGGAAATAAGTTGATTGCACCAGTGCAGGCTAAAATACATATCATTAATATCATTAACCGTTTCGCGCAGAAACTGTTTTTTTATCTTACCATACCTATGATACCAATAATAAGTAATAAATGAATTGAAAACAGTTGACTCTTGTACTTTTCTATTTAGTTTCTATACCCCTAAACCACTTCCTTTACTGCCTAAAGTTGCTTAAAAGCTACTTTCTATATCTATTGATCGGATAAACCTAGCAGGCAAACATTTTCAAAAATGCTCATATTTAATACTATTAGTAAGAAAACAAAAGAAATAATTTTTCCTACAACAGATTTATTTGTGGGCGCGAAAGGGTTAATAACTTGTGTATAAGCCAATGTCCGACCACATGTCGTATGTGTAATAATTATTTTTAAAAATGACTCACATTCGAACTGATGCTACCTAAACGTATAATTAATATTATATCTCGGATAAGACTACGTCTGCTCGAAATTATTAAAGTATTTCAACACTTATTCATGTCTGTAAAAATGATATATCTATATACCTTCAACTTATCATCCCCTCCGTGCCTCCGGCATATTTGATGAACATTATACGGGGAAAATTCAGCAAATATTTCTTTTCAATATTCCTTCAACTATCGCAGTATGCACAGGAACGGCCATGCATCAATCTATCAAATCGAAACCAAAAAATCGTACTCAATCAATCACAATTTGACACAATTTCCCAACCAACAAATTTTTCCTTCACAAGCACTACTTGATTTTTGTTCTCACAAAGAAATGTAGGGTAGACGCATCTACGGGAGAATTGCATGAGTCATATTTGAGCTGGTGTGGTTGGTATATTGGTTGGAAAATAGCTGGCATTGCCACATGACTGCCGTTATACACTTGCTCTTTGCCATATGGTATGTAGCACGAAAATGTATTCTACCATTCTTTAGGCCAACTAATGTATTTCCATACATTATGTACCTATTATTGGTATTTTGTACTCAATTCAAATGCTAAATTGATTAAAAATTCTTTGGGAACCAACAGCAGGCACAGGAGAGAATTAAGTTGATTCTCCCACATTTTATTTTAGTTTGTTTTTGCAATCAGTTTCTCGGGCATGTGAAATGTTTTCCATTTGTACATCCGTTTATATCCAAACTTTCGTACATATATTAAATTGCAATATAAAAAGTTTGGCATATAAATTATGATACAATCAAAGTACTGACAGATACCATCCATAGGTGGTCTCTTACTTAAGCTCAAAGAAAATAGTGTGTATTCTAACGGATTTGTATTCAGGCTGTCTACATATTTGGCGAATCGGCATCGAATAATATACAGTTCATATTGTAATAGGTCGAAAAGTGGCAACTGCTCTGACAAACTTTTATAAACATCTCTGCAAGTCCTCTTACATAAATCTTCGTGGGGTACCTGTGGTGTAACTAATAACACTGTGAGACAAAATTAGATTTTTTCAAAATGATGGGGTTCTGTCAACGGATTCTGGTAGAAAGGTCTAAACAAAATATACGTGTATCGGCGTTTTGCCAGATCTAATCAGAATTTTTTTTAGGACGGGTCAAAGTTTCCGCCCCTCGGAACTTTCCTGCAACATATCGTCATGCAAAATTGTGTGTTCCTTACTTCTGAGGTACAAAATATGTTTAGCAGTTTTATAGAAAACATTCAGATAAAAATTTTTGTGGAACAAATTAACCCTCTGTCACGTATAACCATAATTTTTATTATTTTTTTTGAAAACTCGCAAAAAGCTGCTCTAAAACGACGGGGGGCGTGGTCAAAATGTTCTACAAAAATTATCGCCATAAAATTTCACTATATGTGTCCGAACACTCCAAAACACAAATCTTAGCCCAAGTGCTAGATAAAAGATGAAATATGACAAAATTCATTATATTATGTGGACCATTTTTAATGGAAACTGCAAAAGGACCAAATTCATTATCAACCCTTAGAAGGCAGATCGTTTTTGCTTATTATCTAGCACTTGGGCTAAGATTTTTGTTTTGGAGTGTTCGGACACAAATAGTGAAATTTTATGACGATAATTTTTGTAGAACATTTTGACCACACCCCCCGCCAGTTTGGAACAGTTTTTGCGAGTTTTCAAAACGAAAGTAAACATTATGGTTATACTTGACAGTTAGAGAGTTAATTTGTTCCACAAAAATGTTTATCTGAATCTTTTCTATAAAACTTCTGAACATATTTTGGACCTCAGAAGTAAGAAACACACAATTTTGCATGCATATATGTTGCAGGAAAGTTCCGAGGGGCGGAAATTTTCACCCGCCCTAAAAAAAATTCTGATCAGATCTGGCAAAACGCCGATACACGAATATTTTCTTTTAGACCTTCCTACAAGAATCCGTTGACAGAACCCCATCATTTTTTTTTTGGTGTCGCACAGTGTAATTAATATGTTGGTATCTACTAATATTCATCTCAAGGACTTTCACTCGAGAGGTCCTAAAATCATTTATGTACTATGTCAAAGATATAATAAATAATAAGAATTTATGAATCAGTAAGTATATTCCTTCGCTACAGGGAACCGGGCAATGAGAGTTTCTGCGGTGGGAAATGTCACGCTCTCATAAAAGAAGAGGGATTCCAGGATCAAAAGAGTTGTTATAGGTCTGCTTTAGGGATCTAGGGTTGCCCCTTTCTCGCAGGCCATGGGGCATACATTACGGAACTAAAGTTGCGCCTTTCTCGTAGACTACATAATCATTTTAGCGTGTATCAGGCAAAAATTTTGGCGATTAGAGAACTGGACTGCAAGGTTAAGGAATAATAGTCCAGCAGTCATTGGGGCTAATGTCTTCCCGGATAGTCAGAGCGCGTATTTACGTCAAGGAGTACATCTTTTTATACATTTGTATTTTGAATTCAGATATTCAGTTAAATCCCTGAATTCCTAAAACCTGAATCGTAAATATCCAAATACAACTATCGACCTTGGTAAAGTAATCTATTTACTTCACTATCAACTTCTTTTAATAAAACCTACTGTTATCATGCAAATACGGCTTCCGTAGAAATAAAAAGTTCTCTTTTTCTTTTCACATTCAACATAAGTACTGGTAAGACCATCTTCTATCCATACAAAGTTGTCCAGCCCTGGAACAATTCTTATACATTTGTTTGCTTCCTTTTTATTTTCTCTCCCAGTCATCTTATTTTTGGATTTTAATCTCCACCATTACTGTGGAGTGGCAAAACACAAAGCCATAAACGCTTTGCTGCTGTTTGGATCCAAGGCAGATGTGATTTGTAATGTTATCACTCTAAGTACACATTTTACCCTCCAGTTCTCCCAAAGTTTGTGCCTCCACTTCACCAGCTTGCATCAGGCGGAAATATTGGCGATTAGAGAAGTGACCTGCGGGCTAAGGCATAATAGTCCAGCAGTCATTGGAGCTAATGTCTTCGCGAATAGTCTTTTGAATTTGAAATCGCCCTGGATGAATTCTATAATATTATTAATGGTTATATTTCTAAGTCTGTACCCAAGAGGCCTATAATGGGTAATACTGGTCCCCCATGGTACACAAGGGCTCTCAACCGTCTCAAGAATGTAAGGAAAAGATGTTCGAAAAAGTATAAAAAATCTGGACTGCTAGCAAACTATGCTAGGTATATTGTTGCTAGGAGTAAATTCAACTCTAAATCACGTGAGAGTTACAGATTATATTTGGATGAGTCGAAGGCTAATTTTACA
The DNA here is from genome assembly GCA_963931995.1 of Phaonia tiefii. Lineage (NCBI taxonomy): Eukaryota > Metazoa > Arthropoda > Insecta > Diptera > Muscidae > Phaonia > Phaonia tiefii. The sequence goes on along the minus strand of OZ008370.1, from coordinate 99,355,326 downwards.
CGGAACCCCAAAGTATTCTTTAGATTTGTTAACTTAACACCTTGTAGGATTAAAATGAACGGTTTTGATTATTCAGATGAGGAGACTATTGATAATTGTTTCGCCGGTTTTTTCGCATCTATTTATTCCACCCTGTGGCCGTCGGTGGTGGAATGGGTAGTGTGGGCGCCTCTTGTACTTGAGATCCTGGGTTCGATCCCTGCTCTGACCACCTTAAAAAATATCTTTTTCCGGTGTAAAACTGTAGGTCCCTATGAGTGAGTATAAAACTAGAAAGTGCACAGCTCCCTGCTTGTGAGAAGCTCTCCCCGATTCCTTCATGGGATGTAATGGGAAACCATTTATTTATTTTTTTTAAGGACGAAATATTCATATAATATGACGTTTGATCAATTGGCTTATGGGTATGCCTTCTGCTACATGCAAGTGGATATGCCCCTTTGTATATGCCAGCTCATTCTTAAATCTAAAACACCTATCTGAACGACAGATGGACACTGTTGGATAGGCACATGCACGTCACGACTTTAAAATACGTGATTACTGCAGGAGCCGTGGGAGACGAGAGAGTCTGCTGTTAGAATTAGGAGAACACTTGAAGAGTCTTTCACCTTCTAGGATCTAACAGTCATTCCTAGTCCTAGTCCTAGTCTACTTCGAGCCACATCCAAGTACATCAGGGTGGGCAACGCTCCTCCATAAATTAAGTAAACAATATTTTCACATTTCAGGGGTCTGAATAAATATAACAACAAACACGAATAAACACTGAAAATAGTGCGTATATCTTATTCTTATTCTCTCTGTCAATTTGTATTGGACAAATTATTCATGTGCTGATGTCAAGTGGTTAAAGTGCAAATATAAAATAACAAAACCAAAAAAGTGTAAACTATTATTTACATCTTGTTTCTCATATTCCTATTCTATCTCCACAAATCACCAGTTATTCTTCCAGGTATTTGTATTTATACTTTCACAGCTATTAGCTTTTGTATGCTTCAAGTTCAAACTGTTTTGGTTCGAGACTATGACAAATTGGTAAAGTTTTAAAGGGTTACGAGGAAATAGTTAGATTTAAGTCACTCAATACAAAACAGAGTTAGGTTTAAATAACTCATTGGTCTACCCCGCTAATAAAATGTTACTCGCTATTACACTGCTGATTTTGACATATAGATGGCGTCACAGTCGAACTCAGAACTATATCCTCGGTATAGTTTATTTCTAGTCAGGGTTAGCAAACTTCAAGAATTTGAGAAAAGTAACTTTGAACTACTGGCACAAAAAATTAAAATTACGAGAATTTATGTTTCCAACTCCCGAAAGATATACATTTTTTCAAAGTGAAAAACTCAAACATCTAACCTAACCTGATCTTGGTTTAACCCCATGGTTAGAGACAGAGAAGCAACTTTCTACGATAAGTTCTAGGATTCTTTCTGACTTTTAAAAAAACAAAAAGCTGTATCCTCGACAGACATAATCGAAACTAGTAAAAATAACCCCTGCACACAGGGCTTTGTCCCAGTACATCGATGGGACAAAAATAGGAGTCGTCCTAGGGTAATAAAATTTAGCACGAGTCCCTAATAATATAGAATTAAGAAGAGAATTAAGTATAGACAAAATTGATCATGCCCATCACCCACCGCCCATACAAACCAAAATTATTTTTGGCTGTAAAAATTTAACTATTGCGACAAATTTCGTGAAGTATATATTTATACGCTACGTTATCAAAAACAGCATTTCATCAACATTGACCCACCGCCCATAAAAACCGAAATTATTATTATTCCACGCAGAAACCAAAAGTGTTTTCAAAAACACTTCTCCAATAGCAGCAGATAGGGACTTGTTTTTATATTTCCATGGTAGATAAATGTATAAACTGTAAAAAAACAAAAACAAAATAAAAAAAACCTCATATTTCGTATTATTTTTTTTTTTGATTTCATGAAACTTTTATAATTTTTGCGTATCAAATAAAAAATATATGCTTTTTGAAGCCGCAAAGTAATATTTTTTATTTATTATGGATATAAAACACCAATAAAAATGACAAAACTTTAGTCAATTCAGATAAAAATTAATTTTTGGAATTTTTTCGAGAAACTACTCCGAACAAGATTTTGTTAAATTACGAAAGTCTTTTGAAAAAAATTTTTTTTTTCGATATTTGATGGATCGATGGGGACCCATTCTCTTTTTCATCTATAAGACAGATGTATAGACTGCCGTAACACCCTATCGGATAAACAGATTTTTATTAAAATTTGCCATGTACAAGATTTTCAATGCAGTAAATGTATGCCTAATTTGAAGGAAATCGGATAACGAATTCTGGGACCTCCCATACGAATTGTAAAACTCTCAAAAATTTGTCGTTTTTAGATGTTTGGATGCAAATATATGGTGTGTTTGGAGCTTGCCGCAAATATAATGTACTTGTGTCTAAACACATTTTGATTGCTATTCAATATTACATGTTTGAGACACAATGATTAATATGTTTTAACATATGTGTTTGCGTACCAAATATATCTATTTTTGTTTGCCGAGTTTGTTGCACTTTTTATTCTCTCTTGAGAGCAAGAGAAATAAAGAGCGACAACGAGAGAGTGTATCTCGTAAGAGTGTGTCAGTACTTTTGCATTATTCTCTCCGTCAGTGATTCATAAATATTCCTGAATGTGGGTGTAAATTGAAGAAGTCAATGATTCTAATAGATGATTCTAATAGATTTTTCTAATAGATTAAGGTTTAAACTAATCTATCATGAAAAAATATTTCACCGAATTTTATGTTTTTTTTTTTGCCATCAAAAAATGAGAATTTTTCATATATGGGCATTTCCACAGAAAGGTCCACCTTTTGTCACATCACGTCACGCTCGTTAATTGCATATATTTTAGGACCAGTTTCATTGATTGTTTTCTGATCTGTTAATAAATATAGAGCTTCTTACATTCTTATACGAAGTAAAAAAAAACAAAATTTGTACCGCATCTTACCTATGCAAACAATAGAACATAATTTAATTTCTTCCACAAATGTATTTTTGAACAATATTTTCCTTCAACTACTAACGAACAAAACTAAAAAATCAAATTATTTAGCATACAAATCGCTCACTTTGAATTGCTCTGAAGACCAAAAAATATAATTCTATGAAAAAATCTTTGCTGATTTTTTTAGCAACATTATTAATTTTAAAACGTTATCAAAAAAATTCAATTCCAACCAAGTCAGATTTCTGATTTTTGTCCATGATACGGAGCAGTGTGCGGCAGTTCGAAATTGAATTATATTTGTTATCACTTATACGCGTAGCATTCCTTGTATCATTATTAACGCAACCCCCAACAGTGTCGGGGAGCTGTTCTATTATTATACGTAGAATTCATGTAAACTGGTAATGCCGATTTTTGACTGCACTATCATTTTACGTAGGAGCAATAAGACTTACTTTTGAGTACAAAGAAAGAATGTTATTGACAGTTTTAAAGTGAATTTGAAAATAAGTTTCCATAATGTCGGTAAAAACTCTCTAAAACTGTGACCCAAATATAGTGTAGCTATAGGGGATACTTTTAAGACAGTGTACTAACTGGGGGTGAAAAATTCATTTTCCAAAGTATAGATCCATATAAGTAACGGGTTTTTCAACAGAGACGCTATAAAAGTAAATCGATAGGGACAGCAAACGACGCAATATTTTCCCGTTCTTTTGACATTTCTCTACAGTAAGGTTTGCCATTTCATCATGGAAAGATATACGAGCCAACGAGTCGAAATTATTAAAATTTACTACCGAAATTTGGAGTCAGTAGCCTCAACTTTAAGAGCGCTACGTCCAATTTATGGTCGTCATAATCGTGCTACCAGATCAACAATTGAGCGTCTAGTGGAAAAATTTGAATTCACAGGCACAGTACAAAATGTTCCCGTGCCAGTGGGACAAAGAAGTGCCCGTAGTGTCGAGAATATTGCTGCCGCTGAGGCTTCAGTTCAAGAAAGCGCAAATGTGTCTCTCACACATCGTTCTCAAGCGTTGGGCATCTCTGTGACGTCGTTGTGGCGAATGTTGCGAAAAGATCTTGGCCTACATCCTTACAAGATCAAATTGGCGCAAGAACTGAAGCCGGTTGACTACCATAAGCGTCGTATGTTCGTGAATTGGGCTGAGCAACAACTTGAAAATGATTCGGATTTTCATCGGAAAATCATCTTCAGCGATGAGGCTCATTTCTGGCTGAATGGCTTCGTCAATAAGCAAAATATGCGTTATTGGTCAGACAGCAATCCACACGTAATCCATGAGTCATCATTGCATCCCGAAAAAAATACGGTTTGGTGCGGTTTATAGGCCGGCGGCGTCACTGGGCGTACTTCTTCCGTGATGATCAAGACCGTCACATTGCTGTGAATGCGAATGGCTACTGTTCAATGATAACCGAATATTTTTGGCCCCAGTTGGATGATATGGACTTGGAGGACATGTGGTTCCAAGAGGACGGCGCCACAAGCCACACAGCGAATGCCACAATCAATTTATTGGAAACCATGTTTGGTGAACGTGTTATCTCACGAAATGGCCCAGTCGATTGGCCGCCACGGTCGTGCGATTTGACGCCGTTAGATTATTTCCTGTGGGGCTACGTCAAGTCTATGGTCTTTGCCAACAAGCCAGCGACGATTGATGAACTTCGTAAGAATATCTAACGTGAAATTGCAGCAGTATCCGCCGATTTATGCTTGAAAACCGTCGCAAATTGGGTTCAGCGTCTGGACTTCTGCAAGCGTGCCCGTAGTGGCCATGCAAAAGATATCGAGTTCCATACATAATGGATTCGAACGTACTTTCACAGGAATAAAGAATTTCATTGGTATCGAAAACCGGTTTTGTTTTATTTAAAAAAAAATTTGTAGCGCTCTTATTGAAAACCCCTTTATATTTAACCCTCCAAAGTATTTTTAGTTTCTAGTTCGAAATTCTAGTGGTCGTCAGTGGTGCAACGGTAGTGCACCACCTTACATTTCATTCGACGCCACCTTACATTTCATTCGACGACGGTCGCCCCGCTTAGTGACGACGACACTAAGGAGTATTTAGCCATGAAAAGCTTCTCAAAATACCGTTTGCAACCGGTGTAAAGCTATAGGTCCCAATGAGTGAGTGTAAAACTAGAAAGCGCATAGCTCACTGGTTATGAGAAGCTCTCCTCAAACCCTACCTGGGATGTAATGGAGAACCATTTTTTAGGTCGAAGTTCTATTTCAAAAGAATGAAAACATAAGTTAAAAATTTAAAAACTGACAGCAATTGCCACGGAATGGTGAGATAGAGGTCAGTTTATAAAGGAATTCATACACTCCAGGTGTATATTTTATTAATTTAATATTTTTTTCCGTTTCAAAGCAGTTCACATATTCAAGAATATTTTTTAAACATATCATTTCAAGCAATTTGGAATACGATATATGTATGTATGTTAATAATTTCAAATCAACACTTCATTTAATATTACCTATACGCTACTGTGTATTTACTCTATTTGTTATTAAAGATACCACTGAATTCTTGCTCTGAGTGTATCCTTTTAACATTCATGTGAAACTTTACACATGGAGAGAAAGTTTTTCGGAATTCTGATGTTGTATGTTGCTTTTCTTTTAAGTCATCTGAAAATACAATGTGTTTTTGACGTATTTATGTTGACGTTTAGCATGAAATTTGAATTAAACTGTCGAGAAAGTAGAAATTTTGAAAACTGTCAATTGTAAAACAAGCGAACGAACAAAAAATTGTACATCCTTCTGACATTCCTATTGATTCTCATTTGGAAAACAGTGGCAGTTGCATGTTTGTAAATGAATTAAGAAATAAATGCTTATGTACACATTTTTCCTTTGCACAATGCTAAAGTCATAGATGTAGATTAAGGTAGATAATTTACCTTATTCTCTTCCTCCTTAACTAAATGGAATCGAACGTCTGTTTTTTGATGATAAGAAATGATTTGCATCATCGCAGTTTGAACAAAAAATCTGTAACAGTTACTGGGAATGTGTAATATAGGTAAATATATGTGAAGACCGTGAATGCACAAACTTAAAAATGGAGAATTTTGTTGCACTTAAACAACAAAACCACTGACTGACAGATGTCTGGTGTCTGATTGTGTTCGGCAAAACGACATGGTGGAATATTAGATGAACACCAGAATAGATAAATTATCTACCTTAATCTTAATCTACGGATGAACAAACGCGAAATAGACATAGTTTTAGGATTTATTTGGAAATAATACAGTAAGAAATCTGATTTACGTCTTGAATAAATTTTAATTTTGGTGAGATCCATTGTATTTAATTGCATAAAAATTGGTGTCATTAATATTGGTGAATATGGTGTAATGCATTATAATTATGATCGCACTTTTTAAGCTTAGCTTGGCCTATTTTGCATTATATAATGACTGACCTGATCATAATTCCTTAAAAGCTTTAAATATTACTCATACGTAGCAAGGTTTGATACCATTTAACTAAACGATATTAATTATACGCCCTCAAGCAAATATTCACTCAAAATTTACAGCAGTTACAAATTTATGTCAAAATAGTGAAACCAATTAACGAGCCAGCCAGTAAACATGTACGTTGACTTATTCCTTAAGATGCCTAAATTGCAATCATACTTGTCCGCCACCTCAAATAAGATTATAAGTTTTGCAAATACTGCTATCGACTCTTATGGTTTTAGGAATTGACTAAACCTTGCCCTGATAAAATTTAAATAAATTTATTCCCCCATTATATCACACGAAGGGAGGAAGTGTGGCTCTCTCCGTGAGCCGCGAGATTTATATTTTGGGAACGACAGTTATACATCGGTTCCGACTTATGAAGCTTCATAACTAAATAAAATTAATACTTTTGACAAGCAGAACATCCACCCGATTGGAAGATAGGGTGAAGATTAATAACCGCTATAATTTCGAGGTAGTGGATAGGTAGATGAATTTATTTATCTGGCATCTACCATAAATAGAAGCAATAACATCAGCCAGGAAATAAAACGGAGAATTATGCTTGCAAATAGGTATTGTTTCGATCTAAGCAAGCACTTCAGAGATATGACTCTCTCTCTCGAGAAACGAAGATCAAACTATATCAGACTCTCATAGAACCTGTCTTGCTTTATGGCGCAGAATCCTGGGTCATATCGCATGCTGATGAAACAGCTCTAGAAGTTTTCCAGAGAAAAATGCTCCGAAAAATATATGATCCTATACGAGTAATAGAAAATGGCTAGTATCGACGACGGACGAACCACGAACTGTACAATATGTATTCTGATCAATATAGTTATGAGTATCAAAATAGAGCGTTTACGTTGGCTGGGCCATGTCAGTAAAATGGATCCGAATGTACCAGTGCGAAAAGTATTCGAAGACGTATTCGAAGGACATCGAAAAATATGACGACCAAGACTTCGCTTTAAAGACCAGGTGAAATATTGCCAGCAAGAGCTTGGTGTTACCAACTGGAGCAGAAACGCTGAAGACCGAGCCGATTAAACAAACATATTAATCTTATTTTGAAAGGCCCGGGACCCCTCTGGGTTGTTTGAGGCCACCTAGGTAAGAAAGTAAATAATTACTAGAAATTACCTTTGCCGAGAAAAATTTGAAGTAGTCAGAGCGGGCGTCGATACGACAAGGCGACTCGCTATCGTGCGAATTCTTCATCGCATTAAAGAAAATCATAACTAGAAACGCGTCAGGTTAAACAAATAAAATCATCAGCAGTAGACGCCGCATGCTGCCCAATGATATATGCATTGGGCGAAGTCTCTGAGAAGTTATTGTGGTGTTTTCGATCATCGATAGGGAATCGGCAAAATTGGATTGGACAGTAAATATGGACAAAATAAAGTTAATGGTTAATACGACCAAACTCTCAACTACCTCGGAGCGACACGTGAAGATTTATATTCGTTGCAAATTTGAGCTAGTGGACGAATTTACTTTCCTCTGATCTACCATAAACAAAACAAATATCATCAGCTTTGAGATCAAATGGTTAATTGTAATTGGAAATTATTAATATTTCGGGATAAGTAAGTATTTGCAGAGATAAACCCTCCTCCAAGAATCAAAAATTCAACAAATTATATCGAACTCGTATGCATCCTGCATTGCTTTATGGCATTGAAATGTGGGTCATATATCATACAGATGAAGCAACACTGGGAGACTTCAAAAGAAATATTCTGCGAAGAAATATGGAACTGTAATGGAGAAAGACGAGTATCGCCGTCGTTTAAACTATGAACCGTATCCCGACATAGAGGTAGCTCTCAGAATTGCACATCGGTTCCAAAATTCAAATATAGAACCCACCACATTGCTTGGTAAATAATGATTGCAACAGACAACCCACCACATTCAAGAGAACTAGTTATGGCAAACTACTACACAATCATCCCACAGAGAGTGTCATTGGTAAGACCGTCATTGTTGCAATGGTTAACTTGCGTAATATTTGCAAATGAGCTTCTCAAGGCATAACTGTTCAGATTCAGTATACAACTATATATCCTGATAAGTGAGCACACAGCTGACTGTTTGTATGAAACTCTTCCAACGGGAACTAAGTTTTTTTGATGGGGTCATGGGCAGATGAGTCCCTAATTAACAGTGGGCGAGGAATCTACCGCTATACTCATGTCCTAAAGATGAAGCAGAATGTCGCTTTCTTGACCATAGTACTATTTAAGACGATCACTAATGTGAAGATCTTTATACATACGTATACTCCCTTTACAGTTTTATACTCACTGATTGAGACCTACTGTTGTACACCGGCTCCGTCCTTCATGAATCTTTACTATGGCTATGTACTCGACATCGTCGCTTTCACTAAGCGAGACGACCGTCATCGAAATAAATAGAAGGTGGTCAGAGCAGGAATCAAAATCACATTTGTATGTAAAAGGATCAAGCAGACCAACCATGGAACCACCAGCGATGGTTTTATACTTTGTATACTCGAGTGTTCCAAGGAAATACACATATTTCCGCCCTTGCCAGCCTGAGAATCAAATGGACTGCTAGGCACTGTGACATGTAGGATAACGAAATGCCAGACCCGCTGATTATGATCTGTTATATCCAGCGTCGATAAATCTCCTACCCTGTCGAAGCAATTGTGGCCGAATTTCAACAACGAACGAGACAAACCCACAATAGAATAAGCAAAGATCCGGTGAGATAGCAACATGACCACAGGATTATTGAAGTTGGACAAATTCGAACTAAGTCAAACCGTGGGTGTTCGAAATAGACACCTCAGTCTGAGGATGGGCTTCTCGCAATCAGTGAGTTGTGCGCTTTCTAGTTTTTACATTCACTTATTGCAACATACAGTTTTATACCGGTTCCGAACGGTATTTTGAGTGTTACCATCACTAAGCGAAGTGACCGTCGTCGTAGGATGGTCATAGCAGGGATCGAACCCACATTCTCATGTACAATAGCCGCGCACACTAACCATTGTACCACCGACGGCCGCATTGAACAAGCCTATAGAAATGTGTTCGGGTTGTGGTGTTTTGTGTGGTGAGTTGAAACAATATAAAACATTCTATATTAATGTGAGCAACTTAGAGCGGTGGTTGGAAAATGTTGAGGAATTTGCATGAAAAAATATGAAGTCGTTGTAGTAAGAAGTACTTGAACTCACGTTTCCGGACAATCGTTTCGAAGCTTAATTCCACCACAATATTTCACAATTTCACAATTGCATAACAGCATAAACGTAACCACAATTCACCACACTTTGTGTACATTTGTGCACAATAAAGCTCATTAAGATTAAAAATAAATTTCCACAGTTAGAATTCATCCATGTCTCTTCGAGAATTTCCACTCAATTCACTCTAGTAATAACTACAAATTATTGTGAATGCATTCAATGGTGAAATTGTTTCCGTAGAAACTTATTTTCCGTTTTATTTCTCTTGCTCTGTCTGTCTCGTCCTATTCCCCTTTTGACTACCACCCTCTTGGCGCCAATATCAATCGCGTGTTTCCATAATTTCATCCGGTGCTTTGGAACGCCTGCAATCAATTGGTATTTTATGCGGCCACTTTGCCTCACCTAAAAACCAGCCACCACCCCTACACATGTGTGTGCGTGGGTATATGGGTCATTCCTGGAACAGAAGCATAACGTTTCATACAAAAAATACTCACATCCTTCACATAGTCCGTCCGTGGATGAGTTTCAATATATCTGTATTCACAAATTATAGAATAATCTAGGATTTCATTCACGTACGTGTTAGATTTCAATAAAATTGTTCCTTCTTCTCTGCAACGTGTGTGGTGTTTTGTGCGAGTACTTTGCCTTTCATGCTTCGTTGCTTTCCCGCTGTCTCCTCCTTCTACCGATTTGCCGACTGTGGATTATTTCCACAGGATATTTTAGTTGCACGTGCGTTATTTCTTAAGCGAGGTTAAAGATGATCAAACCGTTTAGAGCAATCAATTGCATGAAATCAATTTCTAAGGTCAAGTGTTAAATTTTCTATCGGTTTCTTTTAGATCAATTAATATTAAATTTAATAGATGAAAGGACTTGTTATTAAAACATAATTACTCTTATATAGTTGGGCGAATTTTGATACACATACAGACTTCTGCTGGGTTAATTCGAAAGCACACTAGACTACAAAAACTGAAGCCGAGAACATATGGAGCGGAGCAACCCCATGTTTGCTGGTAAATAAGATTTTGTTTGACGCTGAAGACTAAACGTCTGTTGTGTGGGGATGGGTGTTGGTGGCAGTCGATGAACGAGTCACTTGGCCTTACTAGATCATTGTGATACCAACGGGAAAATAGATTAAGCGTTAGCCTCACCGGATAACCATTTAGTTTTCTCCAGGAAGCTCAACATCTTATCTACGTTTATCTGATATAATTCTCATAGGTTCCTAACTAGGAAGTATACTATAGTAGACATCCAATTGTGGGCTTGTGCTAGACACGTGCAGAGAAAGTGTTCAGTGGATTTTTCCTTATCGATACATAGTCATTTCTTCCTCCATAGTATTTATTTGGCCTGACCTTTAGTTAAACCATTGTCTAACAAACATCCAGTGTCCCGAAAAAGCTGAAATAAGTATTGACAGAAGGTTCATGGATCTCCTTCTATCCACTATTGGCCAGATTTATCTTGAGCCGAGAGAATCTGTACTCCTCGTCCACCTCTGCTGCATGATCACATAGCAGTGAACAAGTTGCTAGGGGCATACCAACACGTTCCAATACCTAAGGAGACTTTAAGGTTGGTAGTCCGGCCAGCTGATCCACTCTACAGTTCCCCAGAATTCCGTGTGCCCTGGCACCCACATGAGGTGAATCTCGTTAAGAGATCTGCGGCAGGCCTGGCCAGATATTGTATTCAGGAATACTATTTCCAGGGACTTGATGACCGCCTGACTATCCGAGAAGACATTAGCCCAAATGACTGCGGGACTTTTATTCCTCAGCCCGCAGATCACTTTTCTTACTTACTGACTTAGGTGGCCTCAAACAACCCAGATGGATCAAAGGCCTTACAAGATGAGGATAACACGTTTCTCCCATCGGCTCGATCTTCATCTTTTCTCCTCTAGTTGATGGCACCATACTATCACAGGCAATCTTCAACCTGGCCTTTCCAGCGAAGTTATGGCCGTCCTATTTTTCGATGTCCTTCGAGTACGTCTTGAAGTACATTTTACGCTGGTTCATTCTGATCCATTCTGATCGTGGTTTATCCCTCGTCAACACTCGCAGCTCTATTATACGATCATTTTTCTCTCAAATACGATACGTCCCAGGATTCTGGGCAGGTTGTACGAGAGTCGGATATGGTTGGATCTTCGTTTCTCGAGAGAAGGTCGTATCTCTGAAGTGCTTGCTCAGCCCGAAATAACCCCTGTTTGCAAGCACAATTCTCCGTTTGATTTCTAAGCTGACGTTATTGCTCGTGGTTACGGCAGATCTGAGGTTAAAGAATCCTTCCAATACCTCGAAATTATAACGGATATCAACGTTTACCCTTTCATCCAATCGGGTGGATGTTCTGCTCGTCGAAATAATTAATTTTGCCCTTTCCTCGTTTACTGCCAAGCCGAATTTTGCTTATTCTTCTCAATTCATGAAAATACTGCAGTAACTTCTCGCAGACCTCGCCCGATGATGTTTAAATCATCAGCATACACGAGCAGCATGTGACTTTTGCTGCCGATCGTTTTATTCGTTTTGACAGCAGTTTTTTCAAAATGATCTCAAAAAAGATCGCATGAGAGGGTGTCGCCCTGCATGAGACTTCGCCTCGTGCTAGACGGTTCGGTGAGATCTTTACCAATCTTTACTGGGGATTTCGTGCCGGTTGGTGTCATTCTTTAAATGCATGTCAGCTTAGCAGGAGTACCAAGATCCCACATAGCTTGGTACAGTTTTCCCCATATCAGACTATTAAAGGCATCATTGTCAGTCTACAAAGAGGTGGTAGGTGTACATTTGATTTTCATGAGTTTTCTCCAGGATTTTTCGTAATGTAAATATTTGGTCTATAATTGACTTTCCAGGCCTAAAGCCACTCTGATAAGGTCCGAACATTTCTGCCAAGATATTGTTCTTGAGCTAATGCATGCACATATCTAACTCATAGCCGCCAGCGTTAAATAGCTCAGCCGGTAGTTAATCAGCATCAGCGGCTTCGTTGTTCTTAACCCGGGAAATTTCAGTTCTTACTTCGCTTTGGTTTGGATGGGATCAGTTGACACCATCGTCCTATATTTCCTTTTTCACTTCTCCAATAGCCAAAACTTCTGCCTGATGCACGCTAGTCTACGAGAAAGGAACAACTATAGTTCCGTAGAGTAGACCCCATGCCCTTCCTGATCATTTGTTTTCTACCTACCGTGTAGAAAAGCACATATTTCTTTATATCAAGAACTCCTTTTTTCCAGAAGTTCCACCATGGTGTGGGTATTGTGGGTATTTTGGCCCTTCCAATACTGTTCCATGACCATGCTCTATTGTGTGAGTTGCCTTAGCCTAATGCAGAATTGCCTGCCTGTCATGTCTACCTGCAACAAGTATACCATTTTTTCAGTTCATCAGTGGAAGTGGTCCGCGAAGCACCCGTGATGGACATCATCGCCATTCTCTATACCCTAGTGAGTAGTTCACATTAGGTGGGTTTCTCAAGCACCTGTCGCCATACGATAACCCCATAGAGCATTATCGATCACAAAACCACTGTATATATTCAGTAAACAATCCTCGGAGAAAGTCCCCATTGCAGGTTTCGTCATTTGGGTCATTTGTTGAGTGTGAAACTAAGCATACTGCCAAAATAATACCCAGGTATTTGGCACTTGAGAAGCATTCAACGTGATAGGTTCCGCAATACGTATTTTATACCATTAGGTAAATAGGACCAACTCGTACTTGGCCTGGTTTGCACCTAGTCCATTTTCTCCCGCCCATCTACACAAAGCGTGGCCGTCGGTGGTGCAATGGGTAGTGTGCGCGGCCCTTGTACCTGGGTTCGATCCCCGCTCAGACCACCTTAAAATTTCTTTCGACGGCGGTCACCTCGCATAGTGACGGCGACACTATCGAGTATTTAGCCATGAAAAATGCTTCTCAAAAATACCGTTCGGAACCGGGGTAAAACTGTAGGTCCCAATCAGTGAGTATAAAACTAGAAAGCGCACAGCTCACTGGTTGTGAGAAGCTCTCCCCAATTCCTTCATGGAATGTAATGGGAAACCATTTTTTTATCTACACAAAATCCTAAGCTATCTTGGAGAAGGCCCCATAGGGTAGTTGCCCCCTATGGCTATTGCCACGATATCCGCATAAGCTTAAATTTTCCCACACGTATTTAGAGTAACCCGTTTTATATTCAGTGCAAGCTTCCATTCAAGTGGACAAAAGACCCTTCCTTGAGGTGTGCCTCTGGTAACATACCTTTCAGAGCTCGAGCTGCCGTGATAGGTCTCCTGATGAGCATGTAGTATAAAAGCCCCATAAGATCCACGTTCACATTAAGGGTCGAAAGCGCCAATCCCACCGCATTGGGAGTGATATTATTGAATTTACCTTCAAAGTCAGGAAGTGATACTAATGAATACTCGTTAAAAGTTAACGATTTCTCTATGTTCTTGCAGGGCTGTTCTTCAAGTGCTGTCTATGTAGATCCGCCTTTGCAGTACGCATTCTGCGCACCAGATAACAATCTAACTTCAATATTTACCCGCAAGTGTCCATCTATCAGCCATTCCAAAGCCTTCAGAAGGAACGATGTCACGCTTATAAGGCTAACGTCTTCAGGAGCTGTATGAGTGGCCTTTCTCGGTTTGGGAATGCACACCACTCTTGTATCCCTGCACCCACTAGGTATGTATTTAAAGTTTATACACATGATATATAACTTTATCAGACAGGGGATCCTCAGATGGGTCACAACCTGAAGTTTCGCTGGTGATACCATGTCGGAGCCGGAAAGCTGAAATAATTTGAAGTTCCGATGGGCCATTTAACATCGAATTGGTACAAATAGCAGTGGTAACCTTTGATCTATGAGGAGTATGTTCACACGCAGTGATCTCCTCGTTCAGCGAGTTGCCGGGGAAATGGATTTCGGATTTCGTTCATTTTCCGGTACATTTCCATTTTTCATTCTCCTCCTCTTTCTAACGCAGTTTTTCGCTCATGTCGACGGTTTACCGCTCTGTTTTGTTCCGTAAACCTGCAGCATTTCCATACAAGCAGCGTTGTTTTCATCAGTTCTCCGTGCGACACAATTCAACGTACCTATATTTGTCCTAGTGCGGTTTTTGATAATCAAATCATAAGGGACACGTATTTCCACTGTCCTTTAGGATTGCCGACGATCAAGTGGTGAGTCTAAAAATTGGGAAGGGACCAGTTCACTGATTGTTAGAAGGTATCCGCAATACCTTTATGGAATGTAATGGGACAAAGTTTTTATAGCAGAGCCTACTGTATAACTTTCTATACTTATATCAAACATCTGCTGGTTGTCTGACACTTCTGAAATATATTCGCGGTTGACCGTATTACTAGTACTACAAGTATTCCCGCTCAATAGCGATCACCTCAGTTACTACGGAGATCTCAATTCCGCTGCATGGGCACAATTTAAGCACGAGGCTGAGGCAGAAATTCTACAGGCAACTGCTGAATAATATCGAGAGAATTACAGATCCAGACACCAGAATATTACGAAAAATCTTACGGACTTCTCGCCGTCGAAGATTTGTTCGTACTCTGAAGAAAATTATTAACCAACACTGTTTCTCAATTACTGCACATACACGCTGGAAAAAACTGTATTTTATTGTTGTTTGGATGCAAATATAAAGTGCTGGTAGCTTGTCGTAAATATAGTATGCTTGTGTCCAAACACATTGTGTTTGCTATTGAATATTACATGTTGGAGACACAATGATTAGTATGTTATAATATATGTTTTTGTGTACGGAAATATGGCGGTGTTTGGTGAAAACTGCTGAAAACAAAGACGTGGCAGACATCAAAGAAACAAACAAAAATAGCAGTTCTTCAATTCATGAAAACAATGCTTAGAAGTATATGGATATTCCAAATATATACATGGTTCCTGCAGTTTCTGCATAATGTTGCAGGGGTGGTTTTTTCAGTGTGTAGTGCGATTTATGCATATGGTTCCCAAACCAACAGCGGTGAATCACAAAAAAAAGTCGTACATTTACGGATGGTAATAGAACAATCCTTTACCTACACATTAAGGAAACCGGAGATTAATGCAGGTGTTAAATCGATCACGTACTGTGTCAAATGGCTAAACAACGATTGTGTTCACACTGGTATGAAGATGATCACCGATAGGAAAGTGGCAATATCGTCACAAAATGTGATACCGCCAACCGTTCCAGAGTGTAAGGCTAATATTAACAAGTTCTCTACCATTAACAGCCTAGAGATCATATAGACTCTTAAGCATTCCAACAGTTTCGAGAAAGGTCTGGAGAATGCAAAACCTTTCTGAGCAATAAAGATGAACTTCGACAATGGACAAAAGTAAACCACAGTGGACACATCAGATTGGAGCAGAACAGTGAAGCTCCTGTTTCCGTTGGGAA
Source organism: Phaonia tiefii (assembly GCA_963931995.1). NCBI lineage: Eukaryota > Metazoa > Arthropoda > Insecta > Diptera > Muscidae > Phaonia > Phaonia tiefii. Next base: position 99,339,101 of record OZ008370.1, on the reverse strand, counting down.
CAAGACAATTGTGTTAAAGAAGTTATGCATTCTGAGGCGCATTGCATAGTCTGTGAGACGATACCCGAACGATGGAACATTTTGTCATTGTCACGGTTATACGAGGTTAAGAATCCTATACCCTGGTTGGTGCATCTCAGGGGTATGGATTTGAGAACGCTAAAGAAATTTATATTTACTTATTATCATTATGTGTACGCAGTACGTACTTTTTTCCCCGGGACTATGAATAGCGTACATTATGTCGGCCTTCGACCTTAATTAATGCCCAGCAATGTGTCATGAATCGAAGTAACGATGCGATGATTCATTCCATTTTCTCAAACTAACCTAATCCAACCTAACTGAGTTTTCAATATAAAATACCATTTTTTATAGCTATCATTTTGGTTAATGACTCGTTGCGATCACCATAATTAATAACATTATGTATCAGTTAGTACGGGACCATTAAGGTGCTAAAGTTTCATAGCAATTCATAGGGGCATAGTGTTAATTTCTCTAATGTGATTAAACATTAACCATAACCTGTAAATTATTGCACCTCGCCACCACGTCTATTTCAATTAAAAAGCAATTATGTGTGTGTGTAACAAATTGCCCATTAATCAGCAAAACACTAACCAATATTACAGGTGTACTCTAAAGTAAAGGACGCGTTAACCTAGCGCGCGCGTGTGTGTGCAATAAGTGGAATTTCGTTATTTGAAATTTAAAACCAACATTTTGAAATATTTTCAAAAACTTTTTACTTTCGTTTTCTAATACTTGAATATACAGGCATCCGTTTTGGGAGAAATACAATTTATAGCACGCTTCGTTAGCAGAACGGAGTTTGATGTAGTATATCGGCATATTTCTTCACATTCATTTCTTATATGTCTGCTAACATTTCCATGTATAATTTTCCTAGAATTTAAATATTTTTTTGCAACGAATCTTCAAGATGATGCAGCATTTGTATCCCTGTGAAATTCAGTTTTCTTTTAGTTTAGAAAACAAATATTTTCAATTCACATATTTTCGTGATACGTTAAATTAGAATACCAGCAACCGTTTGCACAGTGATGTATGATGCAAAAAAATCTTTAGTTTTTGATAGTGTTAATATTCTTGTAGTTCTTTAAGCCCGGTATTCAGTTTTTATGAAATTTTAGTTTTAGTTTTAGTTGGCATTTTAGTTGGTACGTGTATAAACAGTAACGAAAATTTCATGAACCGAAAATTCTGCTCAATTTTCATTTGCTCTATACTCAGCTCTTGGAGAACATTTCGTGGACAAAATCAATCAAAGCTTTGTTACGCAAAGATAATTCGTACGAAAACAATTCTTTGATAATTTTTCAATTCAATTATTTATTTTCAATTATTTTAACAATCAAAAGTGGCAATACATGCGTTAAAAAAAAGGAGTGCGAAGAGGAATTATTTATTGCAATATTTGCAAGGTAAATCAGAGAGAGGTGGTAACTCTGACAAACAAAATTTTCGGTTTAGAGATATTTGACTCCATTTCTTATGAAAATTTCGCCGGAACTGAAGGGGCTTTAGTCAAAGATATATGTATGTATGTTGTTTGAAAAATGGAGCTATGAACTTGTCTCATCTCGACACCAGAAGTTGAACCGTTATACTAATAAAATGGAATATTTTGCACATTTAATATCCGATTCAAATAATTTCCAGGGTAAAATACATTCAGTGAGACCACAAAATACCCAGTTGGAAATTTTGTCTTGAAGACATTTTAAGTAGTATTGCCTTAGGACAATGTCAGAAGGCAACGACAATTTATGTAAGATATCTTCATGGCATGCCATTGCTTTTGACTTATATGACTTAAATTGTGAAGGGACCGAAGTCTACGTAAGACCGTCCTAATGATTTCCCAGCATTATGTCATGGCTAATTTTTACTAAAGCCAATGCTGAATGTCTACAGAGGAAGTCTTTATCGTTTCTCAACCTTATGTCATTTATAGGGATTTCAAGTTTGGGAAAAATTTCAAACTGAAAAATTTATATTTTTCAATAAGAGCGCTACAAAAGTTTTTTTAAATAAAACAAAACCGGTTTTAGATACCAATAAAATTATTTATTCCTGTGAAAGTACGTTCGATGCCATTATGTATGGAACTCGATTTCTTTTGCATGGCCACCACGGGCACGCTTGCAGAAGTCCAGACGCTGAACCCAATTTTCGACGGTTTTCAAGCATAAATCGGCCGATACTGCTGCAATTTCACGTTCGATATTCGTACGAGTGATTGGGACCTACAGTGTTACAGTTTATTTTGAGACGCTGTTTCATGACTAAGTACTCGATAGTGTCGCCATCACTAAGCGAGGTGGCCGTCGTCGATGGAAATGTAAGGTGGCCAGAGCAGAAAACGAATCCACGTTCTGATGCACAAGAGCCGCACACACTAGCCATTGCACCACCGACGGTCAGCTCCCATATAAATGTTTTAAATATTGTTTGAACCAATATAACTTTAAGTACCGAAGATATTAAGGTAAAATCCTCAACCATGCCGGCTTTCAGCCGGACTTAACAACACTAGCTTTTAGGCTTCAGCTATTTTTTGGTTGTAAACTATATCTCCACTATTACAAAAAAATTATTTTTCTAAATTTCAACTCCAAACCATTATCGGGTCGAGGGGCCTCGGACATCATGCCCTTCCCCAGACAACCGCCAACATAAAAATGTGGAGTTGGTTTCCCAAGGCAGCCGCCACCATAATGTTGGGTCGAATGCACTATCTGATTGAAATGTTACACTGAAAGAAAAACGCTTCGTCGCATGGATGAAACATTTTCGTTAATGTTTACGTTGTTATAGTGAAAAGTGTCGTATATCCGACAATTTGGTAGTCGCTGCAACAACAAATTTCATACTTGACTTCTTTGACAATTTTTCATTTCGTTGCTGCAACAACTTACTTGTCGTTCCTGCAACAATTTTATTTAATTGGAATTTTGTAGAAAAATGGATTGAAATTAAAAAACAAGTAAAGGCATGAGTTTTAAACTACTGATATTTGGTTTATCTCTTACTTTTTATAGTTTATATTTAATATTTATTTATTTTGGAGGTTTGTCAAAATTTCTGGTTGACGAAACAATTTCGTTATTGTAACGAAACTAATTTTTATGATGGTACAGAGAGAGAAGCAGTCGAAAAAATGAGCGAGCGTAAAAAAGAGGCCAGCAAGAGAAAATGGTGAGGGTGAGTGTTGGGTCGCGTACACATATTAAATCAGTTCCATTGCAACAACCGAAAGTGGTAGACATATTTCTCCGCCAGAATAATTTAAATAAATTTGTTAAAACAGATTAATTACTTATATGTACATACTTAGTTATAATATTTTATTGTGAAAACTAAATTATGTGAATTCATGTGTTTGCTGTGATCGTTTGTGTAACTTGCGAATCTATAAATCAAATAGATAAATAAACAGAATGCAAGCAGCAAGACGACAGCAAAGAAAGTGACGCATCAATAACAAAAAAACCAACCCGAAATTTGTAACTCAACATTTGTGTGTGTGTGCATGCGCGTGACGGTACGAGTCGCAACAAAATGTTCGTGTTTTTTTGTTTTAATCATAATTCGGTCGCCCCTGTTTCGTTGAGTTGGTATTTGGCATACATACATTTGTGCGGGCAGTCGAAGTCAATGGAAACGAAGAAGTCAAAGAACAAAATGTTTCAAGTACGACGAACATAAAAAATAACAATCAACGTACAATCAAATGAATTCAATCGAAAAATTTGGTTAAAATAAATAAAAGAGCAGTTGAAGAAATTGCATACAGAGCGATCACTGGCTTACTGACGGGGAGATTTGGCGCTACAATTCAATATAAAAACCCTCAACAGAACAACAATTGCATGATATAACAAAACAATGATGTTGTTCTATGTTAGACATATATATGTACATATCTTAAATACAAATCTTAACAATAAATTTCTCGTATATGTTTTTAATTGTAGGACAATAACACTCAACCTCTCGACAACCACAATCTTCTCCAGACGAGTGTTTCAACATGGAATGAATATAATCTATTTAGCAAATAGATTTTCGAAAACAAAAATCCAAAATATTGTTATCAAAACACCTGCAATGTAATACTAAAAAAAAAACAAAAAAAAACCGTTTCCCATCACATCCCTTGAAGGGGAGAGCTTCTCACAACCAGTGAGCTGTGCGCTTTCTAATTTTTCACTCATTGATTGGGACCTACAGTTTTACCTACAGCTTACTCGATAGTGTCGCCGTCACTAAGCGAGGTGACCGCCGCCGAAAGAATTTTTTTTTTTTAAGGTGGTCAGAGCAGGGATCGAACCCGGGATCTCATGTACAAGAGGCGGGCACACTACCCATTGCACCACCGACGATGTAATACTAACAGTGTATTTATTTGTGTACAGTTGCCAATACATAATTTCAAACGCACTTCAAAACATTCATTGCAACAATTGAACAAAATCATTGTAGTAATGAAACAAATTCATTGCAACACTGACTCAAATTTGTTCCACCAATGAAACACATTCATGGCAGCAATGAACAAATTCATTGCAGAAATGAAGCAAATTCCTTGCAAGAACGATACTTATTCATTGCAAAAATGAAACAAGTTCATTGCAGCAAAGAAACAAATTCGTTGCAATAATGAAGCAAATTCAACGCAGCAACAATCATACTATCACCACAGTAGCGAATAATTTGCAGCTGATGAACACATTTTCATAGCTGGAATGAAACGTTACGTTAGCTCAATTTCGATGACAAAAGTTGTTAGGGTGATGAACATTTTCATCCGTGTGACGATGCTTTTCGGTTCAGTGTAACTTTGGCATAGAATTAACAATTTTTAAATTATACGGAATTGTTTTGTTTAACTCCACCGCATTCACTATAAATTAGTCACTGTGCGATGGTGTGGAGAAAATCCTTTGGCATTAGCTCGGTTCACCAAGGTGGTCACTTTTTTTAATTTTGTGAAAATATATATTTTGAATTAACATAAAAGTATATAAATATGTGTATGTGTGTTTTGGCTTGAATTCTTTATGTGTTTAATAATTACAGAGGTTTGCATCTGATTACAAATCTAACGAGTTTTTCATGTCAGACGTAGTTTATTTAAATTCAAAATAATCATAACATTCTTAATGTTATGTATATGTGTGTATGCAAGTATTTAAAAATTTATATACACATTTGAGGTTGTTGTTATATTTCGTTGTTGTACCATATTAATATGATTTATTAACACGCTACTAAACAACACACACACACACACTCACTCAGGTTGCTACACTTTCACCGCAATCCTTGGTAAACATATGATATGCCCAACTTCCATGGGTGGGTGCATGTGTGTGTGTTTCGAGTTTCTACGAAATAAATGAAGGCCTTTATGCTCTCGTGTGTATCATCTGCATGGGCGCGCGTTGTGTATACACTTCACTCACATTATTACTGTTTATGGGTTCCATTAAATTCTCTCTCTTTGCTTTCATTTGTAGGGAAGTAAGGATTTTTAATTTCCTAGATTAATTAAGTTGAGTTTGATTTGGTTATGGTTTCACTTCAGTTTCATTACAAATATCAATAAATGTGCCAAGATTCCGTAAAATGAATATATGTACATCATACGGTTGAATATACATATTTACAATTGAATACACATGTATGTATTTACATATGTATATATTCATTTGTATGTACTTATATATGTGTACACTCGTAAATTTTTATATTATATTTTATTGCTTATTTTCTTTACCTTCAATTGTTTCCTCTTTTGTTTATTTGTTATGTTTACCCGGAGTCTCCTCGGTATAGTCATATCTATATGCATGTGTTTGTATATTTCGCATTCCTTTTGTACACGTTTGTTCTGTAAAGACAAAAGGAAGAGACACAGATTTTAAGATTATACACATATTCATATAAATGAATTTACATGTGACTGTGTATGTATATACATACATATGTATTCACAAATACATGATGTTATTATTTAAACAACATTTTGATTTTTAATATTCATGAAGTTAAGATTACAAATAAAATAAGTAAATTATAATTTTTTTTACACGCTGAAAACAAAAACAGACCCAGCGACAACTTGCAGCGACCTTGTATATGTTTGCAGGCATTGTTTTGAAGTATTAAAGATCTGCTGCTTTTTCGTTTCATTGTTGTCTGTCGCGTTTTTATATTCAGCAGTTTTCAACAAACAGAGCCAGAGCTATATTTACGACAAACTGCAAGCACGTTATATTTGCGCACCCAATCAACAACAAAAAACAGAGATTTGTCAGCGTGTAGAAATTTTGATAAATCAAAAAACTAAATCTTGTTCATGCAATAGAATCGATACAGCTCGAACAACAAGTGTTTAGGTTGATGTCTTCATTTATATGTAATTTTGAGGAAATCAATAATTCATCTCCTGAGCTTGCCATCCGCCCCCCATTCTTGTGACAATGGTAAAACACAACAAGCAAAAACACTCCAAACCTCTATTTGTAACAACACTGACATCACCGCTAGTCAGTCAAAGCGATGAATAATTTATTTATTTGTTAAAGTCTATGGAAAACATCCTTACAGACTAGCAATTTCATAATAAAAATAATACAATTTTAAGTTATACTATTATGTAATAATTTCTTAAAAATAGTTGTTGAAAAGCTGAGATCAATATTATTACAAATAGAATTAAAATGCTTCATAGCTCTAACAATAGGCTCATTCGAAGCGTAATTAGTGGTATGAAATTCTATATTAAAAGTATCAAAATGACGCAATATGCGAGAAGGGACATTAAATCGAATAAATGACAGTAATTCAGGACAGTCAACTGAACCAGAAGTAATACCATGCAGAAACACAATGGAGGCGATAACTCTCCTAGATTCTAAAGTTTTTAAAGAAATCAACATACAACGACTTTCATATGAGGGAATTGGATCCGTAAAATTTAAAGAAACCAAAGCAAATTTCAAAAATGATTTGTGTACCTTCTCAATACGACCAATATGTTTTGAAGCAGTTGGGTTCCAAATAAGAGACGCATATTCTAATTTAGAACGGACAAAAGAAGTAAAAAGTATTTTTATAGTGTACGGGTCTGAGAAGTCAGCAATATTTCTACGAATAAAATATAACAAAGAATACATAAGAACTACATAATTAATATGGCCAATGAACGTCAACTTAACATCAAATACAACACCTAAGTCAAAGTATTCATAAATCTTAGCTAAGTCACAATTCATTATATTGTAAGATGAATTAAGCACATCCCGACAACGATGAAAAGTCATATGGAAACATTTATTAATGTTGAACAACAATGCATTGGCTTTAGACCAAGCAGTAACCCTATTAATATCATCCTGCAATAATATAACATCATTCACTGTCTTAATAGCCTTGAAAATTTTAAGATCATCCGCATACAAAAGGTGTCTAGAGTTTAAAAAACATAGACCAATGTCATTTCAAAAATATATTAAACAACAAGGGTCCAAGTACACTGTCTTGGGGAATACCAGAGGTTGGGATGTAAACTTCTGAATAACAATTATCAATACAAACTGAACATTATCTAAGGGACAAATAGGACCGAAACCAATTCAAAATTGAGGAGTGAAAACCATATTTATGTAGTTTAATAAGCAATATATCGTGATTAACTTTATCGAATACTTTGGAGAAATCTGTATATACGTTATATATCTGTATATCTGTTACGTATACAAAAATTTGTAAAAACAGCTAGATTAGTAGTTGTGGAACGGCCAGCAATGAAACCATGCTGATCAAGGCTAAGAGAATGCTTTAAATAAAAACATATTTTATCATACACAATGTGTTCCAATATTTTAGCTATATTCGGCAATTTTGATATAGGTCTATAATTAGAAACATTGATTTTATCCCCAGATTTAACAACAGGCAAAACCGAAGCATATTTCCATTTCTGAATAAAATAACCAGAAGAAAGTGATTTAGAAAACAATAATCGAAGAGGTAAAACAAATGTTGCTGCACATTCCTTTAGAAGAAAGGCCGAAATTCCATCTACATCGCTTTTGTAAGAATTTCCAAGTTTTGAAATACCCGATATAATATCATCATCAAACACAACCAAAGCCCCGATATCAACACAAGACGTGATATGATCGAAATCGTGTATATTGACAGGAGCAACATTCGTAGTAAAACTCGATTGAAAAAAATCTTTAAACAAATTAACAGAATCCTGAATAGAGTTAGAAACTACGTTATTATACATTACAGACGATGGAATACTGGACGAATTTCTCTTCGATCGAATAAATGTGAAAAATCGTTTCGGATTTACTTTTAAAGATTCATTGTAACTCATGATATATTGATTATAAAGGAATTTATTTAAAAAATTTAATTCCCGCATATAATGTAAATATAAATTCTCACCAGAACTGCAATTAGAGATCTTAAATTTATTGAAAAATTTATTTCTCAAATTTTTAGTTTTTGACGTAGAATACGTCTTACCTTACGGTATGAGGAGTCATGTCAGGTTTTTATTGTTATAATCTTTATTTCATTGAATTTGAGGAAACGGCTAGATGAATTTTTTTAAAAATTTTTTTGTAGGTAAATGAAGATGTTATCTTTCGTTTGATATACATTTCATATTGGTTGATATATTTCTAGTATTTTAATTTCTCAAATGAAAATTGTTTAAACACATACACTCAAACATATGTGTGGTGTTTGGTTGAGTGTTTTTGGTTGCTCAACATTGCTTAGGAACATGTATCTAGTAAAAAGTGAAACGAACAGCAAGCTAATGTTGCTTGGCAACATGTATCTAGTAAAAAGTGAAACAAACAGTAAGCTAACGTAATAAAGCTTTTTTGCGAAAGCTTCATTAATTTTGAATTGTAAAGCGTAAAGCTTTCACACAACGCTCGAATGCTAATGCGAAGACTCGATAAGGTAGACCTTTTTTAATATTAGGGCGGCCCTCTCAACATTCGCAGAACTTATTTCAATAAAAATATTAATTAAAATACATAAATTAAATTAAGTTTAATAAAATTGAACATAATATTTTTTTTTTTAAACGGACTTGAATCAAATGCCGTTGGTAAATATAAAAATTACAGCAGACAGTTGTCCGAGGCCTTCGGTCACGGACTGTCCCTGAAGGCTGTGTCAGAGACACGGCCATTAAGTTTAACGTAGAATACGCCATCCGATAAGACAGAAAACATATATAACAATAAATGATAAATAATATAAGCAAATGAATTTATTGTTATATATGTTTTCTGTCTTATCGGATGGCGTATTCTACGTTAAACTTAATGGCCGTGTCTCTGACACAGCCTGCAGGGACAGTCCGTGGCCGAAGGCCTCGGACAACTGTCTGCTGTAATTTTTTTAAACGTTTAGTATACCAAGGCAATTTGTACACCCGTGGTCTCATACGTGGAACATTTTCTTCAACAATTATCCCAACCCGCTTAAGGAATTTCTCATAACAATCAGCAACAACACATCACTTTGCATGCATTCATACCACTCAACATTAGACAGTATTGATTTAAGACGTTCCAAATTACATGATTTATAATCATATCGCACTAGAAATGAATCTAAATCAGCATTTCTGAACTGATAAAATTCAATTTCAATATATAGAGCAGAATGATGCATATTAGCAGGAGATAAAGGGGAATGACATTCCGAAATTTTAAATTTTAAGTCCGAACTTACAAATATAAGATCCAATAACCTTCCTAATTTATTGAACATTCTATTTACCTGATGAACATCAATACTATTGATGTTCATCAGGTGGCGTCTACATCGGCGATACTATATAACTCCCAAATAAAATAATGCCCATCAACCAAATGAGAAAAGTCCCAAACAAAATTGTGAGGTATTTCGTATGAAATAATTCTCACTACATATATTTTTGTTTTTAATTTTGGCCAACACTCTGGTGATATATATATTTAACCCCTTATTTAATTTAACAGAATATAAACATATAAAACAATAAGCGTGTTTTGGTTACACCTTGCTTATATATTCGCTTGTTTTGTGTGAAGCAATTAGCGAGAACTTAGCGACGCGATTCATTTTCGCTAAGATTTAAAAATATTTTTTTTACATCTTATACCGCTTTTAATCATTTTTCATATTTTTTAATAAAATAGCTTCTCGCTAAAAAGCTGTTTTATTTGAAACTTAGCAAGCGATAATCGCTTGCTTGTAACCAAAACACGACTAATATTACACTTCAACGAATTCTCTCCATCGATTTCTGTCTCTGGCAAGTCATTAATTTGGTTCCATCATAGTCGAGTTTGTTTGCATTCTTTTTCCAGGCACCGCTTCCATGTATTTGGTGGTATTCTTGGCTTTCGATACCCCTGCGGCTTCCATTCAAGTGCCGCTCTAACTCTATCTAATGTTCGGCGCCTAAATATATGGCCGATCCAAGTCCATTTTCTTCTACGTATATCCAATTCAATAGGATTGCTGCATGTACGTTGGCAGAGTACTTCATTATAAATTGTCTTGGGCCAGTAGATACGGAGTATTTATCTCAGACAACGATTGACAAACGTTTGGACCTTATTGGAGTATTCCGTTCTGTTCGAATACGCACTCGTTTTGTCTTCATGATGCACCATGTTTCAACAGTTGCGTTGGAATATTATCAGGGCCAGATGATTTGTGATCCTTAATTTTACCCAGTGCTGCCTCTATATCAGTTTGCGACGGCAGTTCGTTGAAATATTTCTGCTCTGGTTGCGGCTTGAGTATACTGCAAAATGAGTACGATCTGCATGCATTACCGCTTTATATCAAGGGCAAATCATATATCCAGGCAAATCTTCGGACATTGAACTACGCACTCTAATGAGCTTCATTGAGAACTCTGTATAACCGAGGGAGATACAGGGTGATTCAGGAAGTTCCGGACAAATTTCTCCAGCGTATTCCTTGGCTCGTTTCATGAAGAAAAGTCCACTAGGACCATGTCCGAAAATGCAAGGGTGCGAAATGGCAGCGGGTTCAAAATTTTCCGATTGGGGGTCGGGGGGTAGTAGAGTAAAGTTGCTACCTTCTGAGCCAGTGGTAGGAGAGCGGGTTCACAATTTTCGGATTGATGGTCGGAGGGTAGTAGGGTAAAGTTGCTAACTTCTGAGCCAGTGGTTAGATTTTTTTTGTTTCTGGGCTTGTTAGAAAGGTCTTTAAGAGGCCTTTCAGAATCAATAAAAAACTGTAGAAAAAAAGTCAAATCGCCGAGATACAGATCTTTCAACAGAAAAAAAAAACATACGTTAGCTGCCATCTGGCTGAGCAAATTGAGGTTATGTGAATTTTTTTCCATTTTTTTCCGAAAGCTCTGATCTCGGCGATTTGACTTTTTTCTACCTTTTTTTAGAAAGAAATCCAACCACTGGCTCAGAAGTTGGCAACTTTACCCTACTACCCTCCGACCATCAATCCGAAAATTTTGAACCCGCTGCCATTTCGCACCCTAGCATTTTCGGACATGGTCCTAGTGGACTTTTCTTCATGAAATAAGCCAAGGAATACGCTGGAGAAATTTGTCCGGAACTTCCTGAATCACCCTGTATATCTGTCACATTTTATATGCAGAGGTTGCTTTTAACAACGTTTAACCCGGATCTCTCATACCTGCCTTATCGACACTATCTGTTGACCAGGGGATCATTAATTTTTTCGTTAGCAATGAATAGTATTTCCTGGTTACAAAGTCGTAGCATATGCTGACAACGTGGCAGTTGCAGTACAGGGAAAATGCACTTCCCCATGCAGAGGTGTGCTTCAGGGCTTTATTACTGTTCTCTATAAGTGGGTAACGGATACTGAGTAAGAAGCCATTGTATGATTATACAGCGGAGTTTGTTCGTGTAGCTATGCCAAAGACTGAAATTGCGGCAGATCAAATCTGACGGAAAACAATGGTTTAATTTTATTACAGTTCCTTAGAATATACATACTTTTTGTAGCCACTATCTTTTAAAATATTCCAAAAGCGGCAGGAAATGGTGCTCGGAACATGCGATGTCATTCTTAATTTTAAGAAAAGGTCCTAAAACGTGAGAGTCTAGTGGTAATGTTAACATTTATAATCGTTTTCAATGTCTTCAGAAGGAAAGATGAGAGACTGATTGGTCTAAACTCCGTTGGATTAATATGTGATGGTTTCTCCACTGTGGATGATATTTCCTGCAAAGTGTGAAATGGCGTGGTTGGTCGGTTGAGGCCAGCCATACGTATTCAGACAAATTGTCCGGGAAGTGTGTGTTTTCTCAGATATTCCAGAGATGTAAAAACGGTGGCATGAAGAGACCAGAGGGTGTAGGAATAACTGTCACGTTAGGACGGCCCTATCAGAATTCTTCTGGAACGAGACTTCGAAGTATGTTGATGATCATACGGATATCCCAGGGCTAATTGCAAAGATAACGAGGGATAAAACTGCCAGGCAAAAAGACGGGACTTATCGCTGTCTAGACACCAGCTCGGATTCCCTCAGGCAGGGTATGCCCGAACGAGTATCTAAGCAGGATCACTACAGGACTAAGTGAAAGGGTAACGAGGGCTAGGGTTACTAGGCAAAATACCCGATCGAGTATACAGGACTTATCGCTGTCTAGGCACTAGCTCGGATTCCCTAAGGCAGGGTGTCCCCGAACGAGTATCCAAACGGGATCACTACAAGACTAACTGCAAGGATAATGAGAGCTAAAACTACAAGGTAAAGGCTCGGCAGGATACCAATTCGAATTCCCTCAGGCAAGGTGTCCCCGGTCGAGTATACAGGACTTGTCGCTGTCTGGGCACTAGTTCGGTTTCCTACAGGCAGGTATACAAATAGGGAAACTACAGGACTAAAACTACCAGTGTGCTATTCTAAAAGCTACTATGACTATAACTAGCTACAATGTGTTAGGGTCGCCGGCTGTCCAACGACTGACTCGTTTGAGCTGTGCGGGCTATTTTATATGGTTCAGTTGTGTGTGTGTATGGTTGTGTGAACAACACATATACTGGAGCTCAGTGACTTGTGCGGCCCTGCTGTTCTCGCTCAGCTGTTGGCTGTTGTCACTCTCAGCCGATCGTGGTGAGATTACCAGAGGTGCATAAAAGAGGAATAAAAAGGGGTGTTTAACAAAAGGTAGATTTGTATCCAAAGCTAAGTAACTCCATATATAACTGTTAATTACAATTCAAAGTGAAATATACGAAATCAAACACAGAGAAAGCTGGGCATCGTACTGTGGGCCCGATTACAAGTAATGCCAGAACTTCTAACCTAGAAGAGGCTTTAAAGGCACCCTGTTGCAACGCAAATTGTGCTAGGACGAGCTATTAAAGTTAATTTCATAACATTTTGACATTCACCATACAGCCAACATTGACCGAGAATGGGTAATTTTTTAACAAAATGTAGTACATTCTATATCACTCTGACCTATATGTTAGACGTTCTTCTGATATTATCACCTTATTATCAGAGGTCGACACAGCCTATTCAGGCAAATTTACTCATTTTCTGGTGCAGAACACACTACATCCTTCGACAATCCTAAAGCTCAATGGAAGCACATCTCCCATTCTTGAGGTACTGCTCCCTACATCGTACTTGGTACGAAGAATAATGTTATAGCATCGACTAGGACCAGATTGAAGATTGCGGTATCGATTTTCCACCACCTAACCCAGGTGGAGTGAGAACAACAATTTCCCGGCTTAAAAAACTGCACGTGTTGAAGAAATACCAGCGGGTCTGTTTTATGTCCACGGAGAAGACCTGCTAAGGTGTATGGAGCAATATATGGTTAGATGAATCCATGCCAGATAGTAGAAGGCTCAGCGTGAACTTCATTATGGCTCCCTGGCTGCTGAACCTTAACACGATCTTCATTAATCTATCCTATATTCCCGTTAGATAACGATAATCCAAGGTGTTATTCATTCTCAAAGTAGGAAAATCATTACATATTAGTCCAAAAAAACCATTACACACAATATTTTTTTTTTTAAGACATTCGAGAGAATTATTAACTTGCACATCATCTCAGCAATCCAACTGCCAGCACGCATACAACAAGGACATATCTACGGAAATCGTTTTGCACGATATAGTAGGATTTATCTAAATGCATGTGCTCTTGCCGCATTTGTAGATACCAGGATCGTTAAATTCAGCACTGTCGGCACTTTGTGTCATTAATTTGATCACTGGATTACTTAGGCGAAGGCGTACAGTCTTCTCCCTGATACACACGATTTTAACCCGACATGTGAATAGAGATACCCCCAATGTACCCCCGCTACTCAGAAATTTAGGTTGCTACGACTGCATATGTTGACGACCTGGCAAGTACGATACAGAGAAAATGGCTTTCCGGGGAAACCCAAGAAGCAAAAGTTTCCGTATACTCAGTCATTACCTCTCTCTGTTAGAGATATTCCCCTAAGGGATAATGCAAGATATCCAGTTGTGATTCTCAGTGGAAAGCTTAGGTTCAAACTACATACTATGTTGATCAGTAACTCCACCGTGGCCGTATATATGTGCGGACGGGTCATTCGAGGACGATAGAGCCTATTCCCGAAAATAATTTACTGGATATATACTACTATTGTCCGTCTGATATTGTTTAACGTTTGGTGGCCGGTAATGGAAAAATCCACTTACTTAATTGATAAACGACAAGGGAATGGCAATGATATGTATCACAGCAGTACTTCACACAGCCCCTACTGAGGGTTTTCGGGTTATCCTTCAGCTGTTATCACTAGATTTGCTGGGAAGACAAATGCCTGCAACGTCGACCATCGGCCTAAAGAATTCCTCGCGATGAAACAACAGCCAATATCACAAATGTCAACCCAGCCTCAACATCTACTCTGACAGTCAGGCTGCTACAGTCTGCAATCTGTATTCTTGACTTTAAGAACTCCTGCGTATCTCTAACTGAGATGACAAGTAGTTCGACATTCACCTTACTTATATAAACATCATGAACTACCTTGCCTGCTGCACTGCATATGGAGCATGTGGGTATGCACCCTACTCTTACATGCACTCTCTTACTCTTACATTTAAAACCGAAGCTCTCAAAGATGCTACTGACAGATGGTCTGGAGGCACAATTTGCAGACGCACCAGGCAAGTATTTATAACCTAAATTAGACGCTAAACTTCATATCCATTCCATGAAGAGATATCTCTACGCAAGTGGCTGTGATTACTGTTTCATACGCAGACACGCGTCTGAACTTCGAATCCCGGCTCATGATTAATGATGTGGAGATTAAGAGCATAACGAGAGCGTCAAACATCACATATGCTAATGAGGAGTATTGTGTGTGAGTAGGAGATAATATCTGGGATCTTACTTCATTTTGGGTCTAACAGACATTCAGAGAGTTAAGCTGACTGATCTTAGGCCATTTATGCGGAATACTAATTGGTTAGGCAGATACCAATGTGCATCTCTCCTTCAGCCACATCCTGGATTTTCTGAACGCACCTTAGTCATATCCGGTCAATTTACGGGTTCATCGATGGACGGAACATGACGTCCCGTGGTAGCACAACGTTCCTTCATTGGACTAAGTGTGTCAATAGTGACAGCCACGTCTACCTAACTTAACCAAAGTGTCCTGTTTCAATAAAGGCAACCGTGTAAGTATCGACAATCCTAGAACAATCCATTGACGCATTGTATATAAGACCCTTCCAAACGTAATGAGTCATACACTAAAGCCCATTGTTGCAAACTGATCAGCAACTGACCAGATATTTATATTATCGATACCTACCATCACTTTTCCGACTATAGGGCTTCATTCGATAGATAGTCTGATATGAAAAAACCCTCAGAAACCCACAAAAATTTAGTTCGTCAATTGTATGCCTCGTTTCCGACATATAGATATATTGGTATTGTAGCGATTTTTTATTTAAAACTTTTATTACTTTTGCGATTGGATGCACCTTTTACGAGTTATAGCCAGATTTGTAATTTTAGCAATTTTCTTTTTTTTTGGGATTTTGTGGAAAGGAAATTTTATATATGAAAAGATATTTTATATACTTTATCAAAACCCCTTAGAAACCGGCAAAAATTGGTTATTTTTTGATTGGATGCTCCGTTTTCGAGATATAGACGAGTTTTCAAAGTTTTTCATATTTTCGATCAAAAATGGGGACGGTCTACCTTGGGTAAACCAACACAATGTGCGTTATGGGTAATCGCGATATTAAAATAAGTTTTTTTTTGAGAATCAAATACTCGATAGTGTTGCCGTCACTATGCGAGGTGACCGCCGTTGAAAGAAATTTAAGGTGGTCAGAGCAGGGATCGAACCCAAGATCTCAAGTACAAGAGGCGCGCACACTAACCATTGCACCACCGACGGTAGCAAAATAACTAAATATATTTTCCCCATACTCTGTGGGCAATGGGTAAACAAACGTTACCCATTCCCCACGGCGATGTGTATGGGTTACACATGGGTGGGTAAATTCGAGCTCTGGCTGTTAGTCATGATAAATTCCCAAAACCACTTAGGATCCTAATTAAGTTGGGTATTAGATAATATTTTGCGCAATATCTCTCTCCTATAGAATATTGGCGCATATGAAACGCGCGTTCGTATAACTGAGGGGCATATCTGAACCCCTTTTTTATGGCACTCGGCCCCAATGAACTACTTAAAAAGAGGGTATACTTAAGTCGTTTCACCCGACTGAAATTTCTATATTGGCTTCTCTCTTTTTTATTTATTCAATGGGTAGCAGGGATAAATTCCTTATAAATTATTAAGTTATCCTGTGTATAAATATAATTTTAATCATGTTACCGCACTCACATAAAACAAATAAATAGTTTCCCATTAGTTCCCATCCCTGTTCGCTTTCTAATTTTACAAACACTGATTGGGACCTATTATATTACCTCGGTTCCGAACGGTATTTTGATAAGCTTAGCTAATTTTATTATTGATATTATAGAGTCTGAATTGCATGGTCGATCGTTATATCGACACTAATCAAGTCTTCTTTAAATCCATCTAACATCGCAGCTAAAGCTGCCTTAAGTGAGTGGTCATGGTCATTATATTTATTCTTATAAATTTATTTTTATTTTTAATTGTTTTTTTCTTAATAATTGTCCGGTTCAAGATCAATAACTATTAAAATGTACTTTTTCTTAAAAAAAAAATAATAAAAAAGCAAAATTGTGAAATTGATCATTATGGTGGATGGTTGGGAATATAGCTATTTCAATGACCTCCCAAGCATATCATCAGCTCCCTTCTCCAAAAGTATTTAGGTATATCATCACACATTATAGGATAAACAAATCTCAAGTAAGCGAGAATTGTCTAAACTCCTACTTGTGCGAAAACATCCGCAACAATACTTTGCCATAACCATCAATATTCACAACATTTCTTTCCTATGCATGCCATTGCCATAGATGTTGTTATTTCAAAAAAGAAACAACGATTGCCATGAGATTGGCGTTTAGAGTGTACCGTCTTCAAATTTATATTTATCCGAGTTTATATTATTCAATCTTTTATTTGTTATGTTCTAAATTATTGTACGGTTCAAGATCAATAACTATTAAAAAGTACTTTTTCTATGAAAAAGTACATTTTAATAGAAATATTAAAAAAAACAAAATTGTGAAATTGATCATTATGGTGGGGGGTGGTTGGGAATAAACTCCTACTTGTGCGAAAACATCCACTACAACACTTTGCCAATAGTACAATGCTTCAGCACAGCACCTAGGTTGTATGGAGTCCCAAAAATACACAAAGAAGATTTTCCGTTGAGACCAATATGTTCTTTTGCTAATTCACCTTCTTATGAGTTGTGTAGGTACACTACGAATATACCGAAGAGTATTACAGAAGACTCCAGATACAATATAAAGGACTCATTGCAGTTTAAGGATAAAATAAAGAAACTAAGAATACAAAATTGTGAAAAATTAGTTTTATTTGATGTAGTTTCTTTATTTCCGAGTATACCAGTAGACTCAGCACTTCGTATTATCGAGGGAAAATGGGACAGAATAGAACAGCACACACATATTAATAAATCATTATTCCTCTATATTTTAAAGTTTTGTATAGAAGACAACAGGTATTTCCGATATGACGACAAGGTATGTTTTCAACAAGAAGGTCTTCCAATGGGATCTCCAGCTTCCTCGATTGTGGCTGATATTGTTATGGAGAATCTACTTGATTAAAAATTATTACTAAATATGTGGACGATTTATTCTGTATCGTTACAAATAGTGCTATAGATAATATTTTGGCAACATTTAATAATTTTCATCCTAATATTAGGTTAACAATTGAAGAAGAGTGTGGATCAAGACTCCCTTACTTGGATACCATGGTAATAAGAAATGGGGAGAATTTATTAGTGGATTGGTACCAAAAACCAACTGCTTCTGGAAGGGTTATAAATTACCAAGAAATTAATGGTTGTTAATACGGCAAGAAACCTCATAGAGATAGTTTTGAAGATAAGCGACGGGAATTTTCACAAAAAGAATAAGGAGAACATTACAACAATATTAATGGACAACAATTTCCCAATAGGGTTAGTCAATAGATTGATAAGGCAATATGAAAATAAGGGGCAAGATAACCAAAACCCAACGGTGGAACCGAAAAAGTTCTAATCATTATCTTATGTGCGAGGATTTTCTGAGAGATTAGAAAAATCAAAAATATTTGATAGTAATAATTACAAAATGGCCTATAAAACAACACACACACTAGGTAGATTGTTTAGTAAAACCAAAGATAGAATAGAAAAATTTGATAGATCTAATAGAGTATACAAAATACCTTGTGGAGGCAATAATAGTGAAAGTTACAATATGGTATATGTAGGTACAACTAAAACTACACTTAAGACTAGAATTGCAGGACACAAATCAAGTCAAAAATATAGACACATCTCAACACAAACAACAGCATTATCATCACACTGTGCAAGCTTAAATCATTTTCCAAACTTTCAAGATACGACAGTTTTTATGTTAGAAATGTTACAGATAATAAGGACTCCAATAGCCAAGAGAATAAACTTTAAAGCAGATACGGATAATGTAGCACAGAATTATAGACATTTAATTAGTAAAATGTAGAATATTTCACCGAAAATTGTTTGATATATCATTGAATTTGTCACTAGGTAACATTTTTAATACATCCGGGTGTAACTTGTTGAATTTACCATTATGTACATATTTTTATCAACCAAATTATTTTTCTGCCTGTAAATTAGAGAAACTATTTCTACACAAACATTTTTCTGGCTGTAACTTAGAACATTTTTCATATGACAAGAAAATTTTTTTTCAATTGTTTAATTTTTTGATTTTATGTTATTGTTGTTTTTTCAAATGACATGAAAAAAATTTGTTTTTCTCACGTTTCTAAATAATAATATATCTTCCTGACGATGCTATCCAAAGGATAGCGAAATATCGAAAAAATATAATTAATTTATAAACACGACCAAACGCTCGGACAATTTAATTATTGAATACAATACGAAAGGTCGAAAAAATCATCACTTATTTTGAATTTGTTTAACTGCAATTTTGTTTTTATAGTATTTTAAATGTAGTGGTATAGGTGTTGCCCCGTAGTGCTTTGAAATTCATATACCTGTACCGTATAACATTTTTCAAACCCAAAACTGCCTGATATAAAGGAATTGCTTTGAAAATAAGTACAATTGCCAATGGTATTGTTGTTTTTTTAAAATATGCATTTTGGGCAGGTAATTGAAATAAAACCACAAATTATAAATGTCATACAATTAATTTGATAAATATTGCGTGTTTGTTTGCAATTTTCTTCAATAACTTTATTCCTAAAACTTGTTCAAAGTAAATGAATAGCAAACTGTGTATTTCACTTCCATCTCTTTAAAGAAATCTCATTTAGATTAAGAAGAAATCAAAGTCAACTACTATGAAAATTATTTCACTCATACTACACGACTATTATAGTATATTAGCTACGACTATAAATTTCGCACGAATTCCTCTGAGTCAGCCTTTTTAGATTCCATAAATATGTAAATAATTACATTATTCAAAAATATTTAAAGAAAAATATGCATATCATTTAATTTCTAGTAAAACAAGTTGAATTTTTCAAGAGTATTTTTTTCAGGAGAAAAAAGGACCTTAGCAAAATATTGAAATGTCAATCAACGTCGATAAGAGTGAAACTTCTTCAATTCCTAGAATTGAATACCAATGCCATTAAGAATTGTTACAGAATATTTGCGCATTATTGGAAAATTATGGAGTAACAATAAAAAAGTCATCTTTAATTCATGAATTCATTATAAAACAGAAAGTGTTTTAACAATATTTTGAAAACAAAAGAGACAAAAATTAAAGTTTGGGCAAGGAGAAAGTCAAAGTATAATATGCAAAGATATATTTCAATTCTAATTTTTTCACAAACATCCCCATTTTGCTCGCAACACGCGAAAAACCGACCAAAAAAATAGGCATAATTTGTATGCGAATTTCGAAATTTTTTATGAATTATAGTTTGCACAAACTTTTTAGACCCAAGGGCCAATTTTAACCTCATTAAAAAGTTAAAGCACGGCCCTTATATCACACAAACTATTTATTGTAATACCTTTAGCCAGGGTGGTGGAGTCTAGCCAATACTGGCTCCGACTCCAGCATTTTGCGAATACGCGACTTCATGCCGACTTCAATATTTAATAAAATAATTTTCTATGGTATCATTTTCATTAACAACGAAAAAATTTCAACTGCATATAATTGGTCATTGTTGGCATAGGTGATCAACTGTTTTTTAGTTTAAAAAAAAAAAATTCTTCCAAAACAATTTAAATGGTTGTCTGTTGTAGCCATTTATTTTGTCTTGGAAGAAATATTTTTCAAATTAAAAAACAGTTGATCCCGTATTAAAAATAATATAATTCCAATTCACATTTCAAAATAAATGTCTATACTCTCGAATTGGAAAAACAAGATTGAAGTTCGAATTTTATTTTCATTATTGCAAATTTCTAACACTTCCATTGTCATGTTCGTACGCTAGACAAGATATGTTGATGCTAGTAGATCACTGGGCACTGTTTAATAAGCAGACACGCGTCTGACTTCTGACTGACTGCTCACGATTACTGCAGAAGCTGTAGGGATGAAGAATAGCACGAAAGCGTTCACCATCTCATGTGTTGCTGCCAGGGCTTTTGTGTGACTAGCAGACAATATCTTGTATCTTAATTCATACTGAATCTAACAGGTGGGAGTTAAGCTGAAAGATCTTAGAGTCATTTTACAGAGTACTAATTGCGTTCGCCTGGGACCAATGCACGTTTCTTTTTCAGCCACATTCCTGAATATTCACATACCATATGACCTGAATGCGTGGCCGTCGGTGGTGCAATGGTTAGTGTGCGCGCCTCTAGTACATGAGATCCTGGGTTCGATCCCTGCTCTGACCACCTTAAAAAAAATTCTTTCGGCGGCGGTCACCTCGCATAGCGACGGCGATACTATCGAATATTTAGCCATGAAAATGCATCTCAAATTAACGTTCGGAACCGGTGTAAAACTGTAGGTCCACGCCCAACTACAAATTGGAAATTGTAAAAATATCCTGAAAAATATTAAATAAATAATAGTCGTGTTTTGGTTACAAGCAAGCGATTGTCGCTTGCTAAGTTACGAAGAAAACGGCAATTTATCGATAACTAATTTTATTCAAAAATATGAATAAGGGTTGAAATCGGTAAAAGATGTCAAAAAAAATGTGTTTAAACTTAGCGAAAATGATTCTCGTCGCTAAGTTCTCGCTAAGTCTTCGCTAAGTGCTTCATACAAAACAAGCGAATATATAAGCAAGCGGTGTAACCAAAACAGGCATAATCGCCCTTATTCCCGTTGTCGTCGTCGACGTCAATACAATAGCGACACCATTTTTATTGGCGACTTGAAGGTATTTGGAAAAAAAAATTTTTGCATAATGTTTGAGGATCATAGACGTCAAAAATTTTGTTGTTGTCGATGTGACAATACATTTATAAAGTTCTAAAGTTGACAAAAATCTGATGACGACGTCGACGACGACAACGGGAATAAGGCCGAATATAATTTTAAAATTTGTATGAATTTTTCCAATTAAATTACGGTTAAAATGAATCGGAAAAGAAATGTCTCAAAATTGTAAAAATCTTCTTCTTGGTTATATGTATCTAATGAAAAAATTCATGCATTCCGCGAGTCTTATTTTAGGAAGGCATTACAATAGAATCATTCCGCATGCCTTATTTGTGGAAGGCCTTGCGACTTCCGCCGCTGGGGTATTATTTGGTCGTCGCGCAGAATGATTGACCACAACAAGCTCAGTTATGTAGTGAAAGGCGACATGGACAAGTGCGCGGATGACAAAAAGTAGTTGACTTCAAGTCTTCTAAAAGATTTTCATGAGTAAACCTATTCCGTTGTTTATTTAGTTACCTATATATTTGTTTTTTCTTTTTTTTAATAAAGCTAACAAAAGTTATGTTATTTTTTTAAATATTATTTTCACAAGACATTTTGTGAAATTGTTTCACAATCAAATGTTATTGTGAAAGTAAAAGTAAATAACATTTTCTATATTAAAAATACAAACTACGTAGAAACGAACATTTCAGACTAGAAGCCGAGTATGTTTTTTCTTAACTTGGTGGTTCAAAAGTAAAAGTTTCTCAAGTACTTATTCCCAAAAAGTAATTAAACAAAATTAAATTGTTTTCACTAACCGGACAAAACATGATCTCTTACAGCCTTAAAGGAAATTGCAACTTTAAACATAACGAGGATCTAAAACAACTAAATTTGAAACATATGGTAGGGCCAAACCGAAACAGAACGAGACAACTACAATTAGAATAGTTATATAACTTTCAAAACTTCTGCATCAGTGTGTGTAAGTAGGAAAGCAATGTGTAAGTAGCGACAACAATCACTCTGCACACAATCAATACCTGTCTTCGGTAAGTGACTTGTGTAAATACACACCGCAGTGGCTTAACGGGCTAGACGCTGCTGAAGATGATGCTCCACAAACATCGAAACTATCGCCCAGCGAATGTGAGTTCGAATCCCACCCGCGGCATTTACATTTTTTTCACTAAACGGAGAAAACATGATCTCTTACAGCCTTAAAGGAAATTACAACTTTAAACATAACGAGGATCTAAAAACAACTAAATTTAAAATTATCTAAAAGTTTTGACTTTTCTATTCTGTTGACATCCCACATTTGTACCATTTTATGCAAATCAGCTATGTTTTGGACGTTCGAAAATCCAAAGTTGCCAGGGACATAGATTTAAGAAATTCAACAATCAGTTTATTTATTTTTCGAGTAATAACCCAAATATATCAACATAAACACGACGGCATGTGTAAGATAAAAATAAAAAAACTATTATTTCCTAAGTTATATGCTTTTAATTGAGTAACATTGATAACATTTTCTATGAAAAAGTACATTTTAATAGAAATATTATAAAAGAAATATTTGAAATTGATTACTATGGTGGATGGTGCTCAAGAACCAAAAATGAAGTATAAAGTTCCAATATCTTTATGATTAGTAGAGAATAACCATTGTTGCGATCAAATGGCTGAATTAGGCAGTAGATTGTAAATCTAAGTTATTTCAATGCCCACCAAGGCATATCATCAGCTCTCTTCTCAAGTACCGGGGTTTTCAATAAGAGCACTACAATAGTTTTTTTAAATAAAACAAAACCGGTTTTAGATACCAATGAAATTCTTTATTCTTGTGAAACTACGTTCGATGCCATTATGTATGGAACTCGATTTCTTTTGCATGGCCACCACGGGCACGCTTGCAGAAGTCCAGACGCTGAACCCAATTTTCGACAGTTTTCAAGCATAAATCGGCCGATACTGCTGCAATTTCACGTTCGATATTCGTACGAATTTCATCAATCGTCACTGGCTTGTTGGCATAGACCATAGACTTGACGTAGCCCCACAGGAAATAATCTAACGGCGTCAAATAGCACGACCGAGGCGGCAAATCGACTGGGCCATTTCGTGAGATAACACGTTCACCAAACTTGGTTTCCAATAAATTGATTGTGGCATTCGCTGTGTGGCTTGTGGCGCCGTCCTGTTGGAACCACATGTCCTCCAAGTCAATATTATCCAATTGGGGCCAAAAATATTCGATTATCATTGAACGGTAGCGATTCGCATTCACAGTAATGTGCCGGTCTTGATCATCACGGACGAAATACGGCCCAATGACGCCGCCGGCCCATAAACCGTACCAAACCGTAATTTTTTCGGGGATGCAATGATGACTCATGGATTACGTGTGGATTGCTGTATGACCAATAACGCATATTTTGCTTATTGACGAAACCTTTCATCCAGAAATTATGACGACCATAAATCGGACGTAGCGCTCTTAAAGTTGAGGCCACTGACTCCAAATTTCGGTAGTAAATTTTAATAATTTCGACTCGTTGTTGGTTCGTATATCTTTCCATGATGAAATGGCAAACCTTACTGAAGAGAAATGTCAAAAGAGCGGGGAAAAAATGGCTTCGTTTGCTGTCCCTATCGATTTACTTTTGTAGCGTCTCTGTTGAAAAACCCATTATAGGGATAAACAAAGCTCAAGTAAGCGAGATTTTCTTCTCATGGCAATCGTTGTTTCTTTTTTGAAACAACAACATCAATGCAATGGTTGGGAAGAAATGTTGTGAATATTGATGGTTATGGCAATGAGCTGTGAGCTTTCTAATTTTTCACTCACTGATTGGGACCTACCTCTGATTGGCACAGTTGTCAACTCAGTGCTTTCACGTAGCACTGTTTTTAGTGATTTTTTAAATTTTCGACGCGAAAATTTTTCGAGTTTGTGCTTAGTGTTTTTTTGGCGTAGAATACGTCTTACCTTACGGTATAGGGAGTCATGTCAGATTGTTATTGTTGTAATCTTTATTTCATTGATTATGAGGAAACGGCGAGATAACTTTTTTTAACTTTTTTTTGTAGGTAACTTTTTTTTGTAGGTAAATGAAGATGTTATCTTTCGTTTGATATACATTTCATATTGGTTGATATCTTCCTAATATTTAAATTTCTCAAATGAAAACTGTTTAAACACATACACTCAAACATATGTGTGGTGAGTTTGTAGCGTGAACACAAACTATGCTGCTGTTTCAGTGTGGACACAAACCTTCGGCTGTTGTTTTGATTGATGAAATATTGAAATTTCGTATATTTACTTATGTATTTAAGTGAAACAAAATGTTAAATGTGAATTTGAATTTAACATGGATATATAATTATAAAAAATATAAATCAAATTGATTTGCGTCTGTTATTTATCATTCATCCTTACTCTTTTAATTTAAAAACATATTTATCGTATTTTTCCTACCATAAGCTTATGTATATTTTCAAAAGTAACTATCAAATAAATAAATTCATTTGCTTATGTTATTTATCATCTATTGTTATATATGTTTTCTGTCTTATCGGATGGCGTATTCTACGTTAAACGTAATGGCCGTGTCTCTGACACAGCCTGCAGGGACAGTCCGTGGCCGAAGGCCTCGGACAACTGTCTGCTGTATTTTTTAACATCAGTGACACAAAACCTTTGATTTCTGAAAATAAAAATTGTTTTATTAAAAAAAAAGCAAATTTTTTACAGTGTATCACTTTTAAGTTTCACTTTTCATTTTGAATGCAAGTATGCACATTTTACACAATGTTCTAAAAATACAACCATTGATTAAGAAAATTCCTGTTGCGAAAGCTATCAAATACCGTATGAAGTAACTATTTTAAATAATAGTAATGATCTTCATAAAACATGAAAATTTGAAATTATAACCGTTTTATGGCCGGATAAAAGTGATGATGAGGATACAATAGACTTTAATATAAGTATGTGATATTTAAAATTAAAAGTCATGTTTTGTGTAAAATACAAAGAATATTTAACTTCAATATGTTTGTTTGTCTTTTGTTTTATGTTATTTCATTTTATTTTGATTTCTTGTGAATTCATTTTTTTAATATAAAACATATATATTTAAATATAAAGCAAAAAGTAACAATTTAAAATTTAGTGCTTTTTTTGAAAATTCCGCGTTTTTTGGGTTTGGTGCTTTTTGATATTCTAAAGTTGACAACCCTGCTGATTGGGCCGTCGGCCGTGCAACGGTAGTGTGCGCGGCTCTTGTGCATGAGAACGGGGGTTCGATCCCTGCTCTGACCACCTTAAATTCTTTCGACAACGGTCACCTTGCTTAGTACCGGCGACACTATCGAGTATTTAGCCATGAAAATGGTTCTCAAAATACCAGTTGGAACCGGTGTAAAACTGTAGTAACTGTGTAAAACTTGCTTAAACCCAGTTTTGTGGCTCTACTGAAAATTTGTACATTTTGAGTTGTGCCACTTTGTATTTAGGGCGTGCGATATACACTCCGGTTCACTTATTGAAAGTCACAAAAAATTCCATATTCAGCAGCCTGTATCTTTTGCAATTTGTAATCGATTGCAGAATTTTAAAATGGAAATGGAAGCTAGACATCGTGAGATATATATAGAACATCATGACAATGGTGGTTTCTTAACTAAAGAACTTTTTAGAGCAATTTATAAAAAAAGTCCAAAAATGTGCTATTCTTTTGGTTCACTTGAATAAAGGCACTTTAACTAATTTAAATGAAAAACAGTTTTTATTGTTTTTTTTTTAAATTATTTTACTTTATTTAAGAACTATTAGTAATGGGTACAACCCCCTTTGTTTTTAACAACTTCAAATATACGGGTTTTCATTGAGAGATAAAGAGAATTTATGTAATCCAACGAAATTTGATTCCAAGCATCCTTAATGGCCTGAATTAGCGACTGCTTGCCATCAATTTGTCTATATCCTTCATAGACCTTACGAGATAACCAACCCCAGAAATATTCGATAAAGTTTAGATCTGGCGAATAGGGTGGCCAGTCAAGAATATTAACATGTTGGCTTGGAATGAGCTCCTTTACTACTCTGGCGTTGTGTATAGGGTCATTATCCTGTTGCAATACCCAAGATATGGGACCAAATAGTTCACTGAACTTCGGAAAAGCCGATTCCAATAACGTTTTATAGCTTGCACCAGACATTTTTACACTTCAAAATTCAACATCGATATGGTGCCATAGTACGTAATAGCACCCCACACCATAACGCTGCATTCTCGGCTGTGATGTCGGTTCAAAAAACGCTTATCTTTGCGCAGATCATGGAAATAATAGTTGTAGCTATCAGGCACATCCAAATTATACTTCTTCTCCTCCGTAAATACAATGGTTCTCCAGTCACTTACATGACCTCTTGGCTGTATATCCCATACCATGTAGTCTCTTGCGAACTGAAGCCGCTTTTCCTTACGAGGAGCATTTAGTGGCGGCCTTTTGTAATTTCAGGTATGTATGATGACTTGCTCGCTTCCACTCCAGCTTTAGCTCTTACTTTTGACAAGGATAAGGCAGAATTAGAAGCAATTCTGATGAGTTTTCTTTTCTCATACGTAGATAAAGACAATGAAACCCTTCCTTTAACATTTTTTCCATACCCCTCGGGGTCCTTGATGTAATTGTCGACAACTGTTGGGCTCCGTCCAATTTGTTTAGCTATTGTGAGGTTAGAATATCCTTCAGAACGGTAAACATCGATTTTAGTTTTTTCCGATAGATTTAACATTTTTTGTTTTGCCATTTTGACATGATTTTTTTTATATCTCAGATATCTCAAGAGGTCTAGCTCCCATTTCCATTTTAAAATTCTGTAATCGTTACAAATGGCAAAAGATACAGGCTGCTGAATATGGAATTTTTAGTGCGTTTAAATAAGTGAACCGGAGTGTATGTAATAAGGGTGTGCAACAGCCGTTTTACTTTAATCCAAAAGCTTAAAAGTTGAAAACTTCTGCAACTACTTATATATATTTAGAAGACGAGATGTACAAAGAGAAAGCTCCTATCAGTGGTATATTTGGTGTGATTTTAAGCTTTTGCTTGCATGCACAGTTGCAAATTTGTGAAAACACAGTCGAGCAATCCTAAAGCTGTCAGTCAGCTATCGCTTGCTCCTCTTTAAAACTTACTCCGACACGATCTTTCTAAAACAACTTGAATAGCTTTATAATGGATATCCCTTACGTGGAGCACAGTAGTGGATGTTTACTAATCTAACACAGCTGTAACAAACGTTGTTGTGGATTACATATTTAGAAAATGGCGTCAAGACAATGTAAACAAGATGTTGATAATAAAACAAACTGATTATTTGTGGTGAATTTATTAATATAAGAAGCAACAAATTTTCTTTAGCTACAAATTTGAAGCTCTGTAAAGCTTATGAATCATATTTTAATCTGCAGATTCGAAATCAAGACAAAAAAATGGTTACCTCACTTTGCCTGTATTAACTGCACAAATATTTTAGAGTAATGGCGACACTATCGAGTATATAGCCATGAAAAAAGCTTCTCAAAATACCGTTCGAAACTGGTGTAAAATTATATGTCCCAATCACTGAGTGTAAACCTAGAAAGCGCACATCTCACTGATTGTGAGAAGCTCTCCTCAATCCCTTCATGGGATGTAATGGGAAACGGGTTTCTTTATAGTAGAGAAAAACGACACATGAAGTACGCAGTGCCAAGACTGTGGAGGGAACCTAGTGATCATGTGCAGGACTGTCATTTTTGTATCGTGAATCAAAGTCAGCGTCGAACTGCTATTAATGCCGAAAATATTTTTTAACCTGATCTTGCTTCAAGCATAAAGCAGGGATTCTGGGTTTACGATTGAAATAATGGAGAGTGCTTGAAAATAATGTGAAAATAACCGGTCAAAGGACCGTCATAAAAAGTTGTCACGTTTTTTTACCAAAGAAAACGGATTGTCTGCCATTGCAATGACGTAGCAGGTTTATTCAAGGCAATTTGAATTCCATGCATACCGTGTGACTGGCGGCTTTTTAGCAATAGCTCTTCAAAAACCTTGAACGCTGTACTTTTTCACAATGGAATCCAATTTCCTAATCTTCCCGTGGCACATTCTGCAATGCTAAAGGAAAATTACGACAGTGTAAAAATAGTACTGGAATCATTAAAATATACAGAATATAACTGGTCATTAATAGGATACTTCAAGATGGCAGCTTTGCTGATAGGAATTCAAGACGGATATACACAATACTCTTGTCACCTTGGATTATGGGATAGTAGAACAGATTCACATAGGAGAAAATAGCGTCTAATATAAAGTAATAGTATATTAATGCCGCTGTTTCATACTTATACAAAATTAGGCCTTATGAAACAATTTGTGAAATCTGTGGATGGAAATTCTGAAGCTTTTGAATATTTAAAAGGATTCTGTCCCAAATTATCCGAAGCGAAGATAAAATCAGGTATCTTTATAGGATCACAAAAAAAAAAAGATATGAGCAGTGATGAATTCACACAGTTACTTAATACTGTTGAAAATCAAGCCGGGAATAGTTATGAATGGTTTTTTCGGAAACAACAGAGCAGACAATTATCAAGATTTAAATGCAACTATGCTTGAAAGCCCGAAATATCGACCAGACGACGTGCCACGCAATTGGGCAATAGCCGGCGGTTCCTACGCAGAATTCTGATGAAAGATTTGAAGATATTGCCTTACAAAGTGCAGACAGTGCATCAACTGTTAGCAGTTGACCGCCAAACGCGTGTCTCCTACGCTAAAGCCATACTGAATCTCAACGAAGAGTTGGACGATTTTTTCATCGAAAATTATCATGAGCGATGAAGCTCATTTGCATCTTAACGGTTACGTGAATAAACAAAATAATCTCTTCTGGGGCACCGAAAATCCGTGTATCGGCCACGAAGAACAATTACACCCGCACGAACTTATTGCGTGGTGTGACTGTGGACGGCGCGCGCGCTGCAGAGCCATGACTACCGATTTTTTTCTTCCTCAATTGGTTAAATTGGGACTGGAGAACATATGGTTCCAACAGGAGGGTACAACGACGCACACTGCTCGAGCCACAACCAATATTCTGAAGGAAGCATTTCCGGTTCACTTAATCTCTTCTCTTTTTATGGGGTTTTTGAAGTCGCGGGTTTACACCAACAAGCCTCAGACTCTCGAAGCCCTTAAGGAGAATATTCGCCAAGAATGCGAGAACCTGGCGCCCGAAGTAGTGATGGAACATGCCATAAAACGAGCCCGTATGGTCACCAACTCTGGCGGCGGTCATTTTCTCAACTTGATGTAATAAATTGTAATGGATTAAATAAACAAATTTCAAATGCAGAAGCAAAGTTTTTCATTAAAAAAAATACAGCACAAGAACATTGGGTGATTGTATAATAACCAGAGCTCGCAAAATATGCTCAACCAAATTTGTCTGCCCGGTCTGCTCACTCAAAAGACCAAAAAAATAAGACGTAATCGCTAAGTGTCTGAACAGCAACCCTCTTTTTCTTTTCGTTCATGTTGACGGTCTCGGGTTTCGGGTTGAGCGTAACACACGAATCGGTCTCTTACTGACCGCTCGTTACGAACAGAACTGTTCGTCGCTCAGCTACTGAGGGTCAGTAAGTGAGCAAAAGGTCCGCAAAAAATGTCTTTATTTTTATTGTTGCGATTGTCTTATGTTGTTGCCTTAGATATTTCGTCACAGTCGAAACATTAAAGAGGAAGGGAGAAGACGATGGGGCAGTCATTTGTGTGAATATGAGTATTTAATAATAGGCAGTGGCGCCGCGCCGCGCAATTAAAATTTAGGTAAATCAAACATTTGTCAACAAAATGTAAATGTAAAATAAAAGACAAATATGTGTACAGGACAAACAAAATTAATCTTCATGTATTTTGTTCAATAATTCTTATAAAATGAAATAAAAACATCACAATAATCATAAATTAGTAATTACGTTTAACAATTAATAACGACATTATCCTTTATACAATATGATATTAGGAAGAAAGTTTATAGTTCATATAAATAATTCCGTTTCTGGTCAACATTTCCATGTAGCTAATGGTCTTCAGCAGGGCACAGTCAATGCACCAATTCTTTTTAGCCTATTTATAAATGAATTACTAGATAAATTAGACAATATAATTGCTTTTGCTGATGACATCGTCATCTACCATTCCAGCGATAAAATATGCGATATCAATTTCCATCGTCAGAACAAATTCAATATAATTGAAAACTTTTCCGCCAACTGGCATATGAAAATTAATATTGACAAGTGTGAAAGCATTCTTTTTCGTCCTCCAGTTAACAAGTGCAACAACAATGTTCGAAAATGCTGGAAACAATTCGGTGTAACTTCGATTCAATCAAATGTGGTTATCCCGCTTTCTGAAAGGGTTAAATACTTAGGGGTTCACCTTGACAAATTTCTGTACTTTGACCACCACATAAATCTCCATATTGGAAAAAAACTAGGAAAGCCTTCTTTTCATACAGGAAAATGTTTGGATCAAGTCTGATCGATAACAGACTGAAAATTTTAATGTACTAAACTTTGGTAAGACCAGTCCTATCGTATGGCTGTTTGATCTGGTTCAATATTTCGCCTTCGTATATGGAACGGTTGAGGAAATGTGAAAGGCAAATTCTAAGATCCTGCATGTCAATGTTTAGATCAGAAAGCAGTGGTTTTACTAAATACGTTTCTAACTTTAAACTATATAATGCAGCACAAATCGTTCGAATTGACAGTCACATTATCAACTTAATAAGAAACAATATTAGACGGTGTCTTGATAACATGGATACTCCACTTATTAAAGCTCCTTACTATGAATGTGACGATTATTTCATTCTAGCGATTGAAAATGGGTTTGCACCTCCCGAATGCTTTTTATATTTGGATAAAAATGGTTATATTCAAGATTCTGATTGCGTGCCGTTGCTCTACCATATTTACAGAAGAGCTAATAACAAAACGATAAAAGAGCGAGATTTAAATGATGAAAACAAAAGATTTGACATTTCCATTTCGAAAAGGGATAAATCCATTTCCCAATCCACCAGAAGAAAATGCTGGTGGCTGATCCCATAATATATTCCACTTTGGAACTCCCCTTCCTTTTTTTTTTGCTTCTCCTTTTATCTTATATGTATGTACATAATGTACGCAATGTTCTTTTAACTTTTTATTACAACAAAATCAATATTATATAACATAATTTATACAATATATACAGGGTGTCCCCTAAACTTTTGTCTAAACTTAAACACGTGATAGCTGAGAACAAAAGCTACAATGTTTGTTCTTACGCCAATTGCCTAGGTGGCTTCGTTTTCGAGATATTCGAAAAAGCATTGAAAATTGCTTCAAAATTGATTTTAAATCAAATGCGACAGGAAATGACTTTTAATACAACTACAACTGAAATAAGAGACCACTTATCTAAGTGCATAACGCAACAAGGCTCTCATTTTGAAAATTTTCGTTAATTGAAAACACTTTAAAAAAAAAATCGTTTTCATTTCCAACGAAAAAATAAATTATTTAAAATCAATTTTGAAGCAATTTTCAATATTTCTTTTTCATTTAAACAGTAGATTATGCATTTATTGAAAATGCATTCAAAAATGCAATTATTTTAAACACGAATATCTCGAAAACGAAGCCACCTAGGCAATTGGCGTAAGAACAAACATTGTAGCTTTTGTTCTCAGCTATCACGTGTTTAAGTTTAGACAAAAGTTTAGGGGACACCCTGTATATAATTTTTTCTGCAAAGGAAGTTTAAATCACATTAATGAATGAACAGAGAGCTCGATAAGAGACTAGTTTAAGTTTGAAAGAAAATTGTTAGTTATACTTTTGATTATTTTAGTATGAAAGGAAAAAAAACTGTTATTAAATAAATATTCATTAAAAAAAAAAAATTAATAACGACATTTACCCACGCGCATCACACGTACATGCTCAGAAGACCGTTTGCCGAGTTTTTACGAAGTAAAGGGTCTCGAGTGAACACATGAGCCGAGCGAGCGAACAAAAACGGTCGTCGGTTGAGCGAAGAGCAAGCCAAAGAATAACGAAGTTTTAGGGTTTTTTCGCGACAGTTTCGCATCGTGTCATTGGGCAAGTGGTTTATTTCTGACAACAAGCACAAGAGAGACCAATTATTGCGAGCTCTGATAATTACATTTTGAAGAAAACGGTAATTTTTCTTAAATTTCGAAAATTTGCTCTCATTTCTACAAAAGCAAAGTTTGATAAAAAAAAAATATTTTTCCATTTATTAGCAACAAAAAAGAAACTAAAATTTGACATTTGAAAGTCAGATCCTAAAATCTTGTCGACCTGTGTTATTGATATCAGTTTTTTTATTTAAAAAAAAAAAAAAAAAAAAAAAATTGGTTTCCCATTACATCCCATGAAGGGACCGGGGAGAACTTCTCACAATCACTGAGCTGTGCGCTTTCCAGTTTTCACTCACTGATTGGGACCGACAGTTTTACACCGATTCCGAACGGTATTATTGAGAAGCTTTTTCATGGCTATATACTCGATAGTGTCGCCGTCACTATGCGAGGTGACCACCGCCGAAAGAAATTTAAGGTGGTCAGAGCAGGGATCGAACCCACGATCTCAAGTACAAGAGGCGCGCACACTACCCATTGCACCACCGATCTCAATGTTGTTCAAACTACTAAAGGAGAATATGGTCATTACATTGAATCAGCAGGTCTAAGAGTGTGGAAATCTATAATATATTATATATAACGATGCTGACCGACATCTGTAACTAGTCACTATGGAAATATTTCCCCAACTGCTCATTATACTTTAATCCTTTGTACTTAACAAAATTTTATAAACACAAATGTATTAATAGTAAGAACTGAGTTAGTTAACAACAACGAAATAAGAAACATGTCTAGACTTAAATGCTAACTGGTTGGTTTCGTGTTTCAGTTTAGATTTTAATGTCTCGTTTATATGACTAGAATGAGCAACAAAACAAAAATTTTTCAATCAACGAAGATACAACGCAAATTAAAATTTAATTTAATTGATTTAAAAAATGATTAAGTTACAACCCTTGTTCATTTATCTTCATCAACTTTTAGACCGCGAAAGTGGTAAAAATAATATTACCCAAATTCAAAGAATTCAAAAGTAAAAAGGACCGGAATATTTAAGCGGCGAATACACAAAGCAGAAGAAAAGGGGGAAGTTTCAAGGAAAATAGAAAAACACCAATTCTTTAAACAATTTGCTTTTACAAAATTTACCAACTTAACAAGTAATCGAATACTACAAATACGCAGCACTGAAACAGTAAGTAACTCATCAATTGTCTGCAAGGATGTAACTTGTAAATTATTACAACATTATATTAGCCGTACGATACATATTAGCAATTGTCATTATATACAATTTTATGGAATAAAATGTTTTCCGAATCCATCTTTTGTTTACAGGGTTTGCACAAATACCGTTGCTACTTAGCTATTCTCGAACTTATTCTTTACCAGCTCCTTTTGATAAATTATATCCTTTTCTTAACAGTATATGAAGGCGCTCCAGAATTTCTCCATCTCTTTCCTCTCTATTTCTCGTTTCTCTTTTATTTTTTGCTTTGCTTCAATTCAACTAGAACAAGGGAAATTAACCACTTTGTTTCGTTGGTACTCCCTAACAAACAATCCAAACAATTTATGTTACATCGTACTAGTGATATCCTTTAATATCCTTAGAACTCTTATTTTCATGTTAAACTAGATAAAACTCGAAATACTCCCAAGCTTAAACTCAGAATATAGCCGGAGAAGTCGGCTTTAAATGAGTAATGCCAACATTTTGTTTAGGTGACGTTGATGGTGAAGTTGTTGTATGTCCATATATCCTTCATTGTCCCTGCCATAGTTGAGAGATAACAAGCGTATAAGTAGTCGTAATCCTTGATGTTGTATTTGTAGTGGTGGATTTCCTTGCTGTTATTCGCTTATGGACAAGCTATTACAATTGACCTAATTTCTGTAGCGTTGTGTCTTTTTCTATTTTATATAATGGATTTGTATTAGATATAGTTTTTCGCAAAAAGGGGGTTCCGTTAAGAATCAGATATATTGAGGTTTTAGACTGGCATCGCAAACGCAAACTAATCGAAAACTCCTCTCACTGATAGCTGAGAGCAAAGAGCAAATGAGGCAATAAAAAAGTTGGCACAAAGTTGCAAATTTTATGTCAAAAAGTACAACTTCAAAATCTCCCCAAATTATAAGAACTAGAGTCGTGGTCCCGATAATACATACATCCCTTGAAATCGTGCAGTCCTCTCCTCGACACCCATGCGACGTCAATCTTGCCACTCGACCATCGATTATCCAAACCATACAGGTAGTAATTCGGTAGATCAACAGCCGCGTACAAATATTGACTAGTAGTAGTACAGCCCTATTAGCAAGAGAGATAGCTACTGCGTTTCCTGCAACATCGATATCATCTTTTTGAGTACTAAACTATAAAACCATAACATAACTAGACCTACCCGACTTGGGAATAAAGATAACCAATACCTCCTTCTGTTTATCCGGTACAAGGGAGAGTCTAAGACACTTAATAGATGTGGGGTGACAGAAACTTTACATTTTTGTAGCATAGATATAAAGTAGAAGTGACCTGAAAAACAGGCGACTATTATGTTTCTCTTAAAATATTGTAGTATTTTACACTTATTTTTATATAATATTATCTGTAAAATCCTTGTTAAAATCCTAACTTTCTCTCACTCTTATATGAACCCCCTTTAGTTCTACACATCACCAACAATTCACGTTGTCATATATTGGCTGTGTCCTGTTTTTGAGTTGGCTAACAGGAGTCAAGTCGCCGTTAAATGTCTAGTGGCGGTATTGTTTATTTGGCATGTGACTTACATTTATTTCATTCCATTTATAGGATTACAAAGGCTTACGCACGTTAATACATACATCGACATACATCGACAGCAACGGAAATCTTGACTTGGAAGGCATTTTCGCAGGCCTTCATATGTAGGCAACATCATAATTGTTTTTAATTTAATGGCATGGCCATCCTCTTTTCTACCATCTCTTTTAAAGGAAGTAGGTTCTACGAAATTGTAATGCATTTACTATTCTTCATATCCTACTGGAATGCCTTCATATAGAAGGTACGTTGGTATGTGTTTGTGATTCGATAGGAAACCTTCATAAGAATATTTGTCAATAAGGCCTTCCATATTCCGTTGTTAGGACTTTCAACTTTTCAAAGAGCTACAACTCATACGCACTCACTCGTGCACACACACATACTCACTGTGTTATACACAAGTATTACGTGATATGTATGAGACAAAATAAAATGTACTCGTAACTAAAACAAAAGAGGAAACGGAAGCACATCACCAAAAACAAAATACGAACGAATGATGGAGCACACACACACATTTCATGCACAAAGTGTTCATGGCGTGTACGAGTCCGTGTATGTGCATGTGTATGTTTGTGATTGTAACGTTTATAAGTGTGTCAAACATTGGAATAGTTAATGTTATACTGTTACTGTAACCGATGTGAGAATGTCTGTCTTGTGATTGCACAGTGTTTTTGATGTGATAGTTAGTGATTGATTTGAAACACGTTCGAAATTTCAGACTGTGCTTTAATCGCGAACAGAGGTATAACAGGGAACAGGGTTTCACAATTAAAAGTAAAAACTGTTCTCTTTAAATTTTTAGGGAAATGCATCACAATTTGTGGCCGTCGGTGGTGCAATGGCTTGTGTGCGCGTCTCTTGTGCATGGGAACGTGGGTTCGATCCCTGCTCTGACCACCTTGCATTTCCTTCGCCGACGGCCATCTCGGTTAGTGATGGCGACACTATCGAGTACTTAGCCACGAAAAGGCTTCTCAAAAATACCCTTTGGAACCTGTGTAAAACTGTAGGTCCCAATTAGTGAGTAAAAAATTAGTAAGCGCACAGCTCTCTGGTTGTGAGAAGCTTCCCCAATCCCTTCATGTGCTGTAATGGGAAACGGTTTTTTTTACATCACAACTCGACGAAGAACTACAATCTTTAAAGGGATATCATCTGAGAAAGGTCTGCGAGAACTACATTGTATAAAATGGTGGGCTAAATAAAGAATTCAGATAATGAACAAGATAAAGTTAGATGTCACACCAGTTTTTAACAACGTATATATGTATATCTGTAGTGTATCAGATTCAGGGTTTGTATTAGCACAAAGCAAGGAAGCAAAACTAGGCTTAGGGAAATATTGTTTTCACGATATTCTAGAAAAAAATATATTTAATATTTTTGGCGAGTGAATTTTCTGTTTACGATTAATGGCCATAGTTTTACTTTAGCGATTAATTAATTTAGTTGATTTTTTCAAAAAATGTTGCCGCAATATCAGAGACACCGTTTTATCCAAATTCATTAGAAATTGTCAAAAAATAAGGTTATTTTAGCAACCGAACGCACCGTTTTCGAGATATCTGTCTACGTAAATTTTGTTCATATCCGAAAATTTCTAAAAATCTCTCAAGATTCATTACCACAATATCTAGTTAAAGCTAACTAACAGATAGCAATTAACGATTTTTAAATTCCATACAAACTGGCAGCTACAACTTTTAGTTAGCTTTAACTGTAAAGTATAATAACTGGAGATGATAACAATGGGGGTAAATCCTCGTGCATGACAACTAGGATTATAGCCCCGCTCTTATCACCTTCACTTCTTTCGATGACTAAAGAACTTATTGAAGCAAAACAAGTCTTAAGAAAATGTTCGCCCTCATTAATGGTTGTGAGAAGTTTCCCACAATCCCTTCTTAGGATGTAATGAAGAAGTAAAGACACAAGAACCTACTGGAATTCAAAATATATCAATTTCATACTTTTTATTTTATTATTCAAGCTCAAGAGCTCTTTATTAGTAGAGATATAGTTTTTAAAATAAAATACGTTTTGAAAAATGCATCCTCATGATTCCTGCAAGCTGTAGAGCTATTTCAGATTTTCAGATATTTCAGATCATTTGAAATTTAAAAATTAGATTTGAAATTCAAAATATCTTAATTGAAATTTTAAACACCTCATTTGTGATTTAAAAAACATCAATTGAAAGTTAAACGACATCAATTGTAATGCAAATCACATCAATTGAAATGCAAAAGATATAAACTGAAATTGAAAAGAAATCAATTGAAATTTAGAATACATTAATTGAAATTTAAAACACATCAACGAATTTTAAAGGAAGTCAATTAAAATTTAACGACATCAATTGCAATTTAGGGGACTTCATTTGATATTAAAAATGCCTCAACTGAAATTGAAAACATATCAAATGAAATTTAAACGACATCACTTGCAACAACATCAATTGAAATGCAAAGACAACAATTGCAATGCAAAAGACATCCATTGAAATTTAAGACATATTACTTGATATTTAAAACACATCAACTGAATTTTAAAGGAAATCAATTGAAATTGAAAACACATCAGTTGAAATGCAAAAGGCATTAATTGAAATTTAAAACAAATCAGTTGAAATTTGAAACACATCAATTGAATTTTAAAGGAAGTCATTTGCAATTTAAAAGACATCACTTGTAATTCGAAAGACCTTAATTGATATTTAAAATACATAAATTGAAACTCAAAATACATCAATTAAAATTTGAAAAAAATCAATTGAAATGTAAAAGACCAATTGCAGATAGAAAAATATCACTTGAATTTTAAAAGACGGCAATTGAAATATAAAAGACTTTAATTGCAATTTAGGAGACATCAATTGAATTGTAAAAGGCATCAATTGAAATTTTAAGGACATCAATGGAAATTCAAAAGACATCAATTGAAATTTAAAAAAAAACATTAAGTGAATTTTAAAAGACATTAATTGAAATTTAGAAGACATCAATTTAAATTTAAAAGTTGTCAGTTGAAATTAAAAATCAATAGCATATTTTATATATCAAATTAAGTTGTTCTCCAAAATTCAATTGATGTTTTTTAAATTTCCGTTGTCGTCTTTTAACTAGCAATTGATGCCTTTTAAATTTTAATTAATATATTTAAACATCCAATTGTCGTAAATTTCAATTGAGATCTTCTAATTTTCAGTTAATCTATTTTAAATTTCATGTGGATTTTTTCAAGCACAATTTATGTATTCTAAAATTCAAATGAGATTTTTAAATTTCAATTAAATCTTTTAAATTGCAATTGGAAATTTTGTAGATGTTGACATAAAACAGTTAGCGGGAAACTACTGCTGCGAACGATATTGTTGATTTGTTGATTATGGACAAATTTTCAAATTTCAACTGATTTTTTTTAAATTTCAATTGAAAATGTTGTAGATGCTGGCATAAATCAGTGTGCGGAAAACTACTGCTGCGAAAGAGTTGGTGTTCTGGTTTGTATTAAAATCAAGTCGGCTCATATTTCTCGATAGCAGGTGCTTTATGAATCTAAATTTGTCAAAACGGGTTTATTGATTTTTTTTTATTCCCTGGACTACAGAATTTTCAGTTCCTCATTCCGTTTGTAACATCTCAGAGTATTTTTCCACAATGTGTATGTAACATATCGTAAATGACTACTCATTTTCTAGGTAACTTAAGGACTTAGTCATATTTGTGTATACCCATACTTATTATACAGACAAGACATACCGCGTCATATTTTTTCAAATTTGTGTATACCCATACTTACCGCCTGATATCCGTAAATTTGTAATTATGTATTAGTACGAGTACATACTTTAAACTTATAACGATTATTGTCTCCGTGCAATCAACTCATATTG
Organism: Phaonia tiefii; assembly: GCA_963931995.1. NCBI lineage: Eukaryota > Metazoa > Arthropoda > Insecta > Diptera > Muscidae > Phaonia > Phaonia tiefii. The sequence continues at coordinate 99,299,031 of OZ008370.1, read as the reverse complement.
TTTTCCATATGTTTAATCTAATTCAAAAGTACTCAAAACACTCAAGTACTCAAAACACTGACAGTTTGGATGACGGCAATACTCAACTTAATTCCTAAGTTGCTTGTTCGAAGTAAAATATCATTCTTTTGTTCGTAGTTATTAAAAGTTATCAACGCAACATTCATATTCAAGCGGTATTTTGTGAATGCTAAGGGCAATATTCGTAATACTTATAAGGATTATATGAGGAATATAGTATCAATATGATACTTGTGTATTGCTTATTCAAGGTCTCATAAATTGTATGAACACGGGCTTAAATCTGTGTTAAGCCATAGTGATATCATTTGTATTTTCAGCAGTTGGTGTTTTATTGGCGTCACATTAAATTAAAATTTAAATTAAATTAACTAACCCAACAATTTTAAGCTTATAACCTCACTTTGTTAAGCTGTAGTTATTTTCATGAGTACTTTATAAATATACTTATAGTATGGAGCCTTAACATTTCACTAAGTATTCAGAGTACTCTAAGTATATCCTCATGTTCATATGAACTTTTGTATACTTCTGTATAAAACTGCGTCATCGCACATTGTTACTCAGAACTACAAGTCACACACCCACTTATACCTAATACAAGTTTGAGTGAGTATGAGTATAGCATAAGTGAGAATGAGTATAGTATACTGATAACTTTGACTTGTAGCTACACATGCTACTCGTATGAATATATTCCAATGCTTGTTCGCTAATATTTCTCACTCTAGCCTGTTTAGTAGTAAACACTTTAAAAGTACTCATACTGGGCCGTTTGACAATCTCTGGAATACACATTCTGCAACCTTGTGAAATACTGTGTACTGTCCGTAAGTCTGTTGAAGCATGCTGGTTTTTATACGAAACTTTCTACGGTATATAAATGGAGCTTAAGGAAATCGCTGGATATATCAAAATTTTCATTTCCGGATGGCGAATGGTAACTGTATAAACTTGAGGATAACGATTTGCAGAAACAATTTTGACAGATCTAGTCACCCTTTTGAAAATGATCTGTTTTTTTTTTTATTTTATAACTGTTGTATTTTGTTTGGCAGACAGATATTTTATCATTTTCCAAAACTGATAACAAAAATGGAAAGCAGAATTATCGTACGATTTATTTGAAGTGGAAGAGAGTTTAATTTTATGTCTTTCTCCGTGAATCGTTCTATCCGCATTGGTAGTCTAACATGGCCTTTACGTAGAGCTAGTTATTCCAGAGACCCCCAGAGTAAGGACATAGATTTTCCCAAAATGCATCTACTACAGGTGGAAGCGTTAGAACAGCTGATTTTTCTCATCTCGATATGGTCCAACCTTGTCAATTTCAAATATTTGTACTTTTTTGTTCAGATTTTTTTGTTCGGCTTGGCCTCCAAACAAAAACAAAATGCCTGTTGTTGTTGCCGGCAAATACAACAATGCCTCATGCTATAACCTGAAGTAAATAAATCTTGGATTTTCCTTTCGTATTCTACTGCAAACATTTTCTTCGGTATTCTTTGCTTCATATGAAGTTCGTAAACAATGCAAAAGTAACCACAATAATAATCGAAACCACTGTTCCTGCGTGTCCACTGTATGCAATATAAACTCTTTGATATTTTTTCTGTTGTTAACTTTCCACTTAATTTTGTTGTAGTTTTTGTGTTTGTTCTTGTTTTTTATTTAGTACATACAACACATTTGTTGTCATTGTTTCTGTTGTTGTTCAAGTAGTTAGTACAAAACTAATTTACTATTGTCAGTTGCTCAAAATGTTTTATTTAACTTTTAGTCATTGTCATTTAATAGAATTTTTTTCTTTCTTTGCAATTTTCATTTTTTGTCCTTTATCCATTTGGCAACCTTTGACATCCTGTTGTATTTCCATTTTTCAAAGGGAACGAGTTTAAACTCAAACGAGTTTAAATTCAATTGAAATTCAAAAGAAATCAAATAAAATTTATAATACATCGAAATTCAAATGACTTCAAGTTATATGCAAAAAAAATACTATTACTAACACTGCTTTAAACAGAGGTTAGGTAGGAGTGATTGCCACTATTGACACACTTTGCCAAATGGGGACCGTTGTGATTTGACGAGACGTCATATTGCGATCCCATCGTTGAACCTGTTAATTAACCTGTTATGGTTAAGGGGCGTTCAAACCATATTATACTGTGGGGGCCCAGAAAACCCCCTTAATATATTTGTTTTCAAATGAAAGAATTTCGATTTTATACATGTTTTTGATTAAGTTCACAAGTTGTAGTAACAGTTATCTTCACTTCTTGTAATATTTAATAGAAACCACGGTACTGCATTATAACCCCTTCACGACTACGCTAACATTCCAAGAGTCAAGAATTTTATTGTTGTTCATAAAACATTTAGTTGTTTTTAATCTTAAGCACTTGTATTTTGTCAAATTTTGTTTATTAAAGATATATCGATCAGCAGAAGTAATGGGCAGTTTTTCAGTCAGTGGTGATCTTCGTTTCTTAGTTAAATTCTGGTTAAACATCGAATTGTGTTTTTCAGTCATTGTTTAACTATGATTTATCCCACAATGTTGGTTGGTTAACTTTTAGTCAGAACCATATGATTTTGACAATCAAATTAATGACTGTCAAAATGGGAAATGTTAGATTGTATAAAACATATGCTTCTGTTTTGCATATTTGCTCACATACGTTGAGTCTAGATCGTTAAATGATTGCGCCTATACAGTTTTTTACACATTTTTGTTAAAATAACTTCGATTTTATGAATCTATTTCTTATTTTACATAATTCCATTTTGTTTGTTCCTCTTTGTTGTTTTGGTATTTATCCCAAACCAGTTGTTTTTTCCAATATGAATACAAGGGGTTGCCATAATCGTTAACAATATGGGGACTTACATTAACTCACCACTGAAAAACAAAATGGAAAGTTAACCACAAATTAACTTTGAATTACGATTAAGTAATCGTATAGTTAACTACCCACTTAAAAACTGGCCATAAGAGGCAAGAGATCTGAATTATCTTAAAATTATGTCAAAAATAAAATAATGACTCACCGTTAAGGAAATATATCCATTATTATACTTCACTACTAGTGATCATGAAACATCGACCTTGTTGAGATTAGATGCACCGATTATGAGATATGACATTTTAATAATTTTTTATTGTGACCACGAAATTTTGTACTTGGTGGTGGATATGGTCGTTCGATTTTTGTAATGGTTAGGGTATCCAATCGATTAATCGAACAATTTATGTCAAACATTTACTCGAGTACTTTAAATCAACTGATTTCGAGAAATTAATTAATCGATTAATTTATACTGATTAATCGAATAACCGGAGAAAACAATAAACTAATACAATATTATAACAAAGGTGCTCTTAAATTTATAACGAGCAGGTTCTACGACGTCTCCACTTCCACGATGTTTCTCATACCGTGGAAAATAAAGACCACAAGTGAAACGAATAATCAAATATTATTTTGCCAGTCAATTTAATTCGGATCTCATTTTATTAATTTTTCAAAATATTGGAGAGACTATCAGGTCAGCGTTGTCTTTTGTTTACCCTGAAGTACTGTTAAAAATGCATAAGGATTTCTTTTTAATAACACGGTGTCACAATGAAAATATACTTTTAAAATGACCTAGTGTAACTTGTAAGCCTGGTTGAGTAAATCACTTTTCTATTTTCAGAATTTTGAATACACCCTCGAAATCTGAAGATATCGCCAAAAACCTTTTTTTCATAACTTCACAGACTACAATATTTGAACTAAATCAGTTTTAAACCGATTTTGGATTTTAAACGGTTTTAGAAAGATGAATAGTTAGGCTTTTGAAATAAATGTATTTATTTATACTTTTAACAAACCCATGTGAGAATATTATCCAAAATATTTGAAAATATAATTTTTTTTTAATTTTTTCAACTTTGTCGCCTTTATTTTTCAAAAAACCCCTCTTTTTTCTAACTTGAAAGTACGTTTATTTGTAAGCAAAACAAGTCATTGGTTTTTAGAATGGGTTAAAAATTGTTAAGTTAAAACTTCTTTTCTAAAAAATATTTTAATTTTTCCAAGAATGTGCGAACTATACATAAGAGTGCCTCAGAAAGATTACAAGTCAGCACTTTTTAAATTTAGTGCCATTTTTTCTTGTGCAAATGGCAACTCTGAACTTTGGCAGCTGTCACATACATATGTTTATTCCGATTTTTAAAAATGGGGCGCTTTACGAAAGAACAATGCATTATAATTGAGAAAACTTATTACAAAAATTTAGAAAGTTATGCTGAGACCGGTCGCAAACTTTGAAGAATTTTTAGTATAGAAAGTGCACCTAATGTGTCAACCATTCGAAGAGTGGTCAAACAATTTGAGGAAACTGGGTCGGTTATGTACAGTAAGACTCCTGTGCATCAACGTACCGGTCGGTCTGTTGAAAACATTGCTGCTGTAAACAAGAGTGTCGCCGAAAACCCGAAAACATCAATTTGGCATTTTTCTCAACAATTTCAAAATTCACGAATCACTACACAGCGAATTTTGACAAAAGACCTCCATCTTCATGGGTACAAAATTGAGCTTAATCTGGAGCTCAAACCAGCAGGCCATGGAAACCGCCGGCAATTAGTTCAATGGGTAATGGACCAAAGTGAAGTCAATGTAAATTTTTAAAAAAAAAAAAAAAGTCATCTTCTCCGATGAAACGCATTTCTATCTGAATGGCTTCGTAAATACACAAAATTGTCGAATTTTCGGCTCAGAAAATCCTCATACAATCCATGAGGAACAAATGCACCCACAACGAGCAGTTGTCTGGTGCGGATTTTGGTCGACCGGCGTGATTGTAAGATGAGGCCGAAATTGCAGTGACTGTGAACGGCATTCGTTACAGGAACATGATAACGGAGAGTTTGTGGACGCAACTGAACGACATGGATCTGGACGACATGTGGTTTAAGTAAGACGGCGCCACCTGCCACACCGCGCATGAAACTATCTATTTATTGCAGCAACGATTTCAAGAACAAATTATCTCAAGAAATTCTGAGGTCAACTGGCCACCAAGAGCTTGCGATTTAACGCTGTGCGATTTCTTTCTGTGGGGTTTTGGGAAATCTCGGGTTTATGCGAATAATCTAGAAATAATTCTTAAGCTCAAATCCGAGATCCAACGCGTCATCGGTGAGATACAGCCACTTCTCTGTGAAAAAGTCATGGAAAATTTCATCAAAAGAGTAATGGCGTATTTTATTCCATACTTAATCGGAACATGTCTTCTTTACAATCCAATAAAAAAAATCACAACTATCTCAAAAAACATGTGTATTTATTTTAAAATGAAAATGTGCATTCTTACTGAGCCTTCATGGTACGTACGTATTAATATTTCGCAAATACTGGCAAAATTTTAAATTTTGTTTAAAAACGAAATTGTAACTGTAACAATTTTTAACCGATTCTCAAACACAAGGGCTTGATTTACGCACAAATTAACGTATTTTCAAAGAAAAAAATAACGTTTCAAATAAAGTAGTACAAAATAAAGGCGCCAAAGTTTAAAAAATTAAAAAAATTCTAAATTTGAAATATTTTGGATAATACGAGGGTTGAAATTTATGTTTCGGGATTAGAGAACAAAAACAAATATTAATTATCGAAAATCACTTTCTTGTTTTTCAAAATATTCCCCATGAAGATTTATACACTTTTGCATGCGTTTGAACCAAATGTCGAAACACTTTGCCACTCTGATTGAGGTATCCCCAAAACATGCACTCTGAATGCAGCAACCGCTTCTTCAGGTGTCGAAAAACGTTGACCTCTCAGTTTGTTTTTTACGTAAGGGAATAAAAAGAAGTCATTCGGTGCCAAGTCAGGACTATACGGCGGATGACCCATCAAATCGATGTTTTGGGTGCTCAAAAATGCAGTGTGAGAGCTCGCATTGTCGTGGTGAAGAGTGATCTGTCTTCGGCGGTTGGTTTTCCGGATTTCTTGGAAGACAACTGGCAAACAAATGGTTGTGTACCACTCAGAATTCACTGTTCTACGTTGTTCTAATGGTACGGTTGCGACATGTCCGGTTTTTCCGAAAAAACAGGCGACCATTTGCTTGGAAGTGCTTCGGATTTGGACTGGCTTATCTTGAAACACCCATACAGTTGACTGCTGTTTACTTTCGGGCTCATACGCGTAAATCCAATATTCATCGCCTGTCACGATGTCATTGACGTGTTTCGAAGCACCGCGATCGTATTTTTGGAGCATTTATTTCGACCAATCGACACGAGCCTTTTTTTGAGCGATTGACAAATTGTGTGGGATCCAACGCGAACAAATTTTGTTGACAGTCAAATGTTTATGCAATATTGAATGTATGCTGGTCCCACTAATGCCTAAGGTTGTCTCAATTTCACGATAGGTCACATAACGATCTTGCAAAATCAGTTCGCGCACAGCATCAATGGTTTCCGGAACAACAGCTGATTTTGTACGACCTTCACGAAATTCGTCTTGGAGTGAACTACGACCACGATTGAATTCACCATACCATCGATAAATACTGGTCCTTGATGGAGCTTCATCGCTAAAAATTGAATTAAGTTCATCCAAGCACTGTTTCTGAGTTAATCCACGTCGAAAGTTGTAAAATATAATCGCTCGAAAATGTTCAGGATTTAATTCCATTTTTGGGCCGAGATGAATCTTCTAAGTTACTGTAAACAACACAAATAGCGCTCGTATGTCAAAACGTTCTGAGTACGCATAACCTCAAAAATGTCCGACTTTACGATAGAGCTGTCAGCTGCCAGATTGCAACACTAGGGTTACCAAATCCCGAAACATAAAATGCAACCTCGTACTACCACTTGAGTTGTTAAAAGTATAAACATATGTATATATTTCAAATGCTCAACCATTCATCTTTCTAAAACCACTAAAATATTTAAAATCGGCTTAAAACTGATTTAGTTAAAAATATTTTAGTCCGTGGAGTGTTGAAAAAACGTTTTTTTTTTGAAAAAACGTAATTTCAGATTTTGAGGATGTGTTCAAAATTCTGAAAATTTAAAAGTGATTAGCTCCACCAGGAGTGCAACTTATACCAAGTATATTCAATTTTTTCTATTTTGTAACACCGTGTAATTATTATGGTACAATTTACTATTCAGATTCGTTATACATAAATGAACTGAAATTCCAGTGAAAGCTAAGACCGATCTTCATGAATTTTTGAAGTATAATGCACAATGTCGAAGTATAATGTAAATGCTATTTGAAGCCTTAAGACTTTATATTGTGGGGTGCCGTTAAAGACCGATGCTATGCGAATAATCCAGAAACGGTTCACACCCTTAAAAATCGACCGGACCGTTCATGAGAAACCGTCAAGAAGGATTGACAGGATGAGCTACTGCGAAGCAAGCCACGGCAGCCACACGAATGCCTTTTCCAGCCAACCTCTTGTAGAAATACTGGCGACAGTCATATCGCCTAGTGAGATATAAAAAAATGGAAATGCTACTAAACGCATATACAAGGTTGCTATTTATATTTCGGGTCCTGGCAGTACTAGTGTTGTCCATTGTCCAGTGTAAACTTTGCAATATTTTAGCATAAGCATACATAGAACGTTTTCACTTACGAGCACTATTTGTTGTATTTACAGTGTGTTGAAAAATTAATATCGGTCAAAAAATTAAATTAACCTGTGAAAAAAATTCGTGCGGTAATTTGTTACGATTTCGGAAGTGGATTATCGAGACAAGAGTGTCGCAATCAACTTGCTTCGACTTTCGGTGATGAAGCACCATCAAAAACCTCTGTAAATCGCTGGTACTAAGAGTTCAGTCTCGGACGCCGTTCGCTCCAGGATGAATTTCGTGAAGCTCGTCCAACTTTGGTCGTCCTGCCGGAAACCATCGATGCTATACGTGAACTGATAAATCAGGACCGACATGTGACATACTGTGAGATTAAGGCATCCTCGGAGATTAGCATGACAAGCATCTATAAGATATTGCATGTTCATTTGGCCGTGAAAAAGATTTATTTTCGTTGGATCCCACATAATTCGACGAATGCTCAAAAAAAAAAGACTTGTGTCGATTGGAGCAAAGAAATGTTGAAAAAACACAACCGCGGTAACTTAAATGCAGAGTATAACATCGTTACAGGTAACGAATAATGGATCTATGCATATGAGCCAGAAACAAAACAGCAATCGACCGTATGGGTCTTTCAAGACAAGTTAAATCCAACAAAGTTGTTCGTGGAAGAAGCACATCGATGGAAATGATCTCGTTTTTTTCGGTATAACGGGTTATGTGGCCACAGTGCCTTCAGTGGAACGTAGGACGGTAAATTCGTAGTGATAGACCAGCATCTGTTTGCCAACAGTATTCGAAGAAATAAGGAAAAACAACAAGAGAACACGGATCATTTTGCATCAGGATAATGCGGGCTCTCACACATCAGATGAAACAATGGGCTATTTGAGCACTCAAAATGTCGAATTGATGGGTCATCCGCCGTACAGACCTGATTTGGCACCCAATGACTTATTTTTAGTGCAGGGTCAACGTTTTTCGACACCGGAGGCAGCTGTTGAAGCGTTCAACAAACACGTTTTGGAGGTGTCTCAATCGGAGTGGAAAAAGTGCTTCGAAAATTGGTTTGAGCGCATGAAATTGAAAATTGAAAATATGAGAACATTTTGAAAAACAATAAAGCTACTTCTAATGATTAATCATTGTTTTGTTTAGTGCTGGACCCGAAATATAAATAGCAACCTCGTAAACACTGCTTTAAGGGAAGCACTATTCCAACGGACTAAAATCGGCGTTGCAATGGCAGTTTGTGCGGCTCTTGTAAATTATATTTATTTCGACGGCATTCACCTCGCTTAGTGATTCGATTATTTAGCCATGAAATAGCTGCTAAAAATACCGTTCGGAACCGGTGTAAAACTATAAGTCCCAATCAGTGTGTTAAAACTAGAAAACGCACAGCTCACTGGTTGTGAGAAGTTCTCCCCAATAACTTCGAGGGATGTAATGCTAATCGATTTTTTTTATATCAACAAAAAATAAACAGATTTGAATTAAACATTGCGAAATGTATTCAAACATAAAACAGCCACTGACTCTTGCTGTTTCCCCAGTGTAATATTAACGATTCATTGCAAATGGCAGCAAATTGCGAGAGAGATTACAATATCACCCATAGCATTTAGAATGAAAACAGTAAATATTAATTCAAATAAATTATTATTTTATCTGAACTATAAAACTTCAATTATTCTCTTATCAATAAAATGGCGGAGAAGAATAATGTAGATGGGGAAACTTCATAATTCATATATCATATCTAATTGATGTTACATATATATTCCTGGAATGCCTTAAGGAATGTAGATATTGAATGTAAGAACAACGAGTATTGTGTTATGCCAACAAAAGAACAATTTCATAAAAAAAAATAAAAAAACATGGCAAACATAATTAGTCATTAAAACACGGATACCGGAAACAAGATCGAATTATTAATTATGAAAATTTACATAAAGTGTGTGATATGATTTTTTGTCTCAACTAAATTGTATAAATTTCAAGTATTTAATCGATACTCAGTTTATTTAATCATTGGTTATATATTACGATTATTTTGAAGAAGACGAAAAGAACCGCTGACTCACTATCTGAGGAAGAATATAAATACGGAGAAGCGCTCTTTTTCCGCTCACTCGTAAAAGTATAAATTTTGAGTGAGTCAAATTTCCCCCTCGATTTCCCAACGATTTATATTCTTTTTAATCGTGAGAATTAAACCCGCAAGTTGATTTTAAAATTTCAAGTGCGAAGAATATAACACCCTAGTGATTTTAAAATGCAAGACTCGCAAGTGAGTTTCAAATCTAAAGAATATAAAATATGGCTCATTCGTTTTCGAAGCCAAAATGAGTTAAAAAGTTATTTTAGGGCCACATGTTTGTACACCTAAAGTTGAATTTAAAAATATGACAAGAAAGTAGACAAAATTCTAACTATAAAAAGAAGGATATGGATTATTTCTCATGTTGCAAGTCCGACATAACATTTTTACCGTATTCCATTCAAGATTTTGATTCCGCTATTGGTGTAACTAGTAGTTTACATTGTTAATTTGTTATTTTAACCTTAATTTGTAATTTGTATAAAGAGCGAATTTTTTCAACCGCTCTTTTCTCGCTCCCAATACATTTCTCGCTGGCTCTCAAACGAACGTAATGAATTGAGAGAATGAATTGAAAATACTCGATACAATTTGTATTCACAGGTTCTTATTTTTTAAACAAGGATTTCGTTAGTGAAGATTCCGAAGCGAGTTAGTAAAGGTTTCGTTCGTGAGTCGAGGTTCGCAGCAGCTTGCTATAAACATTTTCATCCGGATGAAATACTTGGGATTAAACTTGTGTCGGAAATTTCATAGCAAATACCATCTAGATCTATAGGTCTATAAGATATAGTATTTGTCCTCTGGGCAAAATTATTATACTGTTTCGATTAAGTAAAAACGGTGACGCGTCATGACGCCCATGGACATGTTGTTACGCCCATGGGCGTTATGTCACACCTAAAATGGACATAAAGCCCATGGGCGTTACGTCGCACCTAAAATGGACATAAAGCTTTGTGTCACACCGGTCATGGACTTTATGTACATCTTAGGTGTGACATAACGTCCACGGACTTTATGGCCTTTTACGGAGTTTCGTCGACCATATTTACAAAGTTGTGGACGTTATGTCGCACCTAGGATGGTCATAACGCCCACGGGCTTTATGTCACACCGGTCATGGGCTTTATGTCCATTTTAGGTGCGACATAACGCCCATGGGCTTTATGTCCACTTTTGGTGTGACATAACGCCCATGTTGTTACGTGTCCTTACTAGGCGGCCTGAGGATGACTGGCAACACCGGCTGGCTCAGTCGACACTCTCTGGGAGGTTCCATCCCGCCATCCTGGCCCTAAGGTGCGCATCAATTAATTTTAATGAACATAATGTAAATAACAGGGAGATTAATGCTGCGCCTGAAAGTATACCCTTACTACAAGCCTCACCACACTCCGTTGCAAATGGTTTAAAGTTTTAAAACTGCAATACTGGTTCTGGAATCGGGTAGAACAATCTAGAAAACGGGTAGCGAGAAGCATAACTCGTATAAAAAGCGGAGGTTTTTGTCATTATCAGTCAATCAGTGACTAAACGCCGAAAATAAGCAACGCGAAGTATTAGTAAAAAGATTGATTATAGACAATTGTGAATGTTAAGTCTTAATTAATTAATTTTTTAACAATATTCACATGTGTACATAAAACTGTTGGAATTTCGTAATTTAAATCGAACCTTGTTTTATTACAGGAAGTAAAACAACGCTAAAAGGAATGATTAAGGAAATTCGGAACAATTCGTTGAAAATGAGGCCTCGCTCCTGAACAATAGAGACAATAGTAAACCCATTGAGGTTAAGAGAAAATTACAGCCGATAGGAGAATTGAACTACATTACAAATCCCTTCACCAGCACATAATGGAAAAGCTGGCGAGTTTTTTAGCATTGAACCAGATAAATTACAGCATTGCAGAGGAACTGAGTATGGAAAACTGTTATAGAAACTGTTATAATTAAAATTAAATAAAAAATAAATGGTTTCCCATTACAGCTCATGAAGGAATCGGGGAGAGCTTCTCACAACCAGTGAGCTGTGCGCTTTCTAGTTTTATACTCACTGATTGGGACCTACAGTTTTACACCGGTTCCGAACTGTATTTTTGAGAAGCTTTTTCATGGCTAAATACTCGATAGCGTCGCCGTTACTATGCGAGGTGACCGCCGTCGAAAGAAATTTTAAGGTGGTCAGAGCAGGGATCGAACTCAGGATCTCAAGTACAAGAGGAGCGCCACTACCCATTGCAACACCGACGGTGTATTGATATAAAGTTTGCTAATACGATACAAATTAAGCGGCTGGCAATCGGGGTTCCTAAGTTCCATAATCGATCTGGGAAATGTTGGGCAGCAATAGGGTATCCAATCGATTAACCGTTGTACGATTAATGGAACAATTTGTATCAAATGTTTGCCCGAGTGCTTTAAAACGCCTGCTCTCGAGTAATAAATTAATCGAATAATTTATACCGAAACCGAGAAAACAATAATAATTAATTATTATTAATAACAATAAATTAATATAATATTACAATAGATTCATATTGAAATAAACGAGTTGTTATATCTGTAAACGAACAGATTTTTCACTGAATAACGATTAATGAATTTATATCATCAGTTTTTTTTATTCACAAATATTATTTACCTTTATTTAATTCTAATTTTTCTATAAATCCATCAATTTTGGAACAGACAAATTACTCGAATAACTCGATTACTCGAATGGTTGTAAACAAACGTGCTCTTCATGCGTAGTGTGCATAAAGCAACTATGGAATAGAGAAGAAAATTTACGCATGGAGTGGAATGCCAACAAAGAAAACGAGTGAAGCGCGTCGTTACTCTACTCTCTCTCTCTTTCTCTCTTAGGGTAGTATTATAGTCCCGAAAGTGAACGTAAACGCAAAAGCTAACGCGAACGCCAAAGTCAATATATCACTTCGCGCTTGTGTTTATTTACGAATGCTGTCACTGACATATGCGGTGTATAGAGTTGCGAAACTAAAATAAACAATTATAGATCAGAAAAAGTTATCTTGAGTGAAATGCTCAGAATGAAAAAGATCGACAAATTTAGCTCTGTTTCAGATGATCAACAGATTTTAAGATTGCTATTATATATAATATTTCAAATACCAACAATATACACATACAATATGTAAAAAACCTATGTTATTTTGGGGTTCAATGTCCAATAAATTTCCCCATCTATATTAAATTAGTTGTCTTTTCGAAAACACGTGCCATTTGGCGGTATGTATTGACTGTAATGTATTGGTACTTTTGTTTATTATTGTCAACATCAACACATGTCTATAATTTTTAAATATAATTATAATAGTTTTTCAACGCATTATTTATTTGAACGTTCCATTTCTAATTTTATTATTATAAATAAGAATTTCAGTGCGTAAAGAGTAAAATTTTGAATTATTTAAACAAAAAGTTTGAGCTCTATCCGTCGAATGCATTTCAGCAAAAATTGTCAACTACTTATAAGCAATGAAATGCAAAGCAATGAAATGCCTATCCTCGATCGACATTTTTCTTTAAATTTATAATTTCTTCAACTAACGCGAGGAACTGTGGCGTGTTCAATTTGACAGCTGAAGTGATCAAAAACGTCGCGCTGCGGTTTATAAACTACCCATTAAATAACGTAACTCAACGCAGATAGTCACCGAACAGCTGTACCGTTTTATAATCTCACAAAACGACAAAAGTAACGTGAAGTGACTGATTCACGACTTATAGAATACCACCCTTAATCTCTTTGTTGAATATTACAATACACGAGCAGTTTCCTGTATCTAACTATATAGAAATTCCAACCATTTTAAATAAAATTACATAAAGTATGTAAAAAGTATCAAATAATCATGTTATGACGCGGGAAAAAATGCGTTTGAGTGAGTCGCGTCGACTTTTTTTGGTTCTCTTCTACTAGGGTTGCCAAATTGCGCCGATTTTTTCTTCTCTACGTGTACATCCTTTTTGTAGTGTGAGATCAAAGACGATCACGAAGTAGACGACCAGAAGATGGCGCAATTTGGCAATTGTCGTAAAAGGGAACCAAAAAGTGGTTACAATTTACTAAAACGCATTTCTCTTTCGCGTCATATCTTGATTATCTCATACTTTCTACAGTCTTTATGTAATTTTATTTAAACATGGTTGGAATTTTTATAGTTATATACAATAACACTATCAAAAATCTGTTAGTGTACTGTAATATTTAATGAAGAGAATAAGAGAGAGGGCAGAGAATGGTTAAGGTTTCACCCGATTTGTTTGTTGACATTCGAGTGAAGAGAAATTATGAGTCTTGTCTGCTTGTACATCGTTTTTGGTGAGACACAACAGCGTTGCATAAAGCAAATCAAGCACTTTTTCCCTGATTTTCAGACAAATAAGAAAAGGTACCCGATTTTCATCTGCCAAAAAGTATGGGAAATCAATCAAATTTCCTTGATTTCTGCTTAAAATCAACAAAAGTGGCAAAATCAAGAAAATCGATGCCAGTGCCAAGGCTATAAAAAGCCCGATGTTTGTCATTTAAATGTCATTGTATATGAACATTTTCTGTGAGCTTTTAAATGACCAGTGTGAAACTCGCTCGTAGAACCCGTTCAAAACAATACTTGAATGTTTATATAAATTTGAAAGAGTACATTTATTAATTCATCTCTAATGCATACATATTTATAATTTTCTGTAAAGTCTTTCAAGTAGAGTGCACTTAAGCTGCAATATAAATTATTCAAAAATTTTATTCTTTTCATCACCGCCATTGTTGTTACAATGTCGCTCTGATTCGTAAAAGAACCTGCGACAATGATTGCTTAGAATTCTATCTGTAATTATTTACGTCATTATATCCCTCCACTCGTGAACAATTTTGTCGGAATTTTCAAAAGAAAATTCATTCTTAAGAATTGATTGTATTCGTCTTCGACCAATGTTCGAAATAATAACAATCGCCTCAGATGGAATGATAGTGTTTGCGCTCGACAATGGCGTACAAATATTTATTCATCCACATATTGGCATTGAATGTAAAGAAGAATATAACATTTATGGGAATTATTATTATTGTTATTCTAATGGCCAAATAATAAAATATTCTGAAACACTTGTTTGTTGTCATTTTGCCTAAGCTAAATGACATAAACATTTCAATAAATCTATAATGAAATATATTATATTGTCATGCAATATCTACATTAGACCGACTCACAAAAAAGTTGCTCAAAATATATCTTGGTTTGTTCTATGATGATTCCAACAGTATATAAAACATGTCAAAGCATGTCCTCACACATCCTTTTTTCAAGTATATTTTTGACGTGTTTAGTACCGAGATTTTTCTGTTTTAAATGTTAGATTGATATATTTTAAGTTTTAGTCAATTTAAGTAAATACGTGTTTCAGCATTTTTGAAATTCGCACTAGTTTGCGGTTTACCAGAAATTCAATACGTTAGGAACATTACGTTCTAAACAGGGCAAAATGAGTATCAAATCTTTTCTTTTGACAAGGACATCATTGTTGTATAGATCAACTTTACCTTACGGTATGAGGAGTCATGTCAGGTTTTGACGTAGAATACGTCTTACCTTACGGTATGAGGAGTCATGTCAGGTTTTTATTGTTGTAATCTTTATTTCATTGAATTTGAGGAAACGGCTAGATGAATTTTTTTAAAAATTTGTTTGTAGGTAAATGAAGATGTTATCTTTCGTTTGATATACATTTCATATTGGTTGATATATTTCTAGTATTTTAATTTCCCAAATGAAAATTGTTTAAACACATACACTCAAACATATGTGTGGTGTTTGGTTGAGTGTTTTTGGTTGCTCAACATTGCTTAGGAACATGTATCTAGTAAAAAGTGAAACGAACAGCAAGCTAATGTTGCTTGGCAACATGTATCTAGTAAAAAGTGAAACAAACAGTAAGCTAACGTAATAAAGCCTTTTTGCGAAAGCTTCAATAAAGCTGTTGTAACATTAGTTTTGAATTGTAAAGCGTAAAGCTTTCACACAACGCTCGAATGCTAATGCGAAGACTCGATAAGGTAAACCTTTTTTAATATTAGGGCGGCCCTCTCAACATTCGCAGAACTTATTTCAATAAAAATATTAATTAAAATACATAAATTAAATTAAGTTTAAAAAAATTGAACATAATATTTTTTTTTTAAACGGACTTGAATCAACTGCCGTTGGTAAATATAAAAATTACAGCAGACAGTTATCCGAGGCCTTCGGCCACGGACTGTCCCTGCAGGCTGTGTCAGAGACACGGCCATTAAGTTTAACGTAGAATACGCCATCCGATAAGACAGAAAACATATATAACAATAAATGATAAATAATATAAGCAAATGAATTTATTGTTATATATGTTTTCTGTCTTATCGGATGGCGTATTCTACGTTAAACTTAATGGCCGTGTCTCTGACACAGCCTGCAGGGACAGTCCGTGGCCGAAGGCCTCGGACAACTGTCTGCTGTAATTTTTTTATTTTTTAATACAGTTTCCGAGGTGCTCTGGACCAAATTTTTTATATTTACAATTACTCCAATCTGACGTTTAAATCAGAAAAATCTCCGCACTAAAAACTTTTTTTTTCAGAGTATCCCTGAATAAAGGATGTGTCAGGACATGTTTTGACATATTTTATATACCGTTGGACACGCCATAAAAATCCCTTTAATATGATACTAATACTGGATACATTGCCTTTAGATAACTACAAATTCTTTGAAAAATAAATATCTTTTTTAAACGAAGTCTAGCTCACGGAATCTTAAACCCATACACGAAATATTTTGGTAATCATCAGAAAACAAACCAAGGTACATTTTTATGGGTGGACAAAAAAACACTTTTTCCGCCACCATACAATACATACAATACAAATACATACATATTGATATGTACATATGTATGTATATTTGCATAGTTACAACCATAGAGTAATGATGTATAGAGACGCCATTGTTCTCGTCTGACATTTTCTTTCACACTATTCGTGGTGCTTTATTTGCGACAGAGTTATTTGACTTAACCAGGTGGAATTTCAAAAATTGTTGACTTACATTTTTCATGCCGTTTTGATGAAAGTCTTTGAAATTTAAACGTATTTTGGACTTGTTTGTTATTTTTTATTGTTAGTATATGTTTGCCTCTATCTGGTATTATTAAAGCAATACTTTCCAACATACTGAGAGAGACGGCGTCTCTATACATCATTACTCTATGGTTACAACATACGTCCATAATTATTGAGGATGTTAATTATCATTTAAGGCTGGTAACGCTGCAATTCAGATGATTACGGGTCCCGATCGACTCCTAATCACCAGCGCTGCAGAAACTCGGAGATGAACAACATTATTCAAAAATGATTTATCAGTTAGTTTTTGTAGAGAAAGGTTACAAAGAAAATGGTCGTTAGCTGATTACCAAGTACTACCAGAGTTTAAGCAATCCTTATGTTTCATATAAAATATATGCTTATATATAAATATATGCTGATGTTGACTGGCAACTTGAAAAGAGAAGCGGGAGTGAGGGAGGAAAGCGATGAAAGAATTAAACTTTTTGTGTCTGGCTAGAAAACTAAACCGTCCTCAACCAAAACGATTTGGAAAGTTTTAGTTGTTTGATTTTCATACCAATTTCCAGAGGCGTAATATCAAGGTAGTGTTACACAGAATTAAATTCAATTACAAAATATTGGTACTAAAAATAATATTCGTTTTCACTACTATGGTGCGTTTTACTCTAGTTCAAAATCATGGTATTCTTAAAATAGAAACTATTTACAATGTATATCTGTGTTTATCCTGTCAGCTTAACAAAAACTTCTTAAAGTGGGAATTCTTTATAAATGTCAGAAACAAGGAAGTATGTAAAACCGAATTCAAAATATATAACTTTATAGAATATCATCTAGATGAACATTGGTACGAGGATAGTTGAAGAATGAGGTTGAATTGAATTTGAATTTATTGATTTTATTGAATTTATTTGTAAATGAATATTATTTGTAGCAATTCCTTTGAGAATTTCCCAAGCAGCTCACTGCATCCACTAGCTCACGTAGTCCCTGGTAATGTAATTTCCAGATTCCTGTCGGATGGTAGCTAAAGTGCACGCTTAGAAAAAACTCATTCCTCCTAAGCGACATCTCAGATAACTGAAGTTCTTTGTGGACTGTAGTTGGGAGAAACGAACTTCTGTTAAGCCATACATGTCATTTCGTTTGGGAGAATCGGAAAATGTTTGCAGCAAACAAGTTACGCTGAAAAAAACGTTTGCGAAGAAACGAAAAACGGTTCCGCCAACTGATCCCTCGGTTACAGCAACCGAGTTGTAGTTGATCCTAACTAAAAAAAACGTTTGCGAGAACTGAAAAACGTTTGCAGTAAACGAGGTATGAAAAATTAGAGCTGATAAAACGTTTGCGAGAAACGAAAAGCGGTTCAACCAACTGTTCTTTCGGTTACAGTAACCGAGTTGTAATTAAAACTTTCATTTATGGCTTCCATAATCTCTTTTTTGTTTAAATTTTAAACTCTTACAAGTTTGTTTTAAAAAAAGTTGTAATTTTTGTCTATTTTTTCACTGCTACTACTTAGACGACTGTCTCGCCTTACATTCAAATATCAACTAAAAGCCCAGGAAACTACAAAGCGTCATTTGTCCATCCAACATATATTGACAAGGTAGAAGCATTGCAGTGTGTGATCACTTTTATGTGTATGCGTGTATGCCAAACGAGTGGATAAGACAGTGTATACAGCAGTGTTCCTAGAAGCCGTCAAAAAAATATGCTAAATGGCCAAAAAAATTGTGCAAAATGACAAAAATTATGTTAAAAACACCAAAAAAAATTTGCAAAATGCAAAAACATTATGCTAAAATTAAAAAACGTTAACTTTTTATATACAGGGTGTCCCCTAAACTTTTGTCTAAACTTAAACACGTGATAGCTGAGAACAAAAGCTACAATGTTTGTTCTTACGCCAATTGCCTAGGTGGCTTCGTTTTCGAGATATTCGTGTTTAAAATAATTGCATTTTTGAATGCATTTTCAAGAAATGCATAATCTACTTTTTAAATGCAAAAGAAATATCATTGAAAATTGCTTCAAAATTGATTTTAAATAATTTATTTTTTCGTTTGAAATGAAAACGAATTTTTTTTTAAATGTTTTCAATTAACGAAAATTTTCAAAATGAGAGCCTTGTTGCGTTATGCACTTAGTCATTTCGTGTCGCATTTGATTTAAAATCAATTTTGAAGCAATTTGCAATGATATTTCTTTTTCATTTAAAAAGTAGATTATGCATTTATTGAAAATGCATTCAAAAATGCAATTATTTTAAACACGAATATCTCGAAAACGAAGCCACCTAGGCAATTGGCGTAAGAACAAACATTGCAGCTTTTGTTCTCAGCTATCACGTGTTTAAGTTTAGCCAAATTTTTATGGGACACCCTGTATATTATATATTTATATTAAGTATTAATTTTATTCACACATTCGTATAATTTTTATAAACAACGAAAAAAAAACATTGTGAAATCAGATATGTGTAGTTTCGAATTAAAAATTCCATAAAAACATTCAAATAAAAAATCAGTTTTCTTTCAAAAATTGTTTTTTATAAAACAAAAGCTCCAATGATTTATCAGAAGTTTCTTGAGTGTAATTTTAAGACCATTTACATTTTCGTTTTTGTTTGTAGCTACACTTATTAGTAGCTAGTCCTGAAATTTGTATGTGGGAGGCCGATAACTCTTTGAGAAACCATGCAAAACATGCCTACGGGTTTGTGCTTTTCATTCTAAATATATGAAAATATTGCTCTGTACTAAGGATTTTTCAAAAATTTTATATTACAGTAGAATCCCGATTATCCGAACATCGATTATCCGAATATCCGATTATCCGGACTCATTTGTCTCGGCTCTAATTGTCAGTTTAAATATGTTTTGATGGCGCAACGACACATGTTACAAGTTTATTCCCGCTTCCGAGTGTACTCCCGCTCTCATTTGTTTTCGAGAGAGTGTTTATTCGTTTTTTATATATCGTATTATCTAAACGACGCATATAAAACCCATTACATACATAATAAAAGTTTATTAACTGTAAATATTGTTTGATTTAGTTTGAAATCGATTATCCGGATTTTCGATTATACGGAATACCCCTGGTTTTATTTGATTCGGATAATCGGGATTCTACTGTATTTGTATTTCACGTTTTTGGCATTAATAAAAGCTAATTTCCATTTTTTGGTGCAAGATACAGTTTTCTGTGATTATTCTGAAAAACGTATCATTTTTGTTTTCTTACAAAAGTATAACCTGCTGTAAAGAATACACTGTCTGCCAGGTATTCAGAGTGAAACCCAAACGGTGTAAACGAGCATTACCATTTTCATACTTTAGTGTTGCATTTCCTTCCATATAAAATTGGAAGTGCTCAAAAACGCATGTATGCTTTACATTGTTTCCAAAAAATTTTGGTACATAAAACCAGAAAAATCAAGGGAACATATTTTTGTGAAAGGATCTACACTGGTTTCCATAGTTTTTTTTAAATTTTCGGAATAAAATAAGCTTCTTCTTCGCAAATTTGGAATACATTTAATTTTTCCAAATAATTAGATTAGTAGTGTTTAATTTTTTTTCTCCAGAAGATTCCGGACCCATCACATTCAATTTTATACGAAATGTATTGTAAAAGTGTAAAATAAGTAGCATAGAAATAAATGTGTCTTAGTCGTACAGTTTTGTTAATGGCCTCTAATACTGCGCCTACACGAGAGATAAATGGCAACATAAAATAACAGAGAACGCCGGCAGAATGCCAGAACTATTTTGCTTCTGTTAGTGTTAATGTTAGGACAATAGGAACAATAGGATTTCATAATTGCCTGCCGGTCGTACAGTATACTGGTGTCGTAAATACCTTTGCGACATGATGTTTGATTCCAAAACTTATCAAAATATTTTCTTCACTTAATTGTTAATTTTATTCGACCTTTTTGATTATTTTTATACATATTATTTTCTTCACTTCTTTCAATTGTATATAAACTACTATGTGTCTGTCCGTTTTTGACAGTTCATCCCATAACAACTATGCCATCAAATTTGTTATACCACTAACACTAACACTAATTTAGAGTACACACGTAACATAGTACTCTCTGCGATTGAATTTGACGTTTGCTGACATACAACTGTTATAACATATCTCTCGTGTAGACGCCCTGTAAGGCTGACAACACCGAATCAGCAAAATAAAACAAAAACAGGCCTAATGCATTGTTCCATGAATCAAAATATAAACGTCGGGTGTGTTTTCAGCTTATAAAATTCGATATTTATTCAAAAATATACCCATTACATGTTATTAAAAAGTAAAATATAACAAAATGTTGATGGAAAATTGTGCAATATCTAAAAAATTATGCAAAACATTCCATGAAAAATATCAAATTTGTTGAAAATTATGCTAAAAAGAATTTAGCATTATGTTTCAAAAAAATTATGCTGACGCCAAAAAAATTATGCTAAACTGGTAACACTGGTATACTGGTCGACAGAATGAGAGACTGAGAGTCGTAATCTGTGCTCTCATTAGAAAAATTGCTAATTTCAGTTGTACGCGTTTGATGCAAACGAGAACTCGTTTGCAACAACATGATACACATTTGCGATATATGAGTTTATGTGGGAGAACTACATTAACGGTTACAATTAATAAATTAATACAAATCAATCAAATTATTGTTGTGGCAACCGAGTAATAGACGTTTTCGATTGGATAAGCATCCTTGAAATGGCAATATTCCCAGGAACTCATCGAAGGGCATCTAGATTGTGCCGAACCAACATTACAGCACAGAAAAAAATAATTTTTCAATTCAATTAAAAAATTCGAAAATTCAAACAAAATATTATTTGAAAATCCTGTGATAAAAAATCACATATCAGCTACCATATTTGTAGGTTGTTTATTGGAAAAATATTATGTTTTCAATCAATGCAATATTTCACCCATCTACGAAAATATTTGTACGTTATTTATCAGAAATATTTTCGTTTTTAGTCAATGAAGAATTTCGCATATTAACAAACTAAATTGTAACTCAGTTTTCGTTTTATCTTCGATCCGAAGTATTTTGTATATTTAAAAAAAAATTAAACAGCCGCGGTATGATTCGAACTCACATCCACTGGAAGATCGTTTCGATGTTTGTGACACAGCGTCGTTTCGGGTAACGTCTAGCCCGTTACGTCACCAACTGCCTGCACATACTTATCTCTAACTGAAGTTATGTGGTTGTTCGTATCGTAGTTACTTCGATAAATATTGGGGTATTTCTTATGAATATTTTTGTTGATGCCATTTACCAAGTACCAAGTAGAGTTGTACCCTGAAAAACATTTGATCTACAATAGGAGCCTACATTATAAATCCTAACAGTAGATAAAATGCAAAAACCTGTTGGTCTGATCATGAAAACAAAAAACCAAAAATAAATTAAACAATTCCCCTCTATGATCTGCTCATATGCCAATTGATCTATCTTGACGTTTTAAACATCTAGAGATGGTGAATGCTATAAGAAACCAAAGATCTCAATCTTACCAAACTTAAACCCTACTTGTTTATTATCATCATATTGTACGAGTAATCAAGACGTATAATTTTTATTTAATTTATTATTTTGTTCTTTGGAGTTAGATCTATACGCTAATGAATGACTCATCTCGTGACGACCGCTGCAAACGTTATAAGGACCATGATTTACGTACATATATACACCTGTATATGTAAACACACTTTACAGATCCACTGGCAGTATACAACTGGCAGATGTG